>OZ007496.1:108797088-109997088 GCA_963931805.1 Microdon myrmicae
ACGAATTCAAAACACGGCCAGTAGCCTGATGTGTTACGCATTGGTTCAATTTTTGGTGATTCTAACTGTCATAGCGTCAGTTCGAATCACACATTCATCACTATCATTCCAAACGCTATAATTGGTGACCCCGACGTGATCTGTACACACAGCACACACTTTCTCAGAGTAAACAGAACTTCACGACACGATCACGACTTCCGCGTTGAGCACAAGCACACTCGCCTGCTCCGACGTTCTCTCGTTCGCCCCGTCCTTCGCACATGAAGCTGATCGTAACAAAGTTACTGAGGAGGGAGTAGTGTGACGTCTCTTACAGATACACACACAAAACGCAAGCAAATAGTGGACACCGAACGAAAATCGAATAAGAAAATGCATCAGAGCCGTATACCATAGCAATAACATAACAATTCACATCAGTGGAATATACTTGAATTTAAAAAACGAATTCAAAACACGGCCAGTAGCCTGATGTGTTACGCATTGGTTCAATTTTTAGTGATTCTAACTGTCATAGCGTCAGTTCGAATCACACGTTCTTCACTATCATTCCAAACGCTATAACACCAGTACACTCCTGAGACGAAAGAAAAGTCAAAACAAGGGATCAGCTGGAAATGTTATGGCTACTTGTTTTATTTTTTTATATATAAATATACTTTTCTTGGGAGAGGCGAACTTATAGCGCCGTAACTGCGCCCCGAGATGCCACCAAATAACGTTTGCAGTGCTTTTTGAACGGTTTCCGATTTTAACGCTTCGGTAACACTTGCGTGGGGAGGGAATTCCACAGCTTCCTCCCTCTGTAACAGAACGAATTCGCACGCGCCTACGGTGTGATAGCGACTATAATCCCGATCAGGTGGATCGCTCGTCTCTGTGTGCTCTCAAGTAGGTCGAGAGTATGTTTAGGAGCAGAGCTCCTAACATGGGAGCAATATTCGAGCGCGGGTCTATTTTGGAATTTATACAGGAGAAGAAGTTGAGCCGGAGTAGAATATTTCTTGTCTCTAAAAAGATAGCTCAGTTTTCCTCAGGCGGATCTGGCGATTATTCGACACGTGTTTATGCCACGATACATTCCCACAGACCGTGACGCAATCTCAAGCTTTTTTCCCAGATTCGAGGGCCTGGCCATTCATCATCAGGTGTGGAACCGATGATCTACTTTTCGATGTGAATGTTGTAGACTGTGTCTACTTTGCATTGAGGTCGACGAGATTGGCCTTTCGCCATTGCATGACCTTATCCAGATCCCTATTCAGAAGGTCGGTCTGGCTGCATCTCAGGTGGTGCGACGTTGATGTACTAATCTGTCAATCACTCGAAAAAGAGGGAACAAGCGTACTATCATCCGCGAAACTGACCACCCTGCTATCGGTCGACTCCAACAAATCATTTATGTGAAGCAAAAACAAGATTGGATCCAAGATATAACCTTAAGGCACCCCGCAATTAACAGGATACAGATCGGAACACTCGCCACTCGAGGAAGCTCTTCATCCAGCCGCAAAGCTGCTGAGAAAGTCCATATGAACGAAGTTTGCTCAGAAATGCCCCGTGGCAGACGTGTTCAAAAGCTTTAGAGATACCTAATGCGACCGCCCTTGGCTCACCATGCTGGTCAATCGCAGATAACCATATATCGGTAATAAGGGTAAAAGGGTCTCCCGCGGAACGCCTGCCACGGAATCCGTATTGACGATCATTCAGTAGTCTTTTCCATTACCTTATATAACATTAGACAATAATGCTATCGGACGGTAATTTTGTGGGAGACACTTTTTTCCCGTCTTTGGGATTGGCTGAACTCTGGCGATTTTCCAGCAATCCGGAAAGGTCCTTCGTTCATAAGATAAGCGAAAGAGTCTTCCAAAATCCGATAGTCTGGAGTACAGTTCTTGAGGACTATTGCTGGTATTCCGTTCGTGCCGGTTGCCTTCCTACAGTTCAGTCCACTTAGAATGCGTTGAATAGTATGCGAGTGGAATCTCACATCCCGTATCAAAGACGGTACCGACGGGATCACAGGTGGCTCCAAAACGACGGCATCGTTTGAATTCGCGGAAAATAAAATCGCGGACACATTAGCTTTATCTTTTGAAATTGTGACTAACGTCTCCCTTGCCCGTCACTAACGGAGGAAAAGAGGAGAAAGCGAAGTTACTGCTGACAGCCTTTGCCATTGACCAGAAGGGACGCGAACTAGTAGGGCACTCAAGAGGTCTATTAGTCACTCTGTCGTTGTATGCCTTCTTCGCGACATTAATCGCCTGGTTGCACGCGTTTCTGATTCTAACAAAAATGGCTCTGTTCACCTCGGTGGAATTAGAGCACCATTGTTTAAAAGCTCTATTTTTTGCCGCTGCAATCAGCTCGCACTTTTTACCAAACCAAGGTTTATCATATGAATTTCTTTTCATGGAATGCGGAATGTAGATCTCCATCCCGAGATCTCTGTGACCGACTCCGCACATGTGTTAACATCGGAGTCTCCAAAGCACATCTCCGACCACAGAAAGAATGCGAAGAAATGTCGGAAAACGTCCCAGTTAGCAGCCCCATACTTCCATACATGGCGAAGCTGCTTAGGTCGGTTATTCGCTTGAAATGCAAGTGGTTGCGCGATAGATACCAAGCAGTGATCTGAGTTGCCCAGCGGCGCAGCAATCTCCACGGTATAAATGCTCGGCTCGGATGTCAAAAACTGATCCGGGGTGTTCGCGTAATCGCCTCGTGCATCCGGCACTCGGGTCCGTTCCTCCACGAGTTGAGTCAAGTTGTGGCTAACAGCAAGCATCTCCGCCAGCCTCCCAGCCTCATCGGTTCTGTTAGAATGTATCAACCAGCCGGAATTGTGCACTTTAAAATCGCCAAGGACAACAATTTCAGTCAGATCTGTATTCAGTCGACAGTATGTGAAAGATGTTCGAAAAATGTCGCCGGTCGATCGTCATTCGGGGAGCGGTAAAGACAACAAAGAAATTTAACAGAATTCTTCAGCACGACCCTGCCCATGTTATTAGGTTTCAACGTCTCCATCCTCTGGCAAGCCAGATCGGACCGTGCGAAGATGCAGACTCCGCCCTTGAAACGGAATTTCAAATGTAAGTCGTATTCGAAGATATGTCGAATCATTTGTCGAATCGACCTGGGTTAGGGCAAGGATATCAGGTTTCGCTGTTTGCAAATATTGGTAGACAGCGTTTATCAGGTGTACCGGTATGAAGTGAGCGTTTTTTTTTAAGTAAAAAGGTCTTTTTTTGGGAAAGTAAAAAACATTTTATTTGAAGTATTGGCCTTTGCTTTTTACACATTTCGACCACCTTTCTGGCAATTTGTGGATACCACGCCAATAAAACCAGTCGTCATTTGAGGCAAGCCATTCGGAGACCCAATTTTCGACTTCTTCGCAGGAATTGAAATGCTGTTCAGCCAATGCGTGTCCTATCGATGAAAACAAATGGTAGTCGGAAGAAGCCAAGTCTGGTGAATATGGCGGGTGGGGTAACACTTCCCTGCCGAAAGCTTTTATTGTTTCTTTGACGAGTTTTGCTATATGACTCTTACCTTTCCGTGTCTTGTGGCCCATTCTGGTCGTTTTTCGATCAATACGTGGTTCAAATTGATCATTTGTTGCCGGTAGCGTTGCGCATCAACAGTTTCGCCAGGTTTTAGAAGTTCATGAAATTGAAAATGCTGTTATCAGTCGAACGTTGACAGAGCCTCGAGAACGACCCCGAGTTTGCGATGACGAATTTCTTAAATTTCGGTTATATATCATAATATCTGCATGATGTTCCCCCTGACATAGTACCCCCGGGAGATCCGAAGGGAAACTAGTTTACCTCCGGAATTCTTTATCTCAGAAGGTACTATCATGACTTGTCACCGTGTCGGTCCGAGCCATCAGCCATACATCCAAACTTAGTCGAAGATATCGCGGAATGTACTGTGGGACGGGGTGGTATCCCACCCTGGGACCGACTACCACCTAAACCAACCTTTTCTTGAACCGGTCCATTAGCCAAGTTCCGAAAGATAGCCAGGAATTTCCCCCGACCATTTCACGGAGCCTATAGCTTGATGGGGTGGTATTTCATCGGGCGGCAGTGCGTTGGGACCCCACCTACCACTCTGCCTTTAGTCGCCTTTTACGACAAGCCGGCCTAGCTGTGAGTATATTATAACGCCCTACGCACAGGGCTAGTGTTTTGGGATGCACGTGGTATTATCTTCATTGACTATTTCTAAAAGGGACAGACGATAACTGGACAGTATTATGCGTCATTATTATTATTATTTTCTAAAGACTTATTGACCTGCCCTCGTGCCTTCAAAATGCCCACAGATTTGCTGTGGACTTGTTACCTCAAAAGCCATGTTCATAGTCATCAAGAAGGCGGATTGCTTTCAAACAGTTACCAGGTAGCTTCTTCAGAGTAGAAGTTAGTGATGTATGTGTTAGGGAGAGGGCCGTGGACTCTAATCTATGGGAATTGATAAGTTGAATATGACAGTTGGAAAAGCTTCCGAAACGGTTTAGCGAGTGAAGATGAACACATCATTAAGAGAATTGAGGAAGTGCCACCCGAGACAGCGGATTTATTATGTTCAGTTCTTTGAGTAATAAACAATATGTGCGATAGTGAATCTGGCTCATCTTGTGCTGCTTGTTTGACAGTGTGCCGAATTCGTTAAAGGTTGCATTTCTGTCCAAGTTCGGGCTTCTGTATAGGAAAGAATGATATGCTTACGAAATTGAAGTTTTAGTCACGAGAATGCTAGGTTCGGTCTTGGGATATCTGAAAAGAAGAGGGATTACCTACAACGACGGTTTCTACGGGTTAAGTTTATGTGGTCTCCAACTAGAAAGCTGGAGAGATAGTAAAAAATGAAATCGCATAAGACCGGCCAAACTGCTGTGTTATCTCGTCAAGCAACTGGATCTGAGTTATTGGGTGTAACAGGTCGGCTGAAAAGTTCGTAGGGTAACATAGTAAAACACTATTTTTTTGGTAAAATTCGATTTTTGTTATTCAGCCTGCCTTCGAGGGCGATATAACGATTATAGCGGTCATGCAATTTTTCGATACACATTTTATAGTATGATTTGTCTTTAGCCCCAAAATAGGCGGTTCATCGCGTGCAGTCTACTCGGCTGACTGTCGATTGGAATCTGGAGTGTAGTGATGAAGCCAGGTTTCATCCATTGTCACATATCGACTGAAATTCGTTATTATTATTGAATATTGCTAAACATTGATCCGAGTCAACGACACGTTGAAACTTTTGCTCGATTGTGAGCTTACTTAAATTGAGTTATTCGCCAGTTACCTTTATATAAAAAAAAAATAAAAAGAAAAAAAACGCTTTCTATTATAACTTTATTGGTGTGAGTAGGCTGACGCCTCTCAAATGTAAAATTAAAATTCCACTATACCTGCTGACCTTGATACGGTGGGGGAACATGGCATCTCCACGGTGTATCAAGTTCAGCGTCTGGGAAAGATGCATTTTACAATTTCGTGGGATTACCTTGTAGTTTTCTTGCTCGTCGGAAATCGTTTCTTAAGATGTCCAAATATTCATGTACGATATTGTGGTGTTTTGAGCGGTGTCATGTGGTGTAAACGGGACAGGATCGCAATATAATGTTATACAGGGAGTAACGCTATTAAGTTGCTTATTGCATTCGCCATGCGAATAAGAAAATGCATCAGAGCCGTATACCATTGCGATAACATAACAAATCCACACCAGTTGAGTGTACTTGAGTTTAGAAATCGAATTCGTACACGCGGCAGTAGCCTAATGCTTCAATGCTTCGCTTTGCACCCGTTTCATTGTATGTTCAGATTACCCTCTTCACTATCTATCCTTGCTTAACGCAACAATCCGACCTGATCTGTATACACAGCACACACTTTCCCATAGTAAACAGAACTTCACGACAACGATCACGACATCCGCATAGGGCACCGGCACAGTCGGCTGCTCCGACGTTCTCTCGTTCGCTCCGTCGTTCGCACACGAAGCTGATCGTAACGAAGTTACTGAGGAGGGAGTAGTTTGGCGTTTCTAACAGATACACACACAATACACAAGCAAATAGTGAAGAACACCGAACGAAAATCCAATAAGAAAATGCATCAGAGCAGTATACCATAGCGATAACATAACAAATCTACATCAGTTGAATGTACTTGAGTTTAAAAATCGAATTCGTACAATCGGCCAGTAGCCTGATGTGTTACGCATTGGATCAATTTTTAGTGATTCTAACTGTCATAACGTCAGTTCGAATCACAGGTTCTTCACTATCATCCCAAACGCTATAATACCATCTATGTGTCAGCCGACCTGATACAATAAGTTTTGAAGGTTTTTTTTTTCAATTTTGAGCTTTACTCGGAGAAATTGGTACAATGTATATTATTCCAAGTATTCAGGCAGCATACGGATTCCGCGTTTGAAGAAATTTCTCGCATTTTAAGGCGATCTAAGAATCGACCTATTTTTTTGGTTTCTTCGTAAGAAGTGCAGTGCCGCTCGGCCAGGCCACGAGTCATCGAACGGGACAAGTGGTAGTCAGAAGAAGCAGTATCTGCTTAATACGGCGGGTGGGGTAAGAACCCATTGAAGCGCCTCCAAATTTCGTTGATGACTTGTGATATGTGGCCGATCGTGAAAGTCTTTTAGCATATTAGGCGTACTTGATCTGTAATAATTCGCTCAGCTGCATCGATTGTTGTTGGTGACGTTCTTCAGTAATGATTGCGTTTCGTTGGGGTAGCTCATAGTACATTACTCCAAGCTGATCTCAGCAGATGCAACGCATTAGCTTCTTGTCGGGCTTACCTCGTGTTTTTCTGCACATTGGGTTGTCATAGTGGAGCCACTTTTCTTCCCATCACGATTTGATGCAAAGAACTCTTCCGATTTTGTCTTAGGAACACTTGTTCGCATGTGAAAAAATAGAATAGAATAGTGTGGGCAGGCTTAGTTCAAATGTTCTTGAACTACTTGGATGGATAGATGGTAGGAAAGAACGCAGATCACGTCTTCGGTGTCTGATAATCTGCGCTTTGGTCGGTGTGTGTGTGTGTGTGTGTGTGTGTGTGTTTGCACTGTTATATACTGTGCGTGCGTGTGTGTTGTGCTATCAGTAGACCGTATGGGGTGGGTCCAGGAATCCTGTAATATAGAGGGAAATGTTATTGGGAAGGGTGCTTTCTTCAGTTTTGTACTGAAGAAGAAATTGGGTGTTCTAATCCGAAGAAATCGAAAGAGAGAAGGAAAGAGAACGCAAGACTTCCGTTCAAGCTGATCTGAATGCTTTCGAAGTACTTGTGTGCTAATTGTAGCAAGTACTCGCGAATTGGATGACGTGTACACTAGAACGTCATCCGCATAGCATATCTGGTTTACTCTTCCGTCCACAGGGCGAGGAATATCTGAGGTGTAGATATTAAATAAGATGGGTCCCCTTGGTACGCCTGCAGTGGCGTTGAAAGTTCGGGAAAGCTTTCCATTCACTCGAACTTGGAAGTTTCTGTTTAGAACGAACTGGTAGATGATACCTTGGCGGATTTTTGTTGATTGATGTGTTTCACCGAACATTGTTTATGAATAAAAGTCACTTTTTATTTTCTTGGCTTTATTTATTTATTTTTTATTTTAATTTATCTTGAACAGTTTTTTATTCGAACACTCGCCCGTTTTCTCGAAATATCGCGGATGTTATCACTGGACTTACTGCCTCTGGTGCAAGACTAATGACCTTGCCCGGAAATAACAAATCATTATGGAAAATTTAACAAGCCTCGGGACTTGCTAAATAAGGGCAAGACCGGTTGTAGTGCCGATGATGATGATTATGTTATCACTGGACTAACTTGTAACAATTTTGTTGAAGGAAGGGAAACTCACTCGCCCTGTTGTTCTTTCTTTCTTTTAAATAAAACCTTCCCTTGGATATCCTCTTTTTTCCAAAGAGTTTCTCCTTTCCAGGAGATCGCAACCTCTCTTGTCCTACGATTTCGTTTTGTTCGTAGCGATACTGTGTGGATGCACCCACACACACAGACGCGAGCGTTGCTGCCCATGTGGCCGGAGATATGTCGAGGAGAGTCAGGCTTTTCACACATCTGCGGTATTCCTTTGTGTACTTTACCCGCGTGTGGTTTATGGCCCTGGTGATTTCCTCGGCCGAAGTCATTATCTTCGGCTGCGATATTTTTACAAGGTTTTTATCTCCTTGTAGGAACAGTGTCGGTTCGTTTATTGTTTACCTTCTGTTCCCACAATAGTCCTTTCGATAAAGAAAAACTAAATTGCGGTTGGCTCAAGAAAAGATCATAAATTTGTATATTTCTTGGCCATACTTTTATCACATGGGATTTTGATGGCTGTCGGCGTCTATAGCTGCCGCACCGGCCACTTGTGTTCGCCCAGCTAATGGGTCGTCAAACAATTTCGTTTCTGAGTAGTGTCCTTCGATAACCGTGCAGGCATGAGGAATCGATCGGGGAATTGGGCCTATACCGTTTGAAATAATAGTGAAGAAGATCGTGTGATTCGAACTGACGCTATGACAGCTCGAATCACGAAAAGAATTTTACCTAAGCGTTACACATCAGGCTACTGACCGTGTTTAGAATTTGATTTCCAAACTCGACTATATTCCACTGATGTGAATTATTTTTATTTATTGCTTGGTATACGGTTCTGATGTGTTTTTCTTATGCGATTTTTCGTTCGGTGTTCTTCACTATTTTTGCCTGTGAATTGTGTGTATCTGTTAGAGTTGCCACAGGCCCATGTGTCTGTGGATACAGGACACCTGTATGTATGTGCCATTTAGCTGGGCGGAAAGGTATTTCACCCCGCTGTGGTTTGTGAGCTTCGCAGGACCGCCACTAACTTGGAAGGTTCTGTTTCGAACGAACTGGTAGATGATGCTACATAGCGTTTTACTGAGGCCAGTATTCAGTCATTTAAAAACGAGACCTTCGATCCACGTCGTGTCAAAAGGCTTTTCAATGTCCAGGCTCACCGCAATGGTGGGTTCTTTATTAAAGAGGCGCACGCAGACGTGGTTTTGAAATATGTTGAGAGCCATAGTGGTGCTGTGCGCTCTTATAAATCCAAATTGGAAATCAGGTATTAGCTTCCTGGCACTGATAAAGTTGTCTAGCTTCTCGTATATGAAGTTTTCATATATTATGCTGATAGAAGTGTGGAGCGAGATGGGGTGAAAGCTTGAGGGGTGATACGTTGGTTTCCCAACTTTTACTATTGAACAAAGAATAGCATGCTTCCAAGTTTGGGGAAAGTACTCCATGTTTTAGGCATGGTTGCATAGCTCTTATAAAGAATAAAGCAGAAAGCCTTCGCAACGAGTGGTACGACATGTAGTCGATGCCGGGTGACTTCATGGGGTTTCGAGATTTAGCTAGAGTTTGTAGGGTATTTGGTGTGACGAAACTCTGACCATTATCACGTGTGTCATCGAAGTATACACTGTTAGTTGGGTTAAAGACAGCAATCGGGTCGTTAAAGTTGTCTAATTTATAGTGAACCCCTGAACCATTGATCGCATTAGTATCCGGATCGCCATCCTCGAGAGTGAGTCTGTGATTATTTTCAAAGGTCTCTCCGATGAAATTTGCTTATTGGTGTCATTATTAACAACAACACCATTGTGTGTGAGTGGCCCAGTGATACAAGAAGTGCGACATATCTTTTTAACATTTTTATAAACATTCTGGTTCATCTGAATACCTTTCAGTTTGTCTTCCAATTGTCGGGTACGATTGTTTGGGATTCTTTGTTGCATCAGCGTATCAATATTGTCAATGATGGATCGCAATAATGGCCCACTTTGCGTAAAGCTGTGACGATATCTTATTCTGCAGAGCTTTTTACGCGCCTGGAGGAGACGTGGAGTGAAGTCTTCATGGGGAAGAAGTCTACAAGCTTGTACTTCGGGACATAAATCTCTGAAGTTTCAACTAGAATCTCGTGAAGTCGTCTCGCAGCGTTATTTATCTCAACCGTCGTTAGGTTCCTGTCAGTGGAGTTTTTCGTTCAATGTGATATTGAAGTTGTCCCAATTTGTCTGCCCATAATCGGGTATGTATCTGATATGAGCCCGGGAATGTCGAGAGCTGCGATTGAACGAGGTCACAACGTTGTGGTCAGATACACCCACCTATGCTTGGAGAGGAGTGATTTGGGGAAATAAGTCTTTGGACACATAAAGGATATCCAGAATCGAGTAACCTCGGGTATCAACCGTAGGTGCGACTATTTCAAAGTTGTGCGCATGAAGTTTTCGGTGTACCATTGGTACAATTTTGCGCCATTTGGGCAAGAGACGGAGTTGTTCCAGTGGGGATGCCTGGAGCTGAAATCGCCGCCTATGATGAAGGGCGTATGCCCCGAGAATCTTATTAATTTGCCGATACCTTCGGAATTAATGGGGCCATTATTGGTTCTATGTGAGTCGTATACGGAGTATATAATCATTCTACTATTATTAGCCAAATCCAGTTCAACCCCGGAGACCTCTATCGACTCGAAATGTGGGAGGTAAACAACTTCATGGGAAGGTCCGCTATTAACTAGTATACAGGTGCCACCTCTGTTGATGGCGGACCGCCGGTGAGGGTTCAATCTCTTCGAATTATGGAAAAGTTTGCGAATACGGGACGATGACATGGATGCAATCTAGTTTCGTTTACAAGAACCACGTCCGCCCGGTTATCCTTTATGAAGTCAGAGACTATCATACGCTTTGAAAGTGAAACAAGGGGGTTGAAATTTATATGGATAACTTTAATTTTGGAGGGTATGTCTTGCATATGCCGTGAAAAGGAGTGCATCCGTCTCAGCCTCGGTTGTTAGTTTTTCATATCAGGGTCAAATATCTTCAATCTGGCGGGAGAAACTAAGTAGTTTCTCAGCATTAAGGATTGCCGCCACGGAGGCTTTTGTACCGCTGCTTGAATTTGTGGCGTCGTGTTGGCCTTTACCGCGGGTCGCTTAGGGACACTAATATGTTTTTGAGGGGGAAGAGTTGGGAGAGTTTTTATATTCTTTGTTTGTCGTCCTTTAAGCATGTCGGCGAATGTAAATCCATTTTGGATGAAGAGTTGTGTGGCCTGTTTTCCGAAGTTTGACTTGGCTGTTTGCTTAGCTCGGGTCTCCTTGGACCTCTGAATTATTTTTTAATATTTAGGACAGTTCCTGTAACTGGTCGGGTGTCATTTCTTTCCGCAGTTGCAGCAAGTTGGCAGTTTTATTTCATCCTGCACATTTGTTGTGGGAACATATTTTGCTGGCGGTAGTTCGCACTTCCAAATATCGTGGAATTTTTCGCGTACGCAACGGCGGATCATGTTGCAGGTTTGGGAAACATGCCCGAAACGTTGGCAACGTCGGCATTGAAGTGTTTCGCTGTTATGAAAAACCTCGAAGACAACTTGTGATGCAAGATTGGTAGCGACTTTATCCGTATTATAGAATTTATGTCGGTCCCTGGGGCAAGGTGAAACTCCCATATGTTCACCTTGTATTTTTTTGGTCTGCTTTTCACAAATCGTCGTGAGAGACAGAAGTTTTTGACGTCAGTGAATTTGACGTTAGGAAATGTTGCCTCAAGGGCAATTACGATGTCGTTCTTTTCCGAACAAGAAGTGACTCGTTTTAGAAGGATGGTCCTCGACTTTTCGATGGCCGGGTGAATGCGTAATAATTCACCTCCTTGACCTTGTGGTTGTCGTTAACCTTGCGATAGCTTTCCCTATCGTAGTTTACAATTTTTTTAGGGATGGACTTAAGGTCTTTGCCTGAAGTTGGAAATCCATAGTCGGTTCATGTCACCGACGAAATTCCTCAGATTAAGACCACAGGTTGCTGTTTTTCTTAGAAACGGGTGCGCGGATCTCGACCGCTGGCTGCACAGTGTTGGGAACGCAAGCGGTCTTTGGTTTTGGGTTAATTGCCGGAGTTGCCCTCGGTGGGCTAGGCTCCTGTGTAGGTGCGATTTTTAGCATATTTGGAGTTATCGGGGCGTCGAAAACTTTTAGGGACAGCTGTTGTTGATGGGGGGGGGGGGTGGGGTTGGCGTGCAGCCAGTGGACTCCCTCGCAGCTTATTGTTAGGAGTAGTGTTTTCCGCATTGAGGTCATAAATGAGTTTGGGCTGGAGGAACGCCGGTCACCGTCGTCCATTGAGTCGTGATAATTGTGTTCAGTAAAGAGAAATGTAAGATAAGTTTGTGTTTTCGTTGGGACAAGGGCGATAGGGGAGTTACCTCCGTAACAATTGTCAGTGACATTTTCTAGTTTGGGCTCGAACTCTGATTCCGAATCAGAAGTTACCGAACTGGTGCCGGGTGGGTGTGTGAGGGGGCTTCTAATCGCGATAATTTATTTTTGAGGACAGCGTTCTCAGGCTTGAGAGCCTCGAAGTCCTCTTTAAATTTCTTTATGAGAGCCATCATACCCTGATCGGGCAGATGGCTCGCACCATAAGAAAAGGGGGTATCCATTGATCAGTAAGAAAAGAGGAAATGAAATTGAAAGTATTAGATACAGTGCTCGGGGGGGGGGGGGGGGGGGGTGCTAGGAGAATGTTCTGGAGATTACATAAAAGAAAACGGAACAGGAATAAGACGGGAGATAACAAAAAGAATGGAGGTAGAAACTTAGAAGAACGACGTACAAGCTGAAAACCCACGGTTTACCTACTAAGGTGAGTAAATAAAATAAAATAAATCAAAAGTAGGAAAGTATTAAAAATCAAAATTGAAGGTTAGTAATAATAAACAAAGGTAAAATTATAGACAAGATAAATAAAACAGATGTTCTGAAAACAAATTGATCTTAAAATGAAAATGAAATTTAAAAGGAAAAGGTTCACCCGTTTCTGGCCTTTGATTGATATTGTTATTGTTTTCCACTGTTGCTTCTGGCGATGTAGCACGTACACAGACTGGGCACGTTATGTGTATACACTTTAAACACTCAGTATGAAAGCACACCATGACGGATAACTGATGATTGTTTTTATTGAATAAAATTTCTCCGTACAAGTCTTCACTTTTTGGAAGAACGTGCTTGAACTGTCTTGACTGACGCTGATTTTGCTTGAAGAAGTTGTAACAAACCATTACGTCAGATGACTGTGACAGTATAAACACTTCACAATTTCAGCTGCCTGGTTTGCATTTTCGGCTTTATCAACGCGAAATTGTAAAATATACCGAATTTTGTCTTTGTTAACTTGTTAACTCCTCTACACCCTATAACAGACAACTTCATTAAGTAAATAAAAACTTGTGGAGGAATATAATTTTGTAACGAGTACAAGTTTAAATTTGTCAGTTTTCAAGAGGCGTATATCACTACAGCTGTCTAACCAAACTATGATGGCTTTCTTTTTCCCCAAACTACTATGTATCATTAGGATATAAATATGAAACCCAAATGATTTTTTCCCTTATATTACATATAAAAAAATTCGTATTAGGAAGGCAGTTACTACAAACATTTATTATTCTTTTTTATATATTAATAAAATCAATCCTAGATTGTTTAATTTTGTTTTGTAATTTCTCTTCCTCGGCTCGGGTAATTGTGAATAATTCGGTTTAGATATTTTGGCATGGTTGTGTTGAATTCGAATACCTTTAATTTTAATTTTAATTTTCTTTCTGACGCGATTATTTAAATTAGAAATTTTCTATATGACTACTATTAATTTATACATGTTGATAATTTGCTGGGAACATCTTGATTGTATTTGTAATGAATACATTTGGTACAATAATTTTCACAAACCGTTAATAAATACATTACATTTAATATTATTTATTCATTTTAGATCTTCCCGCACACCATCTGACGAGAGCGACGGTTCCGAAGTATCCGGCAAGGACTATGAAATTATAAATCCCAGTGACGTCCAAAACGATAATTAGATGTTCAAAAATTAATCTCCCGATAGAAAAAAAAAATGCAAAACTAAAAATAGATACTAGAAAAAAGATATACATAAATATAAAAACATGAAGAGAAAACAAACCTTTTAAAACCAAGTGAAAGAGGGGATTCGAAAAATTCGGTATACGAATATTTGCATTTGCATACCTCTTTCGATGGATAACATTTTAAGTGTTTAAAAGAAAATCTTAACTTTCAAATTTTGTAGCAACTTGTTTATTTTTTAAATTTAAATTTTTATTTAAATAACCGATTTTATATAAATAAATATTAATGAAATAAAATACAATGCATAATAACATCAATTGATCAAAAACACGTATTCAAGCAAAATCAACATATATTGGCCACTAGCCGGGCGTGTATTCCATAAATATATCGTAACAATATTTTTTAAGTGGACAACAAATGCATTACACAATTTCAGTGATAACGACTTTCATCTGAGGAAGACCGATGCTTATTTGCTGTTGTTCGCCTACATTTAAAGATCAAATTAATTAGGATCAATTGTTTGATATGTAATCAACTTTTAGAAATAAACTAAATGGGAAAACAATTTTTTGAACGGTGTGATATATTTACAAGTTTGTTACATCGAAGAGAAGAAACGTATTATAAGATGAACGTGTCATTTAAAGATGTAGATATCGGTAATCAAATGAAATGATTTAGAGGATTGCCTTTTCGAATTCAAGAGTTTACTTTACCTGCACGTGCTTTGAAAATATATTTTAAGTGGGATTAACTATAAAATTGAAGTTAAAAAAATATAAAAAAACTATATGCCTACACAAATATATAAACATATATGCATACACAACATAAATATTATATATATATAAATATATGCATAAACAACACATGAAGTATACTCCTTTGATATTAAATAATGTTTTATTGTATTTCGCAAACTTCATCTATATCTGAATTTAGTGATTTTCAAATACAAGCGTTGGCTGTGTTCTGTTATTATAATATTGTTTTATCTATCTGCATAGGTCGTTTGGTCAGTCATTTGGAAGTAAACATTGTGTTATGAACTGAGTAAGATTGTTCTGCGCAGACGACGACTTGTGGAGGATATTCCGACTCCTATTTTCAAAGTCGATTATAATTAACTTTTCTTTATGGTCCAGCCGAAAATGTCTGTCGCTCATTAAATGTATTTCAAAATACAAATGTCAAATTACAATCATCATCATCATCGGCACTACAACCGGGATCTGGGCTTGGTCTTATTTAGCAAGTCTCACCACCGGTCCCGATTTCGAGCCGATGTCATCCAGTTTGGCACTCCCAGGCTCTGGGCGTCCCGATCTACGTCATTCCTCTATCGCAGACAAGGTCTGCCGCGCTGTCGCCTTCCATACATCCTGCCACAAAGGTTTTTCCGGACAGGCTCCTCTTCGTTCATTCGAGCTAGCTGTCCTGCCCACCGGAGTCTACCATAGACCACAGTCTGTCGCAAGGTTAACAACCTTGTCCGGAAAAACAAATTATTATGGCACACTTGGTGGTATTTATAAAACCATGCATATAATATAACATATAAAACATCGTCACAAACCACATAAAAAAACATACCTGCGATGTAGGAATAACAGCCTTTGCTTTAATGCTGTGCTCACTGTATGCTCTTGAGTAGGGCAGGAGTGTGCTTAGGAATACAACTCCAAACTTGTGATCACGGGTCTAATTTGAGGTTTGTGTAGCAGGAGAAGTTGTGCATAAAGTAAGTAACATAAGGTGTAAAATCTCCGTATACTAAAAGCTTTTGTAATAAAAAGTAAACCACTTTTTAATTCCATGGTTGCTTTGATTGGACTTAGAGGCTACTTATTTTTTTATTTTTTACTCAACCTTGACTGAATATTTAGTGATTAGCATTTTACTACTATAGACATGTGTTTGATATAGTGATTTACGCAACTATTTACTTTGTTAGATGAATATATTCAAACGAGTAGTTTTGGTGATAGGGGGGATGGGAGCGAACATACAGTGCAAAGTCTCTGATTGCTTTCAACCCGGCGAAGGCCATGACGATCCTTGTCCCTGATCAATCTAAGTTGCCATGCAGTCTCCACGTGACACCCCTGGATAGCTACTTTGGCACACGCCAAATGTATGCAGCGACATCCTGAGAAAGGTTGGCGCAAGGGTAATAACCTTCCCCGGAAAAACAAATTATTACGGAAAATTTAACAAGCCTCAGACTTGTTAAATAAGGCCAAGACCGGTTCCCGGTTTTAGTGCCGATGATGTTGATAGATCATAGTAGGCTTCGTTGGATTTGATTACCCGTTCGCGTATTTCTTCTTCAATTTTGTTATCGGCTGATACTATTGACCCAAGGTAGTTAAAGGATTCCACTACTTCAAATTCATGCTCCGCTATCCTGACAGTTTGACCAAAGCTAGGTCTTCTCTTCGCAGAAGTTGCCACCATGTACTTAGTTTTTCCTTCATTAATGTGGAGTCCCAGTTTTTGTGCCGTCTGTTCGATGTGCGTGAAGGAGTCCTGGACAGCCGAATCGGATCTACCGGTGATGTCGATGTCTGCGTAGTCAAGTATCTGGCTAGACTTGGTGACAATAGTCCCTCTGGTTGTAACGCCAGAGTTATCGATTGCTTTCTCCAACGCCAGGTGGAAGAAGCGGCAAGCCAGACCGTCCCATTGTCAGGGTCTATTAAAGATGTTTATTGGTTTTGACAGCAATCCCGCTATTTTTACTTGACTAGTTACGTTACTCATGGTCAACCTACAAAGTCGTAGCAATTTGTTTGGAATGCCGAGCTATCTCATGGCATTATATAGTTCTACCCCGGCAATGTCGTAGGTGGACTCAAAGTCTATAAATAGATGGTACAATGGGATATAAAATTCCAGACATTTTTCCATCGCCTGCCTAAGGGTGAATACCTGATCAATCGCGGATTTTCCTGGGATGAAGCCAAAATGATATTGACCAATGATGAATTTAGCATATGGGGATATCCGATCTTGTAGGATAGAGGAGAGTATCTTATAGGCGGTACTCAGCAAGGTTATACCCCTATAGTTGCTGCACAGTGTGATATCTCCTTTCTTATGTATGGGGCAAATTATTCCACGACGTCGATCTTCCGTCATCTCAATGGTTGGTGGCAGCAGCATTTGGTCTTGGTCTTGCATTGGTGAACCCTGAAATTCTTCTGGGAGCTGACCATTTAGCAATTCATTGAAATCACGTCCCGGTGATCAGATTACCCTCTTTATCTTTGCAGTAAGTGCAGAGTGGTGTGTACCGCATCATACTGCGGATTATTTGGTAGAACTTCCGCGCCTGGTGCGGGCCTCACTCTCTACTCCTCCCTATTTCACAGACTAGATTTTTTTCCCAGGCATTTTTCTTTTATCTGTGTAGTCTCAGACCTTCTGACCTCTTTCTATTTCTCCTCGCGTACCCGCATCCTATGAGACTGCTGCATTGCCCGGTATACAGTATTCATGCGTTCAGTTGCAAGTTTGCACTCATCATCAAACCAGGCGCTCCGATCTCTACGACTACTGCCTAAGATGGAGTTGGCAGTACTAATGACAGTATTCTTAAGGTGTGTCCATTTATCTTCTACGCCCGGGATTCTGGCCCCAGAACTTACTCTCCCTCCATCGAGCTCTTGAAGGGCGAGTCTTAACGCATGACCAAAGGTGTTGCTGGTGTTCTCATTGCGTAAGGCAGCCGTGTTGATCTGAACCTGAACCGCGGATGCAATACGTCTCCGTAAGGCAATCCGTGCTCGGAAAACTATTTTTGTTTTTTGTTTTACATCCACATTTATAAACAATTCAATTACAGATTTTACTTAAGACTAAATGTTAAATTCTATTTTACAAATATCATTCTTATATTAACTTACTGGCTCTTCGCAAGCACTCTAAATTATATATTGCCAATCTTTTGTCTTTCTTATGCCTTTCGGTGTACAAGTTCGGAAAACTATACCAACAAGCGAGTGTTCCGAGTCGACATTGGCACCTCGGTACGTTCGTACCGTTGTTACACGCAGAATCCCAATGCCCTAACCTAAAACATTAATCAACCCCAACATTCGCGTACACATAACATGTATACGCCTCTTATAATCAGCTACACGCAGAATCCCAATACCCTAACCTAAAACATTAATCAATCCTAACATTCGCGTATACGCATGCATGCTGTACGCAAGTTTCAAATTACCAATAGTAACAGCATCCTGAAATATATTAATCATCAAATTTCTAAAGCCAATGGACAATACCCATAACTGGTATCATTCGCAAATAACACTGCATGCAAATTGCACATTCCAAATTCTCATAATTGCAATTTTGCACTTTACCAATTCCCACAAACTACTAAACTCGAAATGCATTCATTTCCAATCCCATAAAAAAATGCAATCTTGCATTTTCTCACATTTTTCCTAACCTTGGAATGCATTCATTTTCAAACCCAACACCTCATCATCGCGCAGGTAATCCTACCTGCACCGCGTACCCTTTGTACAAATCAGATTCACGTCACCGTGAATCAAAATGTTCTCATGACCTTCCGGCTGTTGGAGCCCATGGGTACTGGCTTCCGGCTTGTTAGCCCGTAGGTGGAATGTCCCCGTTGGCGGAGCGAGAGAGGTTATGGGAGGCTGCGTCCAACCTACTTTTGTCCTCCGGCAGCTAGTGTTTTGTTTGGCACCTCGGTCATGTGCCTTGCGTTCCCTCCGAAGCCTGGTGCCAATGTTATATTGGTTACTTACACTTACTTGAGACTGCGGAGTCCGTGGCGTGGTGGTCCCCTCTGCGTCCCCAATGGATCTTCCGGCTTGGTGTTGGTCCGTGAGAGATCGCCCCTCTGGGTTGGGCGGATCTTCCGGCTTGGTGTTGGCCGGTGAGTGATCGCCCCACTGGGTTGGGCGGATCTTCCGGCTTGGTGTTGGTCCGTGAGAGATCGCCCCTCTGGTTAGGACGGATCTTCCGGCTTGGTGTTGGCCGGTGAGTGATCGCCCCGCTGGGTTGGGCGGATCTTCCGGCTTGGTGTTGGTCCGTGAGAGATCGCCCCTCTGGGTTGGACGGATCTTCCGGCTTGGTGTTGGCCGGTGAGAGATCGCCCTTCTGGGATTACCTGCGCGATGATGGAGTGTTGGAATTGCAGAATTGCAATTCAGGTGTAGGTATGGAAATGAATTCGTTTGGAATAGGAAAAATGTGGGAAAAGGCAAGATTGCAATTTTAAGTATGGGATATGGAATGCGTTTAGCAATAGGTAGACATGTGATAAGGTTTCACATGCTACACCGAAAGGATTCTATGGGTTGTAGCAAGAATTTATCGATGCTACACTGAGAGAATTGCTTTCGGTTTTAACATTAATTAATGTTGCCCCATATGTATGCAATATTGTTTTTTGCAGTTTAAATGTTAGGTTTGGTAGAATGTATTGGTAATTTCTATTGAAGGGATTGGCAGTTTACGTACAGCAAATGCAATTTTCATGGTAGATTTGTAATTTAATTATATGGAGGGTATTGGCAGTTTGCGTGCAGCAAAGCGCAATGTTATGTGTAACACCATCATTCGGCTCGAGGAGTGGCGGCGATCTATAAACGTGGTCAATTTGGTTGCGACTGGCTCCATCAGGTGATACCCAGGCGGCTTTGTGGATATCTTTACGTGGAAACCTGGTACTCCCAACGATCAAGTTTTTTTATGCTGCCAGTTCGATTAATCGTAGTCCATTGTCATCAGTGTTCTCATGCAAACTATGGGAACCTACGTTGTACCTGAAAACCCACTCCCGACCTATTTTCGCATTCAAATCATCAAGAACTATTTTCACATCGTATCTTGTGCAGGCATTTATGGCTCGTTCGATGTAAAATTGTTCCTTTTCGTCGTCAGGGAATTCCTCTGTAGGTCCGTGAACGTTTGTGAGGTTTCTGTTCTTAAACTTGGTTCGCACGCGAAGATTGCATACCCTTTCGTGAATTGCATTCAAGCCGATAATGGCAGGCTTCGGTTTTTGGCTGACTAGAAAGTCTCCCCGAGCACATGGTGTTTTGAATGACAACTATAATAAATGTCATACTCGTTTCTTTGAATAACACCACTCCCCGTCCATCTTATTTCTTGTAATGCTATTATGTCAGTCTTATATTCGGTCAAGGCATCGGTTAGCTGCTGTGCAGCTCGAGCTCGGTATAGTGAGAGGACGTTGCATGAGAAAATTCTCAAATCGTTTAGCCATTTTCGTTTCCGTGGTTGTCATCGTGTGTCCGGTCCATATACGAGGCTTGTTAAATTTTCCTTAATAACTTGTTTTTACGGCCAAGGTTATTAGCCTTGCGTCAACCTTTCTCAGGATGTCGCTGAATGCATTGGTTCACTACTTGGCGAGTGCCAAAGTAGCTATCCATGTGTGTCACGCGGAGACTGCATGTCAACGTGGATTGAACAGAGACAAGGATCGTCCTGGCCTTCGCCGAGTGGAAAGCAATCAGTGACTACCATGTATGTTCGCTCGCATCCCCCCTTAAATTACAATAAAACTGTCTTATTTCTTTATTCTGTCTACCAAGATACGATTTCAATTATCTTTTTACACCATTTTCAAAATGGTGACGCTGTGGCGTTTCTAATAGGTACACACACAGGCCCAAGCAAATATTGAAGAACAACACCGAAAAAAAAGTCGAATAAGCAAAGCATCAGAGCCATATACCATACCGCAATAACACCAATTCCACTTCAGGTGAGCGTAGTAGAGAATAACGATCAAATTCGGGTACGCGCCAGTGGTCTGATAGGATGAGCATTGGTTCTATCTTTTAGTGATTCTAGCCGTCATAACGTCGGTTCGAATCACACGTTCTTCACTGTGATCGCAAACGTTAAAACGTAGAGCTTTATTAAATAAACTAATTTCCAAAGGATTTTCTTAGCAACATTGCAATTCAATAAAAAGGCCTTTTGAAAATTTGTCAATTTCAGTTGTACTCGTGAACGCGAGTCTTCGAATATTTTTAAGTGGACCCTCTTATGTATTAATAAATCTGCAACTTTTTAATGAAAAAGAGATACGTCGAGTCAGGAGGAATGTAGAATCTGTAAAGCTCTAGATGCAGGGATTGAACTGCAATAGGTTGGCAGCTGAAATGGTGCACATTGTGAAGAGAAATATAAAACAAATAAATCGAATAGAATGAGCATGGTTGAAACCATTTTTAAAAATAGGAAAACCCCTTATTGTTGAAAAGATAAATATAAAAAATAATCTTATAAAGTATTATATAGGGTGGCGCAAAATTAATCATCCAATTTTGTTTTTAAATTACTTTTTTACTAAATAAAAAAAAAATTATTTTGAGTGATGGAAATCTTTATTTGGACTTTTACAATTTTTTCTGTAAAGTGGAAAAGATGGTATCAGTTGAGTGGCTGCCGAGAGTGTTGATACACATTTGTACCCGTTTTATCGCATTTTCCATGACTTTCCGCAAGATTTCCGGCGTTAACTGTTCGCATTCCTGTCGAATATTCTCCTTAATGGCTGCGATTGATTGCCCCAAAGAAAGAAGCCTGGGATGGTTAAATCGGGGGATCTTGCTGGCCCTGCCAAATCGCCAAAACGGAAGATTACGCGACCAGAAAACGCTTCCTTCACAATATTCATTATGGCTTGTGCTGTGTGTGCGGTTGTACCGTCTTGTTGAAACCACATGTTCACCAAGCCCCGCTCATCCAATTCCGGCAGTAAGAAGCGGTTTATCATGGCCCTGTGGCGTTCATCACATGCCACCCTGTATAAATTAAGAAACAATATCAAATGTAAGAGCGAAATCTTTTTAAGTGCCTACATTTTGATACCGATCGTGGTCTGAGCTACGCGAGTTATGGTTTCTTAAATGTTTACTGAAAACTAAAGTTTTGACGCCTAGGGAATGACGACCCAATTTTCCTTTAACACCATATAAAAACAAATTTCTTGATAGTCAAACTCGTCTTTCTATTTCGTTCGATTGACATCTGTTTATATTTCTTAAGTCTATACACAACTCTTCTACTTAGTATCTGTATCTAACATTTACCATACTCGTTTTTTTTTCTGCTTACATTACTTAAACGATCACTTCTTACTCTTTGATTAATCCACAATTTATCCAAAGTAACAACCTGATAATTCTCCTTATTCGTTTTACTATTTTACATTAGTCAATAGTCACTTTTTACTTTTTAATTAATCCACAATTTATCCAAAGTAGCAATCTGATAATTCTCCTTATTCGTTTTAGTATTCTATATTAGTCAATAGTCACTTTTTATTTTTTAATTAATCCACAATTTTTCTAAAGTAGCAATCTGATAATTTTCCTTATTCGTTTTACTATTTTATATTAGTCAATAGTCACTTTTTACTTTTTAGTTAATCCACAATTTATCCAAAGTAACAATCTGATAATTCTCCTTATTCTTTTTACTATTTTACATTAGTCGATAATCACTCTTTCGTTTTTAATCAATCCACAATCTTGTTCTAGACTCACACGCAATCTTCATTTCATTTTTCTTATTCAATCTCTAACTCCACTTTTACGATCACCTCCTAATTTGCTTTTTCCTCTTCTCGTCAGATCGGTGTCAATACCTCCCGAAGACGATAATACAATTTCGATATTCAATGACCAAATTTTCGATTTTCAATTTCAATTTGCAATTGCGTCGAATTGCGGCGTCAGCCGATATACCTTCATTGATTTGCGCCACAGTTCAACATCCGCAATTGCGAATTGACCTAATTAATTTTTCATGCAATTACTTGTTTTTATTGATCGTGCCGAAATGTGCAATTAATTGCTCTTTTGTGACTTACCGATTGCGATGAAATGCGCAATTAATTGCATTATCGCTCTGGTGGTTATCCGGGTTCAAAATCGGATGGCGTTTCTTGGTTTAGGTGAATCAATGACCTCATGTACATCATTTTTATCTATGATGTCACTGACACACAACACCCCCGCCGTCAAAATCCGAATTCTCCTGAATTCTTGAACTTTTAGTTGATTTATATTTAGCTACATGCATTCTTTTTAATATCAGTTATCTTCTGTTACAAATATCATTATAGTACTTGACTTCGTTCATCTTCTATTCACCTTTTTGCTTAAAACTTACTTGTTTGTACATTCAATTATTTAATTATTTTTCAGTAAATAACAGTTGTTTATACACATTCTTTTTTTCGGTACTTAGTTTAAATTTACGTTTACTTTTCGAATTCGAATCGCTATTTTAACATTCTTCTTCTATCTTTCTGTCGTTATTATTTTCAACATTTCAGTAATGAACTCCGATTGCTTAGAATAAACATTAAATATGACAGTGGTACGTTGCTGCCTTTGAATTAATATGTTGGGGCAACGAAGTCGATGTAATCACCACAGATTTCAGCAAGGCCTTTGACAAAATCTCCCATAATCTCATCCTTTTTTAGCTGTCCTTCCTAGGTTTCGAACCCCTATTGATCAAGTGATTTTCTTCTTATCTGAAAGATCGATCCCACCGTGTCAAATTCAGATCCTCCCGTTCTAATCCCTTTCTTCCCACGTCAGGGGTACCACAAGGCAATCATCTTGGTCCCCTCCTATTTATCCTTACCATCAATGACGTTGACTTCATTATTAAATATTCATTCACCTCCCTCTATGCGGACTATGCCAAACTCTACAAAACGTCATCTCTCCTCTCGACTCCTCACTTCTCCAAACGGATCTCGACAACTTCTCAACTTGGTGCCGTAATAATGTCTTGAACTCAACGTTGTCAAATGTCACTCCATCATCTTCTCCCGTAAACGCCCCCCCCCCCCACGTTCCTACTTCTTGCTAAACCAGCAGATATCATCTTATCCTCGATACGGGACCTCGGGATATTATTTGACAGGGAGCTTAGCTTCATCCCGCATATTGATGATATTATTCTTAACGCCAACTCTTCCCTAGGGTTTGTGAAACGCTGGTCTAAAGAATTCTCTAATCCATACGTTTCCCGTTCTCTCTACATAGCCTTCGTCCGCCCCCTTCTTGAATACGCCTGTCAGGTCTGGTCTCCACACTATTCGTCCCATATTCGCAGAATCGAAAGCGTGCAACGTCGTTTTCTACGTTTTGCCCTCCGCGGACTGAACTGGGTGTATCCCCGGATTCTCCCCCCATACACAAGCCGGCTCCATCTGATTAACCTCAACACACTTGAGGAGCGCAGAACTCATGCCGATATCCTTTTCATCCACCGTCTCCTTTCAGGCACAATCAACTGCCCAAGCCTGCTTTCCATCATTGCACTTTACACTAACCCCCGTAACCTGCGAAACCCTCGTCTCTTCTACCGGCCCACCCACCACACTTCTTACGGCTCTAATTAACCCATTTCGCAAATGTTGAGGTCGGCTAACTCTAACCCTACCTCCTACGATTTCCACCTTACATCTACTGCACTCAAACGCTGTCTCCTCTCTTTCCCCACCTGACCTTGCCACGCCCACCGTCTCTCCCCTCACAACCCGTACACATTCCAACACATGTGCCGTACACTGTTCGCTGTCTCACTTATGCCCCATTTGCCACCCCAACATACACTCGCTCTTCCCCAGCCTCCTACCTCCCCAACGCCGAAGTCCTCTTCTCCTTCCTTGTTTTTTTTTTGTCATTGTTGTTTTTTTTAAATAATTTTCCTTTTGCATTAATAACTACTTTAGTTTTTTAGTTTTAAGTTAGTTTATAAGAATTATAGTTTTGTAAATAGCTTGAACTAAGCCAAATAAATCACATTATTATTACATCAACTATTAGGTATCAGATTCTAACTTCTTGGCGAATAATGTCTTTTATTTTTCATTATTACAAATTTGATAGAGCCTTGGGTCTGTAGCGATTCTAACAGATACACACAATTCACAAGCAAAAATAGTGAAGAACACCGAACGAAAAAAATCGAATAAGAAAAATACATCAGAACCGTATACCAAGCGATAAATAAAAAAAATAATTCACACCAGTGGAATATACTCGAGTTTGGAAATCAAATTCTAAACACGGTCAGTAGTCTGATGCTTCACTGCTTCGCTTTTCAATCGTTTCATCATGTGTTCAATTCACCTTCTTCACTATCCTTGCTTAACGCTACAGGTCTACTTGAATAAATTAGAACAGTAACGATAAAACTGCTTGAATTCTTTGAAACTGTAAAAATGCAAATCTTTTTAATTGCGTGGAAAAAAAAGAAGTTTTATTTCGTAGTCTATCTGCTTAAATTTGTTTGGGTAAACCGCAATCTACTGCCACGTCTTTTAATATTGGTTGTGTGAATGTTGTCTAGCGGGGCTATTATGTAATATGGCTCGTCTTTATGCCTGAGTCTTTTATAGTTTCGTATATGTCCTACGCTCCTATTTTCTTTGTAATTTTCCCTGTCAAGGTTTCTTCTACTTATAACCCGTTGTTTTGTGTCCTCTATTCGTCTTCTCAACTCTTGCTTTGACACTTCCCTTACTGCCTGATTAGGGGAGCACTTGATCGTGGAGTGATACCGATTGTTATTGGTAAAAGTCCTTACTCCCACCTGAAACAAAAGGTAACATTACATACACCAACATTGAATTCAATACTAAAAATCAATCGAACTAAACGTTCAAAAGTCTCTCATATTGAATTCAACGCATCCATGCAAGGCATCCAATCCAACGCATCAATTTCGACGCGCCAATTCGACGCATCCAAGCCAATGCACCCATTCAAGGCATCAATGCGTTGCACCCATTAAACGCAATTTTCGGTAAACAAATCGATCAACGAATATCTCCTCTAGCAATTATCTCCTAAATTCCCAGCATGACCCAAAACCTAAAAGGCACACTTGTGCAAACAAAGGATAGCGATTCGCCCCCGACCAACAGACATGCAATCATAAACATCTTAACGTAGATCGCTCGCTAGATGTTTATGATTTGGAAATGCTAACAAAGAAACCATACCGATCCCACGGTTCCTTTGTACCCATCTGGAGCGGGCAAGAACCTCGTTGTCTTGGGCCAGATGGGTAACATAAACAAATCCCAGGAAAAGATCGAAAATTAAGCTGTGGTACGATCGACCGTCAAAGAAAGGAACAGGATTCCGATAAGGAAGACGGAAAGGAGAATGATGGATTGATTATGGAAAAATTTTCTTTGCAGATTGGATGGGAAATTTTCTTTTCCAGATGCGGGGATGAGAAGTTCGTCAGATTCACTCGCCGATCGTTCATGCAGTCAGACATATTCATCGTGTGCTCGTTTACAAATAAAATTGAAAAAAAAAATTGAATTCGTAGACGTTAAGTCGTCGTCGATCGATCGCGTTTACAATCTTAGGTGATATATTCCGTTTGTTCGTGAATATTGCGACAAGTTATAATTACAAAAAAAAAAAAAAAGCTATACAAACACGAGCAAACACGTGTAATTTTCGCTGGATGCCGTAGTCGAAATCTGTTTTCACAGATGCCGGACAACGATCCGAGCGCCACCCGGGAATATCTATTAGAACGGAAGAGAAGAGTCATTGAAACTCTTCAAAACTCATCGAAGAAGAGCACAAAAATGGAAAATAAAGGAAAACACATTGACCACGAACAAAAATTCCACGAAACCGTGGAATACATCCGACAGCTTACAACACAGGTGAAGCAACTCCGGGAGGAAATTCACTCCCTAAAGCAACCCACCCAAAACAGCGACGATGCCAGTATGGAGATGACGCCTTCTCCCAGCTTAAACCATAAAACATCTCCACCCAAACAACTATCCTCAGTCCGCAAGGAATCCACCAAACAACCCAAGCCAGCACCGAGTCCCCTGCCTGCCCAGCACAAAAATTTTAGACCACCACCAATCTACATAAAAAATGTGACCAGTATAAAGGGAATAATCATAATAGTAGAAAATGCCCTAGGACACCGCAACTTCACCACAAACACTAAAGGCTCCTGTCTCCATTGCAACAACAACTCTGGTTGATCACGAGAAAACCGTTAGAAAACTTGCGGAACTACAACACCAATTTTTTACCTTCCAACACCATCAGCTCAAACCAACAACATTCATCATTAGTCACATTGACCCAACTTGGACCAACGAAGAACTAGCGTCGGAGATCATCAGGATTTGCCCAGAGCTGAAAATCCACAGGGTGGACTATTTTCAAACTCCGTACATGCGAGAAAATATCTTAAGGAACCTACAGATTATCCAAATCCCTCCAAATGAAGACACCAACAAGCTCAATCAAATTAAGTACTTGTTTACGCATAAAATCAGCATCAAGGAGCCTCATAAACAAAACATCCTTCATTGCAAGAGA
Organism: Microdon myrmicae; assembly: GCA_963931805.1. Lineage (NCBI taxonomy): Eukaryota > Metazoa > Arthropoda > Insecta > Diptera > Syrphidae > Microdon > Microdon myrmicae. The sequence continues at coordinate 108,824,519 of OZ007496.1, forward strand.
TGCCAAGGCTCGGGACACTTAGCGGTGGCTTGCCACCTAAATATACGATGCGGCAGATGTGCCGATGGATATCAACTAGGAGAATGTAAGGTCAATCCACAGGGTATGAAACCAGGAAAAATCCAAACCACAAACCCCGATGGTTCCATTACTACTAAGGAAATCGCTGCGACATGCTGTAACTGCGGAGGTCCACATCCAGCCAAATTCTCCCAGTGCCCTCATAAATTGAGAATTTTCCAAAGAAGAACAAAACCAGCAACAACCAACAAATCCGCACCAACCAAATCCACATCGCAGAACACATTACCACAACCTACAAGGCTAGGAACATCATATGCGGATGTCATCAAAAACAATCAAAACACGCCGACGTCAAACAACCGTAACTCCATTGGCCTCAACCTGGACATCATGGGCTATATCAAGAGTCTACAAACTATGCTTCTTACATTGAACTATATGTCGGATATCGAAAAAAAAGGTCAGATTCTCTCACTTATAACCTCCCATATTCTTTCCCTCAATGTCTGAACTAACTATAGTCGCCCTCAACGCAGAGTCTATATACTCCCACATCCGTAAGCAACACTTACGGTTGTTTGTTAAAACCTTCTCCCCTGACATCCTTCTCCTCTCAGAAACGTGGCTTAAGTCCAATTTCCGAGTATCCATCCCCAATTATACATTTATTTCAAACCCAAGAACTGCTGGATCCCATGGCGGTACCGGGATCCTACTAAATAATAAACTTCAAATCACCGAAATCAGGTTCGCCAATGTTTTCAATATTGAATACACGGCAGTTAAACTTTTTTGTGAAAACAAAAAAGTAATCATAATAACGTCCGTTTACATCCACCCAACACGAGAACCAGACTTCCCTGGTTCTGACATATCTCAAATAATCAGACAGTCTCTCACGCACCATTCATAATCGGTGGAGACCGGAACGCTCGACATACAGCATACAACAACATAAAGAATAACAAATGCAGGTGCCAACTGTTGGAGCTCCTCTCATCTCACCGATATATGTTACGTACATCGACAGTCCACCGCAGCCAACTCGTGTCACCAACTCGACGTGGTCAACAATTGACTTCTTTCTCAAGTCGGGTGATGTCTACTCAACGAGCGCCCCCCCCCCCCCCCCCCCCCCACAATGTGCTTAATCTTTCCCTCTGGTCGTGGTTCCGTTCACACCTCGATCAAAGTTCCCTCCTTCGAACTGCTCTACTCACACAGTCATGTTCCGAACTTCTCCAAGACTAACTGGAAAAAGGTCAATAGAGACATCGCCGAAAGTTTTTCTAACTTGCAAATCCCCGAATCTTCTAACCTAATCACTGGTGATATCGAGCAGCCCTAAAAATTGAGCAGAGACTCAAGGATGCCCCCACCAGCAATACACCCACCACCATCCCTCATAATCATCTAGGAAAACCTTTACCCAGCATCCTAACTAAATTGCTGCGTCTCAAAAAACAACTCCGCCGAAAACTTCATATAACATTCTGCCCCTTTATTAAAAGTCAGATTCAACTCCTGACCAGCCTAATAAATGAACTTTTAAAAAAGTTCGCGGATCAGACCTATACCTCTACACTTAACAATATCAAACCTAACCGTGATCTCTTCAAAAACATCAACCGACTAACTGGTCGGAAGTTTAAACCGCGAATCGATCAACTCATCAACCCATTCAACAACAATCTTATCCAATCCGACACGGACATAGCCAATTGCTTCGCTGATCACTTCTCACAGATCCATCAACAAAATGAGTCCCTAATTTTCGAAATACTGTCAACGAATATATCTCACACAGATTACCCGCATCTTATACTCCTTTCATCGGAGAATTTAACGACACAAACAAGGCGTCACGTCCTTCAGACACCAGCACATTTCTAACCACAGATGAATTAATCAAGTTCATAACATCACGACCCAACAAAAAATCTACCGGTCTAGATGGAATACCACACCTTCTATTTAAAAGACTTCGCCCGGCAAATCTACTTCCCATTCTCGTCCTTCTTAACCATATCAGAAATGCTTCACATTTCCCAGAGTACTGGAAAATTGCGGTAGTAATTCCCGTTAAAAAGTCCGGGAGTTCCAATAACACCTTCAACTATCGTCCAATGTCTTTATTAAACACCCTAAGCAAAATATTGGAATGTAAGTTCTACCAAAACCTTCTCTCGTTTGCCAGTGATAACGCTATGATCCCTAATTCTCAGTTTGGCTTTCGTGAGCGACACTCTACTTGCCATGCGCTACTAAAACTTACACACGATGTCACAACTGGTCTAGAAAACCAATGCCCTACCGTATGCATATCTCTCGATATCTCCAAAGCATTTGATTGTATCTGGATCTCAGGACTTCTTTATAAGCTGCACTGCTCATTTGGACTGAATTCCAACACCACAAAGCTCCTAGCATCTTATCTTTCTGGTAGGAAATTCAATGGTCAGAATAAACTCTTCCCTTTAACAAACTCACAATATAACCGCGGGTGTTCCCCAAGGATCCATTCTCGGACCACTTTTATATCTTCTATACACATCCGATATTCCCCAACCTCCACCTACTGTTGTAATGCTAAATTATGCTTACGATACTTTAATCTACTCTAGCAGTAGATTTGTCAAAACGGGAAGAAACCGCGTTAACAACTTCCTCCCGCTCATCTCAACATGTTTAACAAATGGAAAATTCGCATCAACCCTTTTTTGAAAAAAAAAAAAGCATCAACCCAACCAAAACCCATCTAACAGTGTTTAAGGGTAAAAACGCTCACTGCACAAACAACACTGAACGTTGCCACAACAAAATTAAACCCAAGCTTAATAACGCCCTCATAAAATCCTCCAAAACTCTAAAATATTTAGGAGTAACCCTTTCCAACGACTGGTCATTCTCAACCCACATCAAAAATTCCCTTGATAAACCCTCAATACAACAACCTCTATTACGTGTAAGGTCCCCCACCGCCCTTCTACCGACGAGAAAATATTAAACACATAAAAGAATGCGTTACATATAAAACTTTTAAACAATTTAAAAATCACCCACATGGCTTTCGAGGAATTTACATGTTTGATAATTACAATTAAACATTTGCTTAACTAAACGTTAATTAAACACATGCGTTACAAACAATTATCATCATCAACATCGGCACTACAACCGGGATCCGGTCTCGGCATTATTTAGCAAGTCTCTCCACCGGTATCCGGTCCTTATCCGAGACTGGTTAAATTGTCCATAATAATTCATTTTTCCGGGCAAGGTTATTAGCATGGCGCCAAACAAACAATTCTCACATTCTCAAATTAAACTTAAATACTATTGGTACAAAATAGAAACAGCCGGTGCACAAACCTGCATGAGCTTTCGATCAATTTGAGCGGACAGATGGCGCTTTCAGCGAGAAGTTTTTTTTTAACTGTTTTTTTTTTTTTTTTTTTTTTTTTTTTTTTTTTTTTTTTTTTTTTTTTTTTTTTTTTTTTTTTTTTTTTTTTTTTTTTATTAGACTTCTCTCGGGAAAGGCGGACCTATAGCGCCAAGTGGGCGCCCCGAGATGCCATCAAATAACTGTTGCAGTTCTTTTTGAACAGTTGCAGGTTGTAACGTTCCGGGAACACTCGCGTGGGAAGGGAGTTCCACAGCTTCCCCGCTCTGTAGCGGAACGAGTTCTGATGTAGGGATGTTCGCGCCGTCGGGAGATGATCCACAAATGGGTGCGATCCGTCGGATTGTCTTGTGGAGCGCATATAAGCCGAATTCTCCGAAGAACAGCACCTGTGATAATATCTGTAAAACAGACAGAGGTCGGCTATGCGCCTTCGATGTGATAGCGACTGTAGTCCCGACGTCAGCGCCGAGTCCCCGATCAGGCGGATCGCTCGTCTCTGTATGCTCTCAAGTAGGTCGAGGGTATGTTTAGGAGCCGAGCTCCAAACATGAGAGCAATATTCGAGCGCGGGTCTAATTTGGGATTTATATAGGAGGAGAAGTTGGGCCGGGGTAAAATATTTCTTGGCTCTAAAAAGATAACTCAGTTTTCCTGAGGCTGACCTGGCGATGTTCGACTCGTGTTTATGCCATGATACATTCCCACACACCGTGACGCCGAGCAATTTCAAACTTTCCCCAGCCTCGAGGGCCCGTCCATTCATCATCAGCTGTGGAACCGATGATCCACTTTTCTTTGTGAATGTTGTATACTGAGTCTTGGTTGCATTGAAGTCGACAAGATTGGCCTTTCCCCACTGCAGGACTTTATCCAGATCCTGATTCAGAGAATCAATCTGTCTACATCTCAGCTGGTGTGACGCAGCTGCACCAATCGGCCGATCACTCGAAAAGGAGGAAACAAACGTACTATCATCCGCAAAACTGAACACTTTGTTATCCGTTGTCTCCAACAAATCATTTATGTGAAGCAAGAACAAGGTTGGAGCCAAAATAGAACCTTGGGGCACCCCCGAATTAACAGGATACAGATCCGAACACTCGCCGTCCACAACAACCCGGATCGATCGATTTTCAAGGAAACTCCTCGTCCAGTCGCAAAGCTGTTGGGAAAGTCCATATGAACGAAGTTTGCTCAGCAATGCCCCGTGCCAGACGCGGTCAAAAGCCTTGGAAATATCCAATGCGACCGCCCTTGACTCACCATGCCGTTCAATCGCAGATGTCCATATATCGGTTATAAGTGTCAAAAGGTCTCCTGTGGACCGCCTGCCACGGAATCCGTATTGACGATCATTCAGGAGTCCGTTGCACTCCAAATACTTAACCAACTCAGCATTGATGACTTTTTCCATCACCTTAGATAAAATAGAGAGTAATGCTATCGGACGGTAATTTTGTGGGAGACACTTTTTTCCCGTCTTTGGGATTGGCTGAGCTCGAGCGATTTTCCAGCAGGCAGGAAAGGTCCTCCGTGCATAAGATAAGCGGAAGAGTCTGCCAAGAACCGGCGATAGTTCTGGAGCACAGTTCTTAAGGACTATTGCTGGTATTCCGTCCGGGCCGGTTGCCTTCCTACAATCAAGTTCACGTAGAATGCGTTGAATAGTGCGCGGACGAAATTTCACATCCCGCATGGAAGACTGTACCGGCGAGATCACAGGTGGGTCCAAAAGGCCGGGATCGAGGTTTGAATTCGCCGAAAATAAATTTGCGAATACATTAGCTTTATCCCTTGAATTCGTGACTAACGTCCCGCTGTCTGTCACCAACGGAGGGAAAGAAGTGGATGCAAAGTTGCCGCTGACAGCTTTTGCCATTGACCAGAAGGAGCGCGAGCCAGTTAGGCACCGAAGGAGCTTATTGATCACCCTGTCGTTGTGAGCCTTCTTCGCGGTATCAATCGCCTGGTTGCACGCGTTTCTGATTCTGACAAAATTCGTTCTGTTAACATCGGTGGGATTGGAGCGCCATTGCTTAAAAGCTCTATTTTTTGCCGCTGTAATCAGCTCGCACTTTTTGTCAAACCAAGGTTTATCAGACGAACTTCGTTTGATGGAATGTGGGATATACATCTCCATCCCCAGAAGAATAATCTCTGATACCGACTCCGCGCATGCGTTAACATCGGGGTTTCCGAAGCACACCTCGGACCACGGAAAGGATGCGAAGAAGTCTCGCAAATCGTCCCAGTCAGCGGCCCCATACTTCCATACATGACGAAGCTGCCTAGGCCGGTTGCTTGCTTGGTATGCAAGTGCTTGCGCGACAGATACCAAGCAGTGATCTGAGTTTCCCAGTGGCGCAGAAACCTCTACGGTATAAATACTCGGTTCGGATGTCAAAAACAGATCCAGGGTGTTCGCATAATCGCCCCGGGCATCCGGCACTCGCGTTGGCTCCCCCACGAGTTGAGTCAAGTTGTGGCTTACAGCAAACATCTCCGCTAGCCTCCCAGCCTCGTCGGTTCTGTAAGAATGTAACAACCAGCTGGAATTATGCACATTAAAATCACCAAGGACAACAATTTCAGAAGCTGGGTGGTTGATCTGTATCCAGTCGACGGTATATGAAAGATGTTCGAAAAATGTCGCCGGTCGATCGTCATTCGGGGAGCGGTAAAGACAACAAAGAAATTTTACGGAATTCCTCAGCACGACCCTCAACCATATGATGTCCATATTATTGGGTTCCAACGCCTCCATCCTCTGGCAAGCCAGATTGGCCCGCGCGAAGACGCAGACTCCGCCCTTAAAACGGAATCTCGAATGTAAGTCGTATCCTGAGCAACGAAGATATGTCGAATCAGTTGACGAATCGACCTGGGTCTCAGTTAGGGCAAGGATATCAGGTTTCGTTGTTTGTAAATATTGGTGGACGGCGTTTACATTGGTATTGGTGAAACCGATGCCCCTGATGTTACAAAATGACGTCACCAGTCGAGCGTGGGCCGAGCCTCGAGAGCGAGACCGGTTATGCGATGACGAACCTCTTAAAGTTCCATTATTTATCATGACATCTGCATGATGTTCCCCCTGACATAGGGGGACTTAAGTGATACAGTGACTTAAAATTAATTTTGTAACAACTGTTTACATCTAATTATTATAATAATACATACATTTTCCAAACAATCTTTCATGAGTTACAAGAATGATGTGTGTTTATACATTTAGAAGTGTTTCGTCTTCCTGGAAAAGGTCAGAAAACCAGGAATTTCTTATTTTTACTTTACTTAATCTAAACCTAACCCTAAATATAAATATAACTTAACCTAACTTAGTCTGATTATTATAAAATGAGCTATAAACAATACAAAGTTTTATAATTAATGGGATATAAGAATTACAGGATGTGGAGTGAAGTCAGTTATGGGTTAGAGGTAGAGTATTTCTTTCCGGTTCTTCGTTGGAAAAACATAGACTGTTGGAAAATTGTTGGACGTTACAGTATTTAAACTGGTTGGGTAAGTTCAGTGTTGTGGTATATGATATCGTTTGAATCATTTACCAGTCTGCCTGAGGTGAACATAACTGTTGTATGGAGACAGTTGGGATAGTTAGTGCTGATATCTAGAGGGTTCGCTACTCCCCATTACAGCCAACTCGTGTCTCTAGCTCAGCCAGGTCAACAATCGACTTCTTCCTCAAGTCCGACGATGTTTATTCAGCGGGTCCACCTACAGTCTCCTTTATATTTCCTTCTGATCATGGTTCCGTTCACACCACGATCCAAATCCCCTCTCTCGATCCACTATACTCGTCAAACTCTGTCCCAAACTTCACCAAAACAAATTGGAGAAAAGTCAATAGGGACATAGCGATAAGTTTCTCTGACTTGTATATCCCTGAAGCATCTAACTTACTCCCTACTGAAATCGAACAAGCATCTTTAAGAATAGAGCAAATTCTTAAGGAGGCTCTCAGCAACAACACCCCGACAACCATTCCTCATAACTATTTAGGAAAGCCTTTGCCCAGCATCCTAACCAAACTATTGCGTCTTAAAAAGCAGCTCCACCGTAAACTTCATACAAGATACTGCCCCTTATTAAAAGCCAAATCCAACTCCTATCCACTCTGATAAATGAGCAGTTGAAAAAATTCGCAGATGAAAACTACATCTCCACACTTAAAAATATCAAACCAAATCGGGATCTTTTCAAAAACATCAACCAATTAACTGGTCGTAAATATAAACCCCGAATTGATCATCTCATCAACCCAATCAGCAATAATACTGCCCAGTCCGATACGGACATAGCAAATTGCCTCGCAGAACACTTTGCAAAGATTCATGAGCAAAATAATTCTCTCTCAACTCCTGGCTTCGAGAACACAGTAAACGAATACATCTCAAACAGATTATTCCCATCTTTTACTCCTTTCATCGGTGAATTCAACAACACAAACATAGCTTCACATCCCTTAGACACTACAAATTTTCTAACTGCGGACGAATTATCCGAGATCGTAAGATCAGGAAATAACAAAAAGGCAACTGGATTAGATGGAATCCCACGTCTTCTATTTAAAAGGCTACGCCCACCGAATCTACTTCCCATCCTCATTCTTCTTAATCATATAATTAATGCATCGCACTTCCCAGAGAACTGGAAAAACTGCGGTAGTAATTCCTATTAAGAAGCCCGATAGTAGTAATAGCCCTTGCAATTATCGTCCAATATCCCTATTAAGTACACTTTTCCCGCTCATCTCAGCATACTTTAACAAATGGAAAATTCGCCTCAACCCAACCAAAACCCAGCTAACAGTGTTTAAGGGCAAAAACGCTCACTGCACAAACAACACTAAACGTTGCCACAACAAAATTAAACTAAATCTTAATAACACCCTCATAAAACCTTCCAAAACACTAAAATATTTGGGAGTAACCCTTTCCAACAACTGGTCATTCTCAACCCACATCAAAAATTCTCTTCAAAAAGCCTCAATACAGCTTAACCTGTGCAGACGAGTGTTATGGAAACCTAAAGGCCTCTCTCTTAAGGTTAAACAGCTCATCTACAAACAGTTAATCAGACCTACTCTTACATACGCCTGCCCATTATGGTACCACATCTCACCCTCCCAAATGGAGAAATTACGAGTGTTTGAACGAAAATGTTTCCGGTTTATCACTGGCTTACACCGCAAAACCAACTCATATAGATACCATTGTAACAACGGCCTTTACAACACCGCAGGCATCGAACGACTGGATAGACGGATCCTAGAACTGTCGATAAATTTCATAGAAAACCTTCCTAACAATCCCAACCCGATAATAACGGACCTACCATCACCCTCCTCCAATACGGGAGCTCACTACCGTAATTGTCTCCAAATCAGGACCCTCTTCGCCGCAGGCAGACTGGTTAACGATCTAAACGAGATCGTGTACCACAACACCGAACTGGCACCCAATCATTTCAAATACAGCAACATCCAACCATCCTCCAAGATCCTTACCTTTAACACAGAACCGAATAGCTCTCCCCTCCTTCAAGAACTTACCTGATCCTATATCCCTTAGTATCCTCAATCCCAACGAGAAATCCCACATCCATAACTAAAAATTGTAAATATTATTTTTAAGTCAAATTCGAATTGTCACTATCATTGCAATATCAAATATTGTAAATTGTATATAAGATTAGATTAAGTTAGATTAAGTTATGTTAAGTAATTTAAAGTAGGCTAAGTTAAAATAAACAGAGTTCCTGGTTTTTTTCTGACCTTTTCCAGGAAAATCAAAATTACCAATATATATAATTCCCAGTAAATCTTAAGCACATATAAAAAGAATTGTTTGAAAAATGTTAACACCCACCCAAAACAGCGACGATGCCAGTATGGAGACGACGCCTTCTCCCAACTTAAGCCATAAAACATCTCCACCCAAACAACAATCATCAGCCCGTAAGGAAACCACCAAACAAGCCAAGCCAGCACCGAGTCCCCTGCCCGCCCAGCACAAAAACGAAAGACCACCGCCAATCTACATCAGAAACCCGACCAGCAGCAAAGCACCAATTCAAACCCTGCAAAATGCCTTGGGTCACCGGAATTTTAGCACCAATGCAAAAGGATCGAGGACTTCCATAGCAGTCAGATCATTAGTCGATCATGACAGGGCAGTTAAAAAACTGTTAGAGGAACAGTATCAGTTCTTCACCTTCCAGCATCCGAACAGCAAACCAGCTACCTTTATTATAAGGCACATCGATCCCGAATGGACCAACGAAGAAGTGGGACTGGAAATCGCTAGGATATGTCCACAAATAAAAATCAATAAGCTGGACTACTTCCAAACACCGTACATGAGGACAAACAACGTAAAAAACCTCCGGATCATACAAATCCCACCTAATCAGGACATCAAGCAACTTAAACAAATTAAATATTTGTTTACCCAAAAAATCGCAATCGAAGAGCCCCACAAACAAGAAATTCTTCATTGTAAGCGATGTCAAGAATCAGGACACTTGGCGGTCTCATGCCACCAGCAAAGACGTTGCGGCAGATGCGCAGAGGAACACGAGCTCGAGGAATGCAAAGTAAATCCACAAGGCCTGGAACCTGAAACAATACAAACCGTCAACGCTGATGGATCCATTACCAACAAAAAGATCACAGTTAAATGCTGTAACTGCGGAGGCCCTCATCCGGCAAATTTTTCCCAATGCCCTCAGAAGCTAAAACTTCTGGAAAGACGGAAATTAGCAACAACTATAAAATCAACAACAACAACAACAACAACGAAACCAACAGTATTGCAGGAAACGAAGTCAATCCGACCCGGAATATCGTACGCGGATGCAGCAAGAGGAAACCTCAACACTACCACTCCCCCTAACAACAATACTGAAAACTTCAATCTGGACATCATGGGATACATCCAAAGCTTACAAGCCATGCTACCTTCGCTGAGGAAGATGTCAGAAATAGAGAAAAAAGGTCAGATTCTTTCACTAATAACTTCCCATATTCTTTCCAGCTCTCTCTAAACTAACCATTATCTCCCTCAACACAGAATCCATTTACTCTAACATACGTAAGCAACACCTCCGGTTGTTTGTTGAAAAATTTTCCCCAGATATCCTCTTCCTTTCAGAGACCTAGCTCAAACCAAATTCCCTAGTTTCCATTCCCAATTATACTTTTGTTTCTAACCCCAGAACTAATGGATCTCATGGAGGTACCGGCATCTTAATTCACAAAAAATTTCAATTCAGTGAAATTAGATTCACCGGTATATCCAGCATTGAATACACAGCAGTAAAACTTTTCTGTGAGAACAATAAAGTGCTCGTCTTAGCATCCATTTATATTCACCCTTCACGACAACCGGATTTCCCAGATACTGACATTTCGCAGATTATCCAACAGTCCGTTCCCGCTCCATTTATAATCGGAGGAGACTGGAATGCTCGTCACACAGCATTCAATGATAATAAATGCAACAAATATGGTCGCCAATTGCTAGCCCTCCTCCAGTCTTATCCATATACTTACATTGACTCCCCATTACAGCCAACTCGTGTCTCTAGCTCAGCCAGGTCAACAATCGACTTCTTCCTCAAGTCCGACGATGTTTATTCAGCGGGTCCACCTACAGTCTCCTTTATATTTCCTTCTGATCATGGTTCCGTTCACACCACGATCCAAATCCCCTCTTTCGATCCACTATACTCGTCAAACCCTGTCCCAAACTTCACCAAAACAAATTGGAGAAAAGTCAATAGGGACATAGCGATAAGTTTCTCTGACTTGTATATCCCTGAAGCATCTAACTTACTCCCTACTGAAATCGATCAAGCATCTTTAAGAATAGAGCAAATTCTTAAGGAGGCTCTCAGCAAAAACACCCCGACAACCATTCCTCATAACTATTTAGGAAAGCCTTTGCTCAGCGTCCTAACCAAATTATTGCGTCTTAAAAAGCAGCTCCGCCGTAAACTTCATACAAGATACTGCCCCTTTATTAAAAGCCAAATCCAACTCCTATCCACTCTGATAAATGAGCAGTTGAAAAAGTTCGCAGATGAAAACTACATCTCCACACTTAAAAATATCAAACCAAATCGGGATCTTTTCAAAAACATCAACCAATTAACTGGTCATAAATATAAACCCCGAATTGACCATCTCATTAACCCGATCAGCAATAATATTGCCCAGTCCGATTCGGACATAGCAAATTGCCTCGCAGAACACTTTGCAAAGATCCATGAGCAAAATAATTCTCTCTCAACTCCTGGCTTCGAGAACACAGTAAACGAATACATCTCAAACAGATTATTCCCATCTTTTACTCCTTTCATCGGTGAATTCAACAACACAAACATAGCTTCACACCCCTTAGACACTACAAATTTTCTAACTGCGGACGAATTATCCGAGATCGTAAGATCAGGAAATAACAAAAAGTCAACTGGATTAGATGGAATCCCACGTCTTCTATTTAAAAGGCTGCGCCCACCGAATCTACTTCCCATCCTCATTCTTCTTAATCATATAATTAATGCATCGCACTTCCCAGAGAACTGGAAAACTGCGGTAGTAATTCCTATTAAGAAGCCCGGTAGTAGTAATAGTCCTTGCAATTATCGTCCAATATCCCTATTAAGTACATTAAGTAAGATACTGGAACGCAAGATCTACCAAAATCTTCTCTCATTTGCCAATGAGAATGCACTCATCCCTAACTGTCAGTTCGGATTTCGTAAGCGACAATCCACATGTCATGCTCTACTAAAACTCACACACGATGTTACAACTGGTCTCCAAAACCAAAGCCCTACTGTGTGTATATCTCTCGATATTTCTAAGGCGTTTGATTGCGTCTGGATCTCAGGACTTCTGTACAAACTGCACTCCATATTTAATCTAAACTCTCACACAACAAAGCTCTTAGCCTCATATCTTTCTGCCAGAAAATTCGTTGTGAGAATAAATTCTTCTGTCTCAGAAACCCACACCATAACCGCGGGTGTTCCCCAAGGCTCCATTTTAGGGCCAATTTTATATCTGTTATATACCTCAGATATTCCTCAACCCGTATCTCCTAATGTTGTGATGCTGAATTATGCTGATGATACATTAATTTACTCTAGCAGCAAATTTGTTAAGGCTGCAAGAAACTGCATTAACAACTTCCTCCCTAACCTATCATCATACTTTAATAAGTGGAAAATTCACCTTAATCCAAATAAAACGCAGCTCATAGTGTTCAAGGGCAAAAACGAGCACTGTACAAACAACACTAGACGTTGCCACAACAAAATTAAGATTCAACTGAACAATACTCTGATAAAACCCTCCAAAACCCTAAAATATCTGGGAATCACTTTTTCTAATAACTGGTCTTTTTCCTCACACATTAAAAATTCCCTTCAAAAAGCCACAATTCAGCTTAATCTCCGTAGAAGAGTAATGTGGAAACCTAATAGTCTCTCTCACAAAGTCAAACTGCTCATTTACAAACAAATTATCAGGCCCACACTCACGTACGCGTGCCCATTGTGGTACCATATCATCATCATCATCATCATCATCATTATCGGCACTACAACCGGGATCCGGTCTTGGCCTTTAACAAGTCGAAGGCTTGTTATATTTTCCATAATAATTTGTTTTTCCGGGCAAGGTTATTAGCCTATCACCTACCATATCACTCCCTCCCAAATGGAGAAATTACGAGTATTCGAAAGAAAATGCTTTAGGTATGTCTCTGGGTTACATCGTCGTCCTAACTCCTATAAGTACTATAGTAACGTCGAACTCTACAATACCGCTGGTATTGAGCGCCTCGATAGACGATTCCTCGAACTGTCTATCAAATTTATCGACAACCTACAAAATAATCCCAATCCCATAATAACCTCGCTCTTAGAGACCCCTCTAGATATCAGAACTAACTATCCCAACTGTCTCCACACCAGAGCTATCTTCGTCTCAGGCAGACTGGTAAATGATTCAAACGAGATCATATACCACAACACCGAAGTTACCCCTAACCAGTTCAAATACTGTAACGTCCAACCATTCTCCAACATCCTACGCTTTTCCAACGAACAACCGGAGAGAAATACTCTACCTCTAACCCATAACTGACCTCATTCCACATCCTTTAATTCATAAATCCCATTAATTATAAAACTTTGTTTTGTTTATAGCTCATTTTATAATAATCAGACTAAGTTAGGTTAAGTTATATTTATATTTATATTTAGGGTTAAGTTTAGATTAAGTAAAGTAAAAATAAGAAATTCCTGGTTTTCTGACCTTTTCCAGGAAGACGAAACCCTACTAAATGTATAAACACACATATAGCCTATAACTCTTAAAACATTGTTTGGAAAATGTATTATAATAATAATTACATGTAAGCAATTGTCACGAATTTAATTTTAACTCACTGTATTACTTAAATGTACAAATTTTAATTATGGTTAATAAATACAGTTTTAAAAAAAAAAAAAAAAAAAATGTTAACAAATAACATGTAAACACTTTATATGTAACAAATCTATTATAAGTTAGCTGTATTACTTATTGTAACTGTTGCGGATTGGCAATTAAATGTGCTGGAATGTACTGGAGAAATCTAGTACATTCGCATGTATACCAGTTGCGCAGCAGCTGGCACCAACTGGCCATCATTGTCACCACGATGATGTCATGGCGTCGCCTTTTGAATTGGCAGTTATGCCATTTCGTCATTCTACAATCAACATTCAAAGAGGAAACACCGTCTTGTGCTACGTAGAGCTATCCAACAAACAATTAGTATTAAATAGAATCGTTTTAATTTGTTTTCCTTTTTGGTTTTTGGAAACTTCTAAATCTCTACAATCAACATCCAAAGAGGAAACACCATCTTGTGCTACGTAGAGCTATCCCACAAACATTTCTGGTCCTTCGAAACGGATCCAGTGCTCAATTGGATTTGAATCATCGCCGCCCAGTTCGCGGCACATCGACAACTGCCAGTCACCTCGACACCATCAAGGAACCAAAGAAGAAAAAGCAATGGAGAAACAAATCGCCACGCAGTACGCGGCACAGGGCCAAATGTCGCGAGCATTCGCCAACCTGAAGAAGCGAGGGCCATCAACGATAAGCGCCGTACAAACCCGCAGAGACAATCTACAGGGCAAGTGGAAAGAAATCCGTGACCGGCACGACGACATTCTGGAGCTGACGACGTCAGACACAAAGGACCACCGCTACTTCACGGAGGACTTTCTCGAGTCAGCTGAGGAGGTCTACCTGGAGGAGATGACAAAGTTCGCCGAAGAGCTTCATAGCCCCAACATGGAACCATCGACAACATCTAAGGCCGCGGCTGCAGTGGTGACGCCCCGCGCCAATCCCCGCAAGCTGCCTCCAGTGCAATTGCCAACATTTTCCGGAAAATACTCGGAGTGGCGGCCATTCAAGGACCTGTTCCAGGCGGTATTGACAGATCACCCTGATCTGACGGACGTCGAACGACTCTATTATTTGAAGTCGAGCCTCCGCGACGACGCCGCCCGGGCCATCAAAAACATCCCGGTCACGGAGGAGAATTACCAGCGAGCCTGGAACAAGCTGGTGGAATACTTCGACAATACTCGGGCACTGGTTCACTCTGCCTTGAGCACCCTCTTCCAGGTACAGGTCGTCGGAAAGGAATCGGCTGCCGGCTTGCGCCATCTCCGCGACACTACCAATGATGCAGTCGAAACTTTGGATGCGCTCGGCCGTCCCGTGACCACCTGGGATGACATACTGGTCTACCTAACAACACAGCGCATGGACCCCCGCACCGCTCGTGACTGGCAAACGGCACAAGGCAACACCAGCCAGCCACCCACGTACCACCAGCTCGATGACTTCCTGAAAACAAGGATCGAGGCTTTGGAATTCGTCGAGCTGCCCCGGACCGCCATCGACCAACCCCAGCGGAACAGACCGGGCCAGACGGAGCACACCACCAAAGCGCGCCTCTCAGTGCATACGGCCTCACCACCGGCCCAGAAGCCCCCCGCCCGCTGCTCGGTCTGCAGATCAAACCACTACATCGGATCGTGCGAGGGATTCCGGGCCCTCAGGCCGGAAGAGCGAAGGGCCCACGTCACCAAACAGGGCCTTTGCTTCAACTGCCTAGGAAGGCATTTATTTCGTGACTGTCCATCGACATCCACATGCCGGCAGTGCCAAGGGCGGCACCACACCTTGCTGCATACCACAACGACCACGACCAACCTGGATTTGGAAAGAGGCACGAGCCCCAAGCCTCAAGGCGGCCAGATCCCCGGGGTGTCATCTCACACGACCAGCGCCCCGCCTGCCCGGACAATCCTCCTGGCCACAGCGCGCGTCCTCGTCCAGTCGGGCTCCCAACGGCGACTGGAGGCTCGGGCCCTACTGGACCCCTGTTCAGAGGCCACCTTTATATCGGAATCACTCGCCCAGCGACTGCACCTGCGCCGGCGCGCATCATTCATCCCAGTCCATGGAGTCGGGGGCGCCCGCTGCCAGACGGCAAAGGCCCTATCATCCGTCACCATACTGCCCCGGACCAAGAGCTCGCAAAGCTGGACAGTCAACGCGCTAATCCTGCCCCATCTGTCGGACTACGTGCCACCTCCACGACTCCTGCCAAGCGATATCTCTATTGTGGCGGGCCTGGAGTTGGCAGACCCAGACGTCTCATCAGCACAAAACATAGACTTAATCATTGGTGCTGATGCCTACCCGGCGATCATCACCGCCGGCTTAAAGAAGTCCACCAACTCCGACGTGATCGCCCAGTCTACGGACCTTGGATGGATCCTAACGGGTGCAGCTGCCCGCGGCTCACGGCACACCAACACCAGCCGTCCTCTAACCAGTCACCAGATCAGTGTCGACCGCGAGCTGCGCGCCCTCCTGGAGAAGTTCTGGATTCAGGAGGAAGTTTCTCACCACCCAACCGCTTTGACTTTGGAGGAGCAAGCATGCGAGGCTCACTTCACCTCAACTACCAGACGCGACCAGCAAGGCCGCTACACATTACGACTGCCACTAAAGCCTAACTCGGCGGAGCTGGGGGATTCGGGCAGCGCCGCCCGCGCTGCATTTCGACGACTGGAGAGCAGGTTCCAGCGCCAGCCCCAGTTCCGCGATCTCTATAAGAAATTCATGGATGAGTATCTCGAACTTGACCACATGACTCAAGTGGACACCACGAGTGCGGACACCCATGAACATGGATTCATTATCCCACACCATGGGGTGTTCAAGGCATCTGACCAAACACCCAAGATCCGCGTGGTGTTCAATGGTTCCGTCCAGCCGGAGACTGGAATCTCCATCAACGAGTGCCTCTATGTTGGACCCAAGCTCCAGAGTGACATTTTTGACGTCCTGTTGCGCTGGCGTGCGCCCCGATATGTCTTCTCTGCGGACATTGCGAAGATGTACCGACAAATAAGGATTGATGGGCGGGATCGCCACTATCAGCAAATCCTGTGGAGACCGTCAACCACCGGCGACATTAAGGTCTACTCGCTAAACACGGTAACTTACGGACTCGCGAGCTCCGCGTATCAGGCAATACGCACGCTGAAGCAGTTGGCCCTCGACGAGGGCGCACGATTCCCCTTAGCAGCACAAGTGCTCATGAGAAACACATACGTAGATGACATCTTCGCTGGCTCGGACACTCTCACAGAGGCACAGCTACTGAAGCAGCAGCTCAGCGACCTACTGTCGGCGGGCGGCTTCCCGCTCAGCAAATGGACCTCCAACCACCCGTCGCTGCTCCCCTACCAACCAGACGAGCTCGGGACATGCCCCACTTGGCCCCCAGCTGACGCCCACTCAATTTTAGGAATCCAATGGCGACCCCAGGAAGACTGCTTCACATTCCATCTCCGAGACTCAACGGGCAACGCGACCCTCACCAAACGGGCGGCCCTCGCATTCATCGGCCGCCTCTACGACCCCCTGGGATGGATCTCCCCAGTCATGATAAGATTTAAAATATTCATGCAGGAGCTGTGGCCCCTAGGACTAGGATGGGACGAACCCCTGCCCCCTTCCATGAAATCCAGGTGGCACAAACTCGTCGGGGATCTACGGCACCTGCCCGCACTCCGCATCCCTCGATGGGCCGGCTGCGACAACACCCACCCAACAATGGAGCTCCACGGATTCGCCGACGCCTCCCAGGCCGCCTACGGCGCTGTCATCTACCTCAGGACATTTGGCGTCCCGTTGAAATCATCTTGCACCATCCTCGCTTCCAAAACCAAGGTGGCCCCTTTGAAGCAGGTATCCCTGCCACGTTTGGAGCTGTGTGCCGCACTGCTGCTGACGCGCCTGATGAAGCGCGTCCTCACCATCGTGTCAACCCAGAACGCCCCAGTCCACCTCTGGCCAGACTCCACCGTCGTCATATCATGGATCCATGGTGCGCCGGGCCGATGGAAAACTTACGTTGCCAACCGGGTCTCGGAAATCCAGACGACTCTACCGGGCGCCCACTGGCATCACGTCGCCGGCGTCCAGAATCCCGCCGACTTGGCGTCTCGCGGAGCATCAACGGACCAACTGCGCTCGCCGTCACCATGGATGGACGGCCCCGAGTTCCTCAAAGGCAACATACCATGGCCTTGCACCCACACCGCCGTCCCGGAGGTGGACCTGGAATGCCGCCCCGCAACCAGCCACGTCATAAGCGCCCCACGAGAGGACAACGAGCTGCTGATGCGATACTCCCAGCTCCCCAGACTCCTCCGCGTGACGGCCAGATGCGTCGAATTTGCCCGGCGACTGCAGAAAAAATCCACGCCGGGGAGGAAGCCGCGCCCGGGCCCCAGCCCAAACACTCCCACCGAATTAACCCCTTCGCAAATGGACTCAGCACTCCTGCTCTGGGTCTCCCATGTGCAAAGAGTCCACTTCCACCGGGAAATAGCATCGCTCACCAGAAACTCATCCGTCGCTAAGGACAACCTGCTCATGCGCCTCAACCCGTTCCTCGACCCGAACGGACTCCTGCGTGTCGGGGGGAGACTGCGCCACTCCCCACTACACCCCGATGAAAGGCACCCCCTCATCCTCCCTTCCGGATCCTTTCTCTCACTGCTCCTCGCCCGAGATGCCCACGACAGGACCCTCCACGGTGGCACGCAACTGTCACTCAACTACCTACGGCAACGATTCTGGATTCTCCGAGGACGACAACTGGTCAAGGGAGTAATCTTTCTCTGTCTCCGCTGCTGGCGACACTCATCCTCACCGACCCTTCAACTCATGGGGGACCTGCCGGCCACCCGGGTGCGGCCCACCAGGCCATTCCTACACAGCGGAGTCGACTACGCCGGGCCAATGGCCATCAGGTGCTCAAAGAATGGAACCAGGAGCACGTTCAAGGGATACATCGCCGTGTTTGTATGCTTCGCCACCCGCGCGGTGCACCTGGAGGCCGCCTCCGGGTACTCAACAGAAGACTTCCTCCGGGTCTACCGCCGCTTCGTGGCTCGAAGAGGAATATGTGCAACACTGACCAGTGACTGCGGCACCAACTTCGTCGGCGCGGATAAAGAATTACGGGGGCTATTCGCCCAGGCAACAAGGCAAACCACCGAGATTGCCCACCTCCTCGCTAATGAGGGTACCGAGTGGCGATTCAACCCCCCATCAGCCCCTCACTTCGGGGGAATTTGGGAAGCCTCTGTAAAGCGAACCAAGTTCCACTTGAGGCGCGTTATCGGCGACGCAGTCCTGACCTTCGAAGAGCTCTCCACCCTGCTGGCCCAAGTGGAATCCTGCCTCAACTCGCGCCCCCTCCAGCCACTGAAGGATGACCCAACCGACCTGACAGCGCTCACACCCGGACACTTTCTTATTGGAGGCCCGACGTCGACCGTCCCGGAACCTTACACACTTCAACCCCCCATATCTCGGTTGTCGCGAGAACATGTACGAGCATTTCTGGTCGCGATGGTCCGCAGAATACCTCCAGGAACTACAACACAGGCCAAAGTGGCAGAGCCGAAACCCCAACGTCGCAGTGGGGCAACTGTGCGTGATCAGGACTGAGCTGGCACCCCCCTGCAAGTGGCACTTAACGCGAATCCTTAAGGTGCACCCTGGCCAAGACGGACTCGTGAGAGTGGCAACGCTGCGGACTGCTGCGGGCACCCTAACGAGACCCGTGTCGAAACTAAGTATCCTCCCATTTGAAGGGGAGAGAGCATCGGACCAGCACCAATCAGCGGATGAACATCACCAACGCCAGCCGAGCACACCCCCCCCCCCCCCCCCCCCGCATGATGATTCACCCATGATTGGCGAAGGCGGGCGGAATGTTGCGGATTGGCAATTAAATGTGCTGGAATGTACTGGAGAAATCTAGTACATTCGCATGTATACCAGTTGCGCAGCAGCTGGCACCAACTGGCCATCATTGTCACCACGATGATGTCATGGCGTCGCCTTTTGAATTGGCAGTTATGCCATTTCGTCATTCTACAATCAACATTCAAAGAGGAAACACCGTCTTGTGCTACGTAGAGCTATCCAACAAACAATTAGTATTAAATAGAATCGTTTTAATTTGTTTTCCTTTTTGGTTTTTGGAAACTTCTAAATCTCTACAATCAACATTCAAAGAGGAAACACCATCTTGTGCTACGTAGAGCTATCCCACAAACAGTAACTATTCATTTTCGGTCAAATAAATACAGCTTGGAAAAAAAAAAAATTAAGTACACTAAGTAAGATACTGGAACGCAAGATCTACCAAAATCTTCTCTCATTTGCCAATGAGAATGCACTCATGCCTAACTGTCAGTTCGGATTTCGTAAGCGACAATCCACATGTCATGCTCTACTAAAACTCACACACGATGTTACAACTGGTCTCCAAAACCAAAGCCCTACTGTGTGTATATCTCTCGATATTTCTAAGGCGTTTGATTGCGTCTGGATCTCAGGGCTTCTGTACAAACTGCACTCCATATTTAATCTAAACTGTCACACAACAAAGCTCTTAGCCTCTTATCTTTCTGCCAGAAAATTCGTTGTGAGAATAAATTCTTCTGTCTCAGAAACCCACACCATAACCGCGGGTGTTCCCCAAGGCTCCATTTTAGGGCCAATTTTATATCTGTTATATACCTCAGATATTCCTCAACCCGTATCTCCTAATGTTGTGATGCTGAATTATGCTGATGATACATTAATTTACTCTAGCAGCAAATTTGTTAAGGCTGCAAGAAACCGCATTAACAACTTCCTCCCTAACCTATCATCATACTTTAATAAGTGGAAAATTCACCTTAATCCAAATAAAACGCAGCTCATAGTGTTCAAGGGCAAAAACGAGCACTGTACAAACAACACTAGACGTTGCCACAACAAAATTAAGATTCAACTGAACAATACTCTGATAAAACCCTCCAAAACCCTAAAATATCTGGGAATCACTTTTTCTAATAACTGGTCTTTTTCCTCCCACATTAAAAATTCCCTTCAAAAAGCCACAATTCAGCCTAATCTCTGTAGAAGAGTAATGTGGAAACCTAATAGTCTCTCTCACAAAGTCAAACTGCTCATTTACAAACAAATTATCAGGCCCACACTCACGTACGCGTGCCCATTGTGGTACCATATCACTCCCTCCCAAATGGAGAAATTACGAGTATTCGAAAGAAAATGCTTTAGGTATGTCTCTGGGTTACATCGTCGTCCTAACTCCTATAAGTACTATAGTAACGTCGAACTCTACAATACCGCTGGTATTGAGCGCCTCGATAGACGATTCCTCGAACTGTCTATCAAATTTATCGAAAACCTACAAAATAATCCCAATCCCATAATAACCTCGCTCTTAGAGAACCCTCTAGATATCAGAACTAACTATCCCAACTGTCTCCACACCAGAGCTATCTTCGTCTCAGGCAGACTGGTAAATGATTCAAACGAGATCATATACCACAACACCGAAGTTACCCCTAACCAGTTCAAATACTGTAACGTCCAACCATTCTCCAACATCCTACGCTTTTCCAACGAACAACCGGAGAGAAATACTCTACCTCTAACCCATAACTGACCTCATTCCACATCCTTTAATTCATAAATCCCATTAATTATAAAACTTTGTTTTGTTTATAGCTCATTTTATAATAATCAGACTAAGTTAGGTTAAGTTATATTTATATTTATATTTAGGGTTAAGTTTAGATTAAGTAAAGTAAAAATAAGAAATTCCTGGTTTTCTGACCTTTTCCAGGAAGACGAAACCCTACTAAATGTATAAACACACATATAGCCTATAACTCTTAAAACATTGTTTGGAAAATGTATTATAATAATAATTACATGTAAGCAATTGTCACGAATTTAATTTTAACTCACTGTATTACTTAAATGTACAAATTTTAATTATGGTTAATAAATACAGTTTAAAAAAAAAAAAAAAAAAAATGTTAACAAATAACATGTAAACACTTTATATGTAACAAATCTATTATAAGTTAGCTGTATTACTTATTGTAACTGTTGCGGATTGGCAATTAAATGTGCTGGAATGTACTGGAGAAATCTAGTACATTCGCATGTATACCAGTTGCGCAGCAGCTGGCACCAACTGGCCATCATTGTCACCACGATGATGTCATGGCGTCGCCTTTTGAATTGGCAGTTATGCCATTTCGTCATTCTACAATCAACATTCAAAGAGGAAACACCGTCTTGTGCTACGTAGAGCTATCCAACAAACAATTAGTATTAAATAGAATCGTTTTAATTTGTTTTCCTTTTTGGTTTTTGGAAACTTCTAAATCTCTACAATCAACATCCAAAGAGGAAACACCATCTTGTGCTACGTAGAGCTATCCCACAAACATTTCTGGTCCTTCGAAACGGATCCAGTTCTCAATTGGATTTGAATCATCGCCGCCCAGTTCGCGGCACATCGACAACTGCCAGTCACCTCGACACCATCAAGGAACCAAAGAAGAAAAAGCAATGGAGAAACAAATCGCCACGCAGTACGCGGCACAGGGCCAAATGTCGCGAGCATTCGCCAACCTGAAGAAGCGAGGGCCATCAACGATAAGCGCCGTACAAACCCGCAGAGACAATCTACAGGGCAAGTGGAAAGAAATCCGTGACCGGCACGACGACATTCTGGAGCTGACGACGTCAGACACAAAGGACCACCGCTACTTCACGGAGGACTTTCTCGAGTCAGCTGAGGAGGTCTACCTGGAGGAGATGACAAAGTTCGCCGAAGAGCTTCATAGCCCCAACATGGAACCATCGACAACATCTAAGGCCGCGGCTGCAGTGGTGACGCCCCGCGCCAATCCCCGCAAGCTGCCTCCAGTGCAATTGCCAACATTTTCCGGAAAATACTCGGAGTGGCGGCCATTCAAGGACCTGTTCCAGGCGGTATTGACAGATCACCCTGATCTGACGGACGTCGAACGACTCTATTATTTGAAGTCGAGCCTCCGCGACGACGCCGCCCGGGCCATCAAAAACATCCCGGTCACGGAGGAGAATTACCAGCGAGCCTGGAACAAGCTGGTGGAATACTTCGACAATACTCGGGCACTGGTTCACTCTGCCTTGAGCACCCTCTTCCAGGTACAGGTCGTCGGAAAGGAATCGGCTGCCGGCTTGCGCCATCTCCGCGACACTACCAATGATGCAGTCGAAACTTTGGATGCGCTCGGCCGTCCCGTGACCACCTGGGATGACATACTGGTCTACCTAACAACACAGCGCATGGACCCCCGCACCGCTCGTGACTGGCAAACGGCACAAGGCAACACCAGCCAGCCACCCACGTACCACCAGCTCGATGACTTCCTGAAAACAAGGATCGAGGCTTTGGAATTCGTCGAGCTGCCCCGGACCGCCATCGACCAACCCCAGCGGAACAGACCGGGCCAGACGGAGCACACCACCAAAGCGCGCCTCTCAGTGCACACGGCCTCACCACCGGCCCAGAAGCCCCCCGCCCGCTGCTCGGTCTGCAGATCAAACCACTACATCGGATCGTGCGAGGGATTCCGGGCCCTCAGGCCGGAAGAGCGAAGGGCCCACGTCACCAAACAGGGCCTTTGCTTCAACTGCCTAGGAAGGCATTTATTTCGTGACTGTCCATCGACATCCACATGCCGGCAGTGCCAAGGGCGGCACCACACCTTGCTGCATACCACAACGACCACGACCAACCTGGATTTGGAAAGAGGCACGAGCCCCAAGCCTCAAGGCGGCCAGATCCCCGGGGTGTCATCTCACACGACCAGCGCCCCGCCTGCCCGGACAATCCTCCTGGCCACAGCGCGCGTCCTCGTCCAGTCGGGCTCCCAACGGCGACTGGAGGCTCGGGCCCTACTGGACCCCTGTTCAGAGGCCACCTTTATATCGGAATCACTCGCCCAGCGACTGCACCTGCGCCGGCGCGCATCATTCATCCCAGTCCATGGAGTCGGGGGCGCCCGCTGCCAGACGGCAAAGGCCCTATCATCCGTCACCATACTGCCCCGGACCAAGAGCTCGCAAAGCTGGACAGTCAACGCGCTAATCCTGCCCCATCTGTCGGACTACGTGCCACCTCCACGACTCCTGCCAAGCGATATCTCTATTGTGGCGGGCCTGGAGTTGGCAGACCCAGACGTCTCATCAGCACAAAACATAGACTTAATCATTGGTGCTGATGCCTACCCGGCGATCATCACCGCCGGCTTAAAGAAGTCCACCAACTCCGACGTGATCGCCCAGTCTACGGACCTTGGATGGATCCTAACGGGTGCAGCTGCCCGCGGCTCACGGCACACCAACACCAGCCGCCCTCTAACCAGTCACCAGATCAGTGTCGACCGCGAGCTGCGCGCCCTCCTGGAGAAGTTCTGGATTCAGGAGGAAGTTTCTCACCACCCAACCGCTTTGACTTTGGAGGAGCAAGCATGCGAGGCTCACTTCACCTCAACTACCAGACGCGACCAGCAAGGCCGCTACACATTACGACTGCCACTAAAGCCTAACTCGGCGGAGCTGGGGGATTCGGGCAGCGCCGCCCGCGCTGCATTTCGACGACTGGAGAGCAGGTTCCAGCGCCAGCCCCAGTTCCGCGATCTCTATAAGAAATTCATGGATGAGTATCTCGAACTTGACCACATGACTCAAGTGGACACCACGAGTGCGGACACCCATGAACATGGATTCATTATCCCACACCATGGGGTGTTCAAGGCATCTGACCAAACACCCAAGATCCGCGTGGTGTTCAATGGTTCCGTCCAGCCGGAGACTGGAATCTCCATCAACGAGTGCCTCTATGTTGGACCCAAGCTCCAGAGTGACATTTTTGACGTCCTGTTGCGCTGGCGTGCGCCCCGATATGTCTTCTCTGCGGACATTGCGAAGATGTACCGACAAATAAGGATTGATGGGCGGGATCGCCACTATCAGCAAATCCTGTGGAGACCGTCAACCACCGGCGACATTAAGGTCTACTCGCTAAACACGGTAACTTACGGACTCGCGAGCTCCGCGTATCAGGCAATACGCACGCTGAAGCAGTTGGCCCTCGACGAGGGCGCACGATTCCCCTTAGCAGCACAAGTGCTCATGAGAAACACATACGTAGATGACATCTTCGCTGGCTCGGACACTCTCACAGAGGCACAGCTACTGAAGCAGCAGCTCAGCGACCTACTGTCGGCGGGCGGCTTCCCGCTCAGCAAATGGACCTCCAACCACCCGTCGCTGCTCCCCTACCAACCAGACGAGCTCGGGACATGCCCCACTTGGCCCCCAGCTGACGCCCACTCAATTTTAGGAATCCAATGGCGACCCCAGGAAGACTGCTTCACATTCCATCTCCGAGACTCAACGGGCAACGCGACCCTCACCAAACGGGCGGCCCTCGCATTCATCGGCCGCCTCTACGACCCCCTGGGATGGATCTCCCCAGTCATGATAAGATTTAAAATATTCATGCAGGAGCTGTGGCCCCTAGGACTAGGATGGGACGAACCCCTGCCCCCTTCCATGAAATCCAGGTGGCACAAACTCGTCGGGGATCTACGGCACCTGCCCGCACTCCGCATCCCTCGATGGGCCGGCTGCGACAACACCCACCCAACAATGGAGCTCCACGGATTCGCCGACGCCTCCCAGGCCGCCTACGGCGCTGTCATCTACCTCAGGACATTTGGCGTCCCGTTGAAATCATCTTGCACCATCCTCGCTTCCAAAACCAAGGTGGCCCCTTTGAAGCAGGTATCCCTGCCACGTTTGGAGCTGTGTGCCGCACTGCTGCTGACGCGCCTGATGAAGCGCGTCCTCACCATCGTGTCAACCCAGAACGCCCCAGTCCACCTCTGGCCAGACTCCACCGTCGTCATATCATGGATCCATGGTGCGCCGGGCCGATGGAAAACTTACGTTGCCAACCGGGTCTCGGAAATCCAGACGACTCTACCGGGCGCCCACTGGCATCACGTCGCCGGCGTCCAGAATCCCGCCGACTTGGCGTCTCGCGGAGCATCAACGGACCAACTGCGCTCGCCGTCACCATGGATGGACGGCCCCGAGTTCCTCAAAGGCAACATACCATGGCCTTGCACCCACACCGCCGTCCCGGAGGTGGACCTGGAATGCCGCCCCGCAACCAGCCACGTCATAAGCGCCCCACGAGAGGACAACGAGCTGCTGATGCGATACTCCCAGCTCCCCAGACTCCTCCGCGTGACGGCCAGATGCGTCGAATTTGCCCGGCGACTGCAGAAAAAATCCACGCCGGGGAGGAAGCCGCGCCCGGGCCCCAGCCCAAACACTCCCACCGAATTAACCCCTTCGCAAATGGACTCAGCACTCCTGCTCTGGGTCTCCCATGTGCAAAGAGTCCACTTCCACCGGGAAATAGCATCGCTCACCAGAAACTCATCCGTCGCTAAGGACAACCTGCTCATGCGCCTCAACCCGTTCCTCGACCCGAACGGACTCCTGCGTGTCGGGGGGAGACTGCGCCACTCCCCACTACACCCCGATGAAAGGCACCCCCTCATCCTCCCTTCCGGATCCTTTCTCTCACTGCTCCTCGCCCGAGATGCCCACGACAGGACCCTCCACGGTGGCACGCAACTGTCACTCAACTACCTACGGCAACGATTCTGGATTCTCCGAGTACGACAACTGGTCAAGGGAGTAATCTTTCTCTGTCTCCGCTGCTGGCGACACTCATCCTCACCGACCCTTCAACTCATGGGGGACCTGCCGGCCACCCGGGTGCGGCCCACCAGGCCATTCCTACACAGCGGAGTCGACTACGCCGGGCCAATGGCCATCAGGTGCTCAAAGAATGGAACCAGGAGCACGTTCAAGGGATACATCGCCGTGTTTGTATGCTTCGCCACCCGCGCGGTGCACCTGGAGGCCGCCTCCGGGTACTCAACAGAAGACTTCCTCCGGGTCTACCGCCGCTTCGTGGCTCGAAGAGGAATATGTGCAACACTGACCAGTGACTGCGGCACCAACTTCGTCGGCGCGGATAAAGAATTACGGGGGCTATTCGCCCAGGCAACAAGGCAAACCACCGAGATTGCCCACCTCCTCGCTAATGAGGGTACCGAGTGGCGATTCAACCCCCCATCAGCCCCTCACTTCGGGGGAATTTGGGAAGCCTCTGTAAAGCGAACCAAGTTCCACTTGAGGCGCGTTATCGGCGACGCAGTCCTGACCTTCGAAGAGCTCTCCACCCTGCTGGCCCAAGTGGAATCCTGCCTCAACTCGCGCCCCCTCCAGCCACTGAAGGATGACCCAACCGACCTGACAGCGCTCACACCCGGACACTTTCTTATTGGAGGCCCGACGTCGACCGTCCCGGAACCTTACACACTTCAACCCCCCATATCTCGGTTGTCGCGAGAACATGTACGAGCATTTCTGGTCGCGATGGTCCGCAGAATACCTCCAGGAACTACAACACAGGCCAAAGTGGCAGAGCCGAAACCCCAACGTCGCAGTGGGGCAACTGTGCGTGATCAGGACTGAGCTGGCACCCCCCTGCAAGTGGCACTTAACGCGAATCCTTAAGGTGCACCCTGGCCAAGACGGACTCGTGAGAGTGGCAACGCTGCGGACTGCTGCGGGCACCCTAACGAGACCCGTGTCGAAACTAAGTATCCTCCCATTTGAAGGGGAGAGAGCATCGGACCAGCACCAATCAGCGGATGAACATCACCAACGCCAGCCGAGCACACCCCCCCCCCCCCCCCCCCCCCCCCGCATGATGATTCACCCATGATTGGCGAAGGCGGGCGGAATGTTGCGGATTGGCAATTAAATGTGCTGGAATGTACTGGAGAAATCTAGTACATTCGCATGTATACCAGTTGCGCAGCAGCTGGCACCAACTGGCCATCATTGTCACCACGATGATGTCATGGCGTCGCCTTTTGAATTGGCAGTTATGCCATTTCGTCATTCTACAATCAACATTCAAAGAGGAAACACCGTCTTGTGCTACGTAGAGCTATCCAACAAACAATTAGTATTAAATAGAATCGTTTTAATTTGTTTTCCTTTTTGGTTTTTGGAAACTTCTAAATCTCTACAATCAACATTCAAAGAGGAAACACCATCTTGTGCTACGTAGAGCTATCCCACAAACAGTAACTATTCATTTTCGGTCAAATAAATACAGCTTGGAAAAAAAAAAAATTAAGTACACTAAGTAAGATACTGGAACGCAAGATCTACCAAAATCTTCTCTCATTTGCCAATGAGAATGCACTCATGCCTAACTGTCAGTTCGGATTTCGTAAGCGACAATCCACATGTCATGCTCTACTAAAACTCACACACGATGTTACAACTGGTCTCCAAAACCAAAGCCCTACTGTGTGTATATCTCTCGATATTTCTAAGGCGTTTGATTGCGTCTGGATCTCAGGGCTTCTGTACAAACTGCACTCCATATTTAATCTAAACTGTCACACAACAAAGCTCTTAGCCTCTTATCTTTCTGCCAGAAAATTCGTTGTGAGAATAAATTCTTCTGTCTCAGAAACCCACACCATAACCGCGGGTGTTCCCCAAGGCTCCATTTTAGGGCCAATTTTATATCTGTTATATACCTCAGATATTCCTCAACCCGTATCTCCTAATGTTGTGATGCTGAATTATGCTGATGATACATTAATTTACTCTAGCAGCAAATTTGTTAAGGCTGCAAGAAACCGCATTAACAACTTCCTCCCTAACCTATCATCATACTTTAATAAGTGGAAAATTCACCTTAATCCAAATAAAACGCAGCTCATAGTGTTCAAGGGCAAAAACGAGCACTGTACAAACAACACTAGACGTTGCCACAACAAAATTAAGATTCAACTGAACAATACTCTGATAAAACCCTCCAAAACCCTAAAATATCTGGGAATCACTTTTTCTAATAACTGGTCTTTTTCCTCCCACATTAAAAATTCCCTTCAAAAAGCCACAATTCAGCCTAATCTCTGTAGAAGAGTAATGTGGAAACCTAATAGTCTCTCTCACAAAGTCAAACTGCTCATTTACAAACAAATTATCAGGCCCACACTCACGTACGCGTGCCCATTGTGGTACCATATCACTCCCTCCCAAATGGAGAAATTACGAGTATTCGAAAGAAAATGCTTTAGGTATGTCTCTGGGTTACATCGTCGTCCTAACTCCTATAAGTACTATAGTAACGTCGAACTCTACAATACCGCTGGTATTGAGCGCCTCGATAGACGATTCCTCGAACTGTCTATCAAATTTATCGACAACCTACAAAATAATCCCAATCCCATAATAACCTCGCTCTTAGAGAACCCTCTAGATATCAGAACTAACTATCCCAACTGTCTCCACACCAGAGCTATCTTCGTCTCAGGCAGACTGGTAAATGATTCAAACGAGATCATATACCACAACACCGAAGTTACCCCTAACCAGTTCAAATACTGTAACGTCCAACCATTCTCCAACATCCTACGCTTTTCCAACGAACAACCGGAGAGAAATACTCTACCTCTAACCCATAACTGACCTCATTCCACATCCTTTAATTCATAAATCCCATTAATAATAAAACTTTGTTTTGTTTATAGCTCATTTTATAATAATCAGACTAAGTTAGGTTAAGTTATATTTATATTTATATTTAGGGTTAAGTTTAGATTAAGTAAAGTAAAAATAAGAAATTCCTGGTTTTCTGACCTTTTCCAGGAAGACGAAACCCTACTAAATGTATAAACACACATCTAGCCTGTAACTCTTAAAACATTGTTTGGAAAATGTATTATAATAATAATTACATGTAAGCAATTGTCACGAATTTAATTTTAAGTCACTGTATTACTTAAATGTACAAATTTTAATTATGGTTAATAAATACAGTTTTAAAAAAAAAAAAAAAACTTGGACTAACACTGTCCACACTATCCTTGGATACCCCCCCTTTTTTCTTCTCTTTTCAGATGCCGCTAGACCGAGCCCAACATCCTCACGGATGTGGGTGATTCTGGTTATCGCAAGATGACCAGAAGTCAGAGACAAGATGAAGGACACATATGTCCTGTCTCGCTAAATTCGGCGTTCTCGCCACAATTTTTTTTTTTTATGTAGCTACTTTTTAAAAAAAATAAAATATTAAATACGAAAAACATTGCAAAACAAGAAAATTAATCATCATAAAATTCATTTTGCGTTCTTTTCCGTTCATACGCCAATGCATTGATATAAGCTTGGTAATTTTTACCCATTTCATCCAGCTAAAGCCAGAGTAGAAACAACAACAAAATCAACCACGAGAAATGAAAGACCCCCGCCAATCTACATCAAAAACCTGACCAGTACCAAGGCTATAAATCAAACCCTGCAAAATGCCCTGGGTCACCGGAATTTCAGCACAAATACAAAGGATCTAGGACTTCCATAACAGTCAGATCATTAGTCGATCATGATAGAGCAGTTAAAAAACCGTTAGAGGAACAATATCAGTTCTTCACCTTCCTACATCCGATTAGCAAATCAGTTACCTTTATTATAAGGCATATCGATCCAGAATGGACCAACGAAGAACTAGGATTGGAAATCGCTAGGATATGTCCACAAATAAAGATTAATAAGCTGAACTGCTTCCAAACACCATAAATGAGGACAAACAACATAAAAAACCTCCGGATCATACAAATCCCACTAAATCAAGATATCAACCAACTTAAACAAATTAAATATTTGTTTACCCAAAAAATCGCAATCGAGGAGCCCCACAAACAAGAAATTCTACATTGCAAGCGATGCCAAGACTCGGGACACTTGGTGGTCTCATGCCACCAACAAAGACGTTGCGGCAGATGGGCAGAGGAACACGAGCTCGATGAATGCAAGGTAAATCCACAAGGTCTGGAACCAGAGACAGTACAAACCACCAACGCCGATGGATCCATTACCACAAAGAAGATTACAGTAAAATGTTGTAACTGTGGAGGGCCACATCCAGCAAATTTCTCTTAATGTCCTCAGAAGCTAAAACTTCTGCAAAGACGGAAATTAGCAATGTCAACAGTTAAACCAACAACAACGAAACCAACAGTATTGCAGGAAGCAATATTAACTCGACCCGGAATATCTTACGCGGATGTAGCAAAAGGAAACATCAACAGCACCACTCCCTCTAACGACAATATTAAAAATTTCAATCTGAACATCATGGGTTACATCCAAAGCCTACAGGCCATGCTTCCTTCGCTGAGGCATATGTCAGAAACTGAGAAAAAGTCAGATTGTTTCACTAATAACTTCCCATATTCTTTCCAGCACTGTCTAAACTAAACATTATCTCCCTCAACACAGAATCCATTTACTCTAATATACGTAAGCAAACCTCCGGTTGTTTGTTGAAAAATTTCCCCCAGATATCTTCTTCCCTTCAGAGACCTGGCTCAAACCAAATTCCCGAGTTTATATTCCCAATTATACTTTAGTTTCTAACCCCAGAATGAATGGATCTCATGGAGGTACCCCCATCTTAATTCACAAAAAATTTCAATTCAGTGAAATTAGATTCACCAATATATTCAGCATTGAATACACAGCAGTTAAACTTTTTTGTGAGAACAATAAAGTGCTCGTCTTAGCATCCATTTATATTCACCCTTCACGACAACCAGATTTCCCAGATGCTCACATTTCTCAGATAATCCAACAGTCTGTTCCCGCTTCATGTATAATCGGGGGAGACTGGAATGCTCGTCATACAGCATTCAATGATAATAAATGCAACAAATATGGTCGTCAGTTGCTAGCCCTCCTCCCGTCTTATCCATATACATACATTGACTACCCATTACAGCCAACTCGTATCACTAGCTCAGCCAAGTGTTACGGCCACAACCACCAATCCCATAATACTTAACCCTTTGGAGCCAGTCTCCACCACTGATTGCGATACACGCCGAAAAACATCCACTTAATGGATGAGACACTACCCAAGCCAGAGCATTATCCCATACATCAAATGGTCCCACATCAATTGATACCAAACAAATCGAACTAAACGTTCAATTTGCGCTAATCAATTCAATTTCAAACAAATTGAACTAAACGTTCAATTTACTCACATTGAAAACTTAGAGAGGATACTCGAACCACAGGTTCGTCACAAAAATCCCATAAGATCCAAAAGTGCGGACCAGATGTCTCTCTTCAAACAAAATCGTTGAGAATCATAAAATGCGCGTCAGCATTTTTATGATCCCCTGGAAAAATGGTTACTTAAAACCATTAACACAATCAGCGTCGGCTTCCATTTTAGCCAAACCAAGTTAAAACAAACGACAGGCACCATAAAAGGAACTGCACGTTCGCCTAAGCGCTCAACAACATAGAGAATCATAAATGTGCATTAGCACGATTCACAAAAAAAACAGTGAAAAAAAAAATGTTTTTAGTGGACAGGAAACAACTTTAGGTTCGATTATTTTAATTTAACCCATATTTCTAAATTTATTTTACTATCTGTTTTAATTTAGAAGGATTTTTTTAGGTCTGCTTGTTTCCCTTCTTTGTTTTTGTTTGTTCCTCTTCTCTTTTCCTTGCGCCCCACGCGTTTCTTGTTTCCTTTCTGCTCGATGTTTGCGAACTCGAAATAGATGGACACCTGCTCTTCTCGTGGTGTGGGCCCGATCAGGGCATGATGGCTCTCATAAAGAGATTAAGGGAGGACCTCGAGGCTCTCAAGGCAGAGAACGCTGTCTTGAGAGATAAATTGTCGCGAGTGGAAGCCGCACCACCCGCATCCCCGTCGAGTGCCAGTTCGGAGGCTTCTGATTCGGAATCGGAGCTCGAGCCCGAGTTGGAAAGTCTCACTGAGAGTTCCGACGAATCAATTGACGACGGTGACTCGCGCACCCCCACCCCAAACTCGTCTAGAGCCCCTAAGCGGAAAACACCACTTCCAATACTAAGCTGCGAAGGAGGACCCTCCAATAAGCGTGTGTCCACCGGCTGCCCGCCAACGCCGCACCCCAAACAGTTGTCGAACCCCGCGATAGCTCCAACTCATGTGAAGGTCGTACCTCCGCAGGAGCCTTGCCCACCGCGGCCAACTCCATTAATTAACCCAAAACCAAAGGCTGCTTGTGTTCCCAACACTGTCGCACGTCAATTTTAATTTTGTTGTGGCAGCGTCTAGTGTTGTTTGTACAGTGCTCGTGTTTGCCCTTGAACACTATGAGCTGCGTTTTATTTGGGTTAAGGTGAATTTTCCACTTATTAAAGTATGATGATAGGTTAGGGAGGAAGTTGTTAATGCGGTTTCTTGCAGTCTTAACAAATTTGCTGCTACAGTAAATTAATGTATCATCAGCATAATTCAGCATCACAACATTAGGAGATACGGGTTGAGGAATATCTGAGGTATATAACAGATATAAAATTGGCCCTAAAATGGAGCCTTGGGGAACACCCGCGGTTATGGTGTGGGTTTCTGAGACAGAAGAATTTATTCTCACAACGAATTTTCTGGCAGAAAGATAAGAGGCTAAGAGCTTTGTTGTGTGACAGTTTAGATTAAATATGGAGTGCAGTTTGTACAGAAGCCCTGAGATCCAGACGCAATCAAACGCCTTAGAAATATCGAGAGATATACACACAGTAGGGCTTTGGTTTTGGAGACCAGTTGTAACATCGTGTGTGAGTTTTAGTAGAGCATGACATGTGGATTGTCGCTTACGAAATCCGAACTGACAGTTAGGCATGAGTGCATTCTCATTGGCAAATGAGAGAAGATTTTGGTAGATCTTGCGTTCCAGTATCTTACTTAGTGTACTTAATTTTTTTTTTTTCCAAGCTGTATTTATTTGACCGAAAATGAATAGTTACTGTTTGTGGGATAGCTCTACGTAGCACAAGATGGTGTTTCCTCTTTGAATGTTGATTGTAGAGATTTAGAAGTTTCCAAAAACCAAAAAGGAAAACAAATTAAAACGATTCTATTTAATACTAATTGTTTGTTGGATAGCTCTACGTAGCACAAGACGGTGTTTCCTCTTTGAATGTTGATTGTAGAATGACGAAATGGCATAACTGCCAATTCAAAAGGCGACGCCATGACATCATCGTGGTGACAATGATGGCCAGTTGGTGCCAGCTGCTGCGCAACTGGTATACATGCGAATGTACTAGATTTCTCCAGTACATTCCAGCACATTTAATTGCCAATCCGCAACATTCCGCCCGCCTTCGCCAATCATGGGTGAATCATCATGCGGGGGGGGGGGGGGTGTGCTCGGCTGGCGTTGGTGATGTTCATCCGCTGATTGGTGCTGGTCCGATGCTCTCTCCCCTTCAAATGGGAGGATACTTAGTTTCGACACGGGTCTCGTTAGGGTGCCCGCAGCAGTCCGCGGCGTTGCCACTCTCACGAGTCCGTCTTGGCCAGGGTGCACCTTAAGGATTCGCGTTAAGTGCCACTTGCAGGGGGGTGCCAGCTCAGTCCTGATCACGCACAGTTGCCCCACTGCGACGTTGGGGTTTCGGCTCTGCCACTTTGGCCTGTGTTGTAGTTCCTGGAGGTATTCTGCGGACCATCGCGACCAGAAATGCTCGTACATGTTCTCGCGACAACCGAGATATGGGGGGTTGAAGTGTGTAAGGTTCCGGGACGGTCGACGTCGGGCCTCCAATAAGAAAGTGTCCGGGTGTGAGCGCTGTCAGGTCGGTTGGGTCATCCTTCAGTGGCTGGAGGGGGCGCGAGTTGAGGCAGGATTCCACTTGGGCCAGCAGGGTGGAGAGCTCTTCGAAGGTCAGGACTGCGTCGCCGATAACGCGCCTCAAGTGGAACTTGGTTCGCTTTACAGAGGCTTCCCAAATTCCCCCGAAGTGAGGGGCTGATGGGGGGTTGAATCGCCACTCGGTACCCTCATTAGCGAGGAGGTGGGCAATCTCGGTGGTTTGCCTTGTTGCCTGGGCGAATAGCCCCCGTAATTCTTTATCCGCGCCGACGAAGTTGGTGCCGCAGTCACTGGTCAGTGTTGCACATATTCCTCTTCGAGCCACGAAGCGGCGGTAGACCCGGAGGAAGTCTTCTGTTGAGTACCCGGAGGCGGCCTCCAGGTGCACCGCGCGGGTGGCGAAGCATACAAACACGGCGATGTATCCCTTGAACGTGCTCCTGGTTCCATTCTTTGAGCACCTGATGGCCATTGGCCCGGCGTAGTCGACTCCGCTGTGTAGGAATGGCCTGGTGGGCCGCACCCGGGTGGCCGGCAGGTCCCCCATGAGTTGAAGGGTCGGTGAGGATGAGTGTCGCCAGCAGCGGAGACAGAGAAAGATTACTCCCTTGACCAGTTGTCGTCCTCGGAGAATCCAGAATCGTTGCCGTAGGTAGTTGAGTGACAGTTGCGTGCCACCGTGGAGGGTCCTGTCGTGGGCATCTCGGGCGAGGAGCAGTGAGAGAAAGGATCCGGAAGGGAGGATGAGGGGGTGCCTTTCATCGGGGTGTAGTGGGGAGTGGCGCAGTCTCCCCCCGACACGCAGGAGTCCGTTCGGGTCGAGGAACGGGTTGAGGCGCATGAGCAGGTTGTCCTTAGCGACGGATGAGTTTCTGGTGAGCGATGCTATTTCCCGGTGGAAGTGGACTCTTTGCACATGGGAGACCCAGAGCAGGAGTGCTGAGTCCATTTGCGAAGGGGTTAATTCGGTGGGAGTGTTTGGGCTGGGGCCCGGGCGCGGCTTCCTCCCCGGCGTGGATTTTTTCTGCAGTCGCCGGGCAAATTCGACGCATCTGGCCGTCACGCGGAGGAGTCTGGGGAGCTGGGAGTATCGCATCAGCAGCTCGTTGTCCTCTCGTGGGGCGCTTATGACGTGGCTGGTTGCGGGGCGGCATTCCAGGTCCACCTCCGGGACGGCGGTGTGGGTGCAAGGCCATGGTATGTTGCCTTTGAGGAACTCGGGGCCGTCCATCCATGGTGACGGCGAGCGCAGTTGGTCCGTTGATGCTCCGCGAGACGCCAAGTCGGCGGGATTCTGGACGCCGGCGACGTGATGCCAGTGGGCGCCCGGTAGAGTCGTCTGGATTTCCGAGACCCGGTTGGCAACGTAAGTTTTCCATCGGCCCGGCGCACCATGGATCCATGATATGACGACGGTGGAGTCTGGCCAGAGGTGGACTGGGGCGTTCTGGGTTGACACGATGGTGAGGACGCGCTTCATCAGGCGCGTCAGCAGCAGTGCGGCACACAGCTCCAAACGTGGCAGGGATACCTGCTTCAAAGGGGCCACCTTGGTTTTGGAAGCGAGGATGGTGCAAGATGATTTCAACGGGACGCCAAATGTCCTGAGGTAGATGACAGCGCCGTAGGCGGCCTGGGAGGCGTCGGCGAATCCGTGGAGCTCCATTGTTGGGTGGGTGTTGTCGCAGCCGGCCCATCGAGGGATGCGGAGTGCGGGCAGGTGCCGTAGATCCCCGACGAGTTTGTGCCACCTGGATTTCATGGAAGGGGGCAGGGGTTCGTCCCATCCTAGTCCTAGGGGCCACAGCTCCTGCATGAATATTTTAAATCTTATCATGACTGGGGAGATCCATCCCAGGGGGTCGTAGAGGCGGCCGATGAATGCGAGGGCCGCCCGTTTGGTGAGGGTCGCGTTGCCCGTTGAGTCTCGGAGATGGAATGTGAAGCAGTCTTCCTGGGGTCGCCATTGGATTCCTAAAATTGAGTGGGCGTCAGCTGGGGGCCAAGTGGGGCATGTCCCGAGCTCGTCTGGTTGGTAGGGGAGCAGCGACGGGTGGTTGGAGGTCCATTTGCTGAGCGGGAAGCCGCCCGCCGACAGTAGGTCGCTGAGCTGCTGCTTCAGTAGCTGTGCCTCTGTGAGAGTGTCCGAGCCAGCGAAGATGTCATCTACGTATGTGTTTCTCATGAGCACTTGTGCTGCTAAGGGGAATCGTGCGCCCTCGTCGAGGGCCAACTGCTTCAGCGTGCGTATTGCCTGATACGCGGAGCTCGCGAGTCCGTAAGTTACCGTGTTTAGCGAGTAGACCTTAATGTCGCCGGTGGTTGACGGTCTCCACAGGATTTGCTGATAGTGGCGATCCCGCCCATCAATCCTTATTTGTCGGTACATCTTCGCAATGTCCGCAGAGAAGACATATCGGGGCGCACGCCAGCGCAACAGGACGTCAAAAATGTCACTCTGGAGCTTGGGTCCAACATAGAGGCACTCGTTGATGGAGATTCCAGTCTCCGGCTGGACGGAACCATTGAACACCACGCGGATCTTGGGTGTTTGGTCAGATGCCTTGAACACCCCATGGTGTGGGATAATGAATCCATGTTCATGGGTGTCCGCACTCGTGGTGTCCACTTGAGTCATGTGGTCAAGTTCGAGATACTCATCCATGAATTTCTTATAGAGATCGCGGAACTGGGGCTGGCGCTGGAACCTGCTCTCCAGTCGTCGAAATGCAGCGCGGGCGGCGCTGCCCGAATCCCCCAGCTCCGCCGAGTTAGGCTTTAGTGGCAGTCGTAATGTGTAGCGGCCTTGCTGGTCGCGTCTGGTAGTTGAGGTGAAGTGAGCCTCGCATGCTTGCTCCTCCAAAGTCAAAGCGGTTGGGTGGTGAGAAACTTCCTCCTGAATCCAGAACTTCTCCAGGAGGGCGCGCAGCTCGCGGTCGACACTGATCTGGTGACTGGTTAGAGGGCGGCTGGTGTTGGTGTGCCGTGAGCCGCGGGCAGCTGCACCCGTTAGGATCCATCCAAGGTCCGTAGACTGGGCGATCACGTCGGAGTTGGTGGACTTCTTTAAGCCGGCGGTGATGATCGCCGGGTAGGCATCAGCACCAATGATTAAGTCTATGTTTTGTGCTGATGAGACGTCTGGGTCTGCCAACTCCAGGCCCGCCACAATAGAGATATCGCTTGGCAGGAGTCGTGGAGGTGGCACGTAGTCCGACAGATGGGGCAGGATTAGCGCGTTGACTGTCCAGCTTTGCGAGCTCTTGGTCCGGGGCAGTATGGTGACGGATGATAGGGCCTTTGCCGTCTGGCAGCGGGCGCCCCCGACTCCATGGACTGGGATGAATGATGCGCGCCGGCGCAGGTGCAGTCGCTGGGCGAGTGATTCCGATATAAAGGTGGCCTCTGAACAGGGGTCCAGTAGGGCCCGAGCCTCCAGTCGCCGTTGGGAGCCCGACTGGACGAGGACGCGCGCTGTGGCCAGGAGGATTGTCCGGGCAGGCGGGGCGCTGGTCGTGTGAGATGACACCCCGGGGATCTGGCCGCCTTGAGGCTTGGGGCTCGTGCCTCTTTCCAAATCCAGGTTGGTCGTGGTCGTTGTGGTATGCAGCAAGGTGTGGTGCCGCCCTTGGCACTGCCGGCATGTGGATGTCGATGGACAGTCACGAAATAAATGCCTTCCTAGGCAGTTGAAGCAAAGGCCCTGTTTGGTGACGTGGGCCCTTCGCTCTTCCGGCCTGAGGGCCCGGAATCCCTCGCACGATCCGATGTAGTGGTTTGATCTGCAGACCGAGCAGCGGGCGGGGGGCTTCTGGGCCGGTGGTGAGGCCGTGTGCACTGAGAGGCGCGCTTTGGTGGTGTGCTCCGTCTGGCCCGGTCTGTTCCGCTGGGGTTGGTCGATGGCGGTCCGGGGCAGCTCGACGAATTCCAAAGCCTCGATCCTTGTTTTCAGGAAGTCATCGAGCTGGTGGTACGTGGGTGGCTGGCTGGTGTTGCCTTGTGCCGTTTGCCAGTCACGAGCGGTGCGGGGGTCCATGCGCTGTGTTGTTAGGTAGACCAGTATGTCATCCCAGGTGGTCACGGGACGGCCGAGCGCATCCAAAGTTTCGACTGCATCATTGGTAGTGTCGCGGAGATGGCGCAAGCCGGCAGCCGATTCCTTTCCGACGACCTGTACCTGGAAGAGGGTGCTCAAGGCAGAGTGAACCAGTGCCCGAGTATTGTCGAAGTATTCCACCAGCTTGTTCCAGGCTCGCTGGTAATTCTCCTCCGTGACCGGGATGTTTTTGATGGCCCGGGCGGCGTCGTCGCGGAGGCTCGACTTCAAATAATAGAGTCGTTCGACGTCCGTCAGATCAGGGTGATCTGTCAATACCGCCTGGAACAGGTCCTTGAATGGCCGCCACTCCGAGTATTTTCCGGAAAATGTTGGCAATTGCACTGGAGGCAGCTTGCGGGGATTGGCGCGGGGCGTCACCACTGCAGCCGCGGCCTTAGATGTTGTCGATGGTTCCATGTTGGGGCTATGAAGCTCTTCGGCGAACTTTGTCATCTCCTCCAGGTAGACCTCCTCAGCTGACTCGAGAAAGTCCTCCGTGAAGTAGCGGTGGTCCTTTGTGTCTGACGTCGTCAGCTCCAGAATGTCGTCGTGCCGGTCACGGATTTCTTTCCACTTGCCCTGTAGATTGTCTCTGCGGGTTTGTACGGCGCTTATCGTTGATGGCCCTCGCTTCTTCAGGTTGGCGAATGCTCGCGACATTTGGCCCTGTGCCGCGTACTGCGTGGCGATTTGTTTCTCCATTGCTTTTTCTTCTTTGGTTCCTTGATGGTGTCGAGGTGACTGGCAGTTGTCGATGTGCCGCGAACTGGGCGGCGATGATTCAAATCCAATTGAGCACTGGATCCGTTTCGAAGGACCAGAAATGTTTGTGGGATAGCTCTACGTAGCACAAGATGGTGTTTCCTCTTTGGATGTTGATTGTAGAGATTTAGAAGTTTCCAAAAACCAAAAAGGAAAACAAATTAAAACGATTCTATTTAATACTAATTGTTTGTTGGATAGCTCTACGTAGCACAAGACGGTGTTTCCTCTTTGAATGTTGATTGTAGAATGACGAAATGGCATAACTGCCAATTCAAAAGGCGACGCCATGACATCATCGTGGTGACAATGATGGCCAGTTGGTGCCAGCTGCTGCGCAACTGGTATACATGCGAATGTACTAGATTTCTCCAGTACATTCCAGCACATTTAATTGCCAATCCGCAACAGTTACAATAAGTAATACAGCTAACTTATAATAGATTTGTTACATATAAAGTGTTTACATGTTATTTGTTAACATTTTTTTTTTTTTTTTTTTTAAAACTGTATTTATTAACCATAATTAAAATTTGTACATTTAAGTAATACAGTGAGTTAAAATTAAATTCGTGACAATTGCTTACATGTAATTATTATTATAATACATTTTCCAAACAATGTTTTAAGAGTTATAGGCTATATGTGTGTTTATACATTTAGTAGGGTTTCGTCTTCCTGGAAAAGGTCAGAAAACCAGGAATTTCTTATTTTTACTTTACTTAATCTAAACTTAACCCTAAATATAAATATAAATATAACTTAACCTAACTTAGTCTGATTATTATAAAATGAGCTATAAACAAAACAAAGTTTTATTATTAATGGGATTTATGAATTAAAGGATGTGGAATGAGGTCAGTTATGGGTTAGAGGTAGAGTATTTCTCTCCGGTTGTTCGTTGGAAAAGCGTAGGATGTTGGAGAATGGTTGGACGTTACAGTATTTGAACTGGTTAGGGGTAACTTCGGTGTTGTGGTATATGATCTCGTTTGAATCATTTACCAGTCTGCCTGAGACGAAGATAGCTCTGGTGTGGAGACAGTTGGGATAGTTAGTTCTGATATCTAGAGGGGTCTCTAAGAGCGAGGTTATTATGGGATTGGGATTATTTTGTAGGTTGTCGATAAATTTGATAGACAGTTCGAGGAATCGTCTATCGAGGCGCTCAATACCAGCGGTATTGTAGAGTTCGACGTTACTATAGTACTTATAGGAGTTAGGACGACGATGTAACCCAGAGACATACCTAAAGCATTTTCTTTCGAATACTCGTAATTTCTCCATTTGGGAGGGAGTGATATGGTACCACAATGGGCACGCGTACGTGAGTGTGGGCCTGATAATTTGTTTGTAAATGAGCAGTTTGACTTTGTGAGAGAGACTATTAGGTTTCCACATTACTCTTCTACAGAGATTAGGCTGAATTGTGGCTTTTTGAAGGGAATTTTTAATGTGGGAGGAAAAAGACCAGTTATTAGAAAAAGTGATTCCCAGATATTTTAGGGTTTTGGAGGGTTTTATCAGAGTATTGTTCAGTTGAATCTTAATTTTGTTGTGGCAACGTCTAGTGTTGTTTGTACAGTGCTCGTTTTTGCCCTTGAACACTATGAGCTGCGTTTTATTTGGATTAAGGTGAATTTTCCACTTATTAAAGTATGATGATAGGTTAGGGAGGAAGTTGTTAATGCAGTTTCTTGCAGCCTTAACAAATTTGCTGCTAGAGTAAATTAATGTATCATCAGCATAATTCAGCATCACAACATTAGGAGATACGGGTTGAGGAATATCTGAGGTATATAACAGATATAAAATTGGCCCTAAAATGGAGCCTTGGGGAACACCCGCGGTTATGGTGTGGGTTTCTGAGACAGAAGAATTTATTCTCACAACGAATTTTCTGGCAGAAAGATATGAGGCTAAGAGCTTTGTTGTGTGAGAGTTTAGATTAAATATGGAGTGCAGTTTGTACAGAAGTCCTGAGATCCAGACGCAATCAAACGCCTTAGAAATATCGAGAGATATACACACAGTAGGGCTTTGGTTTTGGAGACCAGTTGTAACATCGTGTGTGAGTTTTAGTAGAGCATGACATGTGGATTGTCGCTTACGAAATCCGAACTGACAGTTAGGGATGAGTGCATTCTCATTGGCAAATGAGAGAAGATTTTGGTAGATCTTGCGTTCCAGTATCTTACTTAATGTACTTAATAGGGATATTGGACGATAATTGCAAGGACTATTACTACCACCGGGCTTCTTAATAGGAATTACTACCGCAGTTTTCCAGTTCTCTGGGAAGTGCGATGCATTAATTATATGATTAAGAAGAATGAGGATGGGAAGTAGATTCGGTGGGCGCAGCCTTTTAAATAGAAGACGTGGGATTCCATCTAATCCAGTTGACTTTTTGTTATTTCCTGATCTTACGATCTCGGATAATTCGTCCGCAGTTAGAAAATTTGTAGTGTCTAAGGGGTGTGAAGCTTTGTTTGTGTTGTTGAATTCACCGATGAAAGGAGTAAAAGATGGGAATAATCTGTTTGAGATGTATTCGTTTACTGTGTTCTCGAAGCCAGGAGTTGAGAGGGAATTATTTTGCTCATGGATCTTTGCAAAGTGTTCTGCGAGGCAATTTGCTATGTCCGAATCGGACTGGGCAATATTATTGCTGATCGGGTTAATGAGATGGTCAATTCGGGGTTTATATTTACGACCAGTTAATTGGTTGATGTTTTTGAAAAGATCCCGATTTGGTTTGATATTTTTAAGTGTGGAGATGTAGTTTTCATCTGCGAACTTTTTCAACTGCTCATTTATCAGAGTGGATAGGAGTTGGATTTGGCTTTTAATAAAGGGGCAGTATCTTGTATGAAGTTTACGGCGGAGCTGCTTTTTAAGGCGCAATAATTTGGTTAGGACGCTGGGCAAAGGCTTTCCTAAATAGTTATGAGGAATGGTTGTCGGGGTGTTTTTGCTGAGAGCCTCCTTAAGAATTTGCTCTATTCTTAAAGATGCTTGATCGATTTCAGTAGGGAGTAAGTTAGATGCTTCAGGGATATACAAGTCAGAGAAACTTATCGCTATGTCCCTATTGACTTTTCTCCAATTTGTTTTGGTGAAGTTTGGGACAGGGTTTGACGAGTATAGTGGATCGAAAGAGGGGATTTGGATCGTGGTGTGAACGGAACCATGATCAGAAGGAAATATAAAGGAGACTGTAGGTGGACCCGCTGAATAAACATCGTCGGACTTGAGGAAGAAGTCGATTGTTGACCTGGCTGAGCTAGAGACACGAGTTAGCTGTAATGGGGAGTCAATGTAAGTATATGGATAAGACTGGAGGAGGGCTAGCAATTGGCGACCATATTTGTTGCATTTATTATCATTGAATGCTGTGTGACGAGCATTCCAGTCTCCTCCGATTATAAATGGAGCGGGAACGGACTGTTGGATAATCTGCGAAATGTCAGTATCTGGGAAATCTGGTTGTCGTGAAGGGTGAATATAAATGGATGCTAAGACGAGCACTTTATTGTTCTCACAGAAAAGTTTTACTGCTGTGTATTCAATGCTGGATATACCGGTGAATCTAATTTCACTGAATTGAAATTTTTTGTGAATTAAGATGCCGGTACCTCCATGAGATCCATTAGTTCTGGGGTTAGAAACTAAAGTGTAATTGGGAATTGAAACTCGGGAATTTGGTTTGAGCCAGGTCTCTGAAAGGAAGAGGATATCTGGGGAAAACTTTTCAACAAACAACCGGAGGTGTTGCTTACGTATGTTAGAGTAAATGGATTCTGTGTTGAGGGAGGTTAGTCCAAGTGTTCTCTAACTACTTTTATAGAGGGATGGTGGGAAAGAAATCATACAAGACCGGTGGGTCTTGGGTGCGGTAGTAAACACAGATCACGTCTTTGGCGT
This sequence comes from Microdon myrmicae, assembly GCA_963931805.1. NCBI lineage: Eukaryota > Metazoa > Arthropoda > Insecta > Diptera > Syrphidae > Microdon > Microdon myrmicae. The sequence continues at coordinate 108,868,063 of OZ007496.1, forward strand.
CTGATAATCTGCTCTTTGGTCGGTGTGTATGTTTGTGTTTGTGCCGTCTTGTACTGTGCGTTCGTGTGTTTGGTTTGTTAATAGTAGACCCTATGGGATGGGTCCAGGAGTCCTCTATTATAGAGGGGATTGTTGTTGGGAAGGGTGCTTTCTTCAGTTTTGTACTGAAGAAGAAATTGTGGGGGTTTGATCTGAAGAGATCGAGAGAGAGAAGGGTCAAGAACGCAAGAGTCCCGTACAGGTAGGTTCTCGCTGTTCTGAATGTTTTCGAGGTACTTATATGCTAATTGAAGCAAGTACTCGTCGATAGGGGTAATGGAGGCGGCTTCGTATAGGTGAGAGTTGGGGTAATGACGACCGTCAGGCCTTGTAGAATGATTGGTGCATCTTCTGAGGAGTTTCCTTTCGAAAACCCGAAGTCTTTCCATTTGAGCCGAAGATATGCAGGACCATATGGGAAAGGCGTACGATATTCCAGATCGGATTAGCTGCTTATAGCAGAAAAGCTTAACTTTGGTGTCAACTTTGTTCCTCCACTTCAAGATGTTGTGCAGTTGCTTAGACCGACCGAGGCCCCTTTGGAGAATGTGGGTCACATGTTTGATGAAATTCATTTTTGGGGTATAAGTGACCTCAAGATATTTCATCTTGTCCTGTGGTCTAATCGTAGTATCTCCCATTTTTATTCGAATATTCTGTGAATATCGAGAAGTAGGTTGGGAGTGTTTACTACTCAGAATTATGGCTACTGTTTGGATGGATTAAGTCGGATTTTCCATCGACTGTAATACTTATACAGTTCGTCCAAGTGACGGTTGAGTCGGTTGCGAGGTTAGGGCCTTTGGTTGACGTGTACACCAGGACGTCATCCGCATAGCATATTTGGTTTACTCTCCCGTCCACAGGGCGGGAAATGTCGGAGGTGTAAATATTGAATAAGATGGGGCCTAGAATGGAGCCCTGTGGTACGCCTGCAGCGGCCTGAAAACTTCGGGAAAGCTTTCCATTCATTCTAACTTGGAAGGTTCTGTTTCGAACGAACTGGTAGATGATGCTACATAGCGTTCTATTGAGGCCAGTATTCAGTAGTTTAAAAGCGAGACCTTCGATCCAAGCCGTATCAAAAGCTTTTTCAATGTCTAGGCTTACCGCAACGGTGGGTTCCTTATTAAAGAGCCGCACGCAGACGTGGTTTTGAAATAAATTGAGAGCCATAGTGGTGCTGTGCGCTCTTCGAAATCCGAATTGGAAATCAGGTATTAGGTGCCCGGCACTGACAAAGTTATTTAGCTTCTCGTATATGAATTTTTCATATATTTTGCTGATGCAAGTGAGAAGCGAGATAGGGCGAAAGCTTGAGGGGTGACACGTTGGTTTCCCAACTTTTTCTATTGGACAAATAATAGCGTGCCTCCAAGCTTGGGGAAAGTACCCCATGTTGTAAGCATGGTTGAACAGAATGGAGAGCTTTATAAAGAATAAGGCAGAAAGCCTTCGCAACGAGTGGTATGACATGTTGTCGATACCAGGTGACTTCTTAGGGTGTCGAGATTTAACCAGACTCTGTAGGGTATTTGGTGTGATGAAACCGTGACCATTATCACGTGTGTCATCGAAGTATGCACTGTTAGTTGGGTTAAAGACAACAATTGGCTCGTTGAAGTCGTCCAACTTACTGTGGACCTCTGAACTAACGATTGCATTAGTTTCCGGGTCGCCATCTAGGAGAGTGAGTTTGTGATTGTTTTCGAAGGTCTCTCTGATGGTATTTGCTTTATTGGTGTCGTTATTGACAACAACACCATTGTGCATAATTGGCCCAGTGATGCGGGAAGAGCCACATATCTTTTTAACATTTTTATAAACGTTCTGGTCCATCTGAATACCCTTCAGCTTGTCTTCCAATTGTCGGGTACGATTGTTTTGGATTCTCTGTTTTATCAGTGTACCAATATTGTGAATAATGGATCGCAATAATGGCTCCCTTTGCGTAAAGCGGTGACGATATCTCATTCTGCAGAGCTTTTTACGATCCCGGATGAGACGAAGAGTGATTTCGTCATGAGGAATCTGATAGGTCTGTGGGGAGGAAGTAATGGCACCGGCATTGGTGCGAGTTCTACTTCCTCCTCCATCATCACTATAAGGCCAAGTTCCGCCAACCGAATAGTCACTAAAAGATTACACGGAAGAGGCAACAAAAGAAAACCAAAACGCTGCAAGTCCGGAAGGAAGGAAAACACATTAAGCACATTCGATTGTCGGTGGTGATTGTTTTTATTGTTTGTCTGTTATTTTATTTTAATATCGTAACTATGATTACTTCTCTTTAACTTTGAAAATACTACACACTGAAACACAACCGGTTAAAAATCAGCAATTGTACATTAGCACACTCGACTCCGCGAAGGAGCACACTCAGGGGTGTACACTTTCGTGCACACCCAACAAGGGATGATGACGGCTCGACCGATACGTTCAGTGGTTAGGATAAGACTCCTGGTGAGGATAGAACTCTGACTTGAATTCTATCTTCAATTAAGGGTGACATATGGAGGGTAAAGAGAATTTTTTCTCTTAAGGGTGTGGCCACTAAGAAAATGCGATCTTTTTGGTGCAGTGGTATATGTGCGCGATCGAACAGATTCGTGAAAGCAGTGGAACGACGAGAAAGGCAGTCGGCGAGAACAAAGGAAAAGGCGACCAAATGGTTCGCTCCGTAATGAGGGTCGTGTTTATGCAACGTCGCTATGACAGACGTTGGTAAAAAGGTGTTAACGGGACACGATACTTTATACCATGGAAATTGTATATCGTATCTTGGGTTAATTGCCGATACGCATCCCTTGCTTGCATTTAGGTATTATCAGTAATTAGTGGTGGCGACGAAAGAAATGCATCATAGTTTGTCTATTGAATCGCTAGTGTTGCAGCTGTAAAAACAAGCTGACGACATAGTATTTTAAGTCAGACAAGGGGTATCGAATGTTTGGTATTTATGGTGCATATGCCCATTAAGGATCAAAACCCCCCTAAAAAGACGGCAGCTATATTGGAAAATATGGAAAACATGACCTTAACACAGGATCAAAGACTCCAGCAGGCCCTGGATCACATCAAGGCCCAGGAGAAGCTTATCAAGGAATTAACGAAGAGAATCGACGAATTGGAAAGCAACTCTGCAAATTTTCCTGAAATGTTGGACGAGTCTGACATGGAGGAGCAACCGTCTCATCTATCAGCACCAGCTGCCAAACCAACGCCAAAAATCTCCAGTATCCAAAAAATGTCTGGAAGTCATAATCAACCGAAACCCCAAATAAATAACGCCGCTGCCAATGGAAGGGTTCCAAAGAACGAGAGGCCACCACAAATCAACATAAAAAAAGTTAACAACATCAAACAAGTTATTCAGCTTCTGGAGAGCGCCCTGGGGCACCGGAATTTTACCACCAGATCGAGAGGTGACAACGTGTCCGTAACACTCTCCTCTTTAAAAGACCACGCGCTAGCTGAAAAAGCGCTTATCTCTAATAAACTGGAGTTCTTCACCTTCCTCAGGGCGGATCTCAAACCGAAAACGTTTATAATACGGCACATCGACCCTGCTTGGACTAATGAAGAAATAAGCGCGGAATTGACTAGACTAAGTCCTGACTTAAAAATATCCAAAGTCGACTACTACCAAACTCCTCACATGAGGGCGAGCAACATATTCAACCTACGGATCATCCAATTGGCTCCAACCGAAGACACTAACAAGCTAAAACAGATCAAATATCTGTTCACCCACAAAATTCAGATAGAGATACCTCACAAGCAGGAGCTTCTCCACTGCAAGCGCTGTCAGCAGTCAGGTCATCTTTCATCTTCGTGTCATCTACCAAGACGATGCGTAAAATGTGCGCAGGAGCATGAACCAAACCAATGCAAAGTCAAGCCACCGGGTGAGGACCCAGAACGTATACACACGGAAAATCCGGATGGCTCCATTTCTGTAAAGGAAGTGTCAGTTGAATGCTGCAATTGTGGTGGACCGCATCCTGCAAACTTCACAAAATGCCCACACAAGCTACGCTTACTGAAGCAGAGAGTGCCTCCAACCAAAAACAACACTGACCAACTTAAGCAACCAACAGCAACAGTTACTACAACAACGAAATCGAAATCCTATGCGGAAATTACCAGAGGAAACAACGCACCCTCATCACAACCAGGAACAAACCTAGGACTCGACATCATGGGATACATCCGAGAGTTGCAAGCTCTCTTACCGACGCTAAATGGATTAAGTAACTTCGAAAAAAAGGTCAGATACTTTCTCTTATAACCTCACATATATTATCCCAAAATGTCTAAGTTAAGTGTAGTTGCCCTCAATGTAGATTCCATTTCGTCAAACATACGGAGGCATTGTGGGGAGGAAGTATTGTACCTGACACGGGCACACGGTTCACTTCCTCCTCCATCCAATTGTCACTAAGGTTACAAAAATGTTCCGCCAAACACTGAAAGAACACTGTTCACAAACGCGGAAGGATGAACGAAAACATCCCGGAAACTGCAGCACAGGAGAGTAAAAAAAATAAAACGCAAGGGATTGTTGATGATGATCGTTTTTATTGTTTTTCTACTATTTAATTTTAATGAAACTATCACGCACTGCAACACAACCGATTAAAAATGAGATGTTAAAACCTTAGCGCGCACTTGACACCGAGGTTTATCGCTGATTATCGCTTCCCTGTGCGCACCAGGGAAGCGATAGGAGACACGACCTGCTCCGGTCGAAGGATGGAATTTGACTCCGCGATCGTCATCTCATGCAGAGATGATTTCGCTAAGGAAGAAAAAGGAAGAGAGAGAAAAACGTTTCTCTTAAGGGTGTAACTAGTGGCGCAGTGGTATATGTGCGCGATCGAGCAGATTCAAAGTTGTTGCATGTGTTCGAAAACAAGGACAATAGGGAAAAATGACCACATGCGCCGCTGGTAATGCGGGTCATTGTTTACACGATGCCTCGTCGCTATTTTCGACGTTAGGAGAAAAAGGTGCTAAAAGCAAATTGAATGTTTATGGCATCTCTGGCTGCAATAGAAACCGGGTTCATATTTGCATTAGGAAATGCTGGAGAATTTGGTTTCAGCGTCTATTGCGCTAATTATATGCAGCTGCTTGGGTTGTTTGTTGGTAAGACAAACAAAAAAGGTTGCCAGGCAATGTATATGAATGGTATATGACGCGGCTGGAAAAATAGACGGCGCGATATTTATGGTATTTGTCTGGTACCGAATTGGTTCAGAATACCAAATAAGCAAACAAAGAAATCTTATGAAAAATTGTATGCGAAGGGATGCATGAAGGTAAGTTTTCTTTATAGGGATTTTAGGGTTAAAATAATTGGGTCTGTTTGATGCGTGAAGCATCTAAGATGCTAATGCGAATTGCATTAGCGAAAGCTGGTGCAGACCCGGGTTATGGTTATGGGGGTTTTTTCAGGAAGGCGAGCCGTGGGATCTGGCGGAATCGCCACAGTACTCCCCTCCCAGTGACGTAGTCACGAAAAAAAAGGTAGGGGCGAGGGAATGCTCGATGGTGGGTGCTGTGATGATAGGGGGGTTGCTTCGGAATGCGCTGTGGTAATGTTACAGGACTATCGTTGTGACCAGTTCCTGGTTATTGTTTGGGCCTTTATCGATAAGATGGACACAGTTGTTACCGCTTGATGCCATCAAGGGCAAATGTGTGCGGCGTGGTCCATCGGCCTGTTATGGGTCTCGTGGACCAACAGGCTTATCGCCCGAATAGGTCGGAACCTATCGGAAATCCGCTCACATCCGCAGTGACGAAATAGTGTGTGCGAGAAGGAGGGGAACTTATCCCAGGGTAATTCCCATCCGCAGTGACGGGTTGCCGTGTGCGGAATGGAAAGGGACCAAGTCCAGAGCGGGTGTCTTTTGTCCATACGTTTGTATGGCAAATTGTTTGCCGCTGTGACTGGTAAAAAGGGGGCGGGCGCTCCAGTTGCGCGGCTTACCGATCGAGGGAGGTCCGATATATCGGCTCCGGTGTCGACCCCGGAGCTTGATAAACGGCGACCGCGACCTCGACCAAGCGGCGCTTTGTTGGGAGGGCCGGCCAATCGCGCTCGTTTAAGTTGGGCGACTTAGATTACGGGGCTCCTGGGGTATGGTTGGTTGTGTCTAACCACAAGGCGGCCTAGAGTAACTGCTGCACTCTCCGAAGTATTATGCACCTAGGTATTTGAGGCGGCGTAGAGGGGCGTGTATAGCCTTTAGTTGCCGCTAAAGGGGAACCATGGTGGCTAAAGGATTGGGGAACCAGGTATAATGTCTCAGTCCGGTGGTATCGGTTTGATTTGTGGACCGGTGTTGCTGAGACATTTGAGAGACGTAGGAGATCTAAGGACGAATGTCCTGAAATTTAAATAAGGGGGCAAAACCAGGTGCCCTGATGGGTGCTACGCGTAGTAGCTGTGGTAACGAGGGAAGCTGGCTTGCTGAAATCGGGTAGAAGGTCGAGCATGGTGAACGGTTTCGCGTGATAACTGTTTTTGGCGTAGATGGGCGCCAATATATGAACAGAGACAGAAAAAGGTGTTAGAGGTCACGCAGAGTCGAGAAGGGTTGTTTGGGGTTGCGTGAAGGCTATGGTTGGTGAGCGTGAGCGCCAACCTTCAGAAAAGAGACAGAAAAGGGTGAGGTGTTTCACGCGAGACAAAACCGGGCGTCCTATTGATTATATGCTACGCGTAGTAGCTGTTGTTACATAAGGGGCCGGTTTGCAGAAATGTATATAGACGAGAGTAGGCGGACAGGGTCGCATAGAGGCGAGCTTTGCCAGTATTTAAAGAAGGCCAAAGGCCATCACTTTGAACTCGAAGAGTCCGAAGGGTGTGATGAGGAGCCGGTTAAAGGAATAAATTGAGCCGATGTGGGGTCAAGTGAGGTTGGGTGGGGTCCAGTGTTTAAGGGGCATTGTGTCCCGATGTAAGAGACGAGCTATTAAGAGAGGAGTCGGTTGTGGAGGAATGAATGGAGTCGAGAGGAGTCGAGAGGTCGCGTGTGAGTAAACGGAGTCGTGTGCGTGCTGGAAAGGGTTGTGCGTTACTTAATACCCTGAAGGGGCTTACAATATTTGTTATTTTGTTTTTAAAATGTATAAAATTGCAGCAACCATTTCTATTCGATTAGATTAACAGAATATTTAATATGCGAAACTTTAAACTAGACGAAAGAAAAACAGAAATTGAGGGGAACAACAAGGAAATCGGACAATATGACAATAAGTGTATTTTAAATGGGTGTGAATGTTTATTTCGTGTCACTTGTCGATATATGGGATTGTATTTCGATATTTGTTTTACAAGTTTTGAGAACAGACACACTTACTTGGGCTATTACATTAGTTTTGTTTTTCTTTGAATTGAAGGTATTCTAATATATTCATATAGGACAAAGTCTAAGCTATTTAGTAGGTATAACATTTTGTTTGTTTGTTGGTGTTGGTGATAATTACTGGTGTAAGTTTCAAATAACATGTATATAATTATTGGTCGTTAAAAACAAAGAATAAAAGCAAACAAAAAAAAAAATTTATTAAATAAGAATAAAACAAGTCAATGTTATCCTTAATAACCTTGAACCAACTTCATATATATTAATTAAAAGTCCCAATATTTGAATTTATTTCTTAGATATAGTGTGCAACAAAATGTTATTTGTTTGTTATCCAAAAATCATGTTAAATCAAAATGAGCTTATAGTACTTAAAAAAAAAAAAAGGAAAAAACGATTGCGTTTAAGTGTTTTATATAAGGTCTTGTTTTCTTTAAATAACTGAAGTTTGCTTAATATACAAGGTGTTAAGTAAGACAGAAGAAAGGCAGACATTTAGGAGAACAAAGAGGAGAATATAAAAATATTTTTAATATTCGGATTAATGTTTGTTTGTTTTAAAAGAAAATAAAAGAAACGCATTCATACAAATGAACATATTTCCGGACATACGCTCATTCATATAAATATCGATATCCTTTATAGCCTTTAACAGTCAAGCTTATTAAACGACTTTCCTAGACTGGCAGGACAACTGTTTCGAACCAGTTGTCTACATTTACAATAGAAAATCATTTTCCCAAATTAGAACTGTGCGAGGAAATTTGCACTTCAAATCACTAATTAATTTTACACAAAACACAAGCTTAATGATTAGCCTACTTGAAGTTTCTCGAAATAGTATTGAAAATTTTACTTTTGACAAAATTTTGCTGTTGGGTTTGTTTACCCTTTGGTTCTTTGATTTTGGACCATTTTCGTACATTGTGCTGTTCGTAATATTTAATTGCCCTGACGGAATATTTTAATTCCTTCTTACAAAATTGCTATTAATATACTAATCAAAATGAAAATGACATTTGCTTTTTTTGCTTTTTTTTTTGACAGTTTCACAAACACCGAATAGTGTAAAAGAAAATAGAGGACTTTAATATTGATACATCATACATAACTGTAAAGGATTTTGAGTTTTAACGACGTTATTAATTATTGGTAATAGATAAACAACTGGAAGGAAGGGTGGTTTTACGCTACACAAATTGACTGGATTATCTGGAAAATAGCCGACCCACAACGACGAAGATAAACCATGCCAAGAGCCACGGACCAACAGGATACTGGTTCTCCTTTGTTTTCGATGATTTTGGCACATTTCCTCGCAATGTCACATTTTTGATTGCTTTCTCGTGGGGTAGCCATTGTGTGAAAGCTGGATAGAATTCCGGATATAATTTGGTGGTGTTGTCTGAATCGCTGTTTGGTTGATAATAATATATTCTTTTAAGAAAATTCACAACAGGTGAAGGATCTTTATCACTTGGTGTAGTTCTTCCTTGGTTTTTTGTGATTAAGCGGTGAGGTATTGAGCCTTGAATCCTTCCATAAATTAAAATAGAAAGGATAAAGTTTCTGCAGGCGGTCGCTGGAAAAATTCGATCGCATCGGTGGTGGGCGTTGTGTTATTTGTTAGAGCGCTTGTTACTTAGCGATACCTTAGCTGAAATTAACCAGGCTATGATTATTAATTATTACTTGCCTTGGTGTTGTTGGCTGCTCCGGTGATGGAAACTGGTGCTGGTGTTGGGGCGATGTTTTTGCCCATAGATTGCTTTTAGGCAATTGCCGCCACAATTGCTCACTAGAAAAGTCACTGCACAACAGGTTACGTGCTTATTTACTACATCGAGTCAACTTTTGTCAGAGATCGCGTGTTCAAGTTTTTTAATATTAATAAAAAAAAACCGTCGCGGGTCACCAATGTGGGGAGGAAGTATTGTACCTGACACGGGCACACGGTTCACTTCCTCCTCCATCCAATTGTCACTAAGGTTACAAAAATGTTCCGCCAAACACTGAAAGAACACTGTTCACAAACGCGGAAGGATGAACGAAAACATCCCGGAAACTGCAGCACAGGAGAGTAAAAAAAATAAAACGCAAGGGATTGTTGATGATGATCGTTTTTATTGTTTTTCTACTATTTAATTTTAATGAAACTATCACGCACTGCAACACAACCGATTAAAAATGAGATGTTAAAACCTTAGCGCGCACTTGACACCGAGGTTTATCGCTGATTATCGCTTCCCTGTGCGCACCAGGGAAGCGATAGGAGACACGACCTGCTCCGGTCGAAGGATGGAATTTGACTCCGCGATCGTCATCTCATGCAGAGATGATTTCGCTAAGGAAGAAAAAGGAAGAGAGAGAAAAACGTTTCTCTTAAGGGTGTAACTAGTGGCGCAGTGGTATATGTGCGCGATCGAGCAGATTCAAAGTTGTTGCATGTGTTCGAAAACAAGGACAATAGGGAAAAATGACCACATGCGCCGCTGGTAATGCGGGTCATTGTTTACACGATGCCTCGTCGCTATTTTCGACGTTAGGAGAAAAAGGTGCTAAAAGCAAATTGAATGTTTATGGCATCTCTGGCTGCAATAGAAACCGGGTTCATATTTGCATTAGGAAATGCTGGAGAATTTGGTTTCAGCGTCTATTGCGCTAATTATATGCAGCTGCTTGGGTTGTTTGTTGGTAAGACAAACAAAAAAGGTTGCCAGGCAATGTATATGAATGGTATATGACGCGGCTGGAAAAATAGACGGCGCGATATTTATGGTATTTGTCTGGTACCGAATTGGTTCAGAATACCAAATAAGCAAACAAAGAAATCTTATGAAAAATTGTATGCGAAGGGATGCATGAAGGTAAGTTTTCTTTATAGGGATTTTAGGGTTAAAATAATTGGGTCTGTTTGATGCGTGAAGCATCTAAGATGCTAATGCGAATTGCATTAGCGAAAGCTGGTGCAGACCCGGGTTATGGTTATGGGGGTTTTTTCAGGAAGGCGAGCCGTGGGATCTGGCGGAATCGCCACAGCATCACCTCCGACTGCTAGTGAAGGAGTTTTCTCCAGACGTCCTCCTTCTTTGTGAAACTTGGCTCAAACCCAACTCTCGCATTTCTGTTCCTAATTACCAACTTGTTTCAACTCCTAGAATTGACGGTGCAAAAGGAGGTACCGGTATCCTTATTCATAAAAGATTCCAATTCAGGGAAGTCAAATTTAGCAACATCTCCTGTGTCGAATACACTGCTGTCAAACTGCTCTGTGACAACAATAACGTCTTGGTTCCAGTAGCCATATATTTACAACCCAAGAGGTACCCTAACTTCCCATCTTCAGACTTCGATGAAATATTCCGTCAATCCCACCCCCACTCATTCATCATCGGAGGCGACTGGAATGCCCGTCATACCGCCTTCAACGACACCGCTTGCAATAAATTTGGCAAACAATTGCTTGCTTTCCTACCTCTCCACCCCTACGTCTATATCGACTCCCCTACGGAACCTACTCATTGCTCCAGCTCTACTCAATCAACTATAGACTTCTTCTTAAAATCTGCGATCCTACGCTCTGTATCTCCCCCTACTGTGTCGCACTTCTTCCCCTCGGACCATGCCCCCATCCACTCGATAATTGACCTTGGCCCCTTAAATCCGCTTCAATCTCTCAACCCAGTCCATAATTTCTCCAGAACTAACTGGAGAAAGGTCAACAAATCCGTTGGCGATATGTTTCAAACGCTTCCCATCACAGATACGAATAACTTGGATCCTAACGAAATTGAAGAAGCAGCTTGTAAGATGGAAGGGATCTTACAGCAAGCCCTGTATTCTAATACCCCTACAAGGATGCCACACTCCTTCGTAGGTAAACCACTTCCACATCTCACCCTCAAACTCATCTCATTAAAAAAAAAGCTCCGCCGAAAACTATTTCGAAGATTTTGTCCCCTCCTCAAAGTACAGGTTCAATTACTGTCTACCCTCATTAACCAGCAGTTAAATGCTTTCGTAGAGCAGAACTACATCTCCACTTTAAATAGTATCAGACCCGATCGTAATCTTTACAAAAACATCAATCGCCTTACAGGACGAAAAATACACACCTCAATAGACAGACTAATTGGTCCTAGAAATAATATTCTGTACTCTGATTCTGAAATAGCAAACTATTTAGCGGAACACTTCTCCCAAGTGCATAGACAAAATGATAGCCTAGGCAACTCCGAGTTTGAGGAAGTGGTCAATCGTTATACATCCCATGAACTAATCTCATCATTCACTCCATTCATAACTGAATTTAATAATGACAATAGAGCATCTCAACCCACCGATACAAACTTCTTTTTGCAACCGCAGGAATTTAACCAAATGATATCTTCTCGTGGCAATAAAAACTCAACCGGCTTGGACAAAATTCCACATGTGCTTTTCAAAAACCTCAACCCTTCAAATCGACTATACATCATGACCCTGCTAAACCACATAATAAATGCTGGTCACATACCGGAGTCTTGGAAAACTGCCATAGTCATCCCCATTAAAAAATCAGGCGCATCCCTGATGGCGGCCAATTTTCGACCCATCTCACTACTTAATAATTTAAGCAAATTACTTGAATTAAAAATTCACCATTACCTACTCTCCTTCGCGGAAACTAACTCATTACTCCCTGATTTTCAATTCGGTTTTCGTGCACAGCACTCAACATGTCACGCTCTCCTCAAGTTTACTCACGACATCACTATGGCTCTTAACGACCAGTGCCCCACTGTGTGTATCTCCCTTGACATATCCAAGGCTTTCGACTGCGTGTGGACTGCGGGTCTTCTGTACAAATTACATTCCACGTATCGTCTCAACAATCACACTTCCAAGTTTCTCTACTCGTACCTATCAAATAGGAAATTCATGGTCAAGATAAATTCCACCCTTTCCCAGACGTACTCAATAACAGCAGGAGTCCCCCAAGGATCCATTCTGGGCCCCCTCTTATATTTACTATACACATCTGATATTCCTCAACCCGTCTCACCGAATACTCGAATCCTCAACTACGCAGACGATACCCTTGTCTACTCCAGCAGCAGGCTCGTATTATCTGCCAGAAACCGCGTAAATGAATTCCTCCAAATTCTTTCCTCCTACTTCCTTAAATGGAAGATCCGCCTAAACACCAACAAAACTCAACTGGTTGTATTTAAAGGTAGAAACGTTCACTGTACCAATAACACGGTACGTAACCATTCAAAAATCCAACTGAACCTCTGCAACACCCTCATAAAACCATCTAAATCACTAAAATACTTGGGCATTACTTTCGAAAATAATCTCTCTTTCACGACTCACATAAACAATGTCATCCGCAAAGCGGGGATACAGCTGAACCTTTGTCGGAAAGTAATGTGGAAGGCAGATGGTCTCTCTCAGCAAGTCAAACTTCTACTTTATAAACAAATCATCAGGCCCACACTTACTTACGCTTGTCCCATCTGGTTCCATATCTCTCCCTCTCAAATGGAAAAACTTCGTATCTTCGAAAGGAAGTGTTTCAGACTAATCACAGGGCTACGTCGACAGAGCGACTCCCACAAATATATCAGAAGCCTTACGCTATACCACTCCGTCGGTCTGGAGAGATTGGATAGAAGGTTCCTGGAATTGTCGATAAGATTCATTGAAAACCTGTCAGCCAATCCAAACCCTCTCATCAATTCCCTTAGCCTCCCCAGCCACAATGCATCAAATCCCTATCTTCATGCACTCCATTTAAAGGCTCTCTTCTACGCAGGAAGATTAGTAAATGATGCGAACGAAATCATCTACCATAACAGGGTAACCGATCTTAACCACTTCAAATACTCAAACATTCAACCCTTTTCTCGGGTTCTTTCCTTTAACGAGCAGTCGGTGGAGAGACCTCCCTCTGCCGCTCCCTTCCCTCCTTAGGGTATGTACAGTACGAAATCTCAACTTAAGCTTAAGACTAGGCTAATTTGTTCTAAATGACTATATGTGAATTTATTTAACTACCTTAGATATAAGCTAGATTTAAGTAGAGATAAGTAGTTTTAAGAATATTTATTGTAAACATTGACAATCCATCCTGGTTTTCATGACCTTTCCAGGAGTCCTACTAATAAATTGAAACTTGTATAGATCTCCTTAGACGTAAGACCTCAAATTAAATATTACTTGGAAAAATGTTCTAGACATTGTAAGTAAATTTGTCACAACTTAGTTAAGTTAGCTGTAAACTTATGTAACTAAACTTTTAATGGTCAATAAAGACAGCGTTTTATAAAAAAAAAAAAAAAAATTAAGGATCAATTGGGACGGTGACATGGATGCAACCTAGTTTCGGTTACAAGTACCGCGTCCGCCCGGTTTTCCTTTATGAAGTCAGAGACTATCATACGCTTGGAATGTGAAACAAGGGAGTTGACATTTAAGAGGATAACTTTAATTTTGGAATCCATTGTGGAAAAGTAGCTACATACTGTTTTTTTTTTTTTTTTTAAACTGTATTTATTAACCATAATTAAAATTTGTACATTTAAGTAATACAGTGACTTAAAATTAAATTCGTGACAATTGCTTACATGTAATTATTATTATAATACATTTTCCAAACAATGTTTTAAGGTTACAGGCTAGATGTGTGTTTATACATTTAGTAGGGTTTCGTCTTCCTGGAAAAGGTCAGAAAACCAGGAATTTCTTATTTTTACTTTACTTAATCTAAACTTAACCCTAAATATAAATATAAATATAACTTAACCTAACTTAGTCTGATTATTATAAAATGAGCTATAAACAAAACAAAGTTTTATAATTAATGGGATTTATGAATTAAAGGATGTGGAATGAGGTCAGTTATGGGTTTGAGGAAGAGTATTTCTTTCCGGTTGTTCGTTGGAAAAACGTAGGATGTTGGAAAATGGTTGGACGTTAGAGTATTTGAACTGGTTAGGGGTAACTTCGGTGTTGTGGTATATGATCTCGTTTGAATCATTTACCAGTCTGCCTGAGGCGAAGATAGCTCTGGTGTGGAGACAGTTGGGGTAGTTAGTTCTGATATCTAGAGGGTTCTCTAAGAGCGAGGTTATTATGGGATTGGGATTATTTTGTAGGTTTTCGATAAATTTGATAGACAGTTCGAGGAATCGTCTATCGAGGCGCTCAATACCAGCGGTATTGTAGAGTTCGACGTTACTATAGTACTTATAGGAGTTAGGACGACGATGTAACCCAGAGACATACCTAAAGCATTTTCTTTCGAATACTCGTAATTTCTCCATTTGGGAGGGAGTGATATGGTACCACAATGGGCACGCGTACGTGAGTGTGGGCCTGATAATCTGTTTGTAAATGAGCAGTTTGACTTTGTGAGAGAGACTATTAGGTTTCCACATTACTCTTCTACAGAGATTAAGCTGAATTGTGGCTTTTTGAAGGGAATTTTTAATGTGGGAGGAAAAAGACCAGTTATTAGAAAAAGTGATTCCCAGATATTTTAGGGTTTTGGAGGGTTTTATTAGAGTGTTGTTTAGGTTAAGTTTAATTTTGTTGTGGCAGCGTCTAGTGTTGTTTGTACAGTGCTCGTGTTTGCCCTTGAACACTATGAGCTGCGTTTTATTTGGGTTAAGGTGAATTTTCCACTTATTGAAGTATGATGATAGGTTAGGGAGAAAGTTGTTAATGCGATTTCTTGCAGCCTTAACAAATTTGCTGCTAGAGTAAATTAATGTATCATCAGCATAATTCAGCATCACAACATTAGGAGATACGGGTTGAGGAATATCCGCGGTATATAACAGATATAAAATTGGCCCTAAAATAGAGCCTTGGGGAACACCCGCGGTTATGTTGTGGGTTTCTGAGACGGAAGAATTTATTCTCACAACGAATTTTCTGTCAGAAAGATAAGAGGCTAAGAGCTTTGTTGTGTGAGAGTTTAGATTAAATATGGAGTGCAGTTTGTACAGAAGCCCTGAGATCCAGACGCAATCAAACGCCTTAGAAATATCGAGAGATATACACACAGTAGGGCTTTGGTTTTGGAGACCAGTTGTAACATCGTGTGTAAGTTTTAGTAGAGCATGACATGTGGATTGTCGCTTACGAAATCCGAACTGACAGTTAGGGATGAGGGCATTCTCATTGGCAAATGAGAGAAGATTTTGGTAGATCTTGCGTTCCAGTATCTTACTTAATGTACTTAATAGGGATATTGGACGATAATTGAAAGGGCTATTACTACTACCGGGCTTCTTAATAGGAATTACTACCGCAGTTTTCCAGTTCTCTGGGAAGTGCGATGCATTAATTATTTGATTAAGAAGAATGAGGATGGGAAGTAGATTCTGTGGGCGTAGCCTTTTAAATAGAAGGCGTGGGATTCCATCTAATCCAGTTGACTTTTTGTTATTTCCTGATCTTACGATCTCGGATAATTCGTCTGCAGTTAGAAAATTTGTAGTGTCTAAGGGGTGTGAAGCTATGTTCGTGTTGCTAAATTCACCGATGAAAGGAGTAAAAGATGTGAATAATCTGTTTGAGATGTATTCGTTTACTGTGTTCTCGAAGCCGGGAGTTGATAGAGAATTATTTTGCTCATGAATCTTTGCAAAGTGTTCTGCGAGGCAATTTGCTATGTCCGTATCGGACTGGGCAATATTATTGCTGATTGGGTTGATGAGATGATCAATTCGGGGTTTATATTTACGACCAGTTAATTGGTTGATGTTTTTGAAAAGATCCCGATTTGGTTTGATATTTTTAAGTGTGGAGATGTAGTTTTCATCTGCGAACTTTTTCAACTGCTCATTTATCAGAGTGGATAGGAGTTGGATTTGGCTTTTAATAAAGGGGCAGTATCTTGTATGGAGTTTACGGCGGAGCTGCTTTTTAAGGCGCAATAATTTGGTTAGGATGCTGGGCAAAGGCTTTCCTAAATAGTTATGAGGAATGGTTGTCGGGGTGTTGTTGTTGAGAGCCTCCTTAAGAATTTGCTCTATTCTTAAAGATGCGTGATCGATTTCAATAGGGAGTAAGTTAGATGCTTCAGGGATATACAAGTCAGAGAAACTGATCGCTATGTCCCTATTGACTTTTCTCCAATTTGTTTTGGTGAAGTTTGGGACGGGGTTTGACGAGTAGAGTGGGTCGAAAGAGGGGATTTGGATCGTGGTATGAACGGAACCATGATCAGAAGGAAATATAAAGGAGACTGTAGGTGGACCCGCTGACTGAACATCATCGGACTTGAGGAAGAAGTCGATTGTTGACTTGGCTGTGCTAGTGACACGGGTTGGCTGTAATGGGGGGTCAATGTATGTATATGGATAAGATGGGAGGAGGGCTAGCAACTGACGACCATATTTGTTGCATTTATTATCATTGAATGCTGTATGACGAGCATTCCAGTCTCCCCCGATTATAAATGGAGCGGGAACGGACTGTTGGATTATCTGAGAAATGTCAGCATCTGGGAAATCTGGTTGTCGTGAAGGGTGAATATAAATGGATGCTAAGACGAGCACTTTATTGTTCTCACAAAAAAGTTTAACTGCCGTGTATTCAATGCTGAATATATTAGTGAATCTAATTTCACTGAATTGAAATTTTTTGTGTATTAAGATGCCGGTACCTCCGTGGGATCCATTAGTTCTGGGGTTAGAAACAAAAGTATAATTGGGAATGGAAACTCGGGAATTTGGTTTGAGCCAGGTCTCTGAAAGGAAGAGGATATCTGGGGAAAATTTTTCAACAAACAACCGGAGGTGTTGCTTACGTATATTAGAGTAAATGGATTCTGTGTTGAGGGAGATAATGGTTAGTTTAAAGAGAGCTGGAAAGAATATGGGAAGTTATTAGTGAAAGAATCTGACCTTTTTTTTCTGTTTCTGACATATGCCTCAGCGAAGGAAGCATGGCCTGTAGGCTTTTGATGTAACCCATGATGTCCAGATTGAAATTTTTAGTATTATCGTTAGAGGGAGTGGTGGTGTTGATGCTTCCTTTTGCTGCATCCGCGTAAGATATTCCGGGTCGGGTTAACTTTACTTCTTGCAATACTGTTGGTTTCGTTGTAGTTGGTTTAACTGTTGACATTGCTAATTTCCGTCTTTGCAGAACTTTTAGCTTCTGAGGACATTGAGAGAAATTTGCTGGATGTGGCCCTCCACAGTTACAACATTTTACTGTAATCTTCTTTGTGGTAATGGATCCATCGGCGTTGGCGGTTTGGACTGTCTCTGGTTCCAGGCCTTGTGGATTTACTTTGCATTCATCTAGCTCGTGTTCCTCTGCGCATCTGCCGCAACGTCTTTGCTGGTGGCATGAGACCGCCAAGTGTCCTGAGTCTTGGCATCGCTTGCAATGTAGAATTTCTTGTTTGTGTGGCTCCTCGATTGCGATTTTTTGGGTAAACAAATATTTAATTTGTTTAAATTGGTTGATATCCTGATTTGGTGGGATTTGTATGATCCGGAGGCTTTTTATGTTGTTTGTCCTCATGTATGGTGTTTGGAAGTAGTCCAGCTTATTAATTTTTATTTGTAAACATATCCTAGCAATTTCCAGTCCTAATTCTTCATTGGTCCATTCTGGATCGATGTGCCTTATAATAAAGGTAGTTGGTTTGCTATTTGGATGTTGGAATGTGAAGAACTGATATTGTTCCTCTAACAGTTTTTTAACTGCCCTTTCATGATCGTCTAGTGATCTGACTGTTATTGAAGTCCTAGATCCTTTTATATTTGTGCTGAAATTCCGGTGACCCAGAGCATTTTGCAGGGTTTGAATTATAGCTTTGGTGCTGGTCAGGTTTTTGACGTAGATTGGCGGGGGTCTTTCATTTCTCGCGGTTGATTTCGTTTTTGTTTCTGCTCTGGCTTGGGTGGGTATTTGATTTGATGAGGCCTTCATTTGTTTGTAAACTTTGGTGGGTGGTTCGCCTTGGCTTTGACTCGAATTAGGGCGTTGACGGGACGTTTCTTCCATATGGACGTCATCAGTGTTATTGAAGGAACCTTGTTTATGGATTTGTTCCTGGAGTTGTTTCACTTTAACCGTTAATTGGTTAATGGTTTCCAACGCTTCTTCGAACTTTTGTTTGTAATTTGCGGGGCTGCTTGTTCTGTCCATGTTTGTTTTTTTTACTGGAGCGTTTCGTAAGATGTCCAGAGCGTTCCTTTTTCTATCGGTTATGTACTCCAGTGCATTGCCTGGGTCATCGCCTATCATCGGAGTTGTGTAGTAACTTCTTTCTTGTTGTTATAAAAAAATTTTTTTTTTGTTATTCTTTTTAATTATAATTATATATTTTTTTTTGTTTTTATATTGCACTAGACAATTTAATAGTGCACTGCACACACGTGTAAACACGTTTCCTTACACGTCCGCACTGCACGAGATATGTCACGATAATGGCCAGCTACATACTGCATACCAACCTTTTTATGACCAATAAATCCGACCAGCACAATTATCCACTAATAGCCGCTAACCAAAAGATAAGATCTCATATCCGCCAGTCCAAAAATATAAGTTTATATTACTCCTGGCGAAAGTTAAATGTGAGGTCCTTTTCTTTAATCAATATTTTGCCTCCTATTTATGTAGTATTAACTGAATCGTATTATGTGAACTTTGGTTATGCTCAAACTCCTTCATGAAATGCATGGCAAATTGTTGACTTGCTTTTACATTTGCAGAATTTGCGAGATTTACCCTAGATTATCTTAACGATGTTAATTATCACATTATATTATTGTTCCAATACTAAATATATGCTTTACATTAGGCTTTTTCATGATATATTATATTTAAAAAATAATTTAATAAACACTTGAATGAAATCGGTACAGGTAAATTAACACTGAATCTTGCTGGACTATGGTTCAGAAAAGACATTATTTTTCACTTAAAATGACTACGTTTTCCTAATATTTATTCCTTTATACAAAGTTAATTTAAAAACGAACTTATTGCATAAATTTCATTTATATAGATTAGATAAACATCCTAAAAACAATGTATTACTTCATAAATTGCAAACAGTATTATTAGAATTGCTCCCTTATAATGTACTTTTCT
The DNA here is from genome assembly GCA_963931805.1 of Microdon myrmicae. Taxonomy (NCBI): domain Eukaryota; kingdom Metazoa; phylum Arthropoda; class Insecta; order Diptera; family Syrphidae; genus Microdon; species Microdon myrmicae. The sequence goes on from OZ007496.1 coordinate 108,887,592, forward strand.
GACATAATATACCAATGAAATGAAAATAAACAAGCTAAATAATAAAGTGGAGACTTTCATTTAGATAATCAATTGATTATTTCATCATTAACAATTTAGAATAATGTAAAATAAAGGATTTTATGAAGAAAGTCAATTACCGAATTGTATGAAAATGCTTTGAAGAAAATCCGTTTTGCACAGTTGCGTCTTTTTAGTTCTCACGAATTCATGTAATGCCGCTCGCAAAGAATGTCGGAATAAGTATTGCTGGTAATATCAGAGTTAAAATACATATTTACATAAAAATGGCGGAAAGTGTTGTAGTTCCTGAGAAGAAAGCTAAAAAAGTTGCCGCTGGAGGTCCCAAGAAGGTGAAGACTGCTCCAACTCATCCCCCAACGCAGCAAATGGTGAATGCCGCCATTACAACGTTGAAGGAGCGAGGTGGTTCGTCGCTTTTGGCGATCAAGAAATACATTGCGGCAACGTACAAAGTTGACGTCCAGAAGATATCGCCGTTCATTAAGAAGTATTTGAAAGGTGCCGTTGAAAGCGGAAAGTTAATCCAGACTAAAGGCAAGGGTGCTTCTGGATCATTCAAGTTATCGAAGGCGGGCGATAGTAAGGAGAAGAAACCTAAGGTTGCTGCCGCAAAGAAACCTGCAAAGGCTAAGGAAGCTAGTGGCGAGAAGAAAGTAAAGAAGGCCACTGATAAGAGTAAGAAGAAAGCAAGTGCTGGTCCAAAAACGCCAAAGAAGGCTGCAGAGAAGAAGGAGAAAGCTAAAAGTGCCATCAAAGCCAAGCCAACCAAGTCTAAGGCTGTTGCCACCAAAGTCAAAGCTCCAAAAGTGAAAACGACAACTGGCGCAAAGGCACCCAAAACCCCCAAAGCTGCACCTGCAGCCAAGAAGGCTAAGAAGTAAATTGACGACAGTACTAGAGGAGTTCGGTTATCGATAACTATTATACAGTCCTTTTAAGGACTACAAAAAATTTGGGAGATTTTTAACAGATATGCATTTGTGGGTGTTTGTTTTCTCGTTGACTGCCATAAGCATTTTTAAGTTGTGCTTGGTGAACTGTAAAGTCAGTGAAAAATATTAATTATGATCAAGCATTATTATTCTAGGTAATGTAGTATGTAACTATGACGGTCGTAGCCGTGTTCCTTTTGAAAGTTCTTGTTTTTAAAGTTTTTAATTTCGTTGTGCGGTTGCGCTTTGACGGTAGTGATTATATTATATTCACTGAACCTTTTCCTTTTCTGCATGTTTGAATGATTTTTTGAAGTATTTCCACCTGTTCGGTCCGTCATGCTTAACGGGATTGGTAGAGTGACTATATGAAGGAAACTATTTGATTGTTTTTTGAAAAATTTATATGCATATGGCGTCAGGTTTTTTAAAATTAGGTATGTGCTTTGGTAAGTTTTTTCGTCTGGGGACTACAATAGGAAGAATTGATTTTGAGAGGCACTTTGTCATTGGGGAGAGTATTGATTGTTTTCTCGGTAATATGGTATTTGGGATATACCCTTCTTTGACTTTAACGATTTTAACTTTCACTTCCTCGTCTGTCTTCTTTTCCTTTTCTTCATTTCTTTTCTAGTTTCTGGTTGTTATCAACGCCTTATTTTCACTGTTGTCATTTATTTCCGACTGAGTGTATCACCAATGACGTTATATTTCTCTGTTTTGTTAATAATTTTGAATTCATATTTTTCCCTCAGAATGCGCCACGGTATCGGTCTGGTCTTTACGTAGGGTTCTTTTACTCCGTTAGTCATTGTTTTTTCTTTTAGATATTTATTTTATAAATACTGCATTTATTAGACCGAAAATTAATTACTTAACATAACTTAATATAATCTTATATACAATTTACAATATTTGGTTTGTGGATGTGGGATTTCTCGTTTTGATTGAGGGTAGTAAGGGATAAGATCAGGTATGTTCTTGAAGGAGGGGGGTGCCATTCAGTTCTGTGTTAAAAGTAAGAATCTTGGAGAATGGTTGGATGTTGCTGTATTTGAATTGGTTGGGTGCCAGTTCGGTGTTGAGGTACACGACCTCGTTTAGATCGTTAACCAGTCTGCCTGAGGTGAAAAGGGTCCTTATTTGGAGACAATTACGGTAGTGACTTCCCATATTGAAGGACGGTGATGGTAGGACTGTTATTATCGTGTTGGGATTGTTAGGGAGGTTTTATAAGAAATTTATCGACAGATCTAGGATCCGTCTATCCAGTCGTTCGATGCCTGCGGTCTTGTAAAGATCGTTGTACTATGGTAGCTATATGAGTTGGTTTTGTGGTGTAAGCCAGCGATAAACCGGAAACATTTTCGTTCAAAAACTTGTAATTTTTCCATTTGGGAGGGTGAGATGTGGTACCATAATGGGAGGGCATATTTAAGAGTGGGTCTGATAATTTGTTTTAGATGAGCTGTTTGAACTTGAGAGAGGCCTTTAGGTTTCCACAACACTCGTCTGCAGAGGTGTTATATTTTACCCTTTGTTACAGTTGAAAGTCCAATTCATATACCTTATCTGCACGATGTTGATGGTTGTGGTGGTATTCATGTATATTCGTCGACGCAGGCAACAAAAATGTAGAGTTTACTTCTGGGGTTTCCTGCAGCAATCGACACGACGACACACACACTGGTTCCACTCTTGTTGGATCAATTGTTTCCCCCAGACACAATTCCCCCCATTGACGAATGTCGCTATTCGGGGATTTCGCCTGTCGGCAATGCTCGATGGGGGTTACTGATCCAGCTCTTGGAGAAATTGCGTATTGAGCATAATTAAATCTGCCATAATAGTGGAGGAACTGAAGAACCAACCAAATAACTCCCATGTGCTGACTGTTTAGCGATTTATAGGGCCGTCTCTACCAACTTTGGAATGGGTGTTTTGCACTTCTGTCCCTTGACAGAATGTCTATGGACAAAATTGACATTAAAGTGTGCCTTACTCTTACCCGTAGCCTTTGGGTTCCTAAGCTCGCTCGGTTCGCCGCCACAGGATCCTCCGCCCGTGCAACACGATCTAAGGGTTCTTGGACATTCACCCCCCACACTGCCTCCTTCCACTGTCTCGGTTGGGTTCACCGACAACTGGGACATCCATGCAACGAAAACAAAAACACCCCACTCTTCAATATTACTTAACTTTATTTAATAATTTAACATTCTTATACAAAAACGAGCACCTTTCTTTCTTCTGATTAAAGCCAACCACACGAAAAAACCCTCTGTTACAAAAAACGGAAAAAAACTTCTCAACTTAAAAAGAACCGCCAATTACATTAATTCAAATAACAACTGTTTTACTTTTTATACGATTACATACTTCGAACTGAACAACAAAAATTGTGGACCACCAACTTCTCGCTGAAAACGCCATCTATCCCTTTAAATTGATCGAAAGCTCATGCAGGTTTGTGCACCAGCTGTTTTTGTTTTGTACCAATAGTATTTAAGTTTAATTTGAGAATGTGATAACTGTTTGTGACGCATGTGTTTAATTAATGTTTAGTTAAGCAAATGTTTAACTGTAAAATGTAAATGAATGTTTCAATCAAACACGTAAATTCCTCGAAATGCATGTGCGTAATTTTTAAATTGTTTTTTTTTTTAATTGTTTGGGTTTCTCCCAAATATTTTAGAGTTTTGGCGGATTTTATGAGGATGTTATTAAGCTTGGGTTTAATTTTGTTGTGGCAACGTTTAGTGTTGTTTGTGCAGTGAGCGTTTTTACTCTTAAACACTGTTAGCTGGGTTTTGGTTGGGTTGAGGCGTATTTTCCATTTGTTAAAGTATGTTGAGATGAGCGGGAGGAAGTTGTTAACGCGGTTTCTTGCCGCTTTGACAAATCTACTGCTAGAGTAGATTAAAGTATCGTCAGCATAATTTAGCATTACAACACTAGGTGGAGGATGGGTATAGAAGATATAAAAGTGATCCGAAAATGGATCCTTGGGGAACTCCCACGGTTATGTTGTGAGTTTGTGAGAGGGAAGAGATTATTCTGACCATGAATTTCCTACCAGAAAGATAAGATGCTAGGAGCTTTGTGATGTTGGAATTCAGTCCAAATAGGCAGTGCAGCTTATAAAGACGTCCTGAGATCCAGACACAATCAAATGCTTTGGAAATATCGAGAGATATGCATACGGTAGGGCATTGGTTTTCTAGATCAGTTGTGACATCGTGTGTAAGCCTTAGTAGAGCATGGCAAGTGGAGTATCGTTCACGAAAGCCAAACTGAGAATTAGGGATGAAAGCGTTATTACTGGCAACCAAGAGAAGGTTTTGGTAGATCCTAGATTCTAATATCTTGCTTAGGGTGTTTAATAAAGATATCGGACGATAGTTGGATATATTGTTGGAACTGCCAGAATTTGTAATAGGGAGTACTGCCGCAATTTTCCAGTTCTCTGGGAAATGTGAAGCATTTATGATATCGTTAAGTAGGACAAGAATGGGAAGTAGATTTGGTGGGCAAAGTCTTTTAAATAGAAGGTGTGGTATTCCATCTAGACCGGTCGATTTTTTGTTGAGTCGTGTTTTACTTATCAGTACTAAGATTGTGTTTTATGTAAATTGTTGATGTGGTGATGGGATTTTCCTGTGAAAAAATAAGGTGGAGAAGAAGGAGTTTGAGAATGCAAGTTAAACTCAAGTCTGCATTCTTACCGTCCCTCAGCCTGCAGAACCACACATTTCCAATACAAAATTGACCATCGACGGGTGAAGACGAAAGTGATGTGAGTGCGATCATTAAACCAAACAAAACCAAGCACTGTATAGAAGCACCAAGCACCAGTATAGAATACACGGCAGTTAAACTTTTTTGTGAAAACAAAAAAGTAATCATATTAACATCCATTTACATCCACCCAACACGAGAACCACACTTCCCTAACTGTGGCATATCTCAAATAATCAGTCAGTCTCTCCCCGCACCATTCATAATCGGTGGAGACTTGAACGTTCGACATACAGCATTCAACGACATAAAGAAAACAAATACGCTTGCCAACTTTTGGGCCACCTTTCATCTGACCCATATACGTACATCGACAGTCCGCTGCAGCCAACTCGTGTCACCGACTCGACGCAGTCAACAATTAACTTCTTTTTCAAGTCGGCTGACGTCTACTCAAGAGTTATTGTTGCTGATCCAACATAAATTATGAAATAAATTAACTCAATCTCATGTAGAGCAATTGAATTGTTGTACGTTGTTGCTAAATTGTAAACCAAGTCGCATCCGACTTAAACAATAAAGAATTAAAGATCCACCTCGAGTTCAGTTTTAGTCTTCTTGTGCTTCCGTTTTGCTGCCTGGAACGCAAGATCTACCAAAATCTTCTCTCATTTGCCAATGAGAATGCACTCATCCCTAACTGTCAGTTCGGATTTCGTAAGCGACAATCCACATGTCATGCTCTACTAAAACTCACACACGATGTTACAACTGGTCTCCAAAACCAAAGCCCTACTGTGTGTATATCTCTCGATATTTCTAAGGCGTTTGATTGCGTCTGGATCTCAGGACTTCTGTACAAACTGCACTCCATATTTAATTTAAACTCTCACACAACAAAGCTCTTAGCCTCATATCTTTCTGCCAGAAAATTCGTTGTGAGAATAAATTCTTCTGTCTCAGAAACCCACACCATAACCGCGGGTGTTCCCCAAGGCTCCATTTTAGGGCCAATTTTATATCTGTTATATACCTCAGATATTCCTCAACCCGTATCTCCTAATGTTGTGATGCTGAATTATGCTGATGATACATTAATTTACTCTAGCAGCAAATTTGTTAAGGCTGCAAGAAACCGCATTAACAACTTCCTCCCTAACCTATCATCATACTTTAATAAGTGGAAAATTCACCTTAATCCAAATAAAACGCAGCTCATAGTGTTCAAGGGCAAAAACGAGCACTGTACAAACAACACTAGACGTTGCCACAACAAAATTAAGATTCAACTGAACAATACTCTGATAAAACCCTCTAAAACCCTAAAATATCTGGGAATCACTTTTTCTAATAACTGGTCTTTTTCCTCCCACATTAAAAATTCCCTTCAAAAAGCCACAATTCAGCTTAATCTCTGTAGAAGAGTAATGTGGAAACCTAATAGTCTCTCTCACAAAGTCAAACTGCTCATTTACAAACAAATTATCAGGCCCACACTCACGTACGCGTGCCCATTGTGGTACCATATCACTCCCTCCCAAATGGAGAAATTACGAGTATTCGAAAGAAAATGCTTTAGGTATGTCTCTGGGTTACATCGTCGTCCTAACTCCTATAAGTACTATAGTAACGTCGAACTCTACAATACCGCTGGTATCGAGCGCCTCGATAGACGATTCCTCGAACTGTCTATCAAATTTATCGAAAACCTACAAAATAATCCCAATCCCATAATAACCTCGCTCTTAGAGAACCCTCTAGATATCAGAACTAACTATCCCAACTGTCTCCACACCAGAGCTATCTTCGCCTCAGGCAGACTGGTAAATGATTCAAACGAGATCATATACCACAACACCGAAGTTACCCCTAACCAGTTCAAATACTGTAACGTCCAACCATTTTCCAACATCCTACGCTTTTCCAACGAACAACCGGAGAGAAATACTCTACCACTAACCCATAACTGACCTCATTCCACATCCTTTAATTCATAAATCCCATTAATTATAAAACTTTGTTTTGTTTATAGCTCATTTTATAATAATCAGACTAAGTTAGGTTAAGTTATATTTATATTTATATTTAGGGTTAAGTTTAGATTAAGTAAAGTAAAAATAAGAAATTCCTGGTTTTCTGACCTTTTCCAGGAAGACAAAACCCTACTAAATATATAAACACACATCTAGCCTGTAACTCTTAAAACATTGTTTGGAAAATGTATTATAATAATAATTACATGTAAGCAATTGTCACGAATTTAATTTTAAGTCACTGTATTACTTAAATGTACAAATTTTAATTATGGTTAATAAATACAGTTTTAAAAAAAAAAAAAAAAACCCAACACGATAATAACAGTCCTACCATCACCGTCCTTCAATATGGGAAGTCACTACCGTAATTGTCTCCAAATAAGGACCCTTTTCACCTCAGGCAGACTGGTTAACGATCTAAACGAGGTCGTGTACCTCAACACCGAACTGGCACCCAACCAATTCAAATACAGCAACATCCAACCATTCTCCAAGATTCTTACTTTTAACACAGAACTGAATGGCACCCCCCTCCTTCAAGAACATACCTGATCTTATCCCTTACTACCCTCAATCAAAACGAGAAATCCCACATCCACAAACCAAATATTGTAAATTGTATATAAGATTATATTAAGTTATGTTAAGTAATTAATTTTCGGTCTAATAAATGCAGTATTTATAAAATAAATATCTAAAAGAAAAAACAATGACTAACGGAGTAAAAGAACCCTACGTAAAGACCAGACCGATACCGTGGCGCATTCTGAGGGAAAAATATGAATTCAAAATTATTAACAAAACAGAGAAATATAACGTCATTGGTGATACACTCAGTCGGAAATAAATGACAACAGTGAAAATAAGGCGTTGATAACAACCAGAAACTAGAAAAGAAATGAAGAAAAGGAAAAGAAGACAGACGAGGAAGTGAAAGTTAAAATCGTTAAAGTCAAAGAAGGGTATATCCCAAATACCATATTACCGAGAAAACAATCAATACTCTCCCCAATGACAAAGTGCCTCTCAAAATCAATTCTTCCTATTGTAGTCCCCAGACGAAAAAACTTACCAAAGCACATACCTAATTTTAAAAAACCTGACGCCATATGCATATAAATTTTTCAAAAAACAATCAAATAGTTTCCTTCATATAGTCACTCTACCAATCCCGTTAAGCATGACGGACCGAACAGGTGGAAATACTTCAAAAAATCATTCAAACATGCAGAAAAGGAAAAGGTTCAGTGAATATAATATAATCACTACCGTCAAAGCGCAACCGCACAACGAAATTAAAAACTTTAAAAACAAGAACTTTCAAAAGGAACACGGCTACGACCGTCATAGTTACATACTACATTACCTAGAATAATAATGCTTGATCATAATTAATATTTTTCACTGACTTTACAGTTCACCAAGCACAACTTAAAAATGCTTATGGCAGTCAACGAGAAAACAAACACCCACAAATGCATATCTGTTAAAAATCTCCCAAATTTTTTGTAGTCCTTAAAAGGACTGTATAATAGTTATCGATAACCGAACTCCTCTAGTACTGTCGTCAATTTACTTCTTAGCCTTCTTGGCTGCAGGTGCAGCTTTGGGGGTTTTGGGTGCCTTTGCGCCAGTTGTCGTTTTCACTTTTGGAGCTTTGACTTTGGTGGCAACAGCCTTAGACTTGGTTGGCTTGGCTTTGATGGCACTTTTAGCTTTAGGTTTCTCCTTCTTCTCTGCAGCCTTCTTTGGCGTTTTTGGACCAGCACTTGCTTTCTTCTTACTCTTATCAGTGGCCTTCTTTACTTTCTTCTCGCCACTAGCTTCCTTAGCCTTTGCAGGTTTCTTTGCGGCAGCAACCTTAGGTTTCTTCTCCTTACTATCGCCCGCCTTCGATAACTTGAATGATCCAGAAGCACCCTTGCCTTTAGTCTGGATTAACTTTCCGCTTTCAACGGCACCTTTCAAATACTTCTTAATGAACGGCGATATCTTCTGGACGTCAACTTTGTACGTTGCCGCAATGTATTTCTTGATCGCCAAAAGCGACGAACCACCTCGCTCCTTCAACGTTGTAATGGCGGCATTCACCATTTGCTGCGTTGGGGGATGAGTTGGAGCAGTCTTCACCTTCTTGGGACCTCCAGCGGCAACTTTTTTAGCTTTCTTCTCAGGAACTACAACACTTTCCGCCATTTTTATGTAAATATGTATTTTAACTCTGATATTACCAGCAATACTTATTCCGACATTCTTTGCGAGCGGCATTACATGAATTCGTGAGAACTAAAAAGACGCAACTGTGCAAAACGGATTTTCTTCAAAGCATTTTCATACAATTCGGTAATTGACTTTCTTCATAAAATCCTTTATTTTACATTATTCTAAATTGTTAATGATGAAATAATCAATTGATTATCTAAATGAAAGTCTCCACTTTATTATTTAGCTTGTTTATTTTCATTTCATTGGTATATTATGTCAGAAAAGTACATTATAAGGGAGCAATTCTAATAATACTGTTTGCAATTTATGAAGTAATACATTGTTTTTAGGATGTTTATCTAATCTATATAAATGAAATTTATGCAATAAGTTCGTTTTTAAATTAACTTTGTATAAAGGAATAAATATTAGGAAAACGTAGTCATTTTAAGTGAAAAATAATGTCTTTTCTGAACCATAGTCCAGCAAGATTCAGTGTTAATTTACCTGTACCGATTTCATTCAAGTGTTTATTAAATTATTTTTTAAATATAATATATCATGAAAAAGCCTAATGTAAAGCATATATTTAGTATTGGAACAATAATATAATGTGATAATTAACATCGTTAAGATAATCTAGGGTAAATCTCGCAAATTCTGCAAATGTAAAAGCAAGTCAACAATTTGCCATGCATTTCATGAAGGAGTTTGAGCATAACCAAAGTTCACATAATACGATTCAGTTAATACTACATAAATAGGAGGCAAAATATTGATTAAAGAAAAGGACCTCACATTTAACTTTCGCCAGGAGTAATATAAACTTATATTTTTGGACTGGCGGATATGAGATCTTATCTTTTGGTTAGCGGCTATTAGTGGATAATTGTGCTGGTCGGATTTATTGGTCATAAAAAGGTTGGTATGCAGTATGTAGCTACTTTTCCACAATGGATTCCAAAATTAAAGTTATCCTCTTAAATGTCAACTCCCTTGTTTCGCATTCCAAGCGTATGATAGTCTCTGACTTCATAAAGGAAAACCGGGCGGACGTGGTACTTGTAACCGAAACTAGGTTGCATCCATGTCACCGTCCCGTATTCCCAAACTTCTCCATGATTCGAAGAGATCGAACCCTGACTGGCGGTCCCACCATCAACGGAGGTGGAACTTGTATACTGGTTAATAGCGGACTTCGCCATGAAGCTATTGATCTCCCACACCTAGAATCCATAGAGGTATCTGGAGTTGAACTGCATCTGGCTAAAAAAAAAAAAAAAAAAATTGTGGCGAGAAGGCCGAATTTAGCGAGACAGGACATATGTGTCCTTCATCTTGTCTCTGAGATCTGGTCATCTTGCGATAACCAGAATCACCCACATCCGTGAGGATGTTGGGCTCGGTCTCGCGGCATCTGAAAAGAGAAGAAAAAAGGGGGGGGGGGGGGGGGGGTATCCAAGGATAGTGTGGACAGTGTTAGTCCAAGTGTTCTCTAACTACTTTTATAGAGGGATGGTGGGAAAGAAATCGTACAAGACCGGTAGGTCTTGGGTGCGGTAGTGAACGCAGATCACGTCTTTGGCGTCTGGTAATCTGCGCTTTGGTCGGTGTGTGTGTTTGTGTTTGTGCCGTCTAGTACTGTGCGTTCGTGTGTGTGGTTCGTTAATAGTAGACCCTATGGGATGGGTCCAGGAATCCTCTATTATAGAGGGGAATGTTGTTGGGAAGGGTGCTTTCTTCAGTTTTGTACTGAAGAAGAAATTGTGGGGGTTTGATCCGAAGAGATCGAGAGAGAGAAGGGTCAAGAACGCAAGAGTCCCGTACAAGTATATTCTCGCTGTTCTGAATGTTTTCGAGGTACTTATATGCTAATTGAAGCAAGTACTCGTCGATAGGGGTAATGGAGGCGCCTTCGTATAGGTGAGAGTTGGGGTAATGACGACCGTCAGGCCTTCTAGAATGATTGGTGCATCTTCTGAGGAGTTTCCTTTCGAAAACCCGAAGTCTTTCCATTTGAGCCGAAGATATGCAGGACCATATGGGAAAGGCGTACGATATTCCAGATCGGATTAGCTGCTTATAGCAGAGAAGCTTAACTTTCGTGTCAACTTTGTTCCCCCACTTCAAGATGTTGTGCAGTTGCTTAGACCGACCGAGGCCCCTTTGGAGAATGTGGGTCACATGTATGATGAAATTCATTTTTGGGGTATAAGTGACCCCGAGATATTTCATCTTGTCCTGTGGTCTAATCGTAGTATCTCCCATTTTTATTCGAATATTCTGTGAATATTGAGAAGCAGGTTGGGAGTGTTTACTACTCAGAATTATGGCTACTGCTTTGGATGGATTAAGTCGGATTTTCCATCGACTGTAATACTAATACAGTTCGTCCAAGTGACGGTTGAGTCGATTTGTTGCGAGGTTAGGGCCTTTGGTTGACGTGTACACCAGGACGTCATCCGCATAGCATATTTGGTTTACTCTCCCGTCCACAGGGCGGGGAATATCGGAGGTGTAAATATTGAATAAGATGGGGCCTAGAATGGAGCCCTTGTGACAATTTCCGCCACAGAAATTCAGATTTTAAAAATGGTTTACCTGTGGTTAGTCCAGAGTGGGGCGTCTATTATTTCGTTCTCAGAGACTCCAGTTAGGACTCCTCTTCTTCTGTACGGCTACTCCACCACCTTGGTTCTTCTTTGGGTTCTTCCTCTTTCACGACCAGGGCGACCACCGCCAAATGGTGATTTTAGAGAGATGGCGCATAGGCGAATCCAATCGCACCACAAGCGATGGGATGTTCTCCTTTTGCTTCTTTTATTGACGGAGTAAAACACGAGCTCAACAACTTTACTTCTTATTTACTTTTTCCTTTACTTCGTATTAAGTTTTAGTTTTACAACATTTAGTCTTTTTATTTTACTTTTTCCTTTTAATTTTTCGAGTTTTTATCTCTTAACCACCGTAAGTTCTTTTTCCTTTTTTCTGTTCCTTTTTCAACTTCAACCAACGGAATCTCAAAACCGTATGTTTTTAAAAAAGGTTAACCCTCCATCTCTCTCGCTCTCCACTCACGTCCACTTCGAAAAATAAATTCGAACTCGAAGAACTGCACGATCCACACCCGAATCAGGGCGTGTTCAAAAACTCACTTCTGGATCGTACAATTCTTCCACCACCTTACCATCGTACTATTTTAAAACAAAATTATGTTAAACACAAATTATCAAATGATGGTGGTGGCCGACGTACGTAACACACCTCCCCCCTCCACAAGACCGCGTGGCATTCTTAGGAGAGGAATGTCACGCCGGAGAGTGGACGGCGGAGAGCAAACAAACAAACAGTCAGCAGACCAATCAACAAATAAATAAATAAATAAATAAATAAATTAGTCTACATGCTTAGGGGTTAATGTTAGTAAGGATTTTAGGCTACCTATATGCTAGGGTTAGTAACAATAAATAAATAAATAAATAAATTAATTAGTATACATGCTTAAGTGCTAATGTTAGTAGGGACTATACTACTTATATATGGGGGTTAGTACAAATAAATAAATAAATAAATAAATAAATAACACGTAGGTATTAATATAAGAGGGGGAACAACAGACAAGCACTCCACAAAACCAAGGACAACACAAACGTCCGCGGCGGGTCCGACACTCAATCCGATGGTCCGACCAAAAGCTGGACCGCCCACACGATCCGGTTAGGACTCCCCCGCCAAGGCGAGGTGATCCCCTCTCGTTCAACCATTCCAAAATGTCACCCGGCCGGCGCAAAACGTCCCGCTCCTATATATTTACTTTAATTCTCCTGTTTTTGGACTCGGTACTTGCCCCGGTCCATGGGTTGGTAGATCGGGGGTTTGTCCCGTTTCGGTGGCAAAACCTACCATCACCCGACATTATAGAGCGCTTTCGCACTTGCATATTTGCGATCCAACCCCCAGCACTGGGGTTTGCCTCTGCAGTCTGCGCTGGGACTGCGCCTGCAGCATTAGGCCTGGCCTTAAAGACTTTTCGTCAGACTCTCAAGTTGGTATCCCTCGACGAAGGTCACAAGGACGAAGATTCCGGAGGGTAACCAGAGTCTGGCCAGCTAGGATCAGGGGCTCCAAGTTACAGGAAGGCTCATCGTTTCCTTATTTGTTCTTTTATTAAAGGTGTTGTCTAATAACTATATTACCAACGTCCGCTGTTCGGGGTTCATCCGGATGACCTCGTGGGTAGCACGTGGTTGAACAGCTTTTCGCAGCCCTCCCCTGTATGGGTAGGGTCTCCGGGCGAGTACCTGCCGCAGTATCGACCTTAACAGGTCGCTTTGGCACGTCTCCCCGTTTGGCTGCCACACGCTCAACCCTTCCCGTCCCATTGCTGATAAATTGAATGGAGAATGGCACGGGATTTACGGTCGTTCGGGGAAAAACCAGACAACCACCCGGCCCGTCTACCTTACAATTCCGAGACAGGAAGTCGTACCCCAACAATCCGTCTTCCTCCAAACCCGGCAAGGAGTCTACTATTTGGAAACTGCAGCGAATCTCATGGTGCAACTTGAAATTCCCAGTGCAGTATCCCCTCGACTTGCCTTTGACAAACAGCGCTTGGAGCGTTGTAGATTTATCCACATCCATGCCATATCTAGGATGGAGTGCCTTCAGCTTCAACAGGCTGATCTCAGCGCCGGTGTCCACGATTGGGCGCGTAGGGTTCCTACGGCCAATGTCTAGAGGGAGAGCGACAATCGGGACTCGAGTCGGCGAAAACTGAGAACAGCTGGAGCTGGGTTTCGTTTTTAGTGCGGTCGGGTAGGATCTTGCCGACCCGACCTTGGGGAGTTTCCCGAACTCTCCCATTTCGCCTTATGCCGACACTCTGCCGCCTTGTGAGTGAGTCGACCGCAAAACTCGCACAATGTTCTGCTCCCCCGTTCAGGAATATTCCGCTCGGAAGTCCACCCGGACTCCGAACTAGCGGAACTGGAGCTATTCTTTCTGCCCACTTTGGGCCCAATGCGCCGGGGCTGCCATTCCCGGCTCCCCGCGCTGCCTGATGCGGCATCATGTCTCGCATCCGTCTTTGAGGATTTTGAGTCCATGGAGTCGGGTCGCTTACCGCCACCGCTCGACACGGACGATCGTCGCCCATCATCTCCATCCACCTTCCGAGAATCCCCACTTTTCGCGCTATCATTACCGGCGCCCGATTTCGCCGACGCTGTCTGCGTCCATTTCTCGCGCCTGCCCTACTCTCCACACGGGTGTCCTGCTCTCGGCTCGCAACAGTAGTTGTTCCGGCGTGCCGCCTGTGGGGAGAACCCTGGGAACCCTGTTGCTGCTCCCACCTTTGCCTGTATTCGCACCCGTGCGAGCTATGACCTTGGCGGCCACAAAACTCGCAACAGCACCGGACGCTGAATACTCTGGGGCCTGATGTCGCCGGCCCGCCGCCCGTAGACGGGGGCTGCGGCTCTGGTAGGGCTCTCCGCTGAGCCTGCGGCCGCTGATGTTGCGGCCCATGCCGCGCGGTTCCGCTCTGCTGACCACCACCCCTGTATGGAGCCTGGGCTTGGCGCGTCTGTCTCGGACGATCCGGGCAGTCCACTATGTCGTGGCCATACCGCCAGCACTCGCGACAGAAAGGAGTGTTCCTTCTCCTCAGGCACTCGTCGTACACGTGACCCCTCACTTTGCAGAAACTGCATGTTGTCTGGGATTCCAGGGGGCGAGCCGATCGACCAACCGAATCCCGGACCGGATTGTCCCGACCCGATCGATCTCCAGGCACATACGCTCCCTTGAGCCAAGCCCTGCGACCCTTCACTCCGACCCGAGGAAGACACGGTATTTGACCACGCTCCCTCGCCAGAGGAGGCCGGAGCATAGGCACCAGCATCCCGTCTATAATTGAGGGGTCCGCACGACTGCTCCCGAACGAAACTATCCTCCTCCCGTCGACGACTATCAGGCTCTTCGGCCGGCAACACGAATGACACCGCCCGGGGATTTAAGTTCGATAAAACCGGCGCCGGCGCCGCGGTGTAATCCCTAGAAGTGGAGGATGAACTCTCCAAAAGGGTCGAGCAACTTCCCGGTCCTAACTCTAATGTTTCTGACGCTGTCGGCCGCGCATCCACAAACAGGTCGTCCTGCCTCAGCATTTCCCTTCGAGCTCGCTCAAATCCGGTTAGGTGGTCCACCAGGCTACGAAAAGGGACATTACCCAACGTGAGGAGGAAGTGCTTTAGTCCTTCCTCCCTCAGACCCCTTACCAACACCGGTTTGGCCATGCCCTCAAGCTGGCTGGCGAAGACGGACCTACCCTGGCGACCATAAAAGCGCTCAGCTGCCTCCTCGCACCGCACCACGGCCCGCTTCACTCGGGAAACGAAGCCTGTGGCATCCTCGGAAGGAAGTTGTCGCATTTTGGAAAGTTGTGCACACAACTCCTCATACGACACCCGGGGTTCGTAGGCCTCTCTAAGACGCTGTTCCGCTTCAAGGAATGTCGTGGGTGGTCTCTCCTCGAACATCCGATAGGCCTCGCCGCTCAGCCTAGAGGGCAGCCACCGGAGGAAGGTATGTTCCTCCTCCACCGCCAGCCCATCCAAGGTCCTTCTACAGCCCTTGAGAAACGAAGAGAGTCTCTCGGCCGTATCCGGTCCTTCCTGTCCCGAAAACATGGGGACCGCCTTCGACACAAGGTCGAAAACCCTATCTGTGCCCAGCATGGTCCGTACAGGACATGGTTGTGGGCCCAGTTTAAAGTACGAGGGCATCGGCGTGTCCTCCATGCTCCCGACAGGCCGTTTGCCGACGGTGGGAGGGGGGCGTGTTGGCGATCGGTCGTCCACAAATTCGTCCCTCGAATCATGGAACGCCTCCGGATCCACCTCGTCAACCGGCGGCTCGGGAAATGCCTCGGGTCGTGCCCGGGCAGGAGTGCCCTCTCGGACATCTCTCTGACGTTGCCTTGTCTGCATCTGCCGGTCCTCTAACCACACTCAGAGTTTCTCTCCACCAAACCCGGAACCCCGACAAGCCCTATGGCCAACAGTAAAGCCGGGGAAAAAACCACAAAATTAGTGGTAGGAAACACAGTCTAACTCCGAGCTCCAACAAGAAATATAGCCTCAAACAACAACAATAATTCCAACGCCCTCAACAAGCGAACCACCCCGAACGCGGCAGAACCAACCGATAGCAGGGAAGCGAACACAACCATACACACGTCAATACAAAGAGAGATATTACTCAACACGTTAACCACAAAAATAATAAAATAAATAATATTAAACACGTTCCCTCCAACGAACGAACGAAAGACTGCACAACACAAATGACCACTACACCGCCCGAGAATAGAGAGAGAGAGAAAAGGAAAAGAACCCGAGAAGACAAAAGAAAATCAAACGCGACGATGCAGCAATAACACCGAAACTTAGACACCTCGAATACACGCGAAGCTGAAAAGGAAAGAAAAACAGAATCCCGGCTCCAAACAAAAATTTGGAGATCGATTAAGCCAAAACTCAGTTAACAAATAAATAAATCAGAACAATAATCAACAATCAATAAACGACATCGAAGTATCACTTAAGGGTAAAATCAAAACAACTCTACTGCAATTAACACACAAGTTTTCCATTTAACAAAAAAAAATATAAATAAATAAATAAACAACAAATTTCAATCAATTCACAACAAAAGAGAAAAGAAAAAAAAAAAAATGTTCACGTTCCGCCTTCCGTCCTTCCACCGTGCAGGCCTCTCCGCTCACGATCGTCGCCAGTTCGTACAGGTGCGATGCACAGGTTTTTATTGGATCCGGGTTCTTCAAGCGCTTACGAGGTGAATCTCAGGCTTCCTCGGATCCTGTCCGCAGCGCCAGTTTGTGACAATTTCCGCCACAGAAATTCAGATTTTAAAAATGGTTTACCTGTGGTTAGTCCAGAGTGGGGCGTCTATTATTTCGTTCTCAGAGACTCCAGTTAGGACTCCTCTTCTTCTGTACGGCTACTCCACCACCTTGGTTCTTCTTTGGGTTCTTCCTCTTTCACGACCAGGGCGACCACCGCCAAATGGTGATTTTAGAGAGATGGCGCATAGGCGAATCCAATCGCACCACAAGCGATGGGATGTTCTCCTTTTGCTTCTTTTATTGACGGAGTAAAACACGAGCTCAACAACTTTACTTCTTATTTACTTTTTCCTTTGCTTCGTATTACCTTTTAGTTTTACAACATTTAGTCTTTTTATTTTACTTTTTCCTTTTAATTTTTCGAGTTTTTATCTCTTAACCACCGTAAGTTCTTTTTCCTTTTTTCTGTTCCTTTTTCAACTTCAACCAACGGAATTTCAAAACCGTATGTTTTTAAAAAAGGTTAACCCTCCATCTCTCTCGCTCTCCACTCACGTCCACTTCGTAAAATAAATTCGAACTCGAAGAACTGCACGATCCACACCCGAATCAGGGCGTGTTCAAAAACTCACTTCTGGATCGTACAATTCTTCCACCACCTTACCATCGTACTATTTTAAAACAAAATTATGTTAAACACAAATTATCAAATGATGGTGGTGGCCGACGTACGTAACACCCTGTGGTACGCCTGCAGCGGCGTGAAAAGTTCGGGAAAGCTTTCCATTCATTCTAACTTGGAAGGTTCTGTTTCGAACGAACTGGTAGATGATGCTACACAGCGTTCTACTGAGGCCAGTATTCAGTAGTTTAAAAGCGAGACCTTCGATCCAAGTCGTATCAAAAGCTTTTTCAATGTCTAGGCTTACCGCAACGGTGGGTTCCTTATTAAAGAGTCGCACGCAGACGTGGTTTTGAAATAAATTGAGAGCCATAGTGGTGCTGTGCGCTCTTCGAAATCCGAATTGGAAATCAGGTATTAGGTGCCTGGCACTGACAAAGTTATTTAGCTTCTCGTATATGAATTTTTCATATATTTTGCTGATGCAAGTGAGAAGCGAGATAGGGCGAAAGCTTGAGGGGTGATACGTTGGTTTCCCAACTTTTGCTATTGGAAACTGCATCTGGCTAGCAATGGTAGAGTGAATATATACTCCGTATACCACTCGCATAAAACCAATAATGGCCCCATTAATCCCGACGATATCGGCAAACTAATAAGGACCTCGGGGCATACACCCTTCATCATAGGCGGCAATTTTAACTCCAGACATCCCCACTGGAACAACTCTGTCTCTTGCCCAAATGGCACAAAACTGTACCAATGGTACACCGCAAACATGTATGCCCTCAACTTCGAAATAGTCGCACCTGCGGTTGGTACTCGAGGTAACTCAATTCTGGACACATTTATTGTGTCCAAAGACTTACTTCCACAAGTCACTCCTCCTCAAGTTTCAGCGGGTGTATCTGACCACAACGCTGTGACCACATTCATTCGCGGCTATCGAGCATCCCGGGCTCATATGAGATACATACCCGATTATGGGCGGACAAATTGGGACAACTTCAATATTACATTGAACGATAAACTCCACCATTTCTCTCTTCCCACTGACCGGAACCTAACGACGGTTGAGATAAACAACGTTGCAAAACGACTTCACGAGATTCTAGTTGAAACTTCGGAGACTAATTTCCCGAAGTATAAACTTGAAAAGACCTGTGGCGGTCCCGCCAAACCGCTTTCCTTAAAAATCCCCATAACATCCATCTTCCCATATAATTTCACCCATGCAATCGCATTCGGCACACAAAAACGCTGCACGCATTATATAGATCACCATCCGTAATCTTAAAATCCCTATAAAGAAAACTTACCTTTTCATGCATCCCTTTGCATACAATTTTCTGTAAGAATTCTTCTTGACCTTTTTAGGAATTCCATAACTCCCATTGTTTCCCGCCAATGCATTTGCATTTGCCCCAGAAAACATTTCCTTTTCCAAGGACATGTAATGCTTTCAAGCATTATCTGAAATTCCTAAAATTGATCCTTAATGTGCATATGCACCATAAATACCAAACATTCGATACCCCTTGTCTGAGTTAAAATACTATGTCGTCAGCTTGTTTTTACAGCTGCAACACTAGCGATTCAATAGACAAACTATGATGCATTTCTTTCGTCGCCACCACTAATTACTGGAAATACCTAAATGCAAGCAAGGGATGCGTATCGGCAATTAACCCAAGATACGATATACAATTTCCATGGTATAAAGTATCGTGTCCCGTTAACACCTTTTTACCAACGTCCGTCATAGCGACGTTGCATAAACATGACCCTCATTACGGAGCGAACCATTTGGTCGCCTTTTCCTTTGTTCTCGCCGACTGCCTTTCTCGTCGTTCCACTGCTTTCACGAATCTGTTCGATCGCGCACATATACCACTGCACCAAAAAGATCGAATTTTCTTAGTGGCCACACCCTTAAGAGAAAAATTTCTCTTTCCCCTCCATATGTCACCCTTAATTGAAGATAGAATTCAAGTCCTAACCACTGAACGTATCGGTCGAGCCGTCATCATCCCTTGTTGGGTGTGCGCGAAAGTGTACACCCCTGAGTGTGCCCCTTCGCGGAGTCGAGTGTGCTAATGTACAATTGCTGATTTTTAACCGGTTGTGTTTCAGTGTGTAGTATTTTCAAAGTTAAAGAGAAGTAATCATAGTTAAGATATTAAAATAAAATAACAGACAAACAATAAAAACAATCACCACCGACAATCGAATGTGCTTAATGTGTTTTCCTTTCTTCCGGACTTGCAGCGTTTTGGTTTTCTTTTGTTGCCTCTTCCGTGTAATCTTTTAGTGACTATTCGGTTGGCGGAACTTGGCCTTATAGTGATGATGGAGGAGGAAGTAGAACTCGCACCAATGCCGGTGCCATTACTTCCTCCCCACAGACCTATCAGATTCCCCATGACGACATCACTCTTCGTCTCATCCGGGATCGTAAAAAGCTCTGCAGAATGAGATATCGTCACCGCTTTACGCAAAGGGAGCCATTATTGCGATCCATTATTCACAACATTGGTACACTGATAAAACAGAGAATCCAAAACAATCGTACCCGACAATTGGAAGACAAGCTGAAGGGTATTCAGATGGACCAGAACGTTTATAAAAATGTTAAAAAGATATGTGGCTCTTCCCGCATCACTGGGCCAATTATGCACAATGGTGTTGTTGTCAATAACGACGCCAATAAAGCAAATATCATCGGAGAGACCTTCGAAAACAATCACAAACTCACTCTCCAAGATGGCGACCCGGAAACTAATGCAATCGTTAGTTCAGAGGTCCACAGTAAGTTGGACGACTTCAACGAGCCAATTGTTGTCTTTAACCCAACTAACAGTGCATACTTCGATGACACACGTGATAATGGTCACGGTTTCATCACACCAAATACCCTACAGAGTCTGGTTAAATCTCGACACCCTAAGAAGTCACCTGGTATCGACAACATGTCATACCACTCGTTGCGAGGGCTTTCTGCCTTATTCTTTATAAAGCTCTCCATTCTGTTCAACCATGCTTACAACATGGGGTACTTTCCCCAAGCTTGGAGGCACGCTATTATTTGTCCAATAGAAAAAGTTGGGAAACCAACGTGTCACCCCTCAAGCTTTCGCCCTATCTCGCTTCTCACTTGCATCAGCAAAATATATGAAAAATTCATATACGAGAAGCTAAATAACTTTGTCAGTGCCAGGCACCTAATACCTGATTTCCAATTCGGATTTCGAAGAGCGCACAGCACCACTATGGCTCTCAATTTATTTCAAAACCACGTCTGCGTGCGGCTCTTTAATAAGGAACCCACCGTTGCGGTAAGCCTAGACATTGAAAAAGCTTTTGATACGACTTGGATCGAAGGTCTCGCTTTTAAACTACTGAATACTGGCCTCAGTAGAACGCTATGTAGCATCATCTACCAGTTCGTTCGAAACAGAACCTTCCAAGTTAGAATGAATGGAAAGCTTTCCCGAAGTTTTCACGCCGCTGCAGGCGTACCACAGGGCTCCATTCTAGGCCCCATCTTATTCAATATTTACACCTCCGATATTCCCCGCCCTGTGGACGGGAGAGCAAATCAGATGTGCTACGCGGATGACGTCCTGGTGTATACGTCAACCAAAGGCCCTAACCTCGCAACAAATCGACTCAACCGTCACTTGGATGAACTGTATCAGTATTACAGTCGATGGAAAATCCAACTTAATCCATCCAAAGCAGTAGCCATAATTCTGAGTAGTAAACACTCCCAACCTGCTTCTCGATATTCACAGAATATTCGAATAAAAATGGGAGATACTACGATTAGACCACAGGACAAGATGAAATATCTCGGGGTCACTTATACCCCAAAAATGAATTTCATCAAACATGTGACCCACATTCTCCAAAGGGGCCTCGGTCGGTCTAAGCAACTGCACAACATCTTGAAGTGGAGGAACAAAGTTGACACCAAAGTTAAGCTTCTCTGCTATAAGCAGCTAATCCGATCTGGAATATCGTACGCCTTTCCCATATGGTCCTGCATATCTTCGGCTCAAATGGAAAGACTTCGGGTTTTCGAAGGGAAACTCCTCAGAAGATGCACCAATCATTCTACAAGGCCTGACGGTCGTCATTACCCCAACTCTCACCTATACGAAGCCGCCTCCATTACCCCTATCGACGAGTACTTGCTTCAATTAGCATATAAGTACCTCGAAAACATTCAGAACAGCGAGAACCTACCTGTACGGGACTCTTGCGTTCTTGACCCTTCTCTCTCTCGATCTCTTCAGATCAAACCCCCACAATTTCTTCTTCAGTACAAAACTGAAGAAAGCACCCTTCCCAACAACAATCCCCTCTATAATAGAGGACTCCTGGACCCATCCCATAGGGTCTACTATTAACAAACCACACACACGAACGCACAGTACAAGACGGCACAAACACAAACATACACACCGACGAAAGCGCAGATTATCGGACGCCAAAGACGTGATCTGCGTTCACTACCGCACCCAAGACCTACCGGTCTTGTACGATTTCTTTCCCACCATCCCTCTATAAAAGTAGTTAGAGAACACCTGGACTAACACTGTCCAAACTATCCTTGGATACCCCCCTTTTCTCTTTTCTTTTCAGAGATCGCGAGACCGAGCCCAACATCCTCACAGATGCGGGTGATTCTGGTTATCGCAAGATGACACACATGTCCTTGTCTCGCTAAATTCGGCCTTCTCGCCACAATTTTTTTTTTTTTTTTTTGATTTGAGATCAGTTTGGATCCGGAGGCCAAAACGGCCACAACAAATAAAAAAATCGCCTTTCAATTTGGTCATAAAAGGAAAACACCCCAAAGGTGGTAAGAAAAATCTAAATAAAAATATAACCCCAACAATCATCTCATCAACAAAATCAGCAACAATATTGCCCAATCCGATATGGACATAGCATATTGCCTCGCAGAACATTTTTCAAAGATTCATGAGCAAAATAATTCCCTCTCAACTTCTGGCTTCGAGCACACCGTAAATGAATACATCTCAAACAGATTATTCACATATTTTACTCCTTTCATCGGTGAATTTAACAACACAAACATAGCTTCACACCCCTTAGGCACCACAACTTTTCTAACTGCGGACGAATTATCCGAGATCGTAAGATCAGGAAATAACAAAAAGTCAACTGGATTAGATGGAATCCTACACCTTTTATTTAAAAAGCTACCCCCGTCGAATCTGCTTCCCATCCTCGTTCGTCTTTATCATATAATTAACGCATCGCACTTCCCAGCGAACTGGAAAACTGCGGTAGTAATTCCTATTAAGAAGCTCGATGCTAGTAATACCCCTTGCAATTATCGTCCAATATACATATTAAATACACTAAGTAAGATACTTGAACGAAAGATCTATCTTCTATCTTCTCTCATTTACCAATGAGAACGCTCTCATCCCTAATTCTCAGTTCAGATTCCTTAAGCGACAATACACATGTCATGCTCTACTAAAACTTACACACGATGTTACAACCAGTCTCCAAAACCAAAGCCCTACCGTGTGCATATCTCTTGATATTTCAAAGGCGTTTGATTGCGTCTGGATCTCAGGCCTTCTGTACAAACTGCACTCCATATTTAGTCTAAACTCTCACACAACAAAGCTCTTAGCCTCTTACTTTCTGACAGAAAATTCGTTGTGAGAATAAATTCTTCCGTCTCAGAAACTCGCAACATAACCGCGGGTGTTCCCCAAGGCTCTATTTTAGGGCCAATTTTATATCTGTTTTATACCGCGGAGATTCCTCAACCCGTATCTCCTAATGTCGTGATGTTGAATTATGCTGATGATACATTAATTTACTCCAACAGCAAATTTGTTAAGACTGCAAGAAACCGCATTAACACCTTCCTCCCTAACCTATCAACATACTGTGACGAATTTACGTACATGAAGCACGCCATCTAGTGCGAAATAGACGACATAGAGAAAGAGGCAAACTGACAGCGGAATAATAAGAGTCAGTGAAGAGTCAAGAAGAAGTGAACCGACAGCAAGACAGGAGGATCGATGTCAAGGGAAGTGAAAATAACACGTGTAGAATAATAAGTAAAAATAAAGTAAATCCATTAAACCCAAAAGAACGAGCTTTTGCAGTTTGATTTAAATTATTTCGCGATCCAGAGATCGGACCTAGGGAGCCGGTAAACGTAAACCCGAAAATCCGTAACAATACTTTAATAAGTGGAAAGTTCACCTTAATCCAAATAAAACGCAGCTCATAGTGTTCAAGGGCAAACACGAGCACTGTACAAACAACACTAGAGGCTGCCACAACAAAATTAAAATTCAACTGATCAACACTCTGATAAAACTCTCCAAAACCCTAAAATATCTGGGAATAACTTTTTCTAATAACTTTTCTCTTTCCCCCCACATTAAAAATTCCCTTCATAAAGCCACAATTCAGCTTAATCTCTGTAGAAGAGTTATGTGGAAACCTAATAGTCTCTCTCACAAAGTCAAACTGCTCATCTATAAACAAATTATCAGACCCACACTCACGTACGCGTTCCCATTATGGTACCATATCCCTCCCTCTCAAATGGAGAAGTTACGAGCATTCGAAAGAAAATGCCTTAGATATGTCTCTGGATAACATCGTCGTCCTAACTCCTATAAGTACTATAGTAACGTCCAACTCTACAATACCGCTGGTGCAGAACGCATCGATAGACGATTCCTCGAGCTGTCTATTAAATTTATCGAAAACCTACAAAATAATCCCAATCCCATAATAACCTCACTCTTAGCGAACCCTCTAGATATCACCACTAACTATCCCAACTGTCTCCACACAAGAGTTATGTTCACCTTAGGCAGACTGGTAAATGATTCAAACGAGATCATATAGCACAGCACTGAACTTACCCCCAACCACTTTAAATACTGTAACGTCCAACCATTTTCGAACATTCTATGTTTTCCTAACGAACAACCGGAAAGAAATACTCTACCTCTAACCCATAACTGACTTCACTCCACATCCTGTAATTCTTATATCCCATTAATTATAAAACTTTGTTTATAGCTCATTTTATAATAATCAGGGCTCCTCGATAGTATAGTGGTTAGTACACCCGCCTGTCACCCGGGAGACCGGGGTTCGATTCCCCGTCGGGGAGCCCCTGGCGCAAGACTAATGACCTTGCCCAGAAAAAATAAATCATTATGGAAAATTTAACAAGCCTCAGGACTTGCTAAATAAGGCCAAGACCGGTTCCCGGTTGTAGTGCCGATGATGATGATGATAATAATCAGACTAAGTTAGGTTAAGCTATATTTATATTTAGACGAAACACTACTAAATGTATAAACACACATCTATCCTGTAACTCTTAAAGCGTTGTTTGGAAAATGTATGTATTATTATAATAATTACATGTAAACAGTTGTTACAAAATTAATTTTAAGTCACTGTATCACTTAAACGGTTAATAAATACAGTTTAAAAAAAAAAAAAAAACTTCTCGCTGAAAACGCCATCTGTCCGCTCAAATTGATCGAAAGCTCATGCAGGCTTGTGCACCGGCTGTTTCTATTTTGTACCAATAGTATTTAAGTTTAATTTGAGAATGTGAGAATTGTTTGTTTGGCGCCATGCTAATAACCTTGCCCGGAAAAATGAATTATTATGGACAATTTAACCAGTCTCGGATAAGGACCGGATACCGGTGGAGAGACTTGCTAAATAAGGCCGAGACCGGATCCCGGTTGTAGTGCCGATGTTGATGTTGATGATAATTGTTTGTAACGCATGTGTTTAATTAATGTTTAGTTAAGCAAATGTTTAATTGTAAAATGTAAATGAAAGCCATGTGCGTAATTTTTAAATTGTTTAAAAGTTTTATATGTTACGCATTCTTTTATGTGTTTAATATTTTCTCGTCGGTACAAGGGTGGTGGGGGAGGTTATACGTAACAGAGGTTGTTGTATTGAGGGTTTATCAAGGGAATTTTTGATGTGGGTTGAGAATGACCAGTCGTTGGAAAGGATTACTCCCAAATATTTTAGAGTTTTGGAGGATTTTATGAGGGCGTTATTAAGCTTGGGTTTAATTTTGTTGTGGCAACGTTTAGTGTTGTTTGTGCAGTGAGCGTTTTTGCCCTTAAACACTGTTAGATGGGTTTTGGTTGGGTTGATGCGAATTTTCCATTTGTTAAACATGTTGAGATGAGCGAGAGGAAGTTGTTAACGCGGTTTCTTGCCGTTTTGACAAATCTACTGCTAGTTTGTGAGAGGGAAGAGTTTATTCTGACCATGAATTTCCTCCTAGAAAGATGAGATGCTAGAAGCTTTGTGATGTTGGAATTCAGACCAAATAAGCAGTGCAGCTTTAAAGAAGTCCTGAGATCCAGACACAATCAAATGCTTTGGAAATATCGAGAGATATGCATACGGTAGGGCATTCGTTTTCTAGACCAGTTGTGACATCGTGTGTAAGTTTTAGTAGCGCATGGCAAGTAGAGTGTCGCTCACGAAAGCCAAACTGAGCATTAGGGATGAGAGCTTTATCACTGGCAAACGAGAGAAGGTTTTGGTAGATCTTACATTCCAATATTTTGCTTAGGGTATTTAATAAAGATATCGGACGATAGTTGGATATATTGTTGGAACTGCCAGAATTTGTAATAGGGAGTACTACCGCAATTTTCCAGTTCTCTGGGAAATGTGAAGCATTTATGATATGGTTAAGAAACGCGAGAATGGGAAGTAGGTTTGCCGGCGAAGTCTTTTAAATAGAAGGTGTGGTATGCCATCTAGACAGGTCGATCTTTTGTTGGGTCGTGATTTTATGAACTTGATTCATTCATCTGTGGTTACAAATGTGGTGGTATCTGAAGGATGTGACGCCTTGTTTGTGTCGTTAAATTCCCTAATGAAAGGAGTATAAGATGCGGGTAATCTGTATGAGATATATTCGTTTACAGTGTTTCGAAAGTTAGGGACTGAGAGGGAATCATTTTGTTGATGGATCTTTGAGAAGTGATCAGCACGGTAATTGGCTATGTCCATGTCGGATTGGATAAGATTGTTGCTGAGTGGGTTGATAAGGTGATTGATTCGCGGAAAGAAAGAAAGAAAGAAGAGACACATCGAAAGCAAGAAAAAAAAAAGGGGATACAAACAAGAACCAAGAAAAGAAACAAACAAACCTAATCAACAAGCTATATTGGGGAATTAAAAGAATTAATTAAGCATATGAGTTAATAATAATTGAATAAAATTAAAATAAATAAGAAAAAAAGAAAATATAAAGGAAATTATAAAATGTGAAAAAGAGAAATATAAAGATAAAAAAAAGTAAGAGTGCAAACCACTGTATTCCTTCCTATATCACCTTCACAAAGTTGCAAATGCTTTCCCAACCACTTTCACAGCTTTCAAAAATCCTTTTGCCAGAATATTGTTACACAATTTTCTAGTTTCGTTTCTCATTAGATTATAGAAACATTCCTTTAATATATACACGCGAAATGTATGAATAACTGAAATATCTGCTGAACGTTACTGAACTAAACTTCCGACCAGTTAGTCGGTTGATGTTTTTGAAGAGATCACGGTTGGGTTTGATATTGTTAAGTGTACAGGTATAGGTCTGATCCGCAAACTTTTTTAAATGTTCATTTATTAGGGTGGTCAGGAGTTGGATCTGACTTTTAATAAAGGGGCGGAATCTTATATGAAAGTTTCGGAGGAGTTGTTTTTTGAGACGCAGCAATTTAATTATGATACTGAGTAAAGGTTTTCCTAGATGATTATGCGGGATGGTGGCGGGTGTATTGTTGGTGGGGGCATCCGTGAGGGTCTGCTCAATTTTTATCCAGCTTCTGGGATTTAAAATATATGTGTAATTGGGGATGGATACTCGGGAGTTGGACTTAAGCCACGTTTCTGAGAGGAGAAGCATGTCTGGGGAGAAGGTTTTAACAAACAACCGTAAGTGTTGCTTACGGATGTTGGAGTATATAGACTTTGCGTTGAGGGCGACTATAGTTAATTCAGACATTGAGGGAAAGAATGTGGGAAGTTATAAGTGAGAGAATCTGATTTTTTTTTCGATATCCGACATATGCTTCAATGTAGGAAGCATAGTTTGTAGACTCTTGATGTAGCCCATGATGTCCAGGTTGAGGCCAATGGAGTTGGGGTTGTTTGACGTCGGCGTGTTTTGATTGTTTTTGATGACATCCGCATATGATGTTCCTGGTCTTGTAGGTTGTGGTAGTGTGTTCTGCGATGTTGATTTGCTTGGTGCGGATTTGTTGGTTGTTGCTGGTTTTGTTCTTCTTTGGAGAATTCTCAATTTATGCGGGCACTGGGAGAAATTGGCTGGATGTGGACCTCCGCAGTTACAGTATGTCACAGCGATTTCCTTAGTGGTGTGGATCCATCGGGGTTTGTGGTTTGGATTTTTCCTGGTTCCATACCCTGTGGATTGACCTTACATTCTCCTGGTTGATGTTCATCGGCACATCTGTCCCGAGCCTTGGCATCTCTTGCAATGGAGGATGCCTTGTTTATGAGGGTCCTCGATGCTGATCTTATGCGTAAACAAATACTTAATTTGTTTGAGCTTGTTGGTGTTGGTGTCTTCATTTGGAGGGATTTGGATAATCCGTAGGTTACTTAAGTTGTTTTCTCGCATATACGGAAAAAATAGTCTAGCCTGTGGATTTTCAGCTCTGGGCAAATCCTGATGATCCCCGACGCTAGTTCTTCGTTGGTCCAAGTTGGGTCAATGTGCCTAATGATGAATGTTGTTGGTTTGAGCTGATAGTGTTGGAAGGTAAAAATTTGGTGTTGTAGTTCCATAAGTTTTCTAAGGGTTTTCTCGTGATCAACCAGAGTTGTTGTTGCAATGGAGACAGAGGAGCCTTTAGTATTTGTGGTGAAGTTGCAGTGTCCTAGGGCATTTTCTACTATTATGATTATTTCCTTGATAGTGGTTACGTTTTTTATGTAGATTGGTGGTGGTCTAACTGCTGAGCAAGCAGGGGACTAGGTGCTGGCTTGGCTTGGATTCTTTACGGGCTGTTGATAGTTGTTTGGGTGGAGATGTTTAATGGTTTAAGCTGGGAAAGGGCGTTGTCTCCATAGTGGGATCGTCACTGTTTTTGGTGGGTTGCTTTAGGGAGTGAATTTCCTTCTGGAGGTGCTTCACCTGTGTTGTAAGTTGTTGGATGTATTCCACGGCTTCGTGGACATTTTTGTCGTAGTCAATGTGTTTTCCTTGACTTTCCATATTTCTGGTCTTCTTCGCTGAGTTTTGAAGAGTTTCGATGGCGCTTCTCTTCCGTTCTCATATGTATTCCCGGGTAGCGCTCGGATCGTTGTCTGGCATCTGTGAAGACAGATTTCGACTACGACATCCAGCGAAAATTACACGTGTTTCTACAGTTTTTGTTTGTGTAATTAGAACTTGTCGCAATATTCACGAACAAACGCAATATATCACACAAAAATTATACAAGATTCGGTGTGAACAGCGATAGGTCGACGACGGCTTAACGTCTACGAATTCAATTTTTTTTTTTTCAATTTTATTTATAAACGAGCACACGATGAATATGACTGATTGCATGAACGATCGGCGGGTGAATGTGCCGAGTCTCGGTTGTAATGCCGATGATATATAATAAACGTTTATTGAAATTTATTTTTCAAAAATGACATCGTCGAGATGTGCCCCGTCTCGTGAACGGTTGGCGCAAGGCTAATAACCTTGCCCGAAAAAACAAATTATTATGGAAAATTTAACATGTCTCGGAAAGGACCGGATACCGATGGAGAGACTTGCTAAATAAGGCCAAGACCGGATCCCGGTTGTAGTGTCGATGATGATGGTGATGAGTAACGTTGGTTATGGTCAACCTACAAATTCGTATCAATTTGTTTGGAATACCGAACTCTCTCACGGCATTATTTAGATCTACCCTGGCTATGCTGTCGTAGGCGGCCTTAAAGTCTATAAATAGATGATATAATCGGATCTTAAATTCCACACATTTTCCATCGCTTGTCTAAGGGTGAATAAGGGTGAATATCTGATCAATTGTTGATTTTTCTGGGATGAAGCAACACTGATATTGACCAATGATGACATTAGCGTATGGGGCTATCCGATCTTAGTGACCGAAGAGGAGGGGGCGCGATGAGTGGCTAGAATTAAATGGCCCGGTAGATGGTTGTGTTGATCTGGGAGAGTAAAAGGACTTGGAGAATGACGGGTGTGATGGGCTAATAGAATGCGCTTTGATGGAATTGGGATATTTGTTTTATGTGATTGTGGCGAGGGGTGTTATGGAATGAGCAGGGAGAGTGTGGCTTAGGGGTTTTGAGGCGTTGGAAAGGGTGGGATTAGGGGTAAAAGAGACTTTATTAGGGGGAAGATTGAAGGAAAACGTGTTTTTATGAGAGAGGTTATCGGTTTTCCGTTTATTAACGCAATAAGTGTTGTCTGGCATAGGTCGGGAGGAGGTTGGTGTGGGTTTGGTGCGGGCTGTCGGAAAAGTGCCGTCGAGAACGGGGGTATGCATTGGCCGGTTGATTGATTTGGGGGTGGGAGTGCGGTGTGGGGTAGAAGTAGTTGTGCCAAAACACGGGCACTAGTTTCTCCTAACCCCAACGCGACGATGAGGTTCAGTAAGAGGGTCCACCCAACGCTGATCTCGCGACTTGCCACTTGATATACAGATGAAGAATGTTCGCCCCAAAATTGTCCGCCAAAAGGGGAATAAACAAATAAAACTCACTGGTGATAATGTTTAAGGAACATTTATTATTTATGGTTTAATGCCTACTAACACTATTTACACTTATTATCGGCGAACATTAATTATAGTTTTATTCTTAAGGTTAGACGATGATAACGGTTGATGTACATTTATTTATTAATTGTTTAATGTCTAGTGACACTGTGGCGATTCCGCCAGATCCCACGGCTCGCCTTCCTGAAAAAACCCCCATAACCATAACCCGGGTCTGCGCCAGCTTTCGCTAATGCAATTCGCATTAGCATCTTAGATGCTTCACGCATCAAACAGACCCAATTATTATAACCCTAAAATCCCTATAAAGAAAACTTACCTTCATGCATCCCTTCGCATACAATTTTTCATAAGATTTCTTTGTTTTCCTATTTGGTATTCTGAACCAATTCGGCACCAGACAAATTCCTGTAAACAAAATAATTCGGATTGCAATCAATGTAACCGTCATGACAGGGACCATAAATATCGCGCCGTCTATTTTCCCAGCCGCGTCATATACCATACATACACATTGCCTGGCAACCTTTTTTGTTTGTCTTACCAACAAACAACCCAAGCAGCTGCATATAATTAGCGCAATAGACGCTGAAACCAAATTCTCCAGCATTTCCTAATGCAAATATGAACCCGGTTTCTATTGCAGCCAGAGATGCCATAAACATCCAATTTGCTTTTAGCACCTTTTTCTCCTAACGTCGACGAGGCATCGTATAAACATGACCCTCATTAAAGAGCGAACCATTTGGTCGCCTTTTCTTTTGTCCTTGCCGCCTGCCTGTTTCGCTGTTCCACTGCACGTGTGAATAGCATTGATCTCAACGATCCCACACATACCACCATGACCTGTATTACAAGATCTGGTTTCCTATACCACCAAGAGAGACTTTACGTTTCCCTGGTGGTAGGTAAAAAACGATATCCTTATTGGTGAGGATATCGTTGGAGTCTTATTCCATCCTCCGACCACGCTGGTCGCACGGTGAAACTCCCGCTCTCCGCGCCACCAGCGGAGAAGCGTAAACAGTAACACGCGAATATATACCCGGAGTCGTGTGTGTTTTATTTTTCAACTCTAGGAAGTTTTAGTTTATTTTTTTTTCCACGTAAATTTATCCGTGAATCTATGAAATAACGTAAATTTATTGAACCCAAATTGTTTATTATCGAAAACATATAGTGCGGCAAAGAAAAAATCGGTATGCAATAGTCTCTTTGATAAAACAGTATCCTTAAGTTCATACGAAAGTGTTCAATAGTTTTTGTGAAAACGAATAAATTATACAAAAATGTAAAAGACAAACAATAAACAATTTATAAATTTCATTTAACTGTCTTGTGGCGGAGTTTTACTTCTTGTGTGTGACAATTTTTCAATTTGTTAACTGGTGGAACTTTGTTTCGGTGAGGATGGGGAGTGAAGTGAACCGTGTGCCCGTGTCCGGCACAATACTTCCTCCCCACATTGGTGACCCGCGAGTGTAAAAAGAACACTGCAACCTTCGAACATCCGCGTTTGTCGTCATTGGTGAACTTTCGGAGTAACACGCAACCACCTAAAAGACCGGTACGAGCAGAGATCAGTGTTGCAAAAACAGTCAGTAAGCGTTGTGAAAACGCAAGGAGGAATTAGTGCTCGTTGAACAGTGACTATTCGGTGCTGCGACTGTGCACTGACTTTTCTAGTGAGCAATTGTGGCGGCAATTGCCGAAAAGCAATCTATGGGCAAAAACATCGCCCCAACACCAGCACCAGTTTCCATCACCGGAGCAGCCAACAACACCAAGGCAAGTAATAATTAATAATAATAGCCTGGTTAATTTCAGCTAAGGTATCGCTAAGTAACAAGCGGTCTAACAAATAACACAACGCCCACCACCGATGCGATCGAATTTTTCCAGCGGCCGCCTGCAGAAACTTTATCCTTTCTATTTTAATTTATGGAAGGATTCAAGGCTCAATACCTCACCGCTAAATCACAAAAAACCAAGGAAAGAACTACACCAAGTGATAAAGATCCTTCACCTGTTGTGAATTTTCTTAAAAGAATATATTATTATCAACCAAACAGCGATTCAGACAACACCACCAAATTATATCCGGAATTCTATCCAGCTTTCACACAATGGCTACCCCACGAGAAAGCAATCAAAAATGTGACATTGCGAGGAAATGTGCCAAAGTCATCGAAAACAAAGGAGAAGCAGTATCCTGTTGGTCCGTGGCTCTTGGCATGGTTTATCTTCGCCGTTGTGGGTCGGCTATTTTCCAGATAATCCAGTCAATTTGTGTAGCGTAAAACCACCCTTCCTTCCAGTTGTTTATCTATTACCAATAATTAATAACGTCGTTAAAACTCAAAATCCTTTACAGTTATGTATGATGTATCAATATTAAAGTCCTCTATTTCTTTTATACTATTCGGTGTTTGTGAAACTGTCAAAAAAAAAGCAAAAAAAGCAAATGTCATTTTTATTTTGATTAGTATATTAATAGCAATTTTGTAAGAAGGAATTAAAATATTCCGTCAGGGCAATTAAATATTACGAACAGCACAATGTACGAAAATGGTCCAAAATCAAAGAACCAAAGGGTAAACAAACCCAACAGCAAAATTTTGTCAATAGTAAAATTTTCAATACTATTTCGAGAAACTATTCAAGTAGGCTAATCATTAAGCTTGTGTTTTGTGTCAAATTAATTAGTGATTTAAAGTGCAAATTACCACACACAGTTCTAATTAAGCGATTTTCATGGTAAAGGTAGACAACTGGTTCGAAACAGTTGTCCTGCCGGTCTAAGAAAACCGTTTAATAAGCTTGACTGTTAAAGGCTATAAAAGATATCGATATTTATATGAATGGACGTATGTCCGGAAATATGTTCATTTGTATGAATGCGTTTCTTTTATTTTCTTTTAAAATAAACAAACATTAATCCGAATATTAAAAATATTTTTATATTCTCCTCTTTGTTCTCCTAAATTTCTGCCTTTCTTCTGTCTTACTTAACACTTTGTATATTAAGCAAACTCCAGCTATTTAAAGAAAACATGACCTTATATAAAACACTTAAGTATACCCATAAAATATTAATTATAATAAAGTTAAACCCTATACTATACAGTTTTGTTTCAAAACATGCGCTTTGTCGCACAAGAAATAACGATAGAAAGTCAGGGAACGCCTGTAACTGTTGTCCAGCATTAAATCCAGACTAAAATTAAGTAGTTTCCGATACTCTATTTATATTTACACACTATAATACATCAACATGTACATCTACAAGAAAAATTAACATATGGATTACCCCCTTTAAGATACGAAGACAGAGAAAGTGTAAGCAAACAGTTCCCTACAATTGTGTATAGTAATTAAAAGAATAAAAATAAAGAAACATAATAACGTGCATAACAATAATTAGACAAAACATAAAAATAATTTGTAATACCCTAAAGCAGCAAAATTTGTATTATACTAAATATTACGTTAGATGTACTACATCGTACCTAATTCTATTTGTGATTCGGTGGTATTAGTACAAGTTTTGTTTTGTTCTCGCCAAGAAACACGCACACTAATTAAAAATATACATAAAGTAAGCAACAAAATACAACATAATCAAATGTTAACATATTGTCAGTAAAAACAAACCAAAAACATGTAAGCATTAAAGTTATATTATTAAAAATCGTAAACATTGTAAATAATATACATAAAACAAATGGCAATAGATATAGCTCAATAAATTTTATGCGCAATTATATATATCGACAAGTAACATAAAGTAAACGCACCACGGCTCCATAATTACCTTACCTTTTTTTTGTGTGTGTGTGCTACCATATCTTATTGAATAGAAACGGTTGCTGCAAATTTTATATTTTTTAAAAAAAAAAAAACAAAATAATAATCATTGTAAGCCCCATCTGGGTACATACCACAGCACAACCGTTTCAATAACATTCGCAACTCTTTTCAACTCTGCACAATTTCACACGACTCGCTCAACTCCATTTGGCGTCTTTTGACTCCGCCTTGTATTTCCTTCAAACCTATTCGACTACACACGACTCCGCTTCCTACTTCTCCCGACCACCAGCGACAATACCCGACCACCTTCGACTTATTTTTAGCCTCATTGGCCACCTTTCGACTCCACTCGACAGCCTTCGGCTTCCTTTGCCCCCTTAGTATCGCTTCGTCCCTTTACTCCATCCAACCTCACTCGACCCATTTCAACACCCGTCTGGCTTTTCTCTTACTATTGGCGCACAACGCCCCTAGTTAACTCCTCCAAACCGGCTCCTCATCACACTTTCGCTACTCCGCGTAGCACATAATTAATAGGACGCCTGGTTTGGTCCCGCTCGTAATACTTCAACCCCTTTCTGGCCCTCCTTAAATATTGGCATACAATGCCCTCTATTTCAACATCTTCTTTTTCGGTCCTTTCCTAAATATTGGCGCACACTCTCGCCATTACTCAACACCTATTTTTTGCAAACCGGCCCCTTAGCTAACAACAGCCACTACGCGTAGCATATAATCAATAGGACGCCCGGTTTTGTCTCGCGTGAAACACCTCACCCTTTTCTGTCTCTTTTCTGAAGGTCGGCGCTCACGCTCACCAACCATAGCCTTCACGCAACCCCATGCATCCCTTCTCGACTCTGCTTGACCTCTAACACCTTTTTCTGTCTCTGTTCATATATTGGCGCCCATCCACGCCAAAAACAGTTATCACGCGAAACCGTTCATCAATGCTCGACCTTTCTACCCGATTTTAGCAAGCCAGCTTCCCTCGTTACCACAGCTACTACGCGTAGCAGCACCCATCAGGGCACCTGGTTTTGCCCCTTTATTTAAATTTCAGGACATTCGTCCTTAGATCTCCTACGTCTCCCAAATGTCTCAGCAACACCGGTCCACAAATCAAACCGATACCACCGGGCTGAGACAACATACCTGGTTCCCCAATCCTTTAGCCACCATGGTTCCCCTTTAGCGGCAACTAAAGGCTATACACGCTCCTCTACGCCGCCTCAAATACCTAGGAGCATAATACTTCGGAGCGCACATCTAATAACCCTAGGGCGCCCTGGGGTTGGACACAATCAACCACCCACCAGGAGCCCCCTAACCAAAATCCCCTATTTTTTTTTTTAAACAAGAGCGACGGCCGGCACCTCACAGCAAGTTTCCATTCGGTCGAGGTCGCAGCTAGCGCTACATTGGCACCAATGTACCGGTCCTCCCTCGATAGGTAAAACGTGCAATTGAGGGCCCGCTCTCCTTTACCAGTCCCAGCGGCAAACAATCGCCATACAAACGTATGGACAAAAGACACCCGCTCTGGACTTGGTCCCTTTCCATTCCGCACACGGCAACCCGTCACTGCGGATGGGAATTACCCTGGGATAAATCCCCCTCCATCTCGCACACACTATTTCGTCACTGCGGATGTGAGCGGATTTCCGATAGGTTCCGACCTATTCGGGCGATAAGCCTGTTGGTCCACGAGACCCATAACAGGCCGATGGACCACGCCGCACACATTTTCCCTTGATGGCATCAAGCGGTAACAACTGTGTCCATCTTATCGATAAAGGCCCAAACAATAACCAGGAACTGGTCACCACGACAGTCCCTTAACATTACCACAGCGCATTCCGAAGCAACCTCCCTATCATCACAGCACCCACCATCGAGCATTCCCTCGCCCTAAACTTTTTTTTTCGTGACTACGTCACTGGGAGGGGAGTACTGTGGCGATTCCGCCAGATCCCACGGCTCGCCTTCCTGAAAAAACCCCCGTAACCATAACCCGGGTCTGCACCAGCTTTCGCTAATGCAATTCGCATTAGCACCTTAGATGCTTCACGCATCAAACAGACCCAATTATTATAACCCTAAAATCCCTATAAAGAAAACTTACCTTCATGCATCCCTTCGCATACAATTTTTCATAAGATTTCTTTGTTTTCCTATTTGGTATTCTGAACCAATTCGGCACCAGACAAATTCCTGTAAACAAAATAATTCGGATTGCAATCAATGTAACCGTCATGACAGGGACCATAAATATCGCGCCGTCTATTTTCCCAGCCGCGTCATATACCATACATACACATTGCCTGGCAACCTTTTTTGTTTGTCTTACCAACAAACAACCCAAACAGCTGCATATAATTAGCGCAATAGACGCTGAAACCAAATTCTCCAGCATTTCCTAATGCAAATATGAACCCGGTTTCTATTGCAGCCAGAGATGCCATAAGCATCCATATTGCTTTTAGCACCTTTTTCTCCTAACGTCGAAAATAGCGACGAGGCATCGTATAAACATGACCCTCATTAAAGAGCGAACCATTTGGTCGCCTTTTCTTTTGTCCTTGCCGCCTGCCTGTTTCGGTGTTCCACTGCACGTGTGAATAGCATTGATCTCAACGATCCCACACATACCACCATGACCTGTATTACAAGATCTGGTTTCCTATACCACCAAGAGAGACTTTACGTTTCCCTGGTGGTAGGTAAAAAACGATATCCTTATTGGTGAGGATATCGTTTGAGTCTTGTTCCATCCTCCGACCACGCTGGTCGCACGGTGAAACTCCCGCTCTCCGCGCCACCAGCGGAGAAGCGTAAACAGTAACACGCGAATATATACCCGGAGTCGTGTGTGTTTTATTTTTCAACTCTAGGAAGTTTTAGTTTATTTTTTTTCCACGTAAATTTATCCGTGAATCTATGAAATAACGTAAATTTATTGATCCCAAATTGTTTATTATCGAAAACATATAAATTTCAAAAGAATCGGTATGCAATAGTCTCATTGATAAAACAATATCATTAAGTTCATACGAAAGTGTTCAATAGTT
This sequence comes from Microdon myrmicae, assembly GCA_963931805.1. NCBI lineage: Eukaryota > Metazoa > Arthropoda > Insecta > Diptera > Syrphidae > Microdon > Microdon myrmicae. Next base: position 108,924,742 of record OZ007496.1, read on the forward strand.
TTTGTGAAAACGAACCAATACATCCAATAAAATAAAAGAACATTAACTTTCCCTCCAGTGTTTTTGTGTGGCGTAGGTTTTGTTTTGTTTCGTTTTTTTCGGTTCGGTGATTTGCGCGGCGAACAATACATGATGGAGGAGGAAGTAGAACGGAGTACCCATGCAGGTACATTACTTCCTACCCCACAACACTATTTACGCTCATTATTGGGGAACACTAATTATAGTTTTGTTCTTAATGGTTAAATGGTGATAATGTTCGATACACGTTTGTTTATTTATTGCTTAAATGTAACTACGACCGCGCTACTCTGTGATAGAATTTCTACTCTTCAAACTGAAGGGAACTCCGACACGCAACGTATCCGATACGTATGCGTGGTTCAACGGGTAAGATCTGACTCTTCTCTTCGAATCAGTGGACATCCGTCCATTTTAAAACTATCGCATCGGCTGACATGGGTGCCGACGATAGGAACCGAAGTGCTTTGAGAGGAAAGCAATGCCGCCCGATCCCGCGGCAAGGTGATGATCTTGCCGTGGGTGTATGTTTCAGGTTAGAAATGGTTGAAGGAGAGCCTTGTACTTGTCGTATGCAGGTAAGAGGTAATGATTGGAATGTAATTTATCGCTGTTGGGAATTGGGCGTTGGGTTAGGAAAATGGGTGGTTCTTCGGCGAGCCTTAAAGAACCCCCACAGGGGTATGGCGTGATAGCGGGTTTGGAGGATCAGATGTCTCGTGGTAAAAAACTATGTTGGTGAGAAGTGTTGGGTGGGGATCTTGTTTAATGACCGCGAGGGGTTGTTCATCGTCGAAAGATAATGATCAACTTCGTCATTATGAAGATCTCTGTCAGTCGGTGGATCTATGCCATTGGAGAGTAATTCTTTTTTTATTATCCGATGAAAGCGCGACCAGCGTGCTTCACCGAAATTAACAGAATGTGTCTGTTTATACTGGGGGGGTGGGTGCGAACATACAGGGCAAAGTCTCTGATCGCCTTCAACCCGCCGAAGGCCAGGACGATCCTTGTTCCTGTTCAATCCAAGATGACATGCAGTCTCCACGTGACACCCCTGGATATTTGAGACCCGCCAAATACTGAACCAATGCATTCAGCGACATCCTGAGAAAGGTTGGCGCAAAGCTAATAACCAGGCCCGTAAAAATGAATTATTATGGCAAATTTAACAAGCCTCGGATAAGGACCGGATACACGACGACGACCACGGAAACAAAAATGCCTAAATGATTTAAGAATTTTTTCATGGAACGTACGCTCACTATACAGAGCTCGAGCTGCGCAGCAGCTAGCCGATGCCCTGTCCGAATATAAGGCTGACATAACAGCATTACAAGAAATAAGATGGACGGGGAGTGGCGTTATTCAAAGAAAGAGTAAGACATTTATTACAGCTGTCACGCAAAACACCATGTGCTCGGGATAGACTTTCTAGTCAATCAAAAACTGAAGCCTGCCATCATCGGCTTTAATGCAATAAATGAAAGGCTATGCACTCTTCGGGTGCGAGGCAAGTTTAAGAACATATGCCTCATAAACGTTCACGGACCTACAGAGGAGTCCCCTGACGACGAAAAAGAAGAATATTATGAGAACGTCGAACGGGCCGTCAATGCCTGCCCAAGATACGATGTGAAAATCGTTCTTGGGGATTTGAATGCAAAAATAGGTCGGGAGCCGGTTTTCAGGCACTACACAGGTTCCCATAGTTTGCATGAGAACACTAATGACAATGGACTACGAGTCATCGAATTGGCAGCATCGAAAAACTTGGTCGTTGCAAGTACCAGGTTTCCGCGTAAAGATATCCACAAAGTCACCTGGGTATCACCTGATGGAGCCACTCGCAACCAAATTGACCACGTGCTGATAGATCGCCGCCACTCCTCGAGCTTGATGACGGTACGAACGTACCGAGGTGCCAACGTCGACTCGGATCGCTATCTCCTTGGTACAGTTTTCCGAGCGCGGATTGCCTTACGGAGACGTATTGCATCCGCGGATCAGATTCGAATCAACACGGCTGCCTTACGCAATGAGAATACCAGCAACACCTTTGGTCATGCGTTAAGACTCGCCCTCGAACAGCTCGACGGAGGGAGAGTAAGTCCTGGGGCCAGAATACCAGGCATAGAAGAGAGATGGACACGCCTCAAGAATACTGTCATTAGTACTGCCAACTCCATCTTAGGCAGTAGTCGTAGAGATCGGAACGACTGGTTTGATGATGAGTGCAAACTAGCGACTGAACGTAAGAATGCTGCATACCGGGCAATGCAGCAGTCTCATAGGACGCGGGTACGCGAGGAGAAATACAAAGAGGTCAGAAGATCTGAAAAAAGACTCGGAAGACAAAAGAAAATTGCCAGGAAAAAAAACTTGTCTGTGAAATAGAGAAATGTAGAGAGCGAGGTCCACAACAGGCATTGAGGAAACATTAAAAGCCATACAACAGCTCAAATCAAATAAAGCCCCCGGAGCTGATGGCATACCCATTGAGCTGATCAAACAAGGAGTGACAGCGTTACATCACGCAGTTCATGAGATCGTGGTGCACGTATGGGAGCAAGAGGAGATGCCGGAAGATTGGCGTCGCAGTATAATTTGCCCCATACATAAGAAAGGAGATATCACACTGTGCAGCAACTATAGGGGTATAACATTGCTGAGTACCGCCTATAAGATACTCTCCACTATCCTATACGACCGGATAGCCCCATACGCTAAAGTCATCATTGGTCAATATCAGTGTGGCTTCATCCCAGGCAAATCAGCGATTGATAAGATATTCACCCTTAGACAGGCGATGGAAAAATGTCGGGAATTTAAGATTCCATTATAACATCTGTTTATAGACTTTAAGGCCGCCTACGACAGCATAGCCAGGCTAGAACTATATAATGTCATGTGAGAGTTCGGCATTCCAAACAAATTGATACGACTTTGTAGGTTGACCATGACCAACGTAACTAGGCAAGTAATAATATCGGGATTGCTGTCCAAACCAATAAACATCTATAATGGACTCCGACAAGGGGACGGTTTGGCCTGCCTCCTCTTTAACCTGGCGTTGGAGAAAGAAATCCGTGACTCTGGCGTTACAACAAGAGGGACTATTGTCACCAAGTCCAGCCAGATATTTGCCTACGCAGATGACATCGACATCATCGGTAGAACCGAATCGGCTGTACAGGAATTCTTCACCCAGATCGAGCAGGCGGCACAAAAACTGGGACTGCACATTAATGAGGGGAAAACTAAGTACATGGTGGCAACTTCTGCGAAGAGAATACTTAACGTCGGTCAAACTATCAGGGTAGCGGAGCACGAATTTGAAGTAGTGCAATCCCTTAACTACCTTGGGTCAATAGTATCAGCCGATAACAATATGGAAGAAGAAATACGCGAACGGCTGATTAAATCCAACAAAGCCTACGAGGGTTGCCTTTTATATTTCGGGATTAGAGAACAAAAACAAATATTGATCATCGAAAATCACTTTATTGTTTTTCAAAATATTCCCCATGAAGATCTATACACTTTTGCATGCGTTTGAACCAATTGTCGAAGCACTTTTGCCACTCTGATTGAGGTATCTCCAACATATGCATTCTGAATGCAGCAACCGCTTCTTCAGGTGTCGAAAAACGTTCACCTCTCAGTTTGTTTTTTACGTACGGGAATAAAAAAAAGTCATTCGGTGCCAAGTCAGGGCTATACGGCGGATGACCCATCAAATCGATGTTTTGGGTGCTCAAAAATGCAGTTGTCGCAGCCGATGTGTGAGAGCTCGCATTGTCGTGGTGAAGAGTGATCCGTCTTCGGCGGTTGGTTTTCCTGATTTCTTGGAAGACAACTGGCAAACAAATGGTTGTGTACCACTCAGAATTGACTGTTCTGCGTTGCTCTAGTGGTACGGTTGCCACATGTCCAGTTTTTCCGAAAAAACAGGCGACCATTTGCTTGGAAGTGCTTCGTGCGCGAACAACTTTTGTTGGATTTGGCTCATCTTGAAACACCCAGACAGTCGACTGCTGTTTACTTTCGGGCTCATACGCGTAAATCCACGATTCATCACCTGTCACGATATCATAGACGTGTTTCGAAGCACCGCGACCGTATTTTATGAACATTTCTTTCGACCAATTGACACGAGCCTTTTTTTGGGCGATTGACAAATTGTGTGGGATCCAACGCGAACAAATTTTTTTGGCACTCAAATGTTTATGCAATATTGAATGTATGCTGGTCCCACTAACGCCTAAGGTTGTCTCAATCTCACGATAGGTCACATGACGATCTTCCAATATCAGTTCGCGCACAGCATCAATGGTTTTCGGAACAACAACTGATTTTGGACGACCTTCACGAAATTCATCTTGGAGTGAACTACGACCACGATTGAATTCACCATACCATCGATAAACACTGGTCTTTGATGGAGCTTCATCGCCAAAAATTGAATTAAGTTCATCCATGCACTGTTGCTGAGTTAATCCACGCCGAAAGTTGTAAAAAATAATCGCACGAAAATGTTGACGATTTAATTCCATTTTTGGGCCGAGATGAATCTTTTAAGTTACTGTAAACAACACAAATAGCGCTCGTATGTCAAAACGTTCTGAGTGCGTATAACCTCAAAAATGTCCAACTTTACGACAGAGCTGTCAATTGCCGGATTGCAACGCTAGGGTTGCCAAATCTCGAAACATAAGAGGCAACCCTATGGCCTATCAAGGCTCTTTAAGTCCCGAAAATTATCCAGAACATCCAAGCTACTACTGTACAAGACCAGGGTCTTACCAGTATTCATGTATGGATCCGAGACCTGGGTGCTTAATAAAAGGCATTCTGAACTCTTGGCCGCGTTCGAGAGAAAGGTCTTAAGGAGAATTGTTGGCCCCGTGTGTGAGGGAGGACGATTCCGGAGACGCTACAACCATGAGTTGTACGCAATCTACCTTGAAGCTAATATTGTAAGAAAAATCAAGCTCGGTAGACTCCGGTGGGCGGGACACCTAGGTCGAATGAGCGAAGAGGATCCTGCCCGGAAAGACCTTTGTGGCAGGATGTATGGATGGAGACAGCGCGGCAGACCTTGTCTGCGATGGAGGGATGGCGTAGACCAGGACGCCCAGACCCTGGGAGTGCCAACTGGATGACATCGGCTCGAAATCGGGACCGGTGGAGAGATTTGTTAAATAAGGCCAAGACCGGATCCCGGTTGTAGTGCCGATGATGATGATCTGTTTATACTGCTCAAGTAGTGAGTGTTCGTTTGGGACATGTATTACGGCACCAAGTCCATAATGATCGCTATCGTACTCGATTATACGAAGACAATTTCGAATAGTTAGATCCGTATCTAATAATTGTATTCGCTCGTCCAGCAACAGTAAATCCAAGAAGAAATTTCCTTGGGGGCGTTCTTGTAGCGTACAATTCTAGCTTATGTTCGATACCGTTTGTTTGGCACCAGTCGAACAACGCATTTCCTCTTGTGTATGTGATAATGTTACCTCAAGCACTGGTTTGGAGTTAAAATCTCCCGCCATAAACAAATAATTATTTTCCGAGTCTAACTTGAGACTTCGAAAAAGGGTATTAAGAATCTATAACTTATACTCATAAGAATCTATAACTTCTACTCATAAGAATCTTTAACTTCTACTCATTCTACGCCCCAGTTTCTTTTATAACTAACCCCTAGCCATTGTCGAAACTATCCGTTAACTGATCCTCTGCGGTAAGGAGCTTAACTTCCTCTCACATATTGACGAGATAATCCTGAAAGTCAACTCAGCCCTCGGGTTCGTGAAACTTTGGTTGAAGGAATTCCCCAACCCCCTAGTGACTTCATCCATATACCTTTCCTTCGTTTGTCCACTGCTAGAATATGCAAGTTGGATATGGTCCATTCATAAAAAGAGTCTATCCCCAGAATCGAACGTATTCAAAGTTGTTTCTTACCATTCGCTCTCCGTGGTCTGGGATGGGACACCCATTTATCCTGCCTCCATAGATTAACCCTCTCAAATTAATCGACCTAAAAATCCCCGAGGAGCACAGAATCATAGCCGGCATTCTATTCATTCATCAGCTCCTCTTCGGCTACGCTTATCTTCTCAATACAAACCCTCGAAACATACGAAATCCCCTCCTTCTAAATCATTGCTCTTGACTATCCTTTAGATTTATGATAAGATTTTTTTATATGCGTAAATTCTTTGAACAAGAGATTATACAATGCAACATGAGATTGATTGCATCGTTTGCTACGTAGTTACACACTATCGTAAGGGTGGCGAGGTCAGTTTATTAACACACTAGATAATTTATTGGCGTTACTGTTGGTGATAAGATAAGACGTCAGTAATCGAAATCCGATTAATCACTACAAAAGTGAAATCATATTCACTACATCAGCATTTTTTTAACGCATGTGACGCGGTTTTGTGCTTGACTTTTAATCTAGTATTACTGTAATAATTGTCATATATAAACTGCACGCGATTAAAGCGGCAGGCAGTGATTCATACCTCACAGTTTACTCACAGAATCGACTGATTTGAAATACGTTAAAGGGCCAAATCATGTTTAGTCGGGAGAATAATGTGGTTGCAAACACTCACCTTCCTTAGCTTTCTGGTTTGGATTTTCGAATTAAGTTTCGCGTTAGATTTCCCGGAATGGAGAAGCTTTGATAATCTAGTTGATAACCTAGAACTGAACCCTGACGTAAAGCAAGATGCTGAATTGGATACGGTAGTTTTGAATAATAAATAGAGTGGAACTGAATGATGCCGAAGGATAATCTTCTTAGGTTGGCCTTATTACTAAATACGGATATCCTGTTGAAAAGCATTGTGTTGTAACGGACGATGGCTATATATTGGGGATTCATAGAATTCCCAAAGAGGGAGCTACTCCAGTACTCTTGGTTCATGGAGTGTTGGATTCTTCAGCTACATGGGTCATAATGGGGCCAAATAAAGGCTTAGGTAAGTTGAAAAGAATGGTTAACTATATTATATATGTGCCTTAGATCAAAAATATAATAGTAGCATAATTTGCAGTGGACATTTTGAGCATTGATATTTTCAACACAATAACTGATAAAGTGAACAATGTTTCTATAATATATATCCATACTTTTCGTATTGGTCATGAGTAGGTAATACTTTGTTTTTTTGGCGCTAAGTTACTAAATTTTATTAAACAATAATAATATGATTTTACACTTGCATCAATTCCGCTAGTGTCAGTAAAGTGAATGACAATTATTTAGTTTAATATGTGACATTTTTCAGAAGTGTTTATTTCTGCTTTGGTGCGTTTTAATGAAGCCATAAAAAATGGAACCTTCAATTATCGTAATTACTCATTACCGTAGCGAATTGTCTAGAATTAATTCATTGTTAGTGTTGTTTTCTGTGAAAGCTTTTTACGAAAGTCGTTAATTTTAGTACAAAAGTCGATATCAATATTAATATTAGCAATTTGTAGACCACGGTTCAGAAAAATACGATCGAATAACAAATGCGTTTTCTAGCTGTTTTACGAGCATTAGAATCAGCCATTTCCCTTTACATAATAGCACGCTTGGAGTCGGGACGTTTTATAGAAAATGATAATCTTCTGTGATATATGTTTTCATGATTTGTGCAGCAATTTTATCAAACTAAAAGCAGCAGGAGAGAGACAAGTCGTTTCGTTCGGATTTATTTCGAAAAAGCGCAAACAAGTCCATAAATTTCGTGTTGTTACATTGTTAACGCGCTGTCGTAATGTCCTCTAACAAAAAAGCTGATAATATGAGCGTGAATAAATGCAAATATGGAAATCGGTACCGTTTGATCCCTATTCCCTTGCTGGCCACCAAGGCACCCACGCGGGTGTAAGCCTGAGTGCGTGTGAGCATCATTAGGTGACGGTCGAATTATGGTGTGCATTTTCTACGCTCGTGCGTGTTACAATAGTAATTGTTGCAGTATGCAACTAGTGGTGTCGAGAGTATTCATTGTAATCATCATCATCATCGGCACTACAACCGGGATCTGGTCTTGGCCTTATTTAACAAATCTCTCCACCGGTCCCGTTTTCGAGCCGATGTCATCCAGTTTGACATACCCAGGCTCTGGGCGTCCTGGTCTACGCCATCCCTCCATCGCAGACAAGGTCTGACGCGCTGTCTCCTTCCATACATCCTGCCACAAAGGACTTTCCGGGCAGGCTCCTCTTCGCTCATTCGAGCTAGGTGTGCCGCCCACCGGAGTCTACCGAGGTTGATTTTTCTTACAACATTAGCTTCAAGGTAGATTGCGTACAACTCATGGTTCCATCGTCTCGGGAATCGTCCTCCCTCACATACGGGGCCAACAATTCTCCTTAAGACCTTTCTCTCGAACGCGGCGAAGAGTTCAGAGTGCCTTTTATTAAGCACCCAGGTCTCGGATCCATACATGAGTACTGGTAAGACCATGGTCTTGTACAGTAGTAGCTTGGATGTTCTGGATAAATTTCGGGATTTAAAGAGCCTTGATAGAACATAGTAGGCTTTGTTGGATTTAATCAGCCGTTCGCGTATTTCTTCTTCCATATTGTTATCGGCTGATATTATTGACCCAAGGTAGTTAAAGGATTGCACTACTTCCAATTCGTGCTCCACTACCCTGATAGTTCGACCGACGTTAAGTATTCTCTTCGCAGAAGTTGCCACCATGTACTTAGTTTTCCCCTCATTAATGTGCAGTCCCAGTTTTTGTGCCGCCTGCTCGATCTGGGTGAAGAATTCCTGTACAGCCGATTCGGTTCTACCGATGATGTCGATGTCATCTGCGTAGGCAGGTATCTGGCAGGACTTGGTGATGATAGTCCCTCTAGTAGTGACGCCAGAGTCACGGATTGCTTTCTCCAACGCCAGATTGAAGAGGAGGTCGGCCAGATCATCTCCTTGTCCATTAAAGATGTTGATTGGTTTGGACAGCAATCCCGCTATTTTTACTTGACTAGTTACGTTGGTCATGGTCAACCTACAAAGTTCTATCAATTTGTTTGGAATGCCGAATTCTCTCATGGCATTTTATAGTTATACCCTGGCTATGCTGTCGTAGTCGGCGTTAAAGTCTATACATAGATGATATAATGGAATCTTAAATTCCTGACACTTTTTCATCGCCTGCCTAAGGGTGAATATCTGATCAATCGCTGATTTACCTGGGATGAAGCCACACTGATATTGACCAATGATGACTTTAGCGTATGGGGCTATCCGATCTTGTAGGATAGTGGAGAGTATCTTATAGGCGGTACTCAGCAAGGTTATACCCCTATAGTTGCTGCACAGTGTGATATCTCCCTTCTTATGTATTGGGCAAATTATTCCACGACGTCAATCTTCCGCCATCTCCTTTTGCTCCCATACGTGCACCACGATCTCACGAATGGCGTGATGTAACGCTGTCCCTCCTTGTTTGATCAGCTCAGCGGGTATGCCATCAGCTCCGGGGGCTTTATTTGATTTGAGCTGTTGTATGGCTTTAAATGTTTCCTCAATGCTTGGTGACGGCAGCATTTGGTCTTGATCTTGCATTGGTGGAGCCTCCAATGTTCTGTGAGCTGATCATTTAGCAATTCATTGAAGTGCACTTCCCATCGCTCCAGAATGCCTCAGAATCGGTGATCAGATTGCCCTCTTTATCCTTGCAGTAAGTGCAACGTGGCGGTTACCGCGTCATACTGCGGATTATTTGGTAGAACATCCGCGCCTGTTGCGGACCTCGCTCTCTACTTTTCTCTATTTCACAGACAAGTTTTTTTCGCTGGCAATTTTCTTTTGTGTGCCGAGTCTTTTTTCAGATCTTCTGACCTCTTTGTATTTCTCCTCGTGTACCTGCATGCTATGAGACTGCTGCATTGCCCGGTATGCAGCATTCTTACGTTCAGTCGCTAGTTTGCACTCATCATCAAACCAGTCGTTCCGAACTCTACGATTACTGTCTAAGATGGAGATGGCAGTACTAATGACAGTATTCTTAAGGCATGTCCATCTCTCTCCTATGCCTGGTATTCTGGCCCCAGGATTTACTCTCCCTTCATTGAGCTCTTCGAAGACGAGTCTTAACGCATGATCAAAGCTGTTGCTGGTGTTCTCAGTGTGTAAAGCAGCCGTGTTGATACGAATCTGATCCGCGTATGCAATACGTCTCCATAAGGCAATCCGTGTTCGGAAAACTATCCCAACAAGAAAGCGATCCGAGTCGACGTTGGCAGCTCAGTACGTTTGTACCGCCATCAGGCTCGAGCAGTGGCGGCGATCTATAAACACGTGATCAATTTGGTTGAGAGTGGCTCCGCCAGGTAATACCCAGGTGGTATTGTGGATGTCTTTACGCGGAAACCTGGTACTTGTAACGACCAAGTTCTTTGATCCTGCCACTTCGATGACTCATAGTCCATTGTCATTAGTGCTCCCATGCAAACAATGAGAACCTGCGTCGTGTCTGAAAACCAGCTCTCGACCTATTTTCGCATTCAAATCACCAAGAACGATTTTCACATCGTATCTTGGGCAGGCATTGGGTGCCCATTCGACGTTTTCACAGTATTATTCCTTTTCGTCGTCAGGGGACTCCCCTGTACGTCCGTGAATGTTTATGAGGCTTAGGTTCTTAAACTTGCCTCGCACTCGGAGAGTGCCTTTCGTCTATTACATTAAAGCTGATAATGGCAGGTTTCAGTTTTTGGCTGACTAGAAAGCCTACCCCGAGCACAACGTGTTTTGCATGACAACTATAGTAAATGTCATACTCGTTTCGTTGAATAACACCACTCCCCGTCCATCTTATTTCTTGTAATGCTGTTATGTCACCCTTATATTCGGTCAGGGAGCTGACGTTGCATGAGAAAATTCTCAAATTGTTTAGTCATTTTCGTTTCCGTGGTCGTATCCGGTACATATCCGAGGTTTGTTAAATTTTCCTTAATAATTCGTTTTTCCGGGCAAGGTTATTAGCTTGCGACAACCTTTCTCAGGATGTCGCTGCATGCATTGGTACACTACTTGGCGGGTGCCAAAATAGCTGTCCAGGGGTGTCACGTGGAGACTGCATGCCCATTTGAATTGAACAGAGACAAGGATCGTCCTGGCCTTCGCCGGGTTGCAAGCAATCACTGACATTTCAATTTTAATCTGTTGTGGAGTGAAGAAAATCTGGTATTATCCGAAGTACGCGTGCGTTAAGGGATTTTTGATAATTTGACGAAAGATCAAGTACAGGGAAATTGAGGCAAGTGGTGACGATCTCGGTGGTCGACTGTTTGGCTCTTTCCCAGCCATCAGCTCTTCGCAGCAGTGTTCCACCCAACCAACCTATACACGGATTAAGTTATTTTATCGCAGCAGCGTTGCTGCCTACCTACCAACAAGCTAAGTACAACCACAAGACGTAACAGTGAGTAGGACACATTATATTTAGTGAATTTAATGAAAAACAATAAATTAAATTGATTTATATAATAATTTGAAAACAAGTGAATATAGGTACTTTCCCATAAATATTACCCGGTTTTCATTTATGGGATCTGGAGTTTAAACAAATACAGTCCACAAAAAGCGCGCCACAACACAGTGAAAAACAGTAATATAACACTTTAAATAACAAGTTAAATTTCATTAATTTTATAGTTATGCAAATTATTAGTGATTTTTTTAAACATTATCTTGTAAAAGATGAAAGAAATATATAGAAAATTAAATTAAATTGTGTACTTGTCGTCGTAGCGTATTTGCTCTTCGATGCAGGATACGATGTCTGGATGATGAACGCTCGCGGGAACACCTACTCTAAAAATCATACTACCTTGAATTCTGGAGAGTCGGCGTTTTGGAAATTTAGCTTCCATGAAATAGGCATCTACGATATACCTGCGACAATTGATTATGTACTAGAAACAACAAGACATATTCAACTCCACTATATTGGACATTCTCAAGTAATCGTGCAACATTTATTTATAATTCTAGATTTATTTTGACTCCATTACCTTCGTCTTTTTTAGGGCACCACATGTTTTTGGGTTATGTGCAGTCAACGCCCAGAATACAATATGAAAGTAATTTTAATGCAAGCTTTGGCTCCTACGGCATTTATAGGAAATACAAAGAGTCCCGTGATTAGTTTTCTGGCCTTTTTCCGCGATGAAATCTCCGTAAGTATTATTTTATAATATAGTAGTGAACCCATCAGTAATCAATAATTTTCAAAGAACTTATTTCCCACCAGTTTCGTACCATTATTTTTTTTAATTACTGATCAGTTAGTTGTACATTTGCTGTGAGATCAAAATATATCGCCTTGTTCTAGAGAGAACAGGTATCTTTCAAGACATTTGATCTTGTAATCAACACTAAGCTTCCGGGCAGAGAGAAGAATAGTGATCAGAGTTCGGATTGTGATAAAGGAAACGCTGTTTTTTTGTTTTCTGATGATCAGTTATTAGTTGAGTATACAATTTTGAAGCCTTGTAGGTTTCTGGATGATTACCTGGGATGTGGTTTACGCGTTACTGGCTCTCTTTACTGGTTTCGAAAAGAACACCTAATAGTGGATGACCAGTTATACTTGATGCGGTGCGGTCATCACTGTGCTTCATTTATCCAGCGGGAAGAGTGGTCACCGTTGTTGAAGTTGAATAGAAGGCTGGGATTTCTCACATTCGATACACAGATCTCGTGCAGTGCGGACGAGAATTACAGTACGCAGTACCCAAACGTGCTTACACGTAAAAAGTGTATTACTAAATTATCAATCTGTGTAGTTTAAACATCAGAAAAAAAAAAAAAAAAAAAAACTTAACAGCAGGTAAGCCGTTACTTCCTGACAAAACCGATGAAAGGCGATGACCTAGGCCAGGCACTGGAGTACATAACAGAGCGCAAAAGGAAAGCTCTAGACATCCTACGGAACGCACCAAAAAAATCTACAAACATGGAGCGAACAAGGAGCCCCGAAGATTATAAACAAAAACTCGAGGAAGCCCTGGAAACGATAAACCAGTTAACACAAAAAGTGAAACAACTCCAGGAACAAATTTATAAACGAGATTCCATCAATAACACCGATGACATCCATATGGAAGAAACGTCCCGCCAAACCCGCAATTCGAGCCACGGCCAAGGCGAACTACCAACCAAACTTCGCACACCAACAAAGCCTTCATCAAACCAGATACCTGCTCCATCTAGAGTAGAAACACCAACGAAATCAACCACGAAAAACGAAAGACGACCGCCAATCTACATCAGAAACCCGACCAGCACCAAAGCACTAATTCAAACCCTGCAAAATGCCCTGGGTCACCGGAATTTTAGCACCAATGCAAAAGGATCTGACTTCCATAACAGTCAGGTCATTAGTCGATCATGATAGGGCACTTAAAAAACTGTTAGAGGAACAATATCAGTTCTTCACCTTCCAGCATCCGAACAGCAAATCAGCTACCTTTATTATAAGGCACATCGAACCCGAATGGACCAACGAAGAAGTGGGACTGGAAATCGCTAGGATATGTCCACAAATAAAAATCAATAAGCTGGACTACTTCCAAACACCGTACATGAGGACAAACAACGTAAAAAACCTCCGGATCATACAAATCCCACCTAATCAGGACATCAAGCAACTTAAACAAATTAAATATTTGTTTACCCAAAAAATCGCACAAGAAATTCTTCATAGTAAGCGATGCTAAGACTCGGGACACTTGGCGGTCTCATGCCACCAGTGTTACGTGCGGTTTCCGCCACCACCATCATTTGATAATTTGTATGTAATATAATTTGTTTTAAAATAGTATGATGGTAAGGTGGTGGAGGAGTTGCACGATCCACAAGTGAGTTTTCGAACACGCCCCGCTTCGGGTGTGGGTCGTGCAGCTCTTCGAATTCGAATTCGGTTTTTCTGAGTGGATGTCGATGGAGAGAGGGAGAAACAGAAAAAGGAATTTTCGATTCCGTTTTGTATTCGAAAGATACGGCTTTTGAAAACGGTGGAAGAAAGACAGTTGTTGTTGAGTGCGGTTAGTTTTTGACTGTTAAAAAAGCAAAAAAAAAGGAAGGAAATCTCCCCGTTCTTGGTTGTTTTTCTTCTTTGAAAAAGATTTGTAAAAAGTTATTTGATCCATAACCACGAAAAAGATCACAGTAAAATGATGTAACTGCGGAGGCCCTCATCCGGCAAATTTTTCGCAATGCCCTCAGAAGCTAAAACTCCTGCAAAGGCGGAAATTAGCAACAACAATAAAATCAACATCAACAAAACCAACAGTATTGCAGGAAACAAAGTCAACCCGACCCGGAATATCGTACGCGGATGCAGCAAGAGGAAACCTCAACACTACCACTCCCCCGAACAACAATACCAAAAATTTCAATCTGGACATTATGCGTTACATCCAAAGCTTACAAGCCATGCTACCTTCGCTGAGGAAGATGTCAGAAATAGAGAAAAAAGGTCAGATTCTTTCACTAATAACTTCCCATATTCTTTCCAGCTCTCTCTAAACTAACCATTATCTCCCTCAACACAGAATCCATTTACTCTAACATACGTAAGCAACACCTCCGGTTGTTTGTTGAAAAGTTTTCCCCAGATATCCTAGACCTGGCTCAAACCAAATTCCCGAGTTTCAATTCCCAATTATACTTTAGTTTCTAACCCCAGAACTAATGGATCTCATGGAGGTACCGGCATATCAATTCACAAAAAATTTCAATTCAGTGAAATTAGATTCACCTGTGTATCCAGCATTGAATACACAGCAGTAAAACTTTTCTGTGAGAACAATAAAGTGCTCGTCTTAGCATCCATTTATATTCACCCTTCACGACAACCAGATTTCCCAGATACTGACATTTCGCAGATTATCCAACAGTCCGTTCCCGCTCCATTTATAATCGGAGGAGACTGGAATGCTCGTCATACAGCATTCAATGATAATAAATGCAACAAATATGGTCGCCAATTGCTAGCCCTCCTCCCGTCTTATCCATATACTTACATTGACTCCCCATTACAGCCAACTCGTGTCTCTAGCTCAGCCAGGTCAACAATCGACTTCTTCCTCAACTCCGACGATGTTTATTCAGCGGGTCCACCTACAGTCTCCTTTATATTTCCTTCTGATCATGGTTCCGTTCACACCACCATCCAAATCCCCTCTCTCGACCCACTCTACTCGTCAAACTCTGTCCCAAACTTCACCAAAACAAATTGGAGAAAAGTCAATAGGGACATAGCGATAAGTTTCTCTGACTTGTATATCCCTGAAGCATCTAACTTACTCCCTACTGAAATCGATCAAGCATCTTTAAGAATAGAGCAAATTCTTAAGGAGGCTCTCAGCAACAACACCCCGACAACCATCCCTCATAACTATTTAGGAAAGCCTTTGCCCAGCATTCTAACCAAATTATTGCGCCTTAAAAAGCAGCTCCGCCGTAAACTTCATACAAGATACTGCCCCTTTATTAAAAACCAAATCCAACTCCTATCCATTCTGATAAATGGGCAGTTGAAAAAATTCGCAGATGAAAACTACATCTCCACACTTAAAAATATCAAACCAAATCGGGATCTTTTCAAAAACATCAACCAATTAACTGGTCGTAAATATAAACCCCGAATTGATCATCTCATCAACCCAATCAGCAATAATATTGCCCAGTCCAATACGGGCATAGCAAATTGCCTCGCAGAACACTTTGCAAAGATTCATGAGCAAAATAATTCTCTCTCAACTCCTGGCTTCGAGAACACAGTAAACGAATACATCTCAAACAGATTATTCCCATCTTTTACTCCTTTCATCGGTGAATTTAACAACACAAACATAGCTTCATACCCCTTAGGCACTACAAATTTTCTAACTGCGGACGAATTATCCGAGATCGTAAGATCAGGAAATAACAAAAAGTCAACTGGATTAGATGGAATCCCACGTCTTCTATTTAAAAGGCTGCGCCCACCGAATCTACTTCCCATCTTCATTCTTCTTAATCATATAATTAATGCATCCCACTTCCCAGAGAACTGGAAAACTGCAGTAGTAATTCCTATTAAGAAGCCCGGTAGTAGTAATAGCCCTTGCAATTATCGTCCAATATCCCTATTAAGTACACTAAGTAAGATACTTGAACGCAAGATCTACCAAAATCTTCTCTCATTTGCCAATGAGAACGCTCTCATCTCTAGCTCTGAGTTCGGATTCCGTAAGCGACAATCCACATGTCACGCTCTACTAAAACTGACACACGATGTTACAACTGGTCCACAAAACCAAACTCCTACTGTGTGTATATCTCTCGATATTTCTAAGGCGTTCGATTGCGTGTGGATCTCAGGGCTTCTGTACAAACTGCACTCCATATTTAATCTAAACTCTCACACAACAAAGCTTTTAGCCTCATATCTTTCTGACGGAAAGTTCGTTGTGAGAATAAATTCTTCTGTCTCAGAAACTCGCAACATAACCGCGGGCGTTCCCCAAGGCTCTATTTTAGAGCCAATTTTATATCTGTTATATACCTCGGATATTCCTTAACCCGTATCGCCTAATGTTGTGATGCTGAATTATGCTGATGATACATTAATTTACTCTAGCAGCAAATTTGTTAAGGCTGCAAGAAATCGCATTAACAACTTCCTCCCTAACATAACAACATATTTCAATAAATGGAAAATTCACCTTAATCCAAATAAAATGCAGCTCATAGTGTTCAAGGGCAAACACGAGCAACACTCCAAAACTCTAAAATGTCGGGGAATCACTTTTTCTAATAACTGGTCTTTTTCCTCCCACATTAAAATTCCCTTCAAAAAGCCACAATTCAGCTTAATCTCTGTAGAAGAGTAATGTGGAAACCTAATAGTCCCTCTCACAAACTCAAACTGCTCATTTACAAACAAATTATCAGGCCCACACTCACGTACGCGTGCCCATTGTGGTACCATATCACTCCCTCCCAAATGGAGAAGTTACGAGTATTCGAAAGAAAATGCTTTAGGTATGTCTCTGGGTTACATCGTCGTCCTAACTCCTATAAGTACTATAGTAACGTCGAACTCTACTATACCGCTGGTATTGAGCGCCTCGATGGACGGTTCCTCGAGCTGTCTATCAAATTTATCGAAAACCTACAAAATAATCCCAATCCCATAATAACCTCACTCTTAGCGAACCCTCTAGATATCAGAACTATGCCAACTGTCTCCACACCACAGCTCTCTTCGCCTCAGGCAGACTGGTAAATGATTCAAACGAGATCATATACCACAACACCGACGTTACCCGTAACCAGTTCAAATACTGTAACGTCCAACCATTTTCCAACATCCTATGTTTCTCCAACGAACAACCGGAAAGAAATACTATTCCTCAAACCAATAACTGACCTCACTCCACATCCTTTAATTCATATATCCCATTAATTATAAAACTTTGTTTATGACTTTAGGAAAATCATACTGTAATCAGGCTAAATTAGGTTAAGTTATTTATATAATTAGGATTAAGTTTAGATTAAGTAACGTTGAAAAAACCTATTCCTGGTTTTCTGGCCTTTTCCAGGAAGATAATACTACTAAATTTATAAACACACATCTATCTTGTATCTCATAAAATATTGTTTGGAAAATGTATATATTATTATAATAATTACATGTAAGCAATTGTTACGAAATTAATTTTAAGCCACTGTATTACTTAAATGTACAAATTCTAATTATGGTTAATAAATACAGTTTTGGAAAAAAAAGAAGGCTGGGATATGTTTTAGTTAAATTTAGTTTCTTATATTTTATTTAAAACTTTTGACTTTTATAACTGCATTTTAAATGATTGTCGTCCTCAAATCTCGGACGCCAATCCAGAGACTATTATATCTTATTAGTTATTCGCCTGTAGCTACCCGGAAGTTCATGACCTGACTGATTCAGCTGGGCCATCGTTCTCTGTTCTGTGTACTCTCTTTCCAAGCCAATCTCCTCAAGGTCGCACCTTGTACGAGGATGGGCTGAAAAGTTACCGGCCTAACAAAGATACAAGACATTTTTTCTTACAATTTATTATTATTTTTCTACATAGTCTCCTTGTAACTCTACACACTTCTCCCAGCGATTCTCCCATTTCTCTAACCCACCCAAATAGTACTCGGTGTTTTTCTCTGCAAAATAACTAGTCATGATGGTGATTGCCTCCTCATTTGACGAAAATCTCTGTCCTCCGAGCGCAATTTTAAGATTAGGGAACAAAAAGAAGTCGCTTGTCAAACACGTTTTTGGTCTAACGTGAGCAAACGCGGCACCCAACGCGAGTTATAGTTTGTGAGTACTAGCTGAAAACTAAAGTCACGACGCCTGGGGAATGGCGACCAAATCTTCCCTTAACACCAAAGAAAAAAAAAACTAGAAAACAAAAACTCAGAGTCACACTTTGTTTTTCATTTACTTTTATTGTTTATGTTATTTATACTATCTTTTCTAATTCTTTGACTTACTGGTTCACATCAGTTATCATTTATTTTTTTTTACTTAGTCTTTTCATAATTGTCTATCAGGTAACGATTTAGTATTCACTTTGTTCGCCTTTCTGTTTGCATTAATTAACATTTGCGTCTTTACCTTTAATCTATTTACAAGTTTTCTCCAGGTAACAAATTAGGGTTCACTTCCTTCTTCTTTACGTTATATCAATTAACTTTTAGTTCTTTTTCTTTAAACTATTCACCAATTTTCTTTAGGTAACAATTTGGAATTCACTTTTTTCTTCTTTCCGTTATATCAATTAACCTTTAGTTCTTTTTCTTTAATCTATTTACAAATTTTCTTCGGGTAACAATTGGAAATTCACTTTATTCATCCTTCTGTTATATCGTTTAGCCTTTGGTTCTTTTCACTTAATCTATTCACGATTTTCTTATAGACTCTCCCGGAACTAATGTTTCATTTTAGATTCATCACTCGACTGCCTCCTAACTTGTTCCTACCTCTTCTCGTCACCTTGGGGTCTACACCTCTCGATGACAATCATGCAAGTACGATTCTTAATGACCTAATTTCCGATTTTCATTTCCAATTTGCAATTGCGTTGAACTGCGGAGTCAGCCGATATACCTTCATCGATTTGCGACACAGTTCAACATCCGCAATTGCGAATTGAGCCTGTGGGGGTTCTCTATAGTACATGAAGAACCAACCCACAATTTCAACCACAATTTCCGCCTTATTTCGACCGGTTTCAGCACGTCATATCAACCCCTATCCCACCGTTCAGTAATTTACCTGCAAAGCATGTTTCCCAAAAGGACGCATAGCTAATCATTATCCTATGCACATAATGCATAATTGAGTTTAGCTATCTTTTCGCCATACGGCAACTCCATTCCGCTAACCCATGAGATTTACACCGGAAATCGCATCATGTCGGTTAGCAACGGCATAGTCTGATCAAACGACGCGGTTGCATAATCATGCAATCGCTGGGGAAGTTATCAAAGCATTTAGTTTAGTTCCCACGATCAGATTTCCCTAGCCAATTCGGCGTCCTATTCACTGCGCTCTCTCTTTTGTTCTTTTCTTCCTTCGCATGCCCAGCGACTGTCGAATGATGTGCAAGCATTATTCACCTCACTGAAACATGCAACTGACTGGATTCATAAGAGAGTGCGATGATGATTGGCTAATAGCCGTGCGAATGTAAAATCCAAATTATCATCCCTAATTGGGATCAGTCGATAATCAACCACAAGAGAGTACAGACACATCGAGAATTGGTCTATTCAATGATGTCCTATTCATTTTAATAACACGGGGAATTTCAGTTTACGCGTAAACTTTTACATTTGTCACGAAAAGTCGGTTTAGTTATCTTCAAGAATACAATTAAATTTTATTAATTTGGGCCGGACACGTGGCGCGAATGGGGGACGATATGACCGTGCATAGAATTCTTGACGGTAGACCAACGAATGGTCAAGCGTGGAAGGAGAGTGCCCAGGACAGGGAACGATGGCGAAGCCGAGTCGGTGAGGTCATGAACTTCCGTGTTCCTACAGGCCAATAAATAATAATAATAAATAATATTATTTATTTATTTATTTATTTATTATCAATTAGTAATGTAAAATTACATATCAATAACTTAACCTAATGAGCCTAGCAGTGGGGACTATTGGCTCTGTATTTCTAATTTACAATTTAATCTTAATGCTATTTACAAATTTATTTACAATTTCTATGTTGTCGGTAGTGGGATCTGCTAGAATTGTATAAATATCTGTATTGGGAAATAGTTTGTCTTTCAAGGGTTTTAGGTGAGGACAGTCTTTCAATATGTGAGTGATTGTAAGTGTTGTGTTGCATTTTGGGCAGATTGCGGCTGTAGCTCGGTGGAGCAGGTGGAGGCGGGTAGCAGCTGTATGGTCTAATCGCAGCCTCACAAAGTTTGTGATTTTGGATTTGGACAAGTTAGTTGGGTAAGAAGGGTGAGTTTTGAAACGGTTTACCATATTATAGGCATGGTGGTGAGTATCCCAGTTTGTTTGGTTTATTTGTTTTTGTTGATTGCTGATAATTGACAGTAGATCGGCTCTTGTGTAGATGTTGAATTTATGGGCTGGAGCTCTTTTGGCTGAGTTGGCTGCGGCGTCTGCATTCTCGTTACCGCTGATGGCGACGTGACTGGGAGTCCACATTAGTTTTATTTTATTGCAGTATTTAATGATATTATTCCGAATATTGGAAATAATATCATCATTGTTGTTGGTGTTTTTTATTGAGTTGAGTACCGACAGGCTGTCGGTGCAGATGACATATTTTTCTCTGTGGTTGGTGGCGAATGTTACGGCTTGTAAAATCGCGAAGGCTTCCGCCGTGAAAATGGAGCAAAATTCGGGTAATAGTCCGATTTTCTTTACTGCACCTTCTTCGGATGTGACCGCAAAGGAAGTATAGTTGGTTGTTTTGGATCCATCTGTGTACAGAAAGCGCCATCCTTTGGATCTATATTTTGAGGCGACTGACCAGAATAGTGCACCGTATATTTCTTTGTTTGTGTTTGGTTTTTTAAATATTGAGAGTGTTGTTATGATATTATTATTATTTAGAAGCCATGGCGGGTAAGTTGCGGAGTATTTGAAAGTTTGTTTAATATCCAATTCCAATTGCTTGGCTTTATCTAAAATGCGACTGATTGCAGATGGGATTCGGTTGGTGTTTTTGTATCCTATTGTTAGTTTGATGTCTTTGTCAATTATGGAATTTCGCGAAAACGGTAATTTAGCTATTAGTTTCAATGATATGCTTTCCATCCGGTCCTCGATTGTTGGGAGCCCAACTTCAGCAAGTATATTTTTTATTGGTGTCGTTCTGAATGCAAAGGTGCTTCTTCTAGCGGCTTGGTGATAGATGGGCTTTATTATATTTAGAGTCGTTTTTGGACTATTGCCATAGATATAGATCCCGTAGTCTATTTTACTTAAAATTAGAGCTTTAATAATTTTACATAGAGTGTTAATGTGTACGTTACTTTTCATGTTGCTTAAGTATTTAATAATATTGAGCCTCGCTGCTAATGATACTTTGAGTTCTGAACAATGTTGTTTCCAGGTATACTTATTGTTAAATGTTATTCCTAGAATTTTGAGGTTGGGGACATTTTGTATTGTTTTGTTGTTTATGTTGAGGTGTATTTGGGGACAAAGTCGTCGTCGGCAATAATAATTTATTTGTGCATGCGGAATCATTGTATGCTAAATAAAGAACATCTTGAAAGTGTAAAATTGAAATCAATTCCGAACTATAGAAAAATAAATAAAAAAAGCGGATCATCGTTGGGGAAAAGTGGAACCGTACGTTGGCATCAATACCCCACCACCACAACCCAAATAATTTTTCATGCAATTACCTATTTTACCGAGGTTTACCGATTGTGACGAAACGTGCATTTAATTGCTTTTTTTGTCGTTTATTAATCGTGCCGAAATGTGCAATTAATTGCATTACCGTTCTGGGGGTTATCCGGGTTAAGAATCGGATGGCGTTTTTTGGTTTGAGTGCATCAGTGACCTTGTAGCGATTCTAACAGATACACACGATTCACAAGCGAAATAGTGAAGAACACGAACGAAAAATCGAATAAGAAAAATACATCAGAACCGTATACCAAGCGATAAATAACAAAAAAATAATTCACACCAGTGGAATATAGTCGAGTTTGGAAATCAGACAGTATCCTTTTGTGCTAGGCCTTTTCCCTGTAAATCTTTGGAACCAGCAGGTCGTTTCGCCGCGTTTCTCCATTGAAAACATTCCCCGAAAAGGGAAAAACTAAACGCGAACCCCCAACACCAAATACAAACAGTAAACGCCCGAAAATCAATTTTATAGTGAACACGCGCGGAATCAATTAAAACAGTGACAGAGTGCCGAAAAATAAACACAGATACAGACAGTGCTCAGTGACTAAAAATAAAGGAGCAGACAGTTAGAGAACTCCATCGAGGAGGTCGACAAGACGCGGTAATAAAGTAGAAGCGAGTAGGACTACGTTGCGAGTGTGTCGCAAGTTTTGTGTGTGTTTTGATAGTTAAAATAAGAACCTTCAGTTACGACGAATTACGCGTCATTTATTGCAGAAGGAAACCGCGAAACTTATAATAAGCGACAACAATAAAATAAAGTTCAAAACAATTTTCTTGTTGTTTCCTTTTTAACCGCGTTCGTTCTGGTGTATGTTTTCTCGCCGGCAAGCAGTGTTCGGCGGAACACTTGAACAACATAAAAAATCGCCAAAACCTCATGTACATCATCTTTATCTATGACGTCACTGATACACTTAACACGCGCGGACAGCTTTCTCATGCCTAAATCTTGGTTTAATATGTGACAAATACGTTCTTTGGACATTTTCATAGCCTCTGCTATCTCTCTCACTTTAATTCGGCGGTCATCTAGCACCATTTGGTGTACTTTAGCGATGTTATCGTCAGTTGTTGTAGTTTTTGGACGTCCCGAACGTTCATCGTCTCCCAAGCTCTCACAGCCACGTTGAAAATCGGCTGCCCAAAATTTCCCTGCGGTAAATAATGGTGCAGAAGTCCCCATACATAGAGTCTAACTCATCTTTGATTTGCGTAGGTGTATTATCTTATACTCAATTTTGCCCATTTTCACAAAAACACACATCGACTCACTCAAACGACTATCATTCACCAGCTTTTATTGACGAGTGCTGCTATCTTCACGTTGAGGTGTCACAGAAACTTTTTAGCCTACCCTCGTATTGTCTTCCTATTTCTGCCGTGGCCTGCCCATCCGTCGTTTTCCTGTTGATCGCCCGTCAAGAATTCTCGCTACATGCCCGGCCCACCATAATCTTCGCGACCGGATTATTCTCACTATTTTAAATTTGGGGTACAGTTTTTCCAATTCGTGGTTGTGAAGTTTCCTCCATTGTACTGCTTCTTTATCTTATCTACCGCCGAAGATACTCCTTAAAACTTGATTTTCTAATATGTGGAATCCTTTTTCTTCTCATTTTGTGTGCGCCCATTCTCGCATCCGTATAGAACAATCGGCATAATTATAGTTCTATAAATACGGAGCTTTATATTAAGTGACTGCAGTCAGTCAATAATGTTTCTAGGTATTTAAACTCTTGAACGTTCTCAAATATTTTTCCCCTGGCGATTATGTGCATTCCGCGAAGTCCACCAGCCCCCGCCGTAAGCATATATTTTGTTTTGCCTTCATTTATTTCTAGGGCCATCTCTTATACCACCCACAGCCCAGAGAGTGGCATTTACATTTTCAGTGCACGATCCTTTTATTTAATTTGAGATTGGGAGAACAATAGTGAGAATCATTAGGCCGAAAAGATTAAGGCGGGCTGGGCTGCACGCAAATTTGTATGTATTTGTGCTAACAAAATTTGAATAAGTGAATAAATTATAGCTTGCGCATACTCACGGTTTCGATGTATTCAATTGTGTTGCCCAATGCTTTAGGATCTGGTCGTGTTTCTATCCCCAAGGTTGCTTTTGCCAGCGGTTACTCCATTTGTCTGTACCTCTAGTGCGTTCCTTTGTTTTCCGTTGAACTTTAAATGTTTAGCTTTTAAGGTTTTGTTTTCAATTCACTTCAGTGGATTTTATTCGTGCATCACCAAAAGAAAACCGACATGTTTAAAATATTTATTTTTTTAATATTTTTATTTACAAAATAACTTCAATGTTAATTTATATTATATGCGTTTATTATGCTTGGTGTTTTTCGATTTTTTTCTTTTTATTTTTATTTAAAGATTTTTAATTCTTTTTTAAATTTACCGCAATACAAGAGCGCCTACGACGGTTTTTAATCCAGGAGAGCTAATTACCAAAACACAACGAGATAGAAATCACTCATTCGCGTCTTTTTATACTAGGAGACAAATTTATCCCCACCCCACCATATATTGATTCATTGGATTTAGTTTCGGCTCTCGCTGGTCTCAATCCCATTCCAATGAATCGCCAGGTACATTTGTATATAATGGTAGGGCAACTGCAAATTTGCTGGGAAAGATCAATGTTCCTAAAAATGTGTGTGAACATTATGTTTGGTCCTCGTTAAGAGAATTTTGTAATTGTAAGAATTACGACAGTTGCGAGATAGGGGATGGAAGGGGTGGAAAATGTGTGTATGTTATATACTATGTAACGTTTGACCATGACAATTGTTTTTGGGATAGGATTATGTTTCATTAGGAAAAATTAAAGTGTGCTATTAAACTGTAGGGAATTTTGGAAAAGCAGGGTAATGAAAATGCAGATGCGTATGATTTTCGAATGGTTTCAAGTTTTTGTTGTGATGTACCTGGGTCCCTTTTTTTATCTTAAAAATATCTTTGTAACTCCATAGGGGCCTTGCCATAGAGAGGTTAATTTATTGCGTCTTGAATGGTAATTCAGCAATACATTATCGCCAACGTTACATTTTTTGTGACCTCTTTTCTTTTGACCATTATTTCCCATGTGGTGCGAAAGTCATGTTGCAGTCACACCTTTAATTCGTTTGCGTAATGATCGTATTGATATGCACTTTTGGGGTTTTCCCTAAGAGCACTGGGTATTTTGGCTGGGAATATAATAGTTCATGTGAGGTGAACCTCGTACTGCTCTGAGGCGCGGGTTGTATATAATATTTCGTATGGTACCCAGGTGCCCCACTGGAGGGTATCGTGGTTGACATTGTTTTTTTCAGAGTTTTATGACTCCGTTCCGACGTCTTGTTTGTTTGTTTGATTATAAGGGGCTGTATTCAGTTTATCCATTTTGAGTAGGAAGCATGTCTTTAAAGAGTGTGCTAAGAGAATTTGCACCTTTTACGGTCAGTAAAGAGGACAGTATTCCGCTCTGATAGACGATACTTTCCATAAAACACTAGCTATGTCTTTGGTTTCTACGTTGGTCAAAGCGTATGCTTAAGACAACTTTGTCAGATCGTCCTGGAATGTTAGGAAATAGAAATCCTTCTCCCATTGTAGTTTACTGGTAATGGTCCTTTAGCGTTTCTAACAGATGCACACACAGTACACCAGCAAATTGTGAAGAACAACACAGAAAGAAAATCGAACAAACAAATAGCATCAACCATATACCAATATACGGGCTCCTCGATAGTATAGTGGTTAGTATACCCGCCTGTCACCCGGGAGACCGGGGTTCGATTCCCCGTCGGGGAGCCCCTGGCGCAAGGCTAATGACCTTGCCCAGAAAAAATAAATCATTATGGAAAATTTAACAAGCCTCAGGACTTGCAAAATAAGGCCAAGATCGGTTCCCGGTTGAAGTGCCGATGATGATGATATACCAAGCAATAACATAGGAATTCCACAACAGTTGAGTATACTTGACTTTAGAAATCGAATTTATATACGCGGAAGTTAGTATGGTGCTTCACTTCTCAC
This sequence comes from Microdon myrmicae, assembly GCA_963931805.1. Classification (NCBI taxonomy): domain Eukaryota; kingdom Metazoa; phylum Arthropoda; class Insecta; order Diptera; family Syrphidae; genus Microdon; species Microdon myrmicae. The sequence continues at coordinate 108,950,773 of OZ007496.1, forward strand.
CTGTTTCATGGTGTGTTCAATTCACCTTCTTTACCATCCTTCGTAAATGCTATACTTCCACTATATCCAGAGCAACACTTTCAAATCGTTGGAAGCTGTTTGCGGTTATATTCATTGCCACTCTAGGGTTTTTCTACTTTCGTTTAGTTGACAGTGGCCACATTTTCGGTTGTAATATCGGTTGTCATCATTCGCCAATCATATTTTATGACAACTTGATGTCCGCTAAATGGTGAATCTGCTCTTCGTCTTCGTTTGTTATCCGCTTACTTTCATCGGAGAAGATTTGTAATTTCGTGCCAAGGTGGCCACATGTGTCTTTGAGAGGGACTGTAAAGGTCGGTTTTCATTCCTCATCCATTATGGGCATTGACAAACCAATTTCATTAAAATTCCGGTCGCGGCAAACCTCGCTAATATCGGTTAAGCATTTCCTAGGAACAATTTTGTCGCTTAAATTTATGAAAGGTAAGGGTAGTATGATGACGCACACTTTATACTTTTTTTAAAATTTTATTTCTCCCAGGAATGGCGAACCTATAGCGCTGAGTCAGCGCCCTGAGATGCTATTTTTCCCGGCCGGATCCATCAGCCAAGCTCTGAAAGATGCTCAAGGATTTCTTCCAACCATTTCACGAAGCCTGTAGCTTTATGGGGTCGTATTTCACTGGCGGCTTTAGGACTCTACCTACCACTCAGTAATTGTGGCAAACTGCACAATAGCAAGGGTCGTCAGTTGAACCTAGGTTTGCACAATCAAACGAAAGACACAACCTAGTTACCAACTCAACCATTGAGGCGGCGGATCGTAATACACCCTCTTTCCCGTCTCGAGCTTTGTGAAATTTCGGATCCTCTTAGTCAGGATTGCTTCTTTCCCAGAGAATCTATTAGGGGAAGTATTATTGTACGCAATCCTACTCTCTTTTTCGGATAGATGGACCTCATTTCTTTACGCAATGTAAAATCCAGGCGAGTTCTATAAGCTTGAATTTCCTCCGGATTTCCTTCGTTTTTCGTAGGCTCTATGTAGTTAACAAAATATTTTTGTTAAGGGTGTTACGTGCGGTGTCCGCCACCACCATCATTCGATAATTTGTAATTTTAATATAATTTGTTTTAAAATGGTATGATGGTAAGGTGGTGGAGGAGTTGCACGATCAACAAGTGAGTTTTCGAACATGCCCCGGGAGTGGATCGTGCAGCTCTTCGAGTTCGAATTCGGTTTTCAAAGTGGACGTTGATGGGGAGCGAGAGAGAGAACAGGTCAATGTTTTTGAGATATACGGTTTTGGAATTCCGTTTTCGGTTGATTTGAAAGAGAGAAAATACGGTTGTTCGGGATGCCGTTGATGGATATTTTTTGGAAAGAAAAAAAAGAAGCCCGTGCTTTTTTTTTTGTTTGAAAAGTAAAGATGAAAAATTGAAAAGTAATAGGAGCATTGTTCAAAAATACACTAGATTCCCAAAAGTGTTAAAATTGTTTGTTACATTTTAAATAAATCTAATAATTAATTAAAATTCTCAGTGTCAGATTCTTTCAAATGATTCGGTTCAGAAAATTTACCCTTCATATAAATCCTAACTCAGATATGACCCGAGTGTGAACGTGCAAAAACAGCAAACCATATTTTTTGTACAGTGTCACGAACATCTATTTGTAATTAAATGCTGATCACTGTCCTGGAGAGCTGTTTATAAAATACAAAATTGTTTCAATGGTGCCCATGGAAATAGAAGAGCTTCAATATATGATCTATGGATTCTAACTAAATCATTCACCATTGAAAGGACCAATCTGGCCGAGAGCGGGAACACTGTACATTTCTGACATTATCGACAATGGACCGAGGTCTATGATATGACTAGCTGCTGTACTAATTCACCAAGATTACAGGTAAAATTAAATTACAATTAATTTTCTGTGGCAAAGGCAAAAACTGTCACAAGGGTCCGTTTAGTAGTTTCTTTTCAGATGTACTGAGTTTTGGCGCCATTCAATGACTAACAGAGATGGGTTTGCGGTAGCTTATGGTACCTTGGAAGAATACAGCTTCTAAACAATGTCGCTCGCCTCGGTTTTTACGATAAATTCTTGACTGAAATCTGGGATGCCAGTATTGGTGGGGTAATAACATCTTTTTTTTTTTAAATAGTAAATGATTCATTTGATGGGAGCGAACATACAGGGCAAAGTCACTGATTGCTTGCAACCCAGCGAAGGCCAGGACGATCCTTGTCCCTGTTCAATCCAAATTCACATGGAGTCTCCAGGTGACACCCCTGGATAGCTACTTTGGCACCCCCCAAGTAGTGAACCAATGCAAGCAGCGACATCCTGACAAAGGTTAACGCAAAGCTAATAACCTTGACCGGAAAAAAATTATTATGGACTCGGATATGGACTGGATATACGATGACGACCACGGAAACGAAAATGGCTAAACGATTTGAGAACTTTCTCATGGAACGTCCGCTCCCTGACGGAATATAAGGCTGACATAACAGCATTACAAGAAATAAGATGGACGGGGAGTTGTGTTATTCAAAGAAACGAGTATTTTTTTTTATTAGACTTCTCTCGAGTTCCACAGCTTCCCTGCTCTGTAGAGGAATGAGTTCTGATGCAGGGATGTTCGCGCCGTCGGGAGATGAACCACAAATGGATGCGATCCGTTGGATCGTCTTGTGGAGCGCATATAAGCCGAATTGCGTGGAACAATATCAATAAAAGGCACTCTGAACTCTTAGCCGCGTTTGAGAGGACGGTCTTAAGGAGAATTGTTGGCCCCGTATGTGAGGGAGGACGATTCCGGAGATGCTACAACCATGAGTTGTACGCAATCTACCTTGAAGCTAATGTTGTAAGAAAAATCAAGCTCGGTAGACTCCGGCGGGTGGGACACCTAGCTCGAATGAGCGAAGAGGAGCCTGCCCGGAAAGTCCTATGTAGCAGGATGTATGGAAGGAGACAACGCGGCAGACCTTGTCTGCGATGGAGGGATGGCGTAGACCAGAACGCCCAGAGCCTGGGAGTGCCAAGCTGGATGACATCGGCTCGAAATCGGGACCGGTGGAGAGATTTGTTAAATAAGGCCAAGACCGGATCCCGGTTGTAGTGCCGATGATAATGATGATGAAATGATTCATCACAATAGGCATCCCAGTGGGAAGCAACGTTTTTCTCGAGTAATCTGCTTAACGGTTTGGCTTGTTCGGCGATTTTTGGGATCCATATTCGATAACAGTCTGCGAACCCGAGAAAAGATTTAACGTTCTACTGCTTCTTGGACACGGGAAATGTTCTTCCTGATTTGGTTTTCTCATGATCTAGTTTTATACCGTCTTCTGAAATGACGTGGCCTAGATATGTGAGTTATTTTCTTATGAAGTGACATTTCTCTGGTTGGACTTTTAAATTGTATATTTGTAGAACCTTAAGGAGTTTAATAAGTTGAGAGTTTTGATCGTAGCCTTAAATTACTATGTCGTCCACATAGACAAAACATTTGATTTCTTGAAGACCGACGAGAATGTTATTCATAAGTCTTTGGAGCGTAGCTGGTGCTTTTGTAACCCCGAAGGCATGCGGTTATATTCATAGTGGTCAAATGAAGTGCTGAATGCTGCTTTGTGCTTATTTTGGTCCTCCATGCGTATCTGATAGAAACCGTTAGCTGGGTCAAACGTGCTGAAATATTTAGCTCTATTCAATTTACCCAAGATGACAAAGATCGTTGGCAATGCATGTGTAATGCAAGGCGCCGTCTCGATAACTTCGCGAGTACCGATTGTTCATAAATCAGTGGACTGTATTTAGTTTAGTTTATTTTCTCAATTTGTTGATTATTTATTTCGATCTCTTTGCAATTGGAATCCTATTGCTGGAATGTTACATTCACACCGGACGCGCCTCCCTTTGTATAGGCTAGTCACGTCCCCGTTCGCTTGTTCGCGCCCGAGCTGGTTCGGGCGTTTAGTCATGTGGGTGCCATCCTCGGCCTCGTAGGTTACGTAGCCAACAACATACGTCTCCTACGCTTAAGTCATTTAATTTCGTGAATTCGACTACCGTCCTCTAACGTTTGGTCCCATTTGGACCTTTTTTGGGGAGAATTCCAGGGACTAAAGCTTAGTTGTACCACACCATCCATGAGAACAAAATTTTAAACGTTATAATCTAGATGGCGCATTCAAGGCAATTGGTTGGCAAAAACTGTCTTTGTATTTTAATTGTAATTAAATTCATATTTTAATTTATTGACGCCCAAATTGCCGGACACCAATTCTGAGTTGTTCAGGTAGAGTATAAAGTAAATAAATAGTTATTTTGGCGAGTGCGCCAGGTGATTTAATCGCGCATTGTTTGGGAATAAGTAAAATTAACAAATAAAATAAGTTCTTTATACGTTAAAAATAAAAGTTTCTTTACAAGTATCACTATTTTTAATTTATGTACATAAATAATTTATTTTCTGACTTCAGCTGGTTCTAAAAGTTGTTGGAGTGGATGAATTTTTGCCCAATGAGACATTCATTACACATTTCGGCGAATTGATCTGTCAAGACGCGTCATATGTTCAAGAGCTGTGTTCGCAAATAATATTTTTATTTGCAGGATATGATAAAACGCAGATGAATAATGTAAGTATATTATGCATTTTCAATGGTCGACTAAAATCCTTTAGTGTAAAGATCAGTTGAAGGTTTGGCAGATATTTTAATATTGGTTTTTAAGTATATAAATATTAAATTATTATTACTAAAGGCTTGTACTGATAAAAAAATGGGTGGGCAATAAACTTATATTTTATTTCTGCCTAATGCGGGATTCGATTTTGTGGAAGAGCAAATTCAAACCTACTATTTAATACTTTAATACTTTATAAGTTTGTGTAATATAAAAAAAAAACCTTCTCTAAATAGACGATGCTCCCGGTGATATTTGGTCATACTCCTGCTGGTGCATCTACTCGACAACTTCTACATTTCGCGCAGCTGAAGTCATCGTCACGCTTCAGGCAGTACGATTATGGTATCATCGGAAATTGGAGAGCTTATAAGCGGTTCACACCACCAAACTATCGTCTTGATAATGTTAACACCAAGGTTGCTTTGTATTATGGAGCGAATGATTGGTTGGCAACGCCATTAGACGTCGGTAAACTCTTTAGGCTTTTACCGAATATAATTAAAAAACATGTGGTACCTTTTCAATACTTTAATCACTTGGATTTCGTGTGGGGCGTTGATGTGCGTGAATTATTATATAATGAGCTTATAGAAACAATGAAGGTGAGCGAAAATCTCTTAATATAAATAGTACTGTATTAATATAGAACAATATCAGAGTATTACCGAAAGAAGGAACGATTTGTAATAAAATGTTAAAAGTTTTGGTATAACGTTGTGTTTTATTCCTGCTCTCTGTTTATGGCTGAATATGGGTATTGAAATTGTTACACTATATCCATTTTCGTGAAGTGCATATATGTTTATTTATATAGTGAATGTGACATTTGAAGATGTTGCAATCGAAAGTTAATTACTTTTTACATGCGGCAAATCGAAAGTTTAAAATCATTTTTTAAGATCATGTAGTGGTCCGAGAAGCCCTACCATTTCCCTCCCATACATTTTACCCACTAATAAAATTCCCATCCAAAGCATATCCATATCCCCAAATCTACGTTGAATTCAATGTCAAATAAATTGAACCAAACGTTCAATTGTCGAACTTTGAATCCAATTCCTCAAAATTCAAACATCACAACACATATCTTCATGTGCATTGTATGTTCAATTATCAATTCCCAAAATCTAAAATAATTCTAAAATAAATACGCGATAAACGAGCCAAATGTTCGTTTGTCATGCACACAGAAAATTCAGGCAATTTAAACATCACAATGCATATCTCCTGTGCATTGTAACCAGATGTTTTATGATATGCAAATAGACCTAGATGCCCATGCAATTCCCACGGACTTTGTCCCCATCTGAACTGCATGCAAACTCTTGTTTGCGTTAGCCAGATGGATAACACAAAAAAACCTCAAAAAGGATCTATGATAAGGACCGATGCGTCTGGGCTTCGAAAGATAAGGCAACAGACAAGATACAGATAGTAGTCAGTGAGTAGCATGTGCAAGGGAAGGATCGTCCAAAATAAAATGAACGTAAAATAAGTTAATCTTCTAAAATAAATCAGTTTTTGTTTTCGGATGTGATGCACAGTTTTTGTCGCTTTGAGCTTCTAGTGTGTTGTGATTTGCTCGTTTTCGGTGCCATCGATAGTGTTTGAAAAATTTTCTTCCTGTGCTTTGACATTTGCGCCCTTAGTGGTTTAAATTATCCTGCAAATTCACTTGTTCACGGACGGCGCATTCTTTGGATTAAAGATACACGTATCCATCAGGATCTATACGGTAGTCCACTCTTCCCGGATGTCCCGGAAACACAGTGGTGCACCAGGAATATAATAATCGCAATGTTTTCTAAAACCCCAATGTATACTTAGTCAAATTTTCACTGAGTCATTCAAACGACCCACGATAAAAGTTTGTTTAAAGAATTTTTTTTCTCATCCTGATACAATTGTCATATATTTTGACGCTGACTTTGGGGGCCCCCTGCCAACCAGGTTGTTGCCGGCGGCCAAAAACTGTAGATTAGCTCAAGTGCTATCGCCGATTTTTACTATGGAAAAAATATTTTTTTATTTATTTATTTATTAAATTAATATAATGACCCTAACAGCTGAGACTATGGGCTCTGTACTTTTAAATTACAATTTAATTTTTACGCTATTTAAAAACTTATCTATGTTTTCAATATTGTCTGTGATAGATGGTCTCTTATAGGTTTCAGGTGAGGACAGTTTTTTAGTATTTGGATGACTATAAGTATTGTGCTGCATTTTTGGCAGATTGGTGTATCTCTGTTGAGCAGGTAAAGATGAGCCGCCGATGTATGACCTGATCGCAGTTTCACAAATTTTTTGATTTTAGATTTAGTTAAGTTCGTTGGGTAGGAAGAGTAATATTTGAATGGGCTTACGTTTTTATAAGCGTGGTGTATATTTTAGTTGATTTTGGATGATTGCTTATAGATCGGCTCTCATATAAGTGTTAAATTTCGCATCGGATGCAAATTGAGACTGACTTCAAAATTTCAGCGCACCAGCCTTTTATCCTTCGGGATTGGGATCTTCGTAAAAGGAAACATGAACGAAGATTTCATATGCGGTTCGGAGGGAAACAATAGGTAAAGGGTCTGCTGAAGTGGATTTATGATCCAAGATGTTGATGGGCGATAAACGAACATGCGGTTCATTTTATGGGCCATTAGTTGGGTTTAGGAAAAAAGGTATTAACGGTGTCGTGGGAACATAGCATCGAACACAAGTATCCTGATCATTTGTTTCCCCGCCGTTGTAATGTCCAGGCATTGACGACCAATATACATCGACACCTCCTTTCCTTATCCACTTCCTCTCCATTCGCTTGCACTGCGCTCTGAGATTTAAGGGTACTTCAAAATCCTCTTTTGTGTGCGCTTTAGTGTAAAACAAGTACGAATTTGTGCGAAACGTTGCAACTAGTGGTGATGATGGTGTTCCGTATAACACCATGTTGAAAATAACTCTCCACCCTCTACACTCGAGGTGTTATCTTGTGTTGCAAACGTTGGGCTCAGTTTCGATTATATTGAGTTGTGACACAAGAAACTGGAGCGAATTCAAGAGAACAGTATAAAAGTACTGCTCTTAATCGGAAACAGCACAAAAAGCCCTGGCGAGAAGAGGAGCGACCATAACGTTTGACGAGAAAAAAAGGAGTGAATTAGCGGCGGGCGATGAAGAACAGCAAGAGAATCGACAAAGGAACGAAGAGGTGACCGTTCAAAAGTGACAAAGTGGTTATATTTTGCTTTTGATGGCACCACACGGCCGATAAATCATATTCGTAATTACAACATCATGTAGGTTTGATTCGGTTTTGGGATGAGGAATCTCGGCACAAATGATATCATCTATTTGGTCTGGTTGGATTCTTTCGACTAACCAAATAAGGATGTGTGCACGCGGCAAGCCTCGTTTTTGCTATTCGATTAAATACAGTATTGAGTATACCCAAAGACGTGTTGCTTAACAATCTCGCTTATCAGCGACCGGATTTTATCCTTGAAGACACATGCGCTGATGTAGTGCCGATCACTTGATGTTTGCCCGGGAAGCAGCATTTGAACATCTATACATTTCGGATTACACGTAAAGGTAATGAACTGATCTGGCAGACCGTAATGATGAACATATGTTATGGGCCCTGTAGGTAGGGCGTTGAAATATACTCACAGCTGGGCTGGCTTGTCGTAAGAGGCGACTAAAGGCCGAGTGGTAGGTTGGGTCCCAACGCCCTGCCGCCCGGTGAAATAACACCCCCTCAAGCTATAGGCTTCGCGAAATGGTTGGGAGAAATCGCTAGCCATCTTTTGGAGTTTGGATGATGGATCGGTTCGAGAAAAGATTATTTCAAGGGGTAGTCTGTGCCAAGTTGAGATACCACCCCGTCACGCTGTACATTCCGCGATATCGTCGGGAGAAATCTTCGACTATGTTTCGGTTGTATAGCTGATGGCCCGGACTGAGACGGAGACAAGTCATGATGGTACTGTGGGGGTTCGAAGTATTGAAGCCTGACACGGGCGTGGATTCACTTCATCCGCCAACACTTACGTCGGCAAAAATTGTTCACAGAGGAAAGAGAATTAATGTTCACCATGAGCAAAATTGAATTAACGAAAACGCATTGGGTTGTTCTTTTTTGTTAATGCTTTTATTTGATTTTAACCGGAATATCCTTTTAATAAGATTTGGTGGGGATACCAGTCTAGTGTTGTTACAAGAAAACTTATTTTTGTAATACACTATTTAATAGATAACTTTAGTAATCACGAAATTATTTTAAGGCGAAAATACCCAGCACAACTAATTCTCAATCGCGAGTTGAGTCGGAACGTGCGCGCACTGTAATGATTGTAATACGACTCCGGTCACTTGTGCACCGTATGGTGGATGATTAGTGACTGATCCCAATTAGGGATGACATTTTGGATTTGATTTTGCACACAGGACAACCAATAGAGATCACGCTTCTGCTCTCTCATTGCCACGCCCGCCGAGGTATGGTGAATACATCGGTTAATTCGATAGTCGACGAATTTGGGAGAACTGGGAGAACAGAAACACAAAGTACTCTGATCTTGGGGTGGGTTTGGTTGTGTGTGCATGAATCAATGCAGCTCTGAGGGTAGCCCACTGACCCAGTTCGGCGAATGTGGTGGGACTATGTCAGGAAGAACATCATTCAGATATTATCATAAATAACTGAACTTTAAGAAATTCGTCATCGCATAATCGGGCTCCTTAAAGAGGCTCTGTCGACGTTCGATTGATAACGGTATTTTATAACATCAGGGGCACCGGTTTCAGCAATACGAATGTAAACGCCGTTGACCAATATTTGCAAATAGCGAAACTTGATATCCTTGCCTTAACCGAGACCCAGGTCGATTCGTCAACTGATTCGACATATCTTCGTTGCTCACGATACGACTTACATTCGAGATTCGGTTTTAAAGGCGGAGTCTGGGTCTTCGCGCGGTCCGATCTGGCTTTCCAGAGGATGGAGGCGTTGGAACCCAATAACATCATCATCATGTGGTTGAGAGTCGTGCTGAGGAATTCTGTTTAGATAAATGACTTAAGAGTGGTTGCCAGCCCTTTCCCCAATATTCTCCAAACAATCAGCGCCTAATCCCCTAGTCGACTCTTACGGCTTCCTGGGAAATTAGCAGCGGTTATACTTTTTGAAAGCCAAAACCAAACGGAGTAAAATTTATATTATGTTGAAATGAAAACTATGATATTGATATTCACCATTCAATGGATTTATCATATTGATATTGAAGTGATATCCATCGTCTAGTTACCAAAACATCAGTGGGTATTGCAACGTGTCATATGAACGGTGTTTCATATATTTGTTGCAGTTGCCCAGTATCGGGACGTGTAAGCACAATAGCGCGTGCTTCCAAGTTTTCACCAACAATCTGGATTTCAACTTCATCTATTGCTGGAGCGTTAAATCTGCGTTCGTGAGTTCCAGCTGGTCGTTTATCCGCTCTGATCACGACTTTGTAGTCATCATTTGGCATGTGCTCCAACGCAGTCTTGAACAGCCTGACCATGCAAGATGGTCATGAAGCAGTTGCTGTAGATCTCGAAGAAATGCTCTTTTCATTGCTGTGTTGATCTCTTGACGCCGACCAAGTTGTTCCTCCGTATTGCCCTTGAAGTATATGAGGGTGGCCTGAAAAGTTTCCGACCTAACAAAGATACAAGACATTTTTTTTAAATTTATTTATATTTTTCTACATAGTCTCGTTGTAATTGTACACACTTCTCTCAGCGATGCTCCCATCTCTCTAACGTGTCCAAATAGTACTCGGCGTTTTTCTTTGCAAAATAACTGTTGACGAAGATGATTGCTTCCTCATTTGACGAAAATCTCTGTCCTCTGAGCGCAATTTTTCGATTAGGGAACAAAAAGAAGTCGCCTGGGGCTAGATCTGGTGAGTAAGGCGGATGGTGAAGCAGTTCAAACCGTAATTCGTGGATTTTCGGCATGGCAACTGCTGAGGTGTCAGACGGTACGTTGTCTTAGTGAAACAGGATTTTCTTTTTCTGCAAACGTGGCCGTTTTCCCGCAGTTTCTGCCTTCAGTTGCCAAACTAATGATGCGTAGTATGCTCCTGTAATGGTTTTCCCTTTTTTTAAGATAATCGATTAATATAACTCCATGACTATCCCAAAAAACAGTCGCCATCATTTTCCCGCCGGAATAAACAGTTTTTGCCTTTTTGGAACCGATTCCCCCTTTGCAGTCCACTGTTTTGGCTGTATTTTTGTTTCGGCCGTAAAATGGTGTATCCAAGTCTCATCGACAGTAATTAATCAGCGCCAAAACTCGGATTTATTGCGTCTAAACTGCGCTAACAGAGCGTTGGAAATGTTCATTCCAACACATTTTTAGTCTAACGTGAGCAAACGCGGCACCCACCGCGCGGACAGCTTGCCCATGCCTAAATCTTCATTTAATATGTGACAAACAGGTTCTTTGGACATTTTCATAGACTCTGCTATCTCCCTCAATTAAACTGGTGGGTCGTCTAGCACCATTGGTGAACTTTAGCGATGTTATCATCAGTTGTTGCAGTTTTTGGACATCCCGAACGTTCATCGTCTCTCAAGCTCCCACGGCCACGTTTAAATTCAGCTGCGAAAAATTTCACTGTAGTAAATGACAGTGTAGAATCCTCATACACAGAGTCCAACTTATCTTTGATGTGCGTAGGCGTATTGCCTCTCAAAAATAAAAATTTAATGATCGCTAGGTACTCAATTTGCTTTTATTGACGAGTGCTGCTATCTTCACGTTGAGGTCGGAAACTTTTCAGGTTACCCATGTACTCTCTCCGGAGAGACGAGCCTACAGCACCGACACGGCGCCACGCGATGCCACCAAATAACTGTTCTAGTTATTTTTGAACAGTTGCAGGTTGTAATGCTCCGGGAACACAGCTTCCACGCTTTGTAAGGGAACGAGTTCTGATTCAGGGATCAGACGTGCCATCGGAAGATGAACCGCAAATTGGTGCGATCCGTCGGATTGTTTTGTGCAGGGCGTATAAACCGAATTGCGCGGAACAATACTACGAATTTCCGAAGAACAGTACCCGTGATAATATCTGTAAAACAGACAGAGGTCAGCTATACACCTTCGATGTGATAGCGACTGTACTCCCGATGTCAGCGCCCTGTCCCTAATCAGGCGGATCGCTCGACTCTGTATGCTCTCAAGTAGGTCGAGGGTATAATTAGGAGCTGAGCTCCAAACATGAGGGCATATTCAAGCGCGGGTTTAATTTGGGATTTATACAGGAGAAGAAGTTGAGCCGGGGTAATATACTTCTTGGCTCTAAAAAGATAGCTTAGTTTTCTTAAGGCGGATCTGGCGATGTTCGACACGCGTTTGTGCCACGATACATTCCCACAGACCGTGACGCAAGTTTCAAGTTTTCCCCAGATTCGAGGGCCTGTCCTTTCATCAGCTGTGGAACCGATGATTCACTTTTTATTTGCGTTCAACAAGCGTCGAACGCAACTTCCACTAACAATTGAATATTGTTGGTGGGCCGGGGGGATGACGTCAGGAACAATGTTGCCTCCTGCCGTGCGCGACGTTGTTTGCCTTGGACTGCAAAAAAACCTAGAACAATGTATGTTGAAAAGATTACCTTGGTTTGGTTGCCCCAGCTGTTATCTTCATTTAACTGAAAACACGGTGGGTCTTCTTTTATATCAAAATTAGAGACTTTATTTCCTTTGATTGCTTAGATTTTGTTTGATTATAAATCTGCGAACTGTGTCGCACCAGAGCTAATGAACAAGAAGGTATTTTCTAAAGAATGCATAGATTTATAGCGTTTGAAATAATAGTGAAGAAGAACGTGTGATTCGAACTGACGCTATGACAGTTTGAATCACCAAAAATTTTTACCTAAGCGTTACCCACCAGGCTACTGACCGTGTTTTAGAATTTGATTTTTAAAACTCGACTATACTCCACTGATGTGAATTGTTATGTTATCGCTAAGGTATACGGCTCTGATGTATTTTCTATTCGATTTTTCGTTCGGTGCTCTTCACTATTTTGCTTGTGAATTGTGTGTATCTGTTAGAGTCGCCACAGATTTAATTTATTTTGTCTGTCAGCTTGTCTGTCAGTTGTTGTTCGTTTGATTGTTGATTGCTGCATTCAATTCCGAATTCGCTGGTTGCATCCAATGCGAATCCGCAACACTTTTCTTTGTGAATGTTCTATACCGTGTCTTCGTCGACGGGATTGGCCTTTTCCCGCTGGAGGACTTTATCCAGATCCCGATTCAGATAGTCGATCTGGCCACATCTCAGTTGGTGCGACGTTAATGCACTAATCGGTTGATCCGCGAAACTGAACACTTTGTTATCCGTTGACTCCAACAAATCATTTATGTGAAACAAAAACAAGATTGGAACCAAAATATAACCTTGAGGTACTCGGGAATTAACAGGATGCAGATCCGAACACTCAACACAACAACCCGTATCGATCGATTTTGGGAAAGACCATATGCACGAAGTTTGCTCCACCGGGTAGGAAATGTTTTCCACGCACTCAAAGAGTTTATTAGTCACTCTGTCGTTGTAAACCTTCTTTATGGTATCAATCGCCTGGTTGCACGGGTTTCCGATTCTAACAAAATTCGTTTCATTCACCTCGGTGGGATTAGAACGCCATTGTTTAAAAGCTCAATTTTTTGCCACTGCAATCTGCTGGCATTTTATATCAAACCAAGGTTTATCAGATGAACTTCATTTGATGGAATGCAGAATGTAGATTTCCATCCCGAGAAGAATAATGTCTGTGACCGACTCCACCCATTCATTAACATCGGAGTCTCTATAGTACACCTCCGACCACGGAAAGGATGAGAAGAAATACCACAAATAACCCCAGTTGGCAGCCCCATATCTCCATACATGGGGAAGTTACTTAGGTCGGTTATTCGCTTGAAATGAAAGCGGTTGTGCGACAGATACCAAACAGTGATCTAAGTTTCCAAATAGAGCAGCAATCTCCATGGTATAAACGGTCTGCTTGGGTGTCAAAAACAGATCCAGGGTGTTCCCATAATCACCTCGGGCATCCGGCACTCGCGGAGGTTCCTCCACAAGATGAGTCAAATTGCAAACATCTCCGCCAGTCTTCCAGCCTCGTCGGTTCTGTTAGAACGCACCAACCATACGGAATTGTACACATTAAAATCCCCAAGGACGACAATTTCAGAAGACGGTGGTTGATCTGTATTCAGTCGACAGTACGCGAAAGATGTTCGAAAAATGTCGCCGGTCGATCGTCACTCGGGGGGCGGTAAAGACAATAAAGAAATTTAACAGAATTCCTCAGCACGACCCTCAACCACATGATGTCCATGTTATTGGGTTCCAACGCCTCCATCCTCTGGCAAGCCAGATCGGACTGCACGAAGACCCAGATTCCGCCCTTAAAACGGAATCTCGAATGTAAGTCGTATCCTGAGCAACGAAGATATGTCGAATCATTTGACGAATCGACCTGGGTCTCGGTTAGGGAATGGATATCAAGTTTCGCTGTTTGCAAATTATGGTCAACGGCGTTTACATTCGTTATGGTGAAACGGGGTGCCCCTGATGTTATAAAATGCCGTTATCCAGTGCCGGATTAAGCCAATCAGGGGCCCTAGGCCATTCAAATTTTGGGGCCCTCTTTTTTTTTTAATAATCGTAAAATTAATCGTTATTGATGCATTTGTGTAATTTAAACAACTAATTCATATCATTTTGAGGTTTTCAAATATTATAAAATAAAGGAAATCATTTTTTTCAGTTGAATTATATATTTTTTGATTAAAAATAATTAACAGTATATTAAATTATAAAATAATCTTTGGACATCTCTTTGGAAGATGAAAGCGACGCTCGTTTTCAACAAACTTTTTTTCTACATTTTTGATAAACAAAATCATTGATGATTTCTTCAAAATCAATTTGACGAAGAATATCCGATTCAATGGACATCAGACTTAGCATGTCTAATCGTTCTTGACGCATAACACTTCTTTGCTCGTTTTTGATGCGTTTCAATTTTGAAAAAGAGCGCTCTGTCGAACAATTCGTGATCATAAGAGTTAAAAAAATGCGAAGAGCAATTTCAACGTTCGGGAAAACTAATTGAAGATGATCTTGAATCAAACTTTCGTAGAGGTCAGAGTGAGTGAACTTACGTTTCATTGGGAACTTTGATTTAATGAAAGCGTGAAACTGTATGAGTTCAGGGTAAAATTCTTCTAAATCGTCAGAGTAAAAGTCAACTAAATCGGAAATATTTTTGGAATACACATTTTCGGTCAAATCAAAATCAGCCAAAAACGAAAATCTCTCCGAAACCTCTAAGTAAACTTTGCTTCGTCTGTTGGTTTCAATCTTGAGCGTATCGATGATTACCAAAAAACCGTTTACACGAAAATAGTCGCGCGGACTTAATGCAACCTCTGGAGCATCGCCATCGTTTGGCTCTCTTGTTGCAACATTCGCATAATCTGTCTCAGGTAAAATGGATCTGGCTTTGTTTTCAAACACTTATCTTTATATTTTCAACGAACTTATCTCTCATCTCATCTAACAAATTTTCTACTCACGAGTACATTAACGCGCAGGTTTTCAGATCAATTTCTACTGACTGCAATGCTTTGCTCGTTGCCCGAAAATTGTTCAAAATATCGCTCCACAAAACAAGCATGAAAACAAATCCGAAGGTTTGAATTTTATTCGCGATACATTCAGCTTCGTGTCTACAGTCACTTTTTTGTGTTAAATCATCAGCAATTTCATACAATGCTGCTACGATTTCGTTGAAAGATTTTTGAATTGCCTCAGTGGCGTTCGCATGAGCTTCCCAACGAGTTTGGGATAACGATTTCAGTACCTTTTCGTTTCCGATACGTTCCTTCAAAACGTCCCACCGGTGGGTTGAGCTTGAAAAGAATGTGTACAATAATTGTACAATAGAAAAAAAGTTCACTGCAAACAAGCAGCACTTTACAGCAGTTTCTCCAACTAAGTTAAGCGAATGCGCTGCACATGGTAAATAAATCGCAAATTCGTTGAGATTTAACAAGATCGATTGCATACCTGAGTAAATACCCTTTTTTTTATTTTTTTTTTTATTAAATGCTGACTTTATTGACCAATATAGAGTATGTTACATAAGTTTACAGCTAACTTAGCTAAGTTATGACAATTTTTTTACTTACAATAACTCGGACATTTTTTCAAGTAAAAATTTATTTGAGGTTTTGTTTACAGAGCTTATTGTAGTTACAATTGGCTAGCAAGACTTCTGGAAAGGTCATGAAAACCAGGATGGATTACAATGTATAAAAATAAATATGCTTAAAAATTACTTACAACTAATAAAATTAAACAAATTAAGCAACTGCGCTCCTAGCAGAGAAGTTAGCCTAGGTCTTAAACTAGAGTAGAAATTACGTAGGTTATATATAAGACTAAGGTGGGAAGGGAGCGTCATAGGGAGGCCCCTCCACCGACTGCTCGTTAAAAGAAAGAACACGAGAAGAGGGTTGGCTGTTGCAGTATTTGAATTGGTTAGGACCGGTTACTCTGTTGTGGTAGATGACTTCGTTCCCATTGATTACTAGTCTTTCTGCGTGGGAGAGAGTTTTTATGTGGAGCGTATGGAGATAGGGATTCGATGCATTGTGGCTGGGGGTACTAAGGGAGTAGATGAGAGGATTTGGATTGGCTGACAGATTTTCAATGAATCTTATCGACAATTCCAGGAACCTTCTATCCAATCTCTCCAGGCCGACGGAATGGTATAGCGTAAGGCTTCAGATATATTTGTGGGAGTCGCGCTGTCGACGTAGCCCTGTGATTAGTCTGAAACACTTCCTTTCGAAGATACGAAGTTTTTCCATTTGAGAGGGAGAGATATGGAACCAGATGGGACAAGCGTAAGTAAGTGTGGGCCTGATGATTTGTTTATAAAGTAGTAGTTTGACTTGCTGAGAGAGACCATCTGCCTTCCACATTACTTTCCGACAAAGGTTCAGCTGTATCCCCGCTTTGCGGATGACACTGTTTATGTGAGTCGTGAAAGAGAGATTATTTTCGAAAGTAATGCCCAAGTATTTTAGTGTTTTAGATGGTTTTATGAGGGTGTTGCAGAGGTTCAGTTGGATTTTTGAATGGTTACGTACCGTGTTATTGGTACAGTGAACGTTTCTACCTTTAAATACAATCAGTTGAGTTTTGTTTGGGTTTAGGCGGATCTTCCATTTAAGGAAGTAGGAGGAAAGAATTTGGAGGAATTCATTTACGCGGTTTCTGGCAGATAATACGAGCCTGCTGCTGGAGTAGACAAGGGTATCGTCTGCTTAGTTGTGGATTCGAGTATTCGGTGAGAGGGGTTGAGGAATATCAGATGTGTATAGTAAGTATAAGAGGGGACCCAGAATGGATCCTTGGGGGACTCCTGCTGTTATTGAGTACGTCTGGGAAAGGGTGGAATTTATCTTGACCTTGAATTTTCTATTTGATAGGTACGAGTAGAGAAACTTGGAGGTGTGATTGTTGAGACCATACTTGAAATGTAATTTGTACAGCAGACCTGCAACCTATAGACAGTCGAAATCTTTGGATATGTCGAGGGAAATACACACTGTGGGGCACTGGTCATTAAGAGCCGTGGTGATGTCATGTGTAAACTTAAGGAGAGCGTGGCAGGTTGTTGGGCACGAAAACCGAATTGGAAGTCAGGGATTAATGAGTTTGTTTCCGCAAAGGAGAGTAGGTTATGGTGAATTTTTAATTCTAGTAATTTGCTTAGATTATTAAGTAATGAGATGGGTCGATTGTTAGCCACAACCTCGGATGGCCCTGATTTTTTAATTGGGACGACTATGGCCGTTTTCCAGGACTCAGGTATATGACTAGCATTTATTATGTGGTTTAGCAGAATGAGGATGTGAAGACGATTTGAAGAGTTGAGCTTTTTGAAAAGAACATGTGGAACTTTGTCTACACCAGTTGATTTTTTATTGCTACGAGAGGAGATCATTTGGTTAAATTCCTGTGGTTGTACAAAGCAGTTTGTGTCGGTAGGTTGAGATGCTTTATTGATCTCATTAAATTCGGTTATGAAAGGAGTAAATGAGGAAGTTAGTTCATGAGATATGTAGTGGTTGACCGCTTCCTCAAAATCAGAGTTGCCTAGGTTGTCATTTTGGTTATGTACTTCAGAGAAGTGTTCCGCTAAGCAGTTTGCTATTTCAAGATCAGAATACAGAATGTTATTACTAGGACCGATTAGTTTGTCTGTACAGGTTTGTATTTTTCGCCCTGTGAGACGGTTGATATTCTTATAAAGATCACGATCAGGCTTTATACTATTCAAAGTGGAGATGTAGTTTTGGTCTGCGAAAGCATTTAACTGTTGGTTAATGAGGGTAGTCAATAGTTGAACCTGGACTTTTAGGAAGGGACAGAATCTTCGAAATAGTTTTCGACGGAGTTTCTTTTTTAATGAGATGAGCTTGGTGATGAGATTTGGAAGAGGTTTGCCGAAAAAAGAGTGTGGCCTCCTTGTCGGGGTGTTAGAATACAGTGCTTGCTGTCAGGTCAGTTCCACCTTACTTGCTGCTTTTTCAATTTCGTTAGGATTCAGGTTGTTCGTCTCTGTAATGAGAAGCGTATTAAACATATCGCCGACGGCTTTGTTGACCTTTCTCCAGTTGGTTCGGGCGAAATTTGGTATTGGGCTGTGAGAATAGAGCGGATTTAAAAAGCCGAGATTTATTACCGAGTGGATGGAGGCATGGTCCGAAGGGAAGAAGTGCGACACAGTGGGTGGAGATGCAGAGCGTAAGTTTGCGGATTTTAAGTAGAAGTCAATAGTTGAATGAGTAGAGTTGGAGCAGTGCGTGGGTTCGGTCGGGGAGTCGATATAAACGTAAGGGTGGAGAGGAAGAAAAGCAAACAATTGTTTACCAAATTTATTGCAAGCGATATCGTTGAAGGCAGTATGACGCGCATTCCAATCGCCTCCATTGATGAATGAGTGGGGATGGGATTGGCGGAAGATTTCATTAAAATCTGAAGATGGGAAATTAGGGTACCTGTTGGGTTACTAGAACCAGGAACTTATTATTGTCGCAGAGCAGTTTGACAGCAGTGTATTTAGCATGGGAAATGTTATTAAACTTCACTTCACTGAATTGAAATATTTTATGGATAAGAATACCTGTACCTCCTTTTGCACCAGCAATCCGAGGAGTTGAAATAAGTGTGTAATTAGGGATAGAGATAGAGAGTTTGGTTTGAGCCCGGTTTCGCAAAGGAAGAGTACGTCAGGAGTGAACTCCTTCACAAGCAGTCGGAGGCGATGCCTCCGCATATTTGACAAAATTGAATGTACATTGAGGGCAATTATACTTAACTTAGACATTTTCAGATAAAATATGTGAGGTTATAAGTGAAAGAATCTGACCTTTTTTTTCGAATCCGCTTAGACCGTTTAGAGTTGGTAAGAGAGCGTGCAAGTCCCGGATGTACCCCAAGATGTCGAGTCCTAGGTTCATTCCTGGCGGTGATGTGGGTGCCTTATTCCCTCTGGCAATTTCCGCGTAGGTTTTTTGAATAGTCTTCGCTGTAGTAACTGCTGCTGTTGGGTGCGTTAGTTGGCCAGTATTGGTTTTAGATGATGGCACTCTCTGCTTAAGCAAACGGAGCTTATGCGGACATTTTGTGTAGTTGGCAGGATGCGGTGTCCGGTGTCCCGGACACGAAGATGAGAGATGCCCTGATAGCTGGCATCGCTTGCAGTGGAGAAGCTCCTGCTTGTGACGTACCTCTATATGAATTTTGTGGGTGAAGAGATATTTAATCTGTTTTAGCTTGTTAGTGTCTTCGGTTGGTGCCAATTGGATGATCCGTAGGTTGAATATGTTGCTCACCCCCCTCATGTGAGGAGTTTGATAGTAGTCGACTTTGGATATTTTCAAGTCAGGACTTAGTCTAGTCAATTCAGCGCTTATTTCTTCATTAGTTCAAGCAGGGTCGATGTGCCGTATTATAAACGTTTTCGGTTTGAGATCCGCCCTGAGGAAGGTGAAGAACTCCAATTTATTTGAGATAAGCGCTTTTTCAGCTAGCGCGTGGTCTTTTAAAGAGGAGAGTGTTACGGACACGTTGTCACCTCTCGATCTGGTGGTAAAATTCCGGTGCCTCAGGGCGCTCTCCAGAAGCTGAATAACTTGTTTGATGTTATTAACCTTTTTGATGTTGATTTGTGGTGGCCTCTCGTTCTTTGGAACTCTTCCATTGGAAGCGGCGTTATTTATTTGCGGTTTCGGTCGGTGTTGACTTCCAGGTATTTTTTGGATACTGGAGATTTTTAGTGTTGGCTTGGCAGCTGGGGCTGATAGATGAGACGGTTGCTCCTTCATGTCAGACTCGTCCAACATTTCAGGAAAATTTGCAGAGCTGCTTTCCGATTCGTCGATTCTTTTGGTTAAGTTTTTGATAAGCTTCTCCTGGGCCAAGTAAATACCCGACATATTCGGAGCATTATCATAAGATTGACCCCTGCAGTATTTAAAATCCAAGCCGCAAATCGCAAGGTATTCTAAAACCACTTCAGCCATCGCAACACCTCTATGGCTATCAAAGTTTAAAAAAGTCAAAAATCTTTCAACGGGCTTTCCATTCTTAGCATCATATCGGATAACTACACTGAGTTGATCAACGTGAGCGATATCTGGAGTTGAATCGACTGAAAGACCAAAATATCGCGCGGCTAAGACCTCTTGTATAATGTGATGTCTTACTTTTGAACCCATAATGCTGAACAACTCCTGACAAATTGTTTTTGATAAATACGAGGGATTCCCCTTGCCTAGGTCCGCAAAATTTTCAATGTGACTTTTTAAGAACGGGTCAAACTGTGCAATTAGTTCGAGTAAACCTAAGTAATTTCCATTATCTGGAACGCCGAAATGCTCGTTTGTGCCTCTGAAAGGTGATCCTCGTTCAGCCAACGTTATGATGACTGGAATCAATCGTCGCACTGCATCTTTCCAATAATTTTTCTCTTTCTGGTACTCAAGTTGAAGGTTGTCGGAAACATCGACGCAGTTCTGTCGCTTTTGAATGTATGTCAACATACATTCTCTGTGAAGAGATCCATTCTCATGTTGATGTAATTGGGAAACATTTTTCCAATCATTAAATCCATCGCTGGTCAGTTTGTTTTGTTTGTCTTTGGAAGCAAACATTTTACATACAAAACAATACACGCAACCAGTCGTGGGAGAATAAATTAGCCATTCGCGCTTGAACCGTTCTTGATTTGCCTTTCTTCCAAAAAACGCTTTTTCTGAGCAATATCTTGCTCTACCTTCTGCATCGTAAAATCTACGAGACGGCTCAAACGGTCCAGAGTGATTTTGGCACATGCTTGGACCACGATTGATCCAAAAATTGGCGTCATCGTCAGTGAAATCACCCCACTTTGAAATTCAAATCGTAGCTTGAAATAACAATCAAAAGAATAAATCAATTAAGATTTTTAAATATTTTTGTTTGAAAATACATTTGTATAATCAATTACATAAGATAAATGAATTGTCTTTAAAAAAATGTTTATTTACAAAATTCCAAAAAATATAAAAAAATTTAATCAAAATTAAAAATAAATTAAAAACACTCATGACAAATTTTCTTGGGGGCCCTTGCTCGCCAGGGGCCTCAGGCCATGGCCTAGGTCGGCCTAATGGGTAATCCAGCACTGCCGTTATCAATCGAGCGTCGACAGAGCCCCTACAATGAGCCCGATTATGCGATGACGAATTTCTTAAAGTTCAGTTATTTATCATAATATCTGAATGATGTTCTCCCTGACATAGTCCTATAGCGTTTGAAATAATAGTGAAGAAGATCGTGTGATTCGAACTGACGCTATGACAGCTCGAATCACGAAAAAAATTTTACCTAAGCGTTACACACCAGGCTACTGACGGTGTTTAGAATTTGTTTTCCAAACTCGACTATATTCCACTGATGTGAATTCTTTTTATTTATCGCTTGGTATACGGTTCTGATGTATTTTTCTTATTCGATTTTTTCGTTCGTGTTCTTCACTATTTTTGCTTCTGAATTGTGTGTATCTGTTAGAGTTGCCACAGTCCCTCCCGGAGATCCGAATGGGAAACTAGTTTACCATCGGAATTCTTTATCTCATCGACTTTTTCCAGATGTGGGAGTGAGTTCTATGATTTGCTTGCTTATGCTTTTCAATTTTGCAAATACTCATAAACAATTTGGAGTTCTGATTACACACAATTAATGAACACTGGAAATTCACATTAAGTGAATCCAATTATTAGTGATATTCGACCTAGTTTGGAAGTTTTTGGGTAGTAGAATCTTGTGTTTAACAACCGGTTGAACTTACTTGTCAATTACAATATATTTATTCTCTCATTGTGCAATCTTTTTATTCAACGTTTAATACAAATTAATTTAAATAAACAAAATTCACTAGAGGATTTATCTGAGACTCAGTTTTTGTTTTGATTTTTCGTATGTAAAGGAGAAGAGCAGTAAGAGTTACCTCCAGAAAAATAGCGCAATCTAATTCGGCAAACTGTCTTGACTTCACATAGTGTATTGCAACATCCTCTGAGCTCATTTACAAGAGAAGAAATTGGATTACAATTTCCTATTTTGTATTACTCGAACTCATTTAATTAAATCACAAATTGGTAGTTTCAAAATATTGGATTAATAATGACCAAGCCTCCAAACTTCGTGGTTTAACAATACCAAATTGTATTGATATATCATCATCATCATCGGCACTACAACCGGGATCCGGTCTTGGCCCTATTTAACAAGTCTCTCCACCGGTATCCGGTCCTTATCCGAGACTTGTTAAATTGTCCATAATAATTGGTTTTTCCGGGCAAGGTTATTAGCCTTGCGCCAATTGTATTGATATACGTATACTTTTTATAAAATGTTCAGTTTAAATCACGTTTAGTTTGTTTTAAATAATAAGTTACCTTTTTTCGGATTATTATTATATTAATTTTAAATTTCGCTCGTTACCTAACGTAATTGTCTTTTAAGCATCGGGAAGGTGGGGTAGTCCTTCGAGTGCATTTGGAATCAAAAGTGGCTTTTAAAAATGAATTGAAAGCTCGTCATAAATAGTTCTCTCACGTAATGCTTCGTGTATTCTTGGGCGAATTTTAGCAAAATTATCCTTAATAGGACTTTTTAAAGTTATTATTTCAACCGACATTTCATTTTATAAGCGCCGGTATTGCACATTTTGGGAAGCTTACCCGAAAGGTTGTAGCATACGATATTTGGATGATATCACAACTAAATATATGGAAAAATCGTTATATACTTTCAAGAGTAATTTCTATGGTATCTATGTAATGTTGAATTTTTGATTTAAATTCTGTTGTCCTCTGTCTGTCAATTGACCACCTTTTCCACAAGAAAGAAATAAGGGACGCAAACGTATTGTTTCGCTATACTTTTTGCCTCCTTAATATAGAAGATTACAACAAATCTATATAATGTTTCGGCTTAGAAGGTTTTGTAGATAGTTCACATTTTATTTTTCTATTCGTCAATAATTTGGCTGACATTTGTTGTGAAGTGATTGGAAATACTTACGCGAGTTCGATTATTAGGTTACTGTGCTACAATGAATGTTTTGTTTTGAACATTGTATTCCTGGTATATGATGTAACATAATTATTTAGTTAATTGCAAAATGCAACCTCAAAAACAAATATAGCTGTATGTTAAAAAACTAAACACAGGACAAAACGTGTGATTAGAATAAATTTTATTGTAGTAAATAAAGAAATATTGTTAATAAAAACAAATACTGCCAATTACAAAGCTTTGAAAACTCAATATCAGAAAGTCAACAAATCGATATTGGAACGACAACAGTGGGTCAGAATTCCAAAATGTCGAACCTAAGGGTCTCATATCTGAGAGCATACAGTAGCAAAGTGGTTTAATTCAAATACGTAGCTTGAGAAAGCCGAGGTACTAGACCTACTCGTTCAGGACTTACGTAAGGGAAGGAGCAACAAACCATTGTAATGGATAAATGAACGTGAAAGCTCCCACAGCGATCTTGGTCTTGGCTCCAAGAAGTGGATATTGGTCCTGGAACATGGCTAATGACTCAATTAGAATATTCAACAAACTGGTAACTCAAACTCCACACTTTTGATTTTACTAGTTCCAAATGTCATATATCTCACAAATATTTATTGTGATCTCGAACATTCAGCGCCAGCTTATTATGACTGGTTTCCTTTTTTCTTTTTTTTGTTGTTTTGTCAGAGTAGAGATTTGATTTGGAGACATTACGGCAGTGAGTTCCCGTATTGAAGGAGGGTGATGGTAGGTCTGTTATTAGACGGTTGGGATTGTTAGGAAGGTTTTCTATGAAATTTATCGACAATTCTGGGATCCGTCTATCCAGTCGTTCGATGCCTGCGGTGTAGTAAAAATCGTTATTACTATGGTATTTATATGAGTTGGTTTTGCGGTGTAAGCCAGTGATAAACCGGAAACATTTTCGTTCAAAAAGTCGTAATTCCTCCATTTGGGAGGGTGAGATGTGGTACCATAATGGGCAGGCTAATGTAAGAGTGGGTCTGATTATCTGTTTAAATGTAGATAAGCTGTTTGACCTTGAGAGAGAGATGCCTTTAGGTTTCCACAACACTCGTCTGCAGAGGTTAAGCTGTATTGAGGGTTTATGAAGGGAATTTTTGATGTGGGTCGAGAATGACCAGTCGTTGGAAAGGGTTACTCCCAAATATTTTAGAATTTTGGAAGGTTTTATGAGGGTGTTATTCAGCTTGAGTTTAATTTTGCTGTGCCAACGTTTAGTGTTGTTTGAGCAGTGAGCGTTTTGCCCTTAAACACTGTAAGCTGGGTTTTGGTTGGGTTGAGGCGAATTTTCCATTTGTTAAAGTATGCTGAGGTGAGCGGGAGGAAGTTGTTAACGCGGTTTCTTGTCGCTTTGACAAATCTACTGCTAGAGTACATTAAAGTATCGTCAGCATAATTTAGCATTACAACACTAGGTGTAGGTAGGGGAATATCGGATGTGTATAGAAGATACAAAAGTGGTCCGAGAATGGATCCTTGGGGAACTCCCGCGGTTATGTTGTCAGTTTGTGAAAGGGAAGAGTTTATTCTGACCATGAATTTCCTACCAGAAAGATAAGATGCTAGAAGCTTTGTGATGTTGGAATTCAGGCCAAATAAGCAGTGCAGCTTATAAAGAAGTCCTGAGATCCCGACACAATCAAATGCTTTGGAAATATCGAGAGATATGCATACGGTAGGGCATTGGTTTTCTAGATCAGTTGTGACATCGTGTATAAAGTTTTAGTAACGCATGGCAAGTGGAGTGTCGCTCACGAAAGCCAAACTGAGAATTAGGGATGAGAGCGTTTTCACTGGCAAACGGGAGAAGGTTTTGGTAGATCTTACATTCCAATATTTTGCTTAGGGTGTTTAATAAAGATATTCGACGATAGTTGGAGGTGTTATTGGAACTGCCGGACTTTTTAACGGGGATTACTACCGCAATTTTCCAGTTCTCTGGGAAATGTGAAGCATTTATGATATGGTTAAGAAGGACGAGAATGGGAAGTAGATTTGGCGGGCGAAGTCTTTTAAATAGAAGGTGTGGTATTCCATCTAGACCGGTAGATTTTTTGTTGGGTCGTGATTTTATGAACTTGATGAGTTCATCTGTGGTTAGAAATGTGCTGGTGTCTGAAGGATGTGACGCCTTGTTTGTGTCGTTAAATTTCCCAATGAAAGGAGTATAAGATGCGGGTAATCTGTGTGAGATATATTCATTTACAGAGTTTCGAAAGTTAGGGACTGAGAGGGAATCATTTTGTTGATGGATCTTTGAAAAGTGGTCAACGAGGCAATTGGCTATGTCCGTGTCGGATTGGATAAGATTGTTGTTGAATGGGTTGATAAGGTGATCGATTCGCGGTTTAAACTTCCGACCAGTTAGTCGGTTGATGTTTTTGAAGAGATCACGGTTCGGTTTGATATTGTTAACATATAATGTAACCACATAATCAGGGAATCTTATCCTTGCGTCGGCTATTCCTAGCCTCACCATGCGTACAACAATTTTCCCTACATACACATTGGCTGGCGACTCTTTTGTCCAACGACAAAGTAACTCCAAGCAGCTTATTGACACAGCTGCAGACAATTAGCGCAATAGCCGCTAAAACCAAATTTTCTAGCACGCATCATGCGCAAACAAAAGAATTCTGTTCTTCCGCAAGCATTCTGGCGATACGATAAACAATCAAAATTGTTTGAAGTGTTGTGATTCGTAATCACAACTTCTTTACCTACCACCTTACCTAAAACCCCCTAACCTATCTCAAAATACTTACCTGTCCCTAAGGTCCACCATCCTGCATACATTCCCCTCCGAGAGGATCGCATGTGCAACAGACTAAGTCTAAGACCTAACAACTAACCATTTATTAGCACGAAGATCGGGTTTGTACTCCAACATTAAATGCATACTTATGTGCAAACCTCGGTTTGACACAATATATAAAGGGCGGCCCATCTTGGTTTCGGGGCAGTCAACAACGAGCTGCCGACACAGGCAGTCGAAATCCAGAGGCCGAGGCAGCAGTCAAAATTCAGTGTGGAATATTGTGAAAATAAATGAAATAATTAAATAAAAACTTAAAACCCCTCGTCTCATTTTTGGACCCATTGGAAAGGCCAAAGGGAGATAAGCCAAAACTATTTAATAAAATATAACACGACAGAAGTATCTCAAATGCATTTCACATCTAATGAGTTGCAGCTTATTTATTTAGCTGACCCTAATTACAGACCGATGCCTTAAGTCACTTCTCCCTTTGTTCTTTTCCCCTCGTTGAAGGTTTCGTTTATCCTTTGCTGAAATGCATGGAAAAACACGGCGATGTGTACGATCATACATACACACCACTGCATAAAGAGATCGCCGCCCATTGGTCACACCCAGTAAGGAAAGATTGCATTTCCTTGGCGGCCACACCCCAAAGAGAACATTTTCTCTCTCTCCTCCGAACCTCACCCTTAACTGAGGATTGAATACAGGTCCGAGTTCTTTCCTCGAGGAGTCTTTTAGCATCACCCGACCGAGCCGCTCGGGTCTCCAACTTCGCTCCCGTAGCGCTGCGGGACACGAAATTCTAGCGCGGGATGAGTAATTAACGTTTACCACCTTATCGTGAATTGTGTACGTTTGAAAGATTCCAGGTGATTTCAATTCATGTTTTTCAATTAATTAATCAATAAAGTAACTTTTTAATTAATAAACAATATGAGAACACTTAGATTAAGATACGTGAAAGATTCCAAGTGACTTTTGATTCATGTTTTCCATTTAACCAATCAATAAAGTAACCTTTTAATTAATAAACAGCAATAACAGTGTGTTTCGATTAATTGCTCCAGTGTGTGATGTTTTCTCTTGGCGAACATTTTGCTGCGGTGTTCGGTGCGCGACCGTCGGATACTTTTTGACTATTTACAGCGGTATTATGATGGAGGAAGAAGGGAACCCGGCGCAGTACGCCTGCACACCATACTTCTTCCCTACAGGACAAATGCGTAAAACCGGTGGGGGGATAAAAACACGACCTACTCGGATGTCATAACTGTTGGTCCATGCAAACCACAACAGGCCAGTGGACGGCACCGCAATCCCCCCGCCCCTCCTGGCAACACACGTGGTTCCAACAACCAGGTCCACTTCCAATAACGACTCAAGCCCAGCTACGATCCAGGAACTCGTCAACACGACAGTTCCAATTTCTACCACCGCGCCTACTGGAGCAAACAAAGCCCACAAGACCCTAGGCACCTAACACTCCGTATCCCCTACCTCTATTTCGTGACTACTTCACTGGGGCGGGGGGGGGGGGGGCACTGTGGGGGTTCTCTATACTACATGGAGAATCAACCCACTATTTCAGCCCTATTTCGACCAGTAACAGCGCGTAATTTCAATCCCAGTTCCTTCGGTCGGTTATTTGACCTGCAAGAAGAAAGATCCATAAAAGAAGCATGGCCGGAAGTCATTAATCTATCCAGTTAATGCACAATTGCATTTAGTCTTTTCTTGCCATACGGCAACACTATTGCATTAACCCATGCGATTTCCACCAGAAATCTCAACGTCATATTGGTTAACAACAACCATGTCTGACCAAACGACACGGTTGCATAATCGTGCAACGGCTGGTGTAATTCCAAATTCTTCGAGTTTGGTTCTCATGATAATATTTCCCTAGCCGATGTAGCGTCACTTCGACTTCCCCCAGACATTCTTTCCGCTTGGGGTCAATGATCTCTTTTTGCAGGTGAATTGCACAAACCATTTTCCTCTCCATCACATTTTCATCTTCGCATAATTCATTTCACTCTGAGATCACCACAGTCACCGCACTAGGTCAGTGGGTCATCCTCAGAGTCTGCATTGGTACAAGCACACAAGCCAAGTCAACCCCGAAGTAATCGCGCTCTGTCTTTTGTTCTCTCCATCCTTCTCATGCCCAGCGACTGTCGAATGAATACGCAAGCGTTTATTCACCTCGCTGAGACATGAAACTTAATGGATTTATGAGAGAGCACGATCATGATTGGCTAACCTCCGTGCAAATAAGAAAGCCCAATTTCCATCCCTAATTGGGATCAGTCGTTTTACAATCACCACCGCGGGCGGTCACGCCACAAGAGAGTCGAGATTTAACCGCCGCCGCGATCGGTCAAAAAAGATCGAAATTCAATCACCACACTAAGTCGAGTGTTATCTGCTGGCGGAAGCCATTTACAAAATTAAATTTTTCGTGAATATGTGCTAGATCCCGAAATTCGTTATTGTATCAGAATTTACACATTAAATCTCGTTATTGTACCTAAACTAAAAGTAGTAATGGAAGTGTATATATGTAAATAAACGAAAACTTTTTTGAAATACAAGAAAAAAAAAAAAAACAATAGAAGAAAATAAATTTACAGTAAAAAAAATTTAAGTATTTCTAGTTTTCTTTCTCCTTGGTTAACGGAATCCATTTTTTTTTTGCACAGTGACGTTGGCGGGTGTAAGTGAACCAGAGTCATACGTTGACAACAAGTACGTACAACCCCACAATATAATTATAAACATATGTAAAAAAAAAACAATTTAAATAAGTGGAATGTAGAGGAATCAATTCTAGTTTAGCATACTAGTGTATGTGTATCGTTTATATTGGATTGTGACGCATATGACAATCAGTACTGGAATCTTCGAGAAAGTCCGAAACAAAGTACTAGATTATTTTAAGAAGTACTAGAAAACTGGAATAGAAAAGTCGAGATTATGGAACGGACGGAAACGAAACGCCAAATCAGAATGAAGAAACAGTATAAATACGCCGCACACAGAGCATAGTCATACCCCCATTACAGCCAACTCGTGTCACTAGCACAGCCAAGTCAACAATCGACTTCTTCCTCAAGTCCGATGATGTTCACTCAGCTGGTCCACCTACAGTCTCCTTTATATTTCCTTCTGATCATGGTTCCGTTCATACCACGATCCAAATCCCCTCTTTCGACCCACTCTACTCGTCAAACCCTGTCCCAAACTTCACCAAAACAAATTGGAGAAAAGTCAATAGGGACATAGCGATAAGTTTCTCTGACTTGTATATCCCTGAAGCATCTAACTTACTCCCTATTGAAATCGATCACGCATCTTTAAGAATAGAGCAAATTCTTAAGGAGGCTCTCAGCAACAACACCCCGACAACCATTCCTCATAACTATTTAGGAAAGCCTTTGCCCAGCATCCTAACCAAATTATTGCGCCTTAAAAAGCAGCTCCGCCGTAAACTCCATACAAGATACTGCCCCTTTATTAAAAGCCAAATCCAACTCCTATCCACTCTGATAAATGAGCAGTTGAAGAAGTTCGCAGATGATAACTACATCTCCACACTTAAAAATATCAAACCAAATCGGGATCTTTTCAAAAACATCAACAAATTAACTGGTCGTAAATATAAACCCCGAATTGATCATCTCATCAACCCAATCAGCAATAATATTGCCCAGTCCGATACGGACATAGCAAATTGCCTCGCAGAACACTTTGCAAAGATTCATGAGCAAAATAATTCTCTATCAACTCCCGGCTTCGAGAACACAGTAAACGAATACATCTCAAACAGATTATTCACATCTTTTACTCCTTTCATCGGTGAATTTAGCAACACGAACATAGCTTCACACCCCTTAGACACTACAAATTTTCTAACTGCAGACGAATTATCCGAGATCGTAAGATCAGGAAATAACAAAAAGTCAACTGGATTAGATGGAATCCCACGGCTTCTATTTAAAAGGCTACGCCCACAGAATCTACTTCCCATACTCATTCTTCTTAATCATATAATTAATGCATCGCACTTCCCAGAGAACTGGAAAACTGCGGTAGTAATTCCTATTAAGAAGCCCGGTAGTAGTAATAGCCCTTTCAATTATCGTCCAATATCCCTATTAAGTACATTAAGTAAGATACTGGAACGCAAGATCTACCAAAATCTTCTCTCATTTGCCAATGAGAATGCCCTCATCCCTAACTGTCAGTTCGGATTTCGTAAGCGACAATCCACATGTCATGCTCTACTAAAACTTACACACGATGTTACAACTGGTCTCCAAAACCAAAGCCCTACTGTGTGTATATCTCTCGATATTTCTAAGGCGTTTGATTGCGTCTGGATCTCAGGGCTTCTGTACAAACTGCACTCCATATTTAATCTAAACTCTCACACAACAAAGCTCTTAGCCTCTTATCTTTCTGACAGAAAATTCGTTGTGAGAATAAATTCTTCCGTCTCAGAAACCCACAACATAACCGCGGGTGTTCCCCAAGGCTCTATTTTAGGACCAATTTTATATCTGTTATATACCTCGGATATTCCTTAACCCGTATCTCCTAATGTTGTGATGCTGAATTATGCTGATGATACATTAATTTACTCTAGCAGTAAATTTGTTAAGGCTGCAAGAAATCGCATTAACAACTTTCTCCCTAACCTATCATCATACTTCAATAAGTGGAAAATTCACCTTAACCCAAATAAAACGCAGCTCATAGTTCAGTTCGCAGTTCAAGGGCAAACACGAGCACTGTACAAACAACACTAGACGCTGCCACAACAAAATTAAACTTAACCTAAACAACACTCTAATAAAACCCTCCAAAACCCTAAAATATCTGGGAATCACTTTTTCTAATAACTGGTCTTTTTCCTCCCACATTAAAAATTCCCTTCAAAAAGCCACAATTCAGCTTAATCTCTGTAGAAAAGTAATGTGGAAACCAAATAGTCTCTCTCACAAAGTCAAACTGCTCATTTACAAACAGATTATCAGGCCCACACTCACGTACGCGTGCCCATTGTGGTACCATATCACTCCCTCCCAAATGGAGAAATTACGAGTATTCGAAAGAAAATGCTTTAGGTATGTCTCTGGGTTACATCGTCGTCCTAACTCCTATAAGTACTATAGTAACGTCGAACTCTACAATACCGCTGGTATTGAGCGCCTCGATAGACGATTCCTCGAGCTATCTATCAAATTTATCGAAAACCTACAAAATAATCCCAATCCCATGATAACCTCGCTCTTAGAGAACCCTCTAGATATCAGAACTAACTACCTCAACTGTCTCCACACCAGAGCTATCTTCGCCTCAGGCAGACTGGTAAATGATTCAAACGAGATCATATACCACAACACCGAAGTTACCCCTAACCAGTTCAAATACTCTGACGTCCAACCATTTTCCAACATCCTACGTTTTTCCAACGAACAACCGGAAAGAAATACTCTTCCTCAAACCCATAACTGACCTCATTCCACATCCTTTAATTCATAAATCCCATTAATTATAAAACTTTGTTTTGTTTATAGCTCATTTTATAATAATCAGACTAAGTTAGGTTAAGTTATATTTATATTTATATTTAGGGTTAAGTTTAGATTAAGTAAAGTAAAAATAAGAAATTCCTGGTTTTCTGACCTTTTCCAGGAAGACGAAACCCTACTAAATGTATAAACACACATATAGCCTATAACTCTTAAAACATTGTTTGGAAAATGTATTATAATAATAATTACATGTAAGCAATTGTCACGAATTTAATTTTAAGTCACTGTATTACTTAAATGTACAAATTTTAATTATGGTTAATAAATACAGTTTAAAAAAAAAAAAAAAAAAAAAGCATAGTCATCATTCACTCGCCGATCGTTCATGCGGACAGACGTATTAATCGTGTGCTCGTTGACGAATAAAATTTAAAAATTGAATCCGTAGACGTTAAGTCGTCGACGATCACGTTCACACCGAATCTTGTTGGGTGATAAATTGCGAAAATAGTTACAAAAAAAAAAAAAAATAAAATAAAAAACCATACAAACACTCGCAAACACGTAAAATTTTCGCTGGATGCCGTAGTCGAAATCTGTCTTCACAAATGCCAGACAACGATCCGAGCGCTACCCGGGAATATTTATTAGAACGGAAGAGAAGAGCCATTGAAACTCTTCAAAACTCATCAAAGAAGACTACAAAAATGGAAAATCAAGCAAAAAACCACATTGACTACGAACAAAAATTCCACGAAGCCGTGGAATACACCCAACAGCTTACAACAGAGGTGAAACAACTCCGGGAGGAAATTCACTCTCTAAAGCAACCCAGCCAAAACAGTGACGATGCCAGTATGGAGATGACGCCTTCTCCCAGCTTAATCCAAAAAACATCTCCACCGAAACAACTATCATCAGCCCATAAGGAAGGCACCAAACAAGCCAAGCCAGCACCGAGTCCCCTGCCAGCCCAGCACAAACATGTTAGACCACCGCCAATATACATGAAAAATGTGACCAGTATAAAGGGAATAATTCTAATAGTAGAAAATGCCCTAGGACACCGCAACTTCACCACAAACACCAAAGGCTCCTCTGTCTCCATTGCAACAACAACTCTGGTTGATCACGAGAAAACCGTTAGAAAACTTGCGGAACTACAACACCAATTTTTTACGTTCCAACACCATCAGCTCAAACCAACAACTTTCATCATTAGGCACATTGACCCAACTTGGACTAACGAAGAACTAGCGTCGGAGATCATCAGGATTTGCCCAGAGCTGAAAATCCACAGGCTGGACTATTTTCAAACTCCGTACATGCGGGAAAATAACTTAAGGAACCTACGGAATATCCAAATCGCTCCAAATGAAGACACCAACAAGCTCAAACAAATTAAGTACTTGTTTACGCACAAAATCAGCATCGAGGAGCCTCATAAACAAAGTATCCTTCATTGCAAGAGATGCCAAGGCTCGGGACACTTGGCGGTGGCTTGCCACCTAAATACACGATGCGGCAGATGTGCCGATGAACATCAACCAGGAGAATGTAAGGTCAATCCACAAGGTATGGAACCAGGAAAAATCCAAACCACAAACCCCGATGTATCCATTACTACTATAGAAATCGCTGTGACATGCTGTAACTGCAGAGGTCCACATCCAGCCAATTTCTCCCAGTGCCCGCATAAATTGAGAATTCTCCAAAGAAGAACAAAACCAGCAACAATCAACAAATCCGCACCAACCAAATCCACATCGCAGAACACATTACCACAACCTACAAGGCCAGGAACATCATATGCGGATGTCACTAAGAACAATCAAAACACGCCGACGTCAAACAACCCCAAGTCCATTGGCCTCAACCTGGACATCATGGGCTACATCAAAAGTCTACAAACTATGCTTCCTACATTGAAGCATATGTCGGATATCGAAAAAAAAGGTCAGATTCTTTCACTTATAACCTCCCATATTCTTTCCCTCAATGTCTGAACTAACTATAGTCGCCCTCAACGCAGAGTCTATATACTCCAACATCCGTAAGCAACACTTACGGTTGTTTGTTAAAACCTTCTCCCCAGACATCCTTCTCCTCTCAGAAACGTGGCTTAAGTCCAACTCCCGAGTATCCATCCCCAATTATACATTTATTTCCAACCCCAGAACTACTGGATCCCATGGAGGTACCGGCATCCTAATAAATAATAAATTTCAATTCACCGAAATCAGGTTCGCCAATGTTTTCAATATTGAATACACGGCAGTTAAACTTTTTTGTGAAAACAAAAAAGTAATCATAGTAACATCCGTTTACATCCACCCAACACGAGAACCAGACTTTCCTGACTCTGACATATCTCAAATAATCAGACAGTCTCTCCCCGCACCATTCATAATCGGTGGAGACTGGAACGCGCGACATACAGCATTCAACGACATAAAGAATAACAAATACGGCTGCCAACTTTTGGACCTCCTCTCATCTCACCCATATACGTATATCGACAGTCCACTGCAGCCAACTCGTGTCACCAACTCGACGCGGTCAACAATTGATTTCTTTTTTAAGTCGGCTGATGTCTACTCAACGGGCCCCACCACTGTATCCTTCCTCTTTCCCTCTGACCATGGTTCCGTTCACACCTCGATCAAAGTTCCCTCCTTCGAACTGCTCTACTCACACAGTCCAGTCCCGAACTTCTACAAGACTAATTGGAAAAAGGTCAATAGAGACATCGCCGAAAGGTTTTCTAACTTGCAAATCCCCGAATCTTCTAACCTAATCCCTGCTGATATCGATCGAGCAGCCCTAACAATTGAGCAGACCCTCAAGGATGCCCTCACCAGCAATACACCCACCACCATCCCCCATAATCATTTAGGAAAACCATTACCCAGCATCTTAACTAAATTGTTGCGTCTCAAAAAACAACTCCGCCGAAAACTTCATATAAGATTCTGCCCCTTAACGACACAACCAAGGCGTCACACCCTTCAGACATCAGCACATTTCTAACCACAGATGAACTCATCAAGTTCATAAAATCACGACCCAACAAAAAATCTACCGGTATAGATGGAATACCACATCTTCTATTTAAAAGACCACCCTCCAAATCTACTTCCCATTCTCGTCCTTCTTAACCATATCATAAATGCTTCACATTTCCCAGAGAACTGGAAAATTGCGGTAGTAATTCCCGTTAAAAAGTCCGGCAGTTCCAATAACACCTCCAACTATCGTCCGATATCTTTATTGAACACCCTAAGCAAAATATTGGAATGTAAGATCTACCAAAACCTTCTCTCGTTTGCCAGTGATAACGCTCTCATCCCTAATTCTCAGTTTGGCTTTCGTGAGCGACACTCTACTTGCCATGCGCTACTAAAACTTACACACGATGTCACAACTGGTCTAGAAAACCAATGCCCTACCGTATGCATATCTCTCGATATCTCCAAAGCATTTGATTGTGTCGGGATCTCAGAACTTCTTTATAAGCTGCACTGCTTATTTGGTCTGAATTCCAATATCACAAAGCTCCTAGCATCTTATCTTTCTGGGTGGAAATTTATGGTCAGAATAAATTCTTCCCTCTCACAAACTCACAACATAACTGCAGGAGTTCCCCAAGGATCCATTCTTGGACCACTTTTATATCTTCTATACACATCCGATATCCCCCAACCTTCACCTAGTGCTGTAATGCTAAATTATGCTGACGATACTTTAATCTACTCTAGCAGTAGATTTGTCAAAGCGGCAAGAAACTGCGTTAACAACTTCCTCCCGCTCATCTCAGCATACTTTAACAAATGGAAAATTCGCCTCAACCCAACCAAAACCCAGCTAACAGTGCTTAAGGGCAAAAACGCTCACTGCACAAACAACACTAAACGTTGGTACAACAAAATTAAACTAAATCTTAATAACACCCTCATAAAACCTTCCAAAACCCTAAAATATTTGGGAGTAACCCTTTCCAACAACTGGTCATTCTCAACCCACATCAAAAATTCTCTTCAAAAAGCCTTAATACAGCTTAACCTGTGCAGACGAGTGTTATGGAAGCCTAAAGGCCTCGCTCTTAAGGTCAAACAGCTCATCTACAAACAGATAATCAGACCCACTCTTACATTAGCCTGCCCATTATGGTACCACATCTCACCCTCCCAAATGGAGAAATTATGACTGTTTGAACGAAAATGTTTCCGGTTTATCACTGGCTTACACCGCAAAACCAACTCATATAGATAGCATTGTAACAACGACCTTTACAACACCGCAGGCATCGAACGACTGGATAGACGGATCCTAGAACTGTCGATAAATTTCATAGAAAACCTTCCTAACAATCCCAACCCGATAATAACAGACCTACCATCACCCTCCTCCAATACGGGAGCTCACTACCGTAATTGTCTCCAAATCAGGACCCTCTTTGCCGCAGGCAGTCTGGTTAACGATCTAAACGAGATCGTGTACCACAACACCGAACTGGCACCCAATCATTTCAAATACAGCAACATCCAACCATTCTCCAAGATCCTTACCTTTAACACAGAACCGAATGGCTCTCCCCTCCTTCAAGAACTTACCTGATCCTATCCCTTAGTATCCTCAATCCCAACGAGAAATCCCACATCCATAACTAAAAATTGTAAATATTATTTTTAAGTCAAATTCGAATTGTCACTGTCATTGCAATATCAAATATTGTAAATTGTATATAAGATTAGACTAAGTTAGATTAAGTTATGTTAAGTAATTTTAAGTAGGCTAAGTTAAAATAAACAGAGTTCCTGGTTTTTCTTCTGACCTTTTCCAGGAAAAACAAAATTAACAATATGTATAATCACATTAAATCTTAAGCACATCTAAAAAGAATTGTTTGAAAAATGTTAACAAATAGCATGTAAACACTTATTATGTAACCAATCTATTATAAGTTAGCTGTATTACTTATTGTAACTATTAATTTTTGGTCAAATAAATGCAGTATATTAAAAAAAAAAAAAGCATAGTCATCATTCGATACACAGATCTCGTGCAGTGCGGACGAGAATTACAGTACGCAGTAAGCAAACGTGCTTACACGTAAAAAGTGTATAACTAGATTATCAATTTGTGTAGTTTAAACACCAGAAAAAAAAAATCTTAACAGCAGGTAAGCCGTTACTTATTGACAAAACCGATGAAAGGCGATGATCCAGGCCAGGCACTGGAGTACATAAAAGACCGAAAAAGGAAAGCTCTAGACATCCTACGGAACGCACCAAAAAAGTCCACAAACATGGAGAGATCAAGGAGCCCCGTCGATTATAAACGAAAACTCGAGGCAGCCCTGGAAACAATAAACCAACTAACACAAAAAGTGAAAGAACTACAGGAACAAATTTATAAAAGAGATTCCATCAATAACACCGATGACATCCATATGCAAGAAACATCCCGGCAAACCCGCAATTCGAGCAACAGCCAAGGCGAACTACCAACCAAACTTCGCACACCAACAAAGCCATCATCAAACCAGATACCTGCTCCTACCAGAGTAGAAACAACGAAATCAACCACGAAAAAAGAAAGACCACCGCCAATCTACATAAGAAACCCGACCAGCACCAAAGCACTAATTCAAACCCTGCAAAATGCCTTGGTTCACCGGAATTTTAGCATCAATGCAAAAGGATCGAGGACTTCCATAACAGTCAGATCATTAGTCGATCATGACAGGGCAGTTAAAAAACTGTTAGAGGAACAGTATCAGTTCTTCACCTTCCAGCATCCGAACAGCAAACCAGCTACCTTTATTATAAGGCACATCGATACCGAATTGACCAACGAAGAAGTGGGACTGGAAATCGCTAGGATATGTCCACAAATAAAAATCAATAAGCGGACTACTTCCAAACACCGTACATGAGGACAAACAACGTAAAAAACCTCCGGATCATACAAATCCCACCTAATCAGGACATCAAGCAACTTAAACAAATTAAATATTTGTTTACCCAAAAAATCGCAATCGATGAGCCCCACAAACAAGAAATTCTTCATTGTAAGCGATGCCAAGAATCAGGTCACTTGGCGGTCTCATGCCACCAGCAAAGACGTTGCGGCAGATGCGAGGAGGAACACGAGTTCGAGGAATGCAAGGTAAATCCACAAGGCCTGGAACCTGAAACAATACAAACCGTCAACGCTGATGGATCCATTACCAACAAAAAGATCACAGTTAAATGCTGTAACTGTGGAGGCCCTCATCCGGCAAATTTTTCCCAATGCCCTCAGAAGCTAAAACTTCTGGAAAGACGGAAATTAGCAACAACTATTAAATCAACAACAACAACAACAACGAAACCAACAGTATTGCAGGAAACGAAGTCAACCCGACCCGGAATATCGTACGCGGATGCAGCAAGAGGAAACCTTAACACTACCTCTCCCCCTAACAACAATACTGAAAACTTCAATCTGGACATCATGGGATACATCCAAAGCTTACAAGCCATGCTACCTTCGCTGAGGAAGATGTCAGAAATAGAGAAAAAAGGTCAGATTCTTTCACTAATAACTTCCCATATTCTTTCCAGCTCTCTCTAAACTAACCATTATCTCCCTCAACACAGAATCTATTTACTCTAATATACGTAAGCAACACCTCCGGTTGTTTGTTGAAAAGCTTTCCCCAGATATCCTCTTCCTTTCAGAGACCTGGCTCAAACCAAATTCCCGAGTTTCAATTCCCAATTATACTTCAGTTTCTAACCCCAGAACTAACATGGAGATACCGCCATATTAATTCACAAAAAATTTCAATTCAGTGAAATTAGATTCACCTGTGTATCCAGCATTGAATACACAGCAGTAAAACTTTTCTGTGAGAACAATAAAGTGCTCGTCTTAGCATCCATTTATATTCACCCTTCACGACAACCAGATTTCCCAGATACTGACATTTCGCAGATTATCCAACAGTCCGTTCGCGCTCCATTTATAATCGGAGGAGACTGGAATGCTCGTCACACAGCATTCAATGATAATAAATGCAACAAATATGGTCGCCAATTGCTAGCCCTCCTCCAGTCTTATCCATATACTTACATTGACTCCCCATTACAGCCAACTCGTGTCTGTAGCTCAGCCAGGTCAACAGTCGACTTCTTCCTCAACTCCGACGATGTTTATTTAGCGGGTCCACCTACAGTCTCCTTTATATTTCCTTCTGATCATGGTTCCGTTCACACCACGATCCAAATCCCCTCTCTCGATCCACTATACTCGTCAAACTCTGTCCCAAACTTCACCAAAACAAATTGGAGAAAAGTCAATAGGGACATAGCGATAAGTTTCTCTGACTTGTATATCCCTGAAGCATCTAACTTACTCCCTACTGAAATCGATCACGCATCTTTAAGAATAGAGCAAATTCTTAAGGAGGCTCTCAGCAACAACACCCCGACAACCATTTCTCATAACTATTTAGGAAAGCCTTTGCCCAGCATCCTAACCAAATTATTGCGCCTTAAAAAGCAGCTCCGTCGTAAACTTCATACAAGATACTGCCCCTATATTAAAAGCTAAATCCAACTCCTATCCACTCTGATAAATGAGCAGTTGAAAAAGTTCGCAGATGAAAACTACATCTCCACACTTAAAAATATCAAACCAAATCGGGATCTTTTCAAAAACATCAATCAATTAACTGGTCGTAAATATAAACCCCGAATTGACCATCTCATTAACCCGATCAGCAATAATATTGCCCAGTCCTATTCGGACATAGCAAATTGCCTCGCAGAGCACTTTGCAAAGATCCATGAGCAAAATAATTCTCTCTCAACTCCTGGCTTCGAGAACATAGTAAACGAATACATCTCAAACAGATTATTCCCATCTTTTACTCCTTTCATCGGTGAATTCAACAACACAAACATAGCTTCACACCCCTTAGACACTACAAATTTTCTAACTGCGGACGAATTATCCGAGATCGTAAGATCAGAAAATAACAAAAAGTCAACTGGATTAGATGGAATCCCACGTCTTCTATTTAAAAGGCTACCCCCACCGAATCTACTTCCCATACTCATTCTTCTTAATCATATAATTAATGCATCGCACTTCCCAGAGAACTGGAAAACTGCGGTAGTAATTCCTATTAAGAAGCCCGGTAGTAGTAATAGCCCTTGCAATTATCGTCCAATATCCCTATTAAGTACACTAAGTAAGATACTGGAACGCAAGATCTACCAAAATCTTCTCTCATTTGCCAATGAGAATGCCCTCATCCCTAACTGTCAGTTCGGATTTCGTAAGCGACAATCCACATGTCATGCTCTACTAAAACTCACACACGATGTTACAACTGGTCTCCAAAACCAAAGCCCTACTGTGTGTATATCTCTCGATATTTCTAAGGCGTTTGATTGCGTCTGGCTCTCAGGGCTTCTGTACAAACTGCACTCCATATTTAATCTAAACTCTCACACAACAAAGCTCTTAGCCTCATATCTTTCTGCCAGAAAATTCGTTGTGAGAATAAATTCTTCTGTCTCAGGAACCCACACCATAACCGCGGGTGTTCCCCAGGGCTCCATTTTAGTGCCAATTTTATATCTGTTATATACCTCAGATATTCCTCAACTCGTATCTCCTAATGTTGTGATGCTGAATTATGCTGATGATACATTAATTTACTCTAGCAGTAAATTTGTTAAGGCTGCAAGAAACCGCATTAACAACTTCCTCCCTAACCTACCAACATACTTTAATAAGTGGAAAATCCACCTTAATCCAAATAAAACGCAGCTCATAGTGTTCAAGGGCAAAAACGAGCA
The DNA here is from genome assembly GCA_963931805.1 of Microdon myrmicae. NCBI lineage: Eukaryota > Metazoa > Arthropoda > Insecta > Diptera > Syrphidae > Microdon > Microdon myrmicae. The sequence continues at coordinate 108,991,369 of OZ007496.1, forward strand.
CTGTACAAACAACACTAGACGCTGCCACAACAAAATTAAGATTCAACTGAACAACACTCTGATAAAACCCTCCAAAACCCTAAAATGTCGGGGAATCACTTTTTCCAATAACTGGTCTTTTTCCTCCCACATTAAAAATTCCCTTCAAAAAGCCACAATTCAGCTTAATCTCTGTAGAAGAGTAATGTGGAAAACTAATAGTCTCTCTCACAAAGTCAAACTGCTCATTTACAAACAAATTATCAGGCCCACACTCACGTACGCGTGCCCATTGTGGTACCATATCACTCCCTCCCAAAATGGAGAAATTACGAGTAACTCCTATAAGTACTATAGTAACGTCAAACTCTACAATACCGCTGGTATCGAGCGCCTCGATAGACGATTCCTCGAACTGTCTATCAAATTTATCGAAAACCTACAAAATAATCCCAATCCCATGATAACCTCGCTCTTAGAGAACCCTCTAGATATCCGAACTAACTACCCCAACTGTCTCCACACCAGAGCTATCTTCGCCTCAGGCAGACTGGTAAATGATTCAAATGAGATCACATACCACAACACCGAAGTTACCCCTAACCAGTTCAAATACTGTAACGTCCAACCATTTTCCAACATCCTACGCTTTTCCAACGAACAACCGGAGAGAAATACTCTACCTCTAACCCATAACTGACCTCATTCCACATCCTTTAATTCATAACATATATCCCATTAATTATAAAACTTTGTTTATGGCTTTATGAAAATAATACTGTAATCAGACTAAATTAGGTTAAGTTATTTATATAATTAGGATTAAGTTTAGATTAAGTAAAGTTGAAAAAACAAATTCTTGGTTTTCTGACCTTTTCCAGGAAGATAATACCACTAAATTTATAAACACGCATCTATCTTATATCTCATAAAATATTGTTTGGAAAATGTATATATTATTATAATAATTACATGTAAGCAATTGTTACAAAATTAATTTTAAGTCACTGTATTACTTAAATGTACAAATTCTAATTATGGTTAATAAATACAGTTTTGAAAAAAAAAGAAGCATAGTCATGAGTAAGAAGTAGAACGTGAAGCAAGCGATACGTCTCGAGTGAGAAGTAAGCAGTGAAGAAGTAAAAGACGCGATAAGTACGGAAGCGATAAGTTAAGAAATCATTAAGTGTACGGTATAAGTAACGGTCGTTATTAGGGACTAATAAAGTGTTATATTAATTCAAAATCGATTTAACGGCTCTTATTTATTCAAAATAATTAATCCAGCGAACCCTAAGCTCGCTACAGTATTATTATCCAATTTAATAAAATACTACAATCTTTTTTCAAATGTAAAATAAAATGATTATTCCTGATATCCAAGTTTATACCAGACAAGACGAACTGTAAAGAAATATATAATTTCTACTGCGCTTAAAATGCTCAAGCCGAGAAACAAGCCCGCAGTTCCGCCAATACTAACTAAAGGAAGATATTTTGTATATAGTAATCTTTTAAAGTAATCGATTTATTTACCCAGCAAGTCCAGCAGTGTAAAAATGATTTGACGTTGATATCTCAGGGTAGGAAATGTGGTCATTGATAACGATATTCCGTTGCCAGATGAAAAAGGGTTGGCTTCCAACAAAGACTAATAAACGAAAAAAACAAACAAATTCATTGTAATTATTTTGCCCAACATTTGAAAATTCAATTCTGATTTTTGCAGGAACTTTTATAGGCGAGTGTTGAAAATGGATGTGGTATTTAAGAATTTAAACAAAACCTTTTGTTTTAAAACGAAAAGACCTATCGCACATATCACTAGCGAGAAACCGGAAATAAACATTTCGGTTGAGTTACCGCCTGACATTCAAGCCGACAACTTGTCTCTCAGTTTTGCTCGCGCTATTTTCTCAATTACTCAACCGTTATAATCTCAACAATTGTCACAACCGATTATCTTGTTTTCTTTGCCTCGATACCGCATACATATCATTTGATCAAGTGTGTGATTCGTTAAGTTATGGCCCCTGGGCCATGTAACATAAGTTAAACAAAATTAAACGAAAACGGTTTCGTTACCACTCCGGGATTGGAGGTCCAACCCCACCCGATACACTTTCAAACTTAAATAATAAAGTGCCAACCAAATCTAAAATGAGCACAGGCACAAATTATTACCAACCATTACAAAGTCTGATGGAGGACTCCGCTGAAATGGACCCTATCAACGCTGATCAGTGTTCAGACCATTCCACCAATTGTGGTTTTACAATCAACCATTGATAAAGTGCGTAGCAATATCAAAATTGAAAATTATCTAATAAAACACATATCCCTTGGACAAAAAATATGTTCTCCATCAATGGGCATTTACAACAAAATTAAAACTAAACTCCTGCGGTTAAAATGTGAGTTTCTTACCCACTCGCCCACTAAACGTTATGTTATCCGCATTAGACTTAATTAGTAACGATATAGTCAAAAAAGAACTTATTACACTCGGGATAAAGTGCTTAGATGTAAAAACCATCACCATTAATTCAACAACAAAAGCCCTGCACAAACACTACTTGTACATTGTTTACATACAACGCGGTTCTATAAAATTAAATGAACTCAAGCGTAATTTTTTTACATTGTTCAAAACCATCGTTCGGAAATACCAGGTGTACCGGTATTACGTGAGCGTTTTTTAAAAATAAAACTAATTTTAAATGGGAAAGTAAAAAACATTTTATTCGAAGTATTGGCCATTGCTTTCTACACATTTCGACCACCTTTTTGGCAATTTGTGGATACCACGCTAATAAAACCGTTCGTCTTTTGAGGCAAACCATTCGGAGACCCAATTTTCGGCTTCTTCGCAGGAATTGAAATGCTGCTCAGCCAATGCGTGTCACATCGATGAAAACAAATTGTAGTCGGAAGGAGCCAAGTATGGTGAATACGGCGGGTGGGGTAACACTTCCCAGCTGAGAGCTTTTATTGTTTCTTTGACGGGTTTTGCATTATGGCTCGGAGCATTATCATGCAACAAAATTACCGGTCTTGTGGCCCATTCTGGTCGTTTTTCGATCAATACATGGTTCAAATTGATCATTTGTTGTCGGTAGCGTCGCGCATCAACACTTTCGCCAGGTTTTAGAAGTTCATGCTACACCACCCCCTTCTGGTCCCATCAAACACAGAGCATTGTCTTTTTTCCGAACCGATCATGCTTTGCAGTCGATGTTGACGCTTCTCCTGAGTGTACCCATAATTTTTTGCGTTTAGAATTTTTAAAATAAATCCATTTTTCATCACATCACAATTCGATGCAATACTGACTTCCTTTCGTGTCGTAGAAGCAACGTTTCACATATGGTGTTCTCTTTTCTATCTGACTGTCATTCAATTCACGTGGCACCCAGTTTCCACACTTTTGGATCTATCCCATACCTTTAAACGGTCAGAAATTATTTGTTGTGTAACATTTAACATTTGTGCCATTTGTTTTTGACTTAAAGTTCACAACAAACGTTCCCTATCGATACATTTGTATCTTGACGCTCACTTCACACCGGTACACCTGGTACATCTGTGGGGTTATATTTTACTCACACGCCTTCACGGGCGTGGGTTCAGCAACACACCCACAATTTGTTGAGAGAAAAATTGTTCCACCAGAAAAACGAAACGAATAGAGCACACAGGTTTGGTTGGTAAAAATGAAACAAGTTGGTTGTTCTGTTAATCACAAGATCTCTTTAATTTTACGGCTTTAATTACTGTTCTAATTTTACTTAAACTGTTTACAAACATTTGTGCATCTAACTATGAGCACTTCAGCAATGATTCACGTAAAGGAACACTACAAATTACAACTGTTACTGTTCTAATTTCACTTAAACTGTTTACAAGCGTTTGTGCGTCTAACTAGGAGCACTTCTGCAATAATTCACATAAAGGAACACAACAAATTATAACTCGCCCGAAAAAATTTCGTTGTTAAATTAAATTATTCTTTAACCGGGAGAAAAACGAACATATTTCCTCCTGCTAACCGTACAGGACTTTTTGTATAACGCGCCGACTAAAAACTTACAGCTCCCGACAGGGCATCTCGAGTGTAGAATTTGTGACTCCACCAACGTATGTGTGCGCAACAGTGGCTAAAATCTGACTCCCCGATGCAATCCATATCCGTCAGATTCACGGTGGTGGATTACATCGGTGTGTGAGGATTCTATATGTGTCCGTATAGGACAAGTATGATGTCCTTCGATGAAAACGATGATCGGTGGACACCTGATTACACAAACGCACGATCATCGGGGGCTGCGGCGATGTACCCATACATCGTTGGTGATGTATGCCAGGGATCGAAATAGATTTTTGTTTCAAAGTAAACAAAAACGCTATTTCGCAGGTCAAACGGTGGCACGCAAAATGTACATGATGTGCACATGTTACAAAGGGGTCGTCATTGTATTTGCCTAAGATTCCCTGGAAATACCGCTGCAGACAATATCTAATCCAGCCGTATGGCTCCGGTGCCCAAGGAGGAAAATTATTTTGTTGACATAAGTCAGCAGAAACCTCGTCGACGCATAAGGTCAGGCTGGATGGCTGTATGTTTGGATTAAAGCGCGCGTAAGTAAAACGAACACAGTGAGATACTGTATGTTTAATTTAGATTTCAGGGGGTCATCATAGGCATGGCATGGGTAAGATTGCCTAAACAATGATCTTATCAATGCCCAAATTCCATGATCGGTTGATAACCGATAACGGAGAATTGTCGCAACTGTCGTGGAGCTAAGGGTATAGGCGCGATATACGATTGTGAACTATGGAAAGAATATCGGCTCTAGCTGTGTCAACAATACGCTGGCCAGCGTTTGTATATCGGTAATTGAAGACAAGTTGAGCCGATAGGAGATGAACTGGTTCATGGAGTATGAACCAGGAAAGTTCAAAATGTATGGGTGCCGTCGGGTAGGTTTTCCTTTCAGGTATGATGCTGCAGGGGAGCTTACGCTGCCCCTAATTGCAGGTAAGTACCATGGGTTTGTATGGTAAGAAGAAGTAGATAATTTAAAAAGGATGGGGGGCTCTTTGGGAACGTATTAAAGAACTGCCACACATCATCTGGGTAAGGTCACCCAATGTCACAATTGCCAGCTTTATGGGCACGGCTCGATGCATTGTCATATAAATAGCTTCTGTGCTATCTGCTCTGGAAATCACAAAACATCTGACTGCAAATCGAATGATGTCATCAAGTGTGCAAATTGCAGTGGGCCACATAAATCTACCGATCCTCAATCCATTAGCCAAAGCAGTATTTATATATTCTCCGCGAATTGTCCCCGCGTGGCCGTGGTACAGTCAACTCAACTTTCCTACAGCCTCCGAGCGATAAGCAACAACCACTGCCCGATCGATTCTCCCTCGTTAATTTTTCTCCACTATCACGATCTGTGCGTCAATCGTCAATTCCTTCATATATCCGGGCTCCTGTCCGCGATCAAATTCAGCAACCTTCCCACAGTGATACGATACACACTACGAGTAATCTGCAACTCTCGATAATGATAAATTGTTCTCTTTTAGCGAGATTAACTCTCTTCATAATGAAGTTGTATCCTTAGTGCTTGTTGTAGCTTAGTGCTTGTCACACCAAATGTGACCAATTTAACGTCATTACCTCATTAGCTATCAAATCTTTATATTCAAAAAAATCATGTCAATTAACTCTCTTAGCATTATAAATTGGAATCCAAGAAGCATCAAGAATAAACAACATGCATTTTTTAATTTCTTAATTAAGTATAATATTATCATCATCGGCACTACAACCGGGAACCAGTCTTGGCCTTATTTAGCAAGTCCTGAGGCTTGTTAAATTTTCCATAATGATTTATTTTTTCCGGGCAAGGTCATTAGTCTTGCGCCAGAGGCTCCCCGACGGGGAATCGAACCCCGGTCTCCCGGGTGACAGGCGGGTATACTAACCACTATACTATCGAGAAGCAAGTATAGTATTATATTATATTATAATACTTGTTTCAGAAACCTGGCTCAAACACGACATTTCTTTTTCTCATCTAAATTACGTATGTGTCGCTTGGACAGAGTACATGCTAGTGGTGGTGGTGTTGCCATTGTTCTGAAAAAATGTATTAAAGATACCTTGCGTCCTTCACTGCGCCTTAAATTAATTGAGGAAATTAGTATTGTTACGTAATTTTGATTTTACGTTTATCGATTTCCTCGGTTCGACCTCTGGATTGTGAATAATCCAACGAAACTCAAAGTTTGTTCTCTTTTCCTGAACAGAATTATTTTATTTTCACTTATTATTTTGGCACTTAATATCCGCTGTCAGTTTGCTTACTCAGTCGATGTATATCGTTCGACGTCCAACTTCGAACTAACCGAGAGACGCCTGGCATGCTACTCACGATTATTCGAGTGTAAATTCGCCACACTGCCCTCCACTTAAGGCTGATCGTCCCGACCAGTCACCAAATTAGTTGATCCATATGAGACTAGTCTCTCCAAATGAACGACTTTCATTTTACCTCGTCGTTGCGTGTGGGATTGTATGCGATACACAACATGGTTCAGTCGCTTTATGACTTTGTATGGCCCTTCCCATGATATACAAGCACCCCAACCCCACATTAATAGCTGACAAACCAAAGAAAGCTAACAAAGAAGTAATAGTGGTGGAACACTCACTGCCAAACGCTTCGGAGGTAGAAAATTTTCTGAACAAACCGGCACTAATACCGGCACGTTCACGAAAAATGCTGAGACTTCCCATAGAAATTCGGGAAGAGGTGATTCTAGTACCTGAACCAATGCAATCAGGGATTTTCATATCCAATTGTATTGTAGGGAAAGCTAAGGGTGCCCAAGTAGAGGTACTCAATATCGCAAGCTACCTCCAAACCATAGACCGAATCATGGTGGAGTTACATCCAATGAAGGAATTTTCCCAGTCGTAAATTAAAAGTCAAGAATGACACGTTATCAATATAAGTCATACAGGAAGAATTATCTGAAGAAAATTACAAAGACGAGTTCAAAGGACTGAAGCGGAACAGGGGAGCATCATTTCAACGCCCCCTGCACACTGTCGCAGAATAACATCAAAACCCAGCGACCGCTCAACGGTCGCCTAACACAAGTTAGTCCCTCAACTTACCCTTAATCAAATAAAACTATATTACTAATATCAAATATATTAACTATATATTCATATTAAATTGTTAATAAATAACCATAACAGATAATAAACCGCACGCTAGAACATTAATCCTGAAAAAGGACACTGCCGACGTGTGCCATCTCAACGTTATCCTTATCGCATATTCCCACACGTAACGACGATTCCGTCTGTGTGCGTAGAATGCACCCGATCCTATGAGCCTGTGGCGTCTCTAACAGATACACACACAATACACAAGCAAATAGTGAAGAACACCGAACGAAAATCGAATAAGATAATGCATCGAAACCGTATACCATAGCGATAAAATAACAATTCACATCAGTGGAATACACTTGCGTTTAAAAATCGTATTCTAAGCACGGCCAGTAGCCAGATGTGTTACGCTTTGGTGCAATTTTTGGGGATTCTAACTGTCATAGCGTCAGTTCGAATCACACGTTCTTCACTATCATTCCAAACGCTATAAGCCTACCGGGAAGGATTAAAAAAGTAAGTTTTGGTCTGACGAAGGATGAACAAAAAATCAGTCGAGGCTTAACAGCCCACAAAGAGGTTCGGTGTATTCGGAGTGCAATATAAAATTAGTTGAGTCAAAAAAAGAGTAAAAGCTATAATTACTTACTGTGCACGCTTTCTCGGTAACCTGAGAAACTACACAGTTATGTAAACAGTTGCATTCAAATGCTTTAGCGCCTGTTGTCATGCTCTTACTTAGGTTCAGACTTTCAAATACATCTGCAAATAAAAGTAGGATATTAGTGAAAATGGTCAATGAACTTAAATCGGAAACTAAAAATAAAATAAGCTTTTCAAATATTTCGAGATGGAGAATCATACGCTAATTTAAAAGGTTTCAGGTCTATGTTTATATACAATGTCACATATATTACAGATGCAGACATACTCTTCTTCCCTATTTACTTTTTATCTTTTATTGTCATTCTTTCTGTTCTATTCTATTTTGATCCTGATTTATTGATTTTATGTTGTTCTTGACAAAATGAAGTCCCTCACTATAAAGTTAATATATGTATGAAAATGTATCTCAGGACCAAAATGGAGGTCATAGCGATTACCTTTTTAAGAAACGAGTATGATAAATACAGACAAACATGGTTTTACCTGCATATTTAAAGATACAGTTTTTTAAAACCTTGTAGTGACATACAGGCTTTTGTGGTTTCGGATTCGGATAAAAGTGCGGTATGCACTTGCAAAGTTGATATGCCAGGTTAATCCGGCACTCTTGTCGACATAAGTTTCTCGTATAAACGGGAAAATGATCCAAATTTGATTCCTGTGGAAACCGGCATTGTCGTTGCGCTACCGTCGTTGATCTGGAAATAATTGGAATGAAATCTCAAAATTGTCCACATTGGTGACAGGTGACATCGGGTTACTTTTCGAAATCATGTGATGCAGTGATTTCAAAAGTCGTCACGAAACATTCGGCTGTTAGATCAAATTGTGGTAGACGCTTTGCTATTTGGGATACTTCGAATGCTCCATGGATGAACGCCTAATGTAATAAATGTGTTGCATTATGTTCAGTTGATTTATTGTAGCATACTCACAGTTAGTGTACCTTTGAAATCTAGGAAGGAAATGGTCTTTTCTGAATCATACATATTTGCTATTATAAGGCGTTTTTTCTTCCTTAGCACCTTTTTCGAATTGCTGCGAACAAAATTTTCCTTTAACATGTTATTGACTGAGATTTCATCTTCATATAGGTTATTGGTTGAGTAACAAATACCCCACTCAGTAAGTACTTGTTGTGCCGGAATTGGACTCATATTGAGAGATGCAATTGCTCTTTCTTCAGCCGACAGCACGTTTTCTGTGAGATTGTAGATTAGCCGCATGTAGTCCGAAGACCGTATACCGTGTTTCTATATTATATGATCTTAGAAAACTAATTTTTGGGGGCTGTACGTCTCATTTACCTCAATACTTGGGTATTCCTTGATTTTGTCGAAGTTGAAATACGTTGAGTTGGCAAGCGATTCAAGGAACTCGAATAATTCATTCTTATCGCTTTCAGATATATTTCGATTGCTTGTTTATAAATAAGATTTAAAAGAATATGAAATATATTTTGCTTAAACTAGATAATTAAAAAAAAAACTGTGATTGAAAATAGTTGTGGAATAAAAGATATATAAAAATGTGGGTAAACAATGGTGGATTAATAAAAAATACCAATGATGAAAAGCACACATTATAGATTTATTTATTAAAATTAGTTTCGAATGCAAACATTTTGAAACTCTTGAGGTGTCTTGTGAGAAGAACCTGAGAATATACTCACAGGTAGGCCGGATTGTCGTAAAAGGCGACTAAAGGCCAACTGGTAACGGGGACCCAACGCCCTGCCACCCGGTGATATTCCACACCATCAAGCTATAGGCTCCGAGAAATGGCCAGGAGAAATCCTTAATCATCAATTGGAGCTTGGCTGATATATTTTTTTTTTACACTAACGCGCACACAAAAAGGGATTTTGAAGCTCCCTTAAATGTCAGAGCACAGTGCTAGCGGATGGAGAGGAAGTGGATAAGGAAAGGAGATGTCGATGTATATTGGTCTTGAATGTCTGGACATCACAACGGCCAGGAAACACATGATCAGGCTGGACATTCCACATTCGTGTGGTTCGGCTAAAGAATGACTCTTGTTTATTTGTGCGCCTAAAGTCCACTTTCAACGTGAACTGATGCGCATTCACTGATTGACGGGTATCGCGGGAAAATGTCTGAAGGGGCGGAACACATTCAGTAAGTTCAGTTGAGCAACGACCGTGGTAATACCTATAGAAAGGAGATAGGCATGATACGTTGCGCATGTGTTCTAACGACGGAATTGATCGACCTACATCCTGTTTTTTGCATCCTGTCGAGCACGTGTAGCGCAGTTTTGGATGCACCTGACCAAATATGGGAGCTGAACTCCATTTTTGGACGAATATACGCCTTGTGAATAGTGGCCAGATTGGATGGAGTGAAGTATCTTTTGCATCTCTTAAGGAACCCCATACCTTTGGCTGCACTTTTCGCAGCTTCAAACATGTGGTCATTCCAGTTAAGAGTCGAATTAATTCGAGTGCCGAGGATTGATAATTCCTTGACTTCATCGATGCAAGTGTGGGGGGTACGAAGTAGGTGTGCCAAACATGGGGACGGATTCACTTCATCCGCCAACACTTACGTCGTCAAAAATGGTCACCAAAAATTCCAGCAATTTGATGATGAAATAATAGAACGCACTGGGGTTGATTTGAAGTTAATGTTTTCTTTTATTTTCATAAGTATCCACATTTATTTACATAAAAATAAAACGTATAAATTTGATTTACTAAAGTTCATTTCACCTGCGACTTCTTTAGTACTTGAGTTTTTCTTGTATCTATAAGCAACGAATTTAAATAGCAAATTTCGCGTTTCGATTTAGCTAGTGCACTATGAAGATCTTAATTATTAAGTATTAACTCACGATTGATTTCATGAATCGCGGCGGCGTGACCTCCGGCGGTAGTGGTTGGATAACGACCGACTAATTAGGGGTGAAATTCTGTATCCTATTTTTGCACACAGGACAACCAATAGAGATCACACCTCTGCTATCTCATTGTCACGCCCGTCGAAGTGTGGTGGATAATCGGTTAATTGATAATCGACGAACATGGGAGAATAAGAGAACAGAAACACGATTTACGATGACCTCGGGGTGGGTTTGGTTGTGTGTGCATGAATCAATGTACTTTAAGGATAACCCATTGATCCAATTGGGTGAATATGGTGATCCCAGAGTACATTGAACTGTAGGAAGACAGAACTCTGAAGGAGAGGAAAATGTATTGGGTGCTATTCACCTGCGAAAAGAGATCATTGATTCCAAGCGAATGGATGATCTGCGGAAAATCGATAGGACGCTACATCAGCTAGGGAAATATTACCGTGGGAAAAAACGCTAAGGAATGCGGTAATTACCCAAGCCTTGGATGATGATGCAACCGCGTCGTTTGATTCGACTTGGTGGTTGCTAACCAACATGAATTGTGTTGTATTCCAGAATACTACCCTTATTAAATTTAACACTGAATCTCCTAACACATCCTTAAAAACTTCACTTAACATATATTACATTCTCACTTAATACATACCATTCATAAACATTCACAATATTACCAGTTACAGCACACTTAATAACCTGCACCTTTTTATTTATTCAAAACATAGCAACTTGGATTTTCGTCCAAATTGTTTGTTGTTAAAAGTCAGATAGATATAGAAAAATTTCAGTTCCGAACGAGAGGAGTTCGGAAAAAAAGTGAAAATAAAATGAAACCAGATGAAAATAATGAAAAGAGTTAAATTTTAAACATTTTAATTAAAACTTTCATATGTAGACAAATTTAAATAAAACCAGAAAAAAGTTAATATGCAGTGAAAATTGGATCTAGTTGTCCCTAATTCAGTGCGTTGCAACCGGTTTTGTCGGAGTGGTATACAAGAAAGGAGAAAAAATTGGTTAATTAAATTTCGCCAATCTATAAAAGGACTAGTGAATATAGAAAATATTAATAAATCTTCGCTGGGAGAAGAATCGAAAAAAATAAAAGGTCCCCGCTCTTCCCTCATTCCGAGGAAGCACGGCGCCGGACATACAACACTGGTGGCAGCGGTGGGATGCCCAGATAACGGGATTCCGAAACAGAAAACAAAATTTAAAACAACACAAAAAAAAAAAATTTTTATTTGTAAGAAAAAAAAATTTTTTCAAGAAAAAACAAAGAAGAGAGAAGAAAAAACACAAGAGAAATAACCAAAACATAAGAAGAAAAACAAAAAAAAAAAAATTTTTTTTTTCAAGAAAAAAAATAAGAAAAAAAAAACCCCGACATAAAACAACGAAAAAAAAAGTAAACATAGAACAACGAAAAACAAAGTAAACAAAAATTTAAAACAAAAAAAAAAAATTGATTATAAGAAGAAAAGAGAACACAAGAGAAATAACCAAATAAGAAGAAGAAAAAAAATTTTTCAAGAAGAAAAGAGAAAAAAAAAACAGGAGAAATAACCAAACCAAAATAAGAAACCCCGACATAAAACAACGAAATAAAAAGAAAAAAAAAAGGAAAGCAGCAAAGACCAGGATGAGCAATCAACTTTAGGACGTGGTCTGCCTGGCGTCAAAGAGAAAAAAAAATCTAAAAAGAAAAAGAACCACACAAAGGAAACAACTAAAGAAAACTGAAAAAAAAAAAAAAAAAAAACAGCAACACTCAAGACTGCTATCAACAGTACAACGACAACATTTAGTAGAGTAAGAATTTTTTTTAATAGCGACTTTTCTCTCTACTTTTTAGGAATATTTTCTACTTGGAAGCTCTCTTTTTCACAAAAAAAAAAAAAAAAAAAATTTTTTTGGATAGAAATTTCTATCTATATTTTGAAAATTCTCATTTCAGTATTTCGACGACCTTTCCGTTTTTTTTTCTTTTTCGTCGTAAATTTTCTTTTTAGCTTTGGATCCCAATTATCGTTCTTTTCATATATTTATATTGAATAACAAAAGGAAAGGCCAAATTTTTTATAACCATATTTTTAAGTTAACCATATTATTAAGAACTGATAACAAATTTTCGCCATACAGTATTTTAAACTTTCACTATTACGAGTCCATATTACACGAGATAGGCGGCTAGGCAGGGGGAAGAACAAATCCACTATCAACAGATACACATTAAACCCCCTGAAATGGCTCTCTCTGTCGGAATTTCTGATGTTTTCAGAATCGTCCCTACCTTTGACGGGAAACCCTGCGACTTAGGTAAATTTATTTCCGGGGGAGACGTTTTATTTAGATCCACAAAGAAGGCAGACCCGGATATATACGAGACATTTTTAGATCTAGTCAAAAATAGACTAGAGGGTCATGCTTACGATCTGATCAGGTATAGCAAAATCGCTAAGTGGGAGGATTTAAAAGATAAACTCGAATCGGAATATAAAGAGGAGCAATCTCGGTCGACGGCACACAATGAGTTGATTTCTCTGAAACAACGCTACAGAGAAACCGTCCGGGAATACGGCGATAGAGTCGTGAATGCTCTAAGGACTCTAAACTCTGCCACGTGTGAAATAACAGCAGACGCGGTGGTTAGGGAATTCTTAATAGAAGAAAACACAAAATTGGCCGTACAAACATTTGAGGATGGACTAAACAACGAACAGCTAAAGATACTAGCTAAAGTCCATGGGGGAAACAATTTAAAACAGTCGATTGCACATGTAGTGTCACATGCCGCTCGAATGGACAACTCTCCCAGGTCATATCAATACAATGAAAAACCTACATTCAATCGTATAGTCTGCCAAACCTGTGGTAAGTCAGGGCATACACTGGACACATGTTATCGGAACATGCAATCCAACTTTTTTCCGAATAGACAACCCATAAAAAGGGAATATAACATTGTATGTAATTTCTGTGGACGGAATAATCACACAGAGAATGAGTGTAGATACAAGATATCTAGGAATGGATCGGCTTCAACAAATTACCAACAAGGTACAACAACGCGTAACCCATTCCGAAATAATCCTACAAACTCTGAAAACCGTTTTGGTGAAAATTCTAGGACCACCAATAGACAAAACGATAGACAAAATGTTCACTTTTCTCGGGTGCAAGAGTCGGAAAACGAGGCCTGACGCCAACCAAAATTGATGGAAGACAGACCAAATTTTTCTGTTTACAGCATTAGATCTTTGGAAATAGATAACGACCATTTTAATGAAGCTCCTAGCCAAATTTACCCTGAGCCCACATACTCCTATAAACCAAGCCATATAAACGAAGATAACCCTGTCCCTAATATAAAGACTCCGATTCATACTCCCATTCTGGAAAATAATTCAGCAACACAGACTGAAAATCCGAAATTTTCAGCAGTATTAAAGACTGAAATCGCTAATATCTCAGATATCCCTATTGACAACGCAGACACTTCAGCAACCAAGACTGAAAACTCAGCAGTATTAAAGACTGAAAATTCGGATCCTGCAGAAAATATACAAACAGAAATCCCGAATATTTCGGCTATCCCAATAGACAACCCCGGCACTTCAGCAACAAAGACTGAACATTCAGCAGTGTTAAAGACTGAAAACCCAATAGTTGCAATAAAATTCGAAACCCAAGTCAGTTCAGCAGCTAATACTGATGAACAAATCTTTTCTGCAGCAAAGACTGAAGGATTGAATGTTTCTACAGCAGATATAACTGAAGAAATAGTTCAAACAGCAAATAGTACTGGGAACCAAGATGTTCTAACAGCTAATAAGTCTGAAGAACTATTCGAATCAGTAAATGAGACTGAGAAACTAAACGATTCATCAGCAGTGAGTAAGACTGAAAAGGTAGACGTTCCGACAGCAGTTAAAGCTATGGACAATGACAACACTAAGCCGAAAACAATAAATAGTTTAAACAACGAAAACAAACACAAACACTTACTCAAACACGATATAATAAATAATGAAAACAATAATTTATCTAAAATAGGTACGGAAAAGGAAAACCATATAAGTACATTACAAATTTTTGTTTTCAACAATAAACATTTATTCAAACACAAAATACAAAAAAATAAAAAGTTACACAGTCATTTAGGACAGTTGAAATCATTTCTTAAGAAGATTTTTGGTATTATGCATTTCTATACAATCATCATAGTAATAGGCCCAGAAAGGTTTTGGAAACTTTTCCATAAATTTAAGGAAAAGATAAACACATAACAAATGGCCTTTGTTTTATTACTCAATATATATGAAATAATCTAACAATTGTAGGAAATGACGGAAATGAAAAAAAAAAAAAAAAAAAGTTAATGAGGGGAACGAAAGAAAAAAAATTTTAGAGGTAATATGTATTGGAAATTTTGGAATTAATATATATTCGAACGGAAAAGGAAAGAAAGAAAATTTTATTGGTAATATATATATTAGAAATTTTGGAATTAATATATATACGGAAATGAGAATTTTGAAACAATAATATTAATATTATATATTTAATATAATAAGTAATAATGATTTTTAGATAAGAAAAGAAAAGGTTCCAAGGAGAAATATTTAAATTTAGTTAATATATAATGTAAATAGACTATTTTGGACTATTTTTCTAGTGTTAAGAACTTTTTGAGTATTGGAAAAATTTAGTTAATATATAATGTAAATAGATTAATTTTCTAGTATTAAGAACTTTTTGATTATTGTAACCTTTGATGAAAGATTAATTTTGAAAACCATTGTAATGTAATTGAACGAAAATCCAAGCCTTTAATTAATCTTAATCTAACCTATAGTTACTAGAAAATTATTCTCTTCAAGGATAATTTTCTTTCTCGAAGAAGGGTGGGATGTTGTATTCCAGAATACTACCCTTATTAAATTTAACACTGAATCTCCTAACACATCCTTAAAAACTTCACTTAACATATATTACATTCTCACTTAATACATACCATTCATAAACATTCACAATATTACCAGTTACAGCACACTTAATAACCTGCACCTTTTTATTTATTCAAAACATAGCAACTTGGATTTTCGTCCAAATTGTTTGTTGTTAAAAGTCAGATAGATATAGAAAAATTTCAGTTCCGAACGAGAGGAGTTCGGAAAAAAAGTGAAAATAAAATGAAACCAGATGAAAATAATGAAAAGAGTTAAATTTTAAACATTTTAATTAAAACTTTCATATGTAGACAAATTTAAATAAAACCAGAAAAAAGTTAATATGCAGTGAAAATTGGATCTAGTTGTCCCTAATTCAGTGCGTTGCAACCGGTTTTGTCGGAGCGGTATACAAGAAAGGAGAAAAAATTGGTTAATTAAATTTCGCCAATCTATAAAAGGACTAGTGAATATAGAAAATATTAATAAATCTTCGCTGGGAGAAGAATCGAAAAAAATAAAAGATCCCCGCTCTTCCCTCATTCCGAGGAAGCACGGCGCCGGACATACAACAATTGGAATTTCCGGTGGAAATCTCATGGGCTAGAGGAATGGAGTTGCCGTATGGCAAAAAGGGTAGCTAAACTCAATTATGCATTATCTGCATGGGATAATGAGTTTAGCTATGGGTCCTTTGGGAATACATGACATTTCAGGTGAATAGCATGAACGGTGGGATAGGGGTTGATGTGGCGCGCTGTAAGCGGTCGAAATAAGGCGGAAATTGTGGGTTGGTTCTCCATGTAATATACAGAACCCCCACACAAGTGCCGTTCATAGACAGTATATTTACTTTGGGACTCACCTTTGACGACAAGAGGCAGCACTGAGTTTTTAGGGCATTGAATTCTACTCGGTTAGATTATCCCCAATGATATATCCTGTTGAGGTCTGAATTCAATGTATCAAGCACAAGTTGCTGGTTGGTAGTGACGTTCGAAGAGTTTGGATGGGAGTGTTCGTATGAGTATGAGAAACTCAACGTGCTATCATCAGCAAACGAGTGAATTGGGCTGTGAGTAATTGACAAGAGATCATTTATAAAGATGAGGAAGAGAGTAGGTGAGAGTACCGAACCCTGGGGAACACCTGCATTCATTTGATGGGAGACAGATTTAACACCATCAAGAACCACTTGGATTAAACGGTCAGGAAGATTGTTTCTTATCCATTGGATCAGGGAATTGTCCACTCCATATGGATGCAATTTTGACAAAAGGGCTGGATGCCAAACTCTGTCGAAGGCTTTTGAAATATCCTATGCGACTACCTTGCTTTTATCGAGATAGTGGATGGAATGGCACCACTTTTCGGTAATGTACGCCATCAGATCTCCTGTGGACCTGTTGCTACGAAAGCCATATTGGCGGTCATTGAGGAGGTAATTTGGTTTCAGATGTTTCGATAGTTGACCTTGGAGAGAATAGAAGTTAGTGCTATGGGTCGATAAGAGGAAAGGGATGATTTATCACCCTTTTTGGGAATTGGCTGAATGTTCGCTGTCTTCCATCTATTTGGGGAACGGCCAGTAGAATAAGACAAATGGAAGAGTTTTCGCAGTGGTTTAGCGAGTGAAGAGGAACATCTCTTCAAGAGAATTGGAGGAATGCCAATCGGACCAGCGGATTTGTGCGCGTATAGCTCTTTGAGTGCCCGGGCAACAGTACGCGCTCGGAAGCGAATCTGGCTCATGGTGTGCTGCTTATGCTCAAGTTGGGGTGGAACTGAAGTGGTATTGTGGGGAGGAAGTAATGTGCCTAACACGGGCACTCGGTTGACTTCCTCCTCCATCATATTAATTGATTATTGGCCCGTCGTCGCAACAAGAGAAAACACAAAACAGGATCTTACAACACGACGTCCACGAGGAGCAAGGGGAACAACAATGAAGAAAACACACCGGAATCTATTTGTTCAGTTTTATTCTCTAAATATATATTCCTTAAGGGAATTTGTGACATTCAGTTAATTTTTATTTATCTTATTTTAATATACACATTCCGCGATTGGATGCAATTTATTGCATGTTGTTATGGCAATGGTTTTCGATTGTCACTCCGGTACAAACAAAAATAACCAAATTCACGGACACTCGCGACTACGACTTTAACGCATCCCCGCAACCGGCGGAGAGCGGGAGTTCGGCGACCAGCGTGGTCAGCAGATGAAATTCGACTCCGCGATCATCATCTCATGCAGAGATGATTTCTCAAAAAAGGGAAATTTAAGGAAAAAGGAAGAGAGAGAAAAACTTTTGTCTTAAGGGTGTGAATATATTCTTGCCTAGGATATGTTTTATCTACCACGAGTGTAACGTAGAGTCTCTCTTGTGGGAACAAGAAAACCGGTTCTCGTAGTTGAGATCATGGGTGTGTGTGTGTGGACGTTCATATCCGATGTTGTTGCACGTGTTCGAAAGCAGTGGAACAACGAGAAAGGCAGTCGGCGAGAACAAAGGAAAAGACGACCAAATGGTCCGCTCCGTTATGAGGGTCATGTTTATGCAACGTCGCTATGACGGACGTTGGTAAAAAGGTGTTAATGGGATACGATACTTTATACAATGGAAATTGTATATCGTATCTTGGGTTAATTGCCGAAACGTATCCCTTGCTTTATTTAGGTATGCCAAGCAATTCGTGGTGGCGACGAAAGAAATGCATGATTGTTTGTCTATTGAATCGCTAGTGTTGCAGCTGTAAAAACAAGCTGGCCGACATAGCATTTTAACTCAGACAAAGGGTGCCGAATGTTTGTTTTGTTATTTATGGTGCATATGCACATTAAGGAAACATTTTAGGAATTTCAGATAATGCTTGAAAGCATTACATGTCCTTGGAAAAGGAAATGTTTTCTGGGGCAAATGCAAATGCATTGGCAGGAAACAATGGTAGTTATGGAATTCCTAAAAAGGTCATGAAGAATTCTTACAGAAAATTGTACTTATCCCAGGGTAATTCGCATCCGCAGTGACGGGTTGCCGTGTGCGGGATGGAAAGGGACCAAGTCCAGAGCCGGTGTCTTTCGTCCATACGTTTGTATGGCGAATTGTTTGCCGCTGGGACTGGTAAAGGAGGGCAGGCCCTCAGTTGCACGTTTTACCGATCGAGGGAGGACCGGTACATTGGTGCCAATGTAGCGGTAGCTGCGACCTCGACCGAACGGGAACTTGTGAGGTGCCGGCCGGTCGCGCTTGTTAAAAGATAGGCGACTTTGCTTAGGGAGCTCCTTGTGGGTGGTTGATTGTGTCCAACCCCAGGGCGCCCTAGGCTTACAAGATGCGCGCTCCGAAATATTATGCACCCGGTAAATGTGTGGCGGCGTAGAGGGGCGTGTATTGCCTTTAGTTGCCGCTAATATCGGGCCTTGGAGGGGCCTACTGACTGGAATACCTGTATGAGATGTATCCAGGATGGGGTTGGGTAGGGACACCTGTGTAAGGTGTTCTAAATAGGGCTCCGGGCGGTGGAATCGGTTCGATTTTCCGACCGGTGCTAGTGGGATGCATGGGAAATTTTCAGGGACCTAAGGACGAAGGTATTGAAGTTTAAATAAAGAGGCAAAGCCAGGTGTCCTGCTGGGTGCTGCTACGCGTAGTAGCTGTGGTAACGAGGGGAGCTGGCTTGCTGAAATCGGGTAGAAAGGTCGAGCATTGATGAATCGCCACAGTATAGGGGAGCATTGAGTTGGCTGCAAAATGTGCAGCAAGTAGATTCGCCTTCTCTATTGCAGTGGTGACTGGTTTGTGATGGACTATAAGCGATGGAATGGATGAAAAGACTGAGTTTTGAATGTTTTTCATGAATGCCCAGAAGTTTCTACTACCTGTGGGAAAGTGTAGTATTTTTGTCTCACTCCCTGGTTATGCAAGAACTTGGCGCGTTGAATATACGCATTGCAGTCATTTCTAGCTCTCTTAAATCTTTTCCGGTTTTCCTCAGTATTGTTTGATTTATATAACCGGAAGCTCAACTCTTTAGCTTTAATGGCTGCTCTGCACCCGGAATCGAACCACATATTTCTCTTGGGTTTGATACTCTTTACTCTGTGTGGAATAAAGGTCCGCATGCCTAGTGGAATCGTGTCTGTCAATGTGTCCGCTATAGAGTCGACATCGTTATGGAGGAAAAATAACGACCAATTTAACCTCCCAAAAAGGTCGTTCAGATCTTCCCAGTTGGCTTTCTCGTAGAACTGTGAGGTAGGTAGTCGTGGCGCCAGCATGGACGCGAGTTCTACTATCAACCCACCACTTTCACTGTTTGAATGTTCCGCCAAAAGTTAATCACCAAGTAATTGTTCATCGATCAAGGAGTACAACTGCGCCACAAGACACGCACCAATAAAGGAAGGTTAATGAAACGCCCGTTTAAATGTTCGAATGTTCTTTATTTTATTTGTATTGATAGTTACTTTAGTTATTTTGGACACAAGAAAATTTTCTTTAATTGAATAAGTTTAATATTTGCTTAGTCTGACACAGCACTACGACAACGTCTCCGGGTATTTACGCATCCCCACAACCGATGGTACCGAATAGGTTTTGGGATTTCTGAAAACGTAAAAAGAAATCTTACGGGGAATTGTATGCGAAGACATGCATGAAAGGTAAGTTTTCTTTTACAGGGACTTTTAGATTATGAATTTGATAACCTAGATGCGTAAAGCACTTAAGGTGCTAATGCGCTTGCATTAGCGAAACTTATAAGTTGGGTCGAAGTTATGCGGGTTTTTCAGGTAAGCGAACCGTGGGGTTTGGCGGAACCGCCACAGAACCATACTGTTCTTTTGGGAGTTTTCTTAATAACGTTACTGTTTGTTAGAGGAAATTTAGCTGACACGACACAGTGGTCTGAAGTGCCCAAGGGCGAAGAAACTTCAATTGTGTATTTGTTTGGGTGGGGGGGTGAGAAACAGGTCCAGCATGTTGGCGAACTGACCATATATATCTGGTACCCGTATTGGCTCATTGACAAGTTGAGTTAAGCTATTTGAATCAACAAAAAGCTGGATATATTGGGGGCGGATAGGGTGTTGGGAAGTGTACGCGTAGTATGAGTGCTGACGGAGGACGGGGCGGAATCATTAGCGGATAGAGAGGAGACGACGTTTGAGAGCGGGAGAGGTGAGATTGATGTCAAAGAAGGTGGGAGAAAGTGATAGAGTGTCATTTGGCAACGTTGATTTCGAGACAGTTGTTATGACACCAAGTGGAGAAGCTGTCCAATTGTAACAGTGAGGAGCCGAGGAGAGCGGATCGTTTTGTAGAGTTTAGTGTCATCCGCGTAGCGAGAGAGAGAGGCTGGGAGAGAAAGAGGGAGAGAGAGAGAGACAGGTGAGTACTTTATATTAGAGTCTATGTCATTAATGCTAACGATAAATAGAAGGGATCACAGATGACTGCTTTGTCAGATGATGGGTTTTGTAATATGTGACAGTTTGGCGATGGGATGGTAGTGTGGCGGTTCCAATAACACCACCGCTCGCTTTTTCTAGGTACAATACCTAACTTCCCCCTAGGGCATACAGAAAGCATAAAAACCTGGAAAGCATGCACCTTCCTTTACATAGTCTGTACTATAAAGCCCTGAAATGCTGCAAATCCATAATATTCGCTGATGCAAAATTCACCAGGACCAAACAGACATGTTCCTTATAAGCAATTTGGTTGCACCACCAAACAACCAAGAGATATTTCTTTCCTTTCTTGTTGACCTACAAGCACATCGGCCGGTAAGCCGATCGACAGGCATCAACATTCGATAAGCATTACCATCAGGGGCATGCTTGCATACAACGCAGCATATTGCTAGGAATCCAATTCGGTTACGACATTACGTAACCGATATGAGTTCTCAAACTTGCCCATGCACACAGAAAGAGAATGTTTTTTTCCACACAGGCGCATGGAAAGTCATATTAGAGCACGCCAGCAACGTGCGCCCGATCAGAATGGATCCCTTACGCGGTACCAATCAGATAAACATTTCCTTTTATGGAATTGTTATATTCACGGTCCGCGTGCTCATGCACAGCATGACCGCGCGAGGTAACCGCATCTGTGTGTGTGCACATCCTCTCCGTGATCATCATCTAGGAACATCCCTTATATGGTTACCGAAGCGATGGATGGAATTTTTGGTATTTTGTCGCTTCGGTTGATATAGCCAATCGTAAAACTGATTCCGTGGAGGAAGGTCGGGTCCTCCACGTAAAACGTCGAGTGGTGTGGCGACGCGAGTGTTGTGCGTTGAGAACATTTCCGATGAACATTGTTTTTTTTATATTTATTTTGAAGTTATTTTAATGAGTGTCAATTATAAGGAATAAAACAATATTGAAACGTGGTGTTGTATTAAAGGAAATGAAAAATGTGTTTTTATCTCGTTCGACTAGTTCTGGACTGACCACAATCGGGAAGTGCGTTGCTCGCCATTGAAATTCCTTCACGTGTATCCTTTAGCTACCCCTCCGTCAGTTGATTCGCCTTTATTGATGATGTGTCGTTTCATTACATTACGATAGACGCGATAATAGTGCTATAGACCAGCCCACCGACAAGATGCCCAATAAAATCAATGTGTCTCGAAGCAGCGATTGTTTACAGAAGTAAAGTGTTTCAAACTGTAGAGCAGCATCCACGGCAGTTGCATTCCACAAAGTGATCGTCAGCTCCATTAATAACAAAGCCGATACCGGAACTTTTACCCCACATTGGCGACAAGCTACAGTAATAACAGCGTGGGATGTGCGTAGAATCAGTGCCAACGATTGCACACATACGTCCTACCCCATAGTAGAAGTTGTATGAAAGGGTGGTAGGTGTTTAAATGATTTGTTGGGTTGTTCTTGGATATAGTCATTCTGCCGATCGTTAGGTAACCGTTTTTGGACGGATGGAAAATTCAATCGTATCTAGAAGGGAGAACTATGCGGAAACAAGCTTTGTTTCACAGGAAGCAAGTGACATTCTTTTACGGGACTCCTCTACTTTTTCAGAGCGAATTCCGAAATCCAATCAGAGTTCGCGGTTTTAGAGACGCTCTTTAATAGATATGAGGAATTTAGTTGATTGGAATAATTGAGTTTATTAATACGGCCGCGCCATTCTGCACGCGTAAGAATGATGTCGTATGGATGCTGCCCTATTTTGAACGAAACTAGCGCATTGCGGGGGATTTGGTGCGCCTTATCTTGTGGTATTTTCCTGTGACTACCTTCATCGTGGTATGATGACTATATTTGGTTTATATTCTATAAGATTGCATAAATATCAAATTAGGGCAAAATAAATGTCATGTCATGTCATGTCAATAAGTCTTTAGAAAATGAGGACGATTTTCTTTTATTTTCTTATTTAGCGACCTAATAATTACACATAATACTGTCCAGTTATCGTCTCTCTCTTTTCCAAATAGTCAACGAACATACCACATGCATCGTAAAACACAGTAGCCATAACCTTTAAAGCGGGGTGGCATACAGGGCAAACTCTCTTATTGCTTTGAACCCGGGCGCCAGAGCGTTCCTTGTCCCTGTACAAGCCAAGTTGACATGCAGTCTCTACGTGACACCCCTGGACAGCTACTTTGGCACTCGTCAATTAATGAACCAATGCATACAGCAACATCCTGAGAAAGGTTGGCGCAAGGCTAATAATCTTCCCTGGAAAAACAAATTATTATGGACAATTTAACAAGGCTCGGATATCTACCGGATACACGACGACGACCATGGAAACGAAAATGGCTAAACGAATTTCCTCATGGAAAGTCCGATAACTATACATAGGCCGAGCTGCACAACAGCTAGCCGATGCCCTGACTGAATATAAGGCAGACATAACAACATTACAAGAAATAAGATGGACGGGGAGTGGTGTTATTCAAATTTTTTTTTTTTAAAACTGTATTTATTAACCATAATTAAAATTTGTACATTTAAGTAATACAGTGACTTAAAATTAAATTCGTGACAATTGCTTACATGTAATTATTATTATAATACATTTTCCAAACAATGTTTTAAGAGTTATAGGCTATATGTGTGTTTATACATTTAGTAGGGTTTCGTCTTCCTGGAAAAGGTCAGAAAACCAGGAATTTCTTATTTTTACTTTACTTAATCTAAACTTAACCCTAAATATAAATATAAATATAACTTAACCTAACTTAGTCTGATTATTATAAAATGAGCTATAAACAAAACAAAGTTTTATAATTAATGGGATTTATGAATTAAAGGATGTGGAATGAGGTCAGTTATGGGTTAGAGGTAGAGTATTTCTCTCCGATTGTTCGTTGGAAAAGCGTAGGATGTTGGAGAATGGTTGGACGTTACAGTATTTGAACTGGTTAGGGGTAACTTCGGTGTTGTGGTATATGATCTCGTTTGAATCATTTACCAGTCTGCCTGAGACGAAGAGAGCTATCTGTGTGGAGACAGTTGGGATAGTTAGTTCTGATATCTAGAGGGGTCTCTATGAGCGAGGTTATTATGGGATTGGGATTATTTTGTAGGTTGTCGATAAATTTGATAGACAGTTCGAGGAATCGTCTATCGAGGCGCTCAATACCAGCGGTACGAAATCCGAACTGACAGTTAGGGATGAGTGCATTCTCATTGGCAAATGAGAGAAGATTTTGGTAGATCTTGCGTTCCAGTATCTTACTTAATGTACTTAATAGGGATATTGGACGATAATTGCAAGGACTATTACTACTACCGGGCTTCTTAATAGGAATTACTACCGCAGTTTTCCAGTTCTCTGGGAAGTGCGATGCATTAATTATATGATTAAGAAGAATGAGGATGGGAAGTAGATTCGGTGGGCGCAGCCTTTTAAATAGAAGACGTGGGATTCCATCTAATCCAGTTGACTTTTTGTTATTTCCTGATCTTACGATCTCGGATAATTCGTCCGCAGTTAGAAAATTTGTAGTGTCTAAGGGGTGTGAAGCTATGTTTGTGTTGTTGAATTCACCGATGAAAGGAGTAAAAGATGGGAATAATCTGTTTGAGATGTATTCGTTTACTGTGTTCTCGAAGCCAGGAGTTGAGAGAGAATTATTTTGCTCATGGATCTTTGCAAAGTGTTCTGCGAGGCAATTTGCTATGTCCGAATCGGACTGGGCAATATTATTGCTGATCGGGTTAATGAGATGGTCAATTCGGGGTTTATATTTACGACCAGTTAATTGGTTGATGTTTTTGAAAAGATCCCGGTTTGGTTTGATATTTTTAAGTGTGGAGATGTAGTTTTCTTCTGCGAACTTTTTCAACTGCTCATTTATCAGAGTGGATAGGAGTTGGATTTGGCTTTTAATAAAGGGACAGTATCTTGTATGAAGTTTACGACGGAGCTGCTTTTTAAGGCGCAATAATTTGGTTAGGATGCTGGGCAAAGGCTTTCCTAAATAGTTATGAGGAATGGTTGTCGGGGTGTTGTTGCTGAGAGCCTCCTTAAGAATTTGCTCTATTCTTAAAGATGCTTGATCGATTTCAGTAGGGAGTAAGTTAGATGCTTCAGGGATATACAAGTCAGAGAAACTTATCGCTATGTCCCTATTGACTTTTCTCCAATTTGTTTTGGTGAAGTTTGGGACAGAGTTTGACGAGTATAGTGGATGGAAAGCGGGGATTTGGATCGTGGTGTGAACGAAACCATGATCGGAAGGAAAGATAAAGGAGACTGTAGGTGGACCCGCTGAATAAACATCGTCGGAGTTGAGGAAGAAGTCGAATGTTGACCTGGCTGAGCTAGAGACACGAGTTGGCTGTAATGGGGAGTCAATGTAAGTATATGGATAAGACTGGAGGAGGGCTAGCAATTGGCGACCATATTTGTTGCATTTATTATCATTGAATGCTGTGTGACGAGCATTCCAGTCTCCCCCGATTATAAATGGAGCGCGAACGGACTGTTGGATAATCTGCGAAATGTCAGTATCTGGGAAATCTGGTTGTCGTGAAGGGTGAATATAAATGGATGCTAAGACGAGCACTTTATTGTTCTCACAGAAAAGTTTTACTGCTGTGTATTCAATGCTGGATACACAGGTGAATCTAATTTCACTGAATTGAAATTTTTTGTGAATTAAGATGCCGGTACCTCCATGAGATCCATTAGTTCTGGGGTTAGAAACTAAAGTGTAATTGGAAATTGAAACTCGGGAATTTGGTTTGAGCCAGGTCTCTGAAAGGAAGAGGATATCTGGGGAAAACTTTTCAACAAACAACCGGAGGTGTTGCTTACGTAAGTTAGAGTAAATGGATTCTGTGTTGAGGGAGATAATGGTTAGTTTAGAGAGAGCTGGAAAGAATATGGGAAGTTATTAGTGAAAGAATCTGACCTTTTTTCTCTATTTCTGACATCTTCCTCAGCGAAGGTAGCATGGCTTGTAAGCTTTGGATGTATCCCATGATGTCCAGATTAAAGTTTTCAGTATTGTTGTTAGGGGGAGTGGTACTGTTGAGGTTTCCTCTTGCTGCATCCGCGTACGATATTCCGGGTCGGGTTGACTTCGTTTCCTGCAATACTGTTGGTTTCGTTTTTGTTGTTGTTGTTGTTGATTTTATAGTTGTTGCTAATTTCCGTCTTTCCAGAAGTTTTAGCTTCTGAGGGCATTGGGAAAAATTTGCCGGATGAGGGCCTCCGCAGTTACAGCATTTAACTGTGATCTTTTTGTTGGTAATGGATCCATCAGCGTTGACGGTTTGTATTGTTTCAGGTTCCAGGCCTTGTGGATTTACTTTGCATTCCTCGAGCTCGTGTTCCTCTGCGCATCTGCCGCAACGTCTTTGCTGGTGGCATGAGACCGCCAAGTGTCCTGATTCTTGACATCGCTTACAATGAAGAATTTCTTGTTTGTGGGGCTCTTCGATTGCGATTTTTTGGGTAAACAAATATTTAATTTGTTTAAGTTGCTTGATGTCCTGATTAGGTGGGATTTGTATGATCCGGAGGTTTTTTACGTTGTTTGTCCTCATGTACGGTGTTTGGAAGTAGTCCAGCTTATTGATTTTTATTTGTGGACATATCCTAGCGATTTCCAGTCCCACTTCTTCGTTGGTCCATTCGGGATCGATGTGCCTTATAATAAAGGTAGCTGGTTTGCTGTTCGGATGCTGGAAGGTGAAGAACTGATACTGTTCCTCTAACAGTTTTTTAACTGCCCTGTCATGATCGACTAATGATCTGACTGCTATGGAAGTCCTCGATCCTTTTGCATTGGTGCTAAAATTCCGGTGACCCAAGGCATTTTGCAGGGTTTGAATTGGTGCTTTGCTGCTGGTCGGGTTTCTGATGTAGATTGGCGGTGGTCTTTCGTTTTTGTGCTGGGCGGGCAGGGGACTCGGTGCTGGCTTGGCTTGTTTGGTGGTTTCCTTACGGGCTGATGATTGTTGTTTGGGTGGACGTGTTATTCAAAGAAACGAGTATGGCATTTATTATAGCTGTCATGCAAAACACCATATACTCTGGGTAGGCTTTCTAGTCAGCCGAAAACAGAAACCTGCCATTATCGGCTTTAATGCAATATACTCTTCGCGCGAGTTAACGCTTGACTCATCATAATCACCTAAACATAACATAATCAATGCATCTCGTCTTTTAGAGCAGACGATAAAACCCGACTTGCATACGCTACAGTGTAATTATATTTTAAGTACCTTTCTCTTAATTACCTATTAAGAGATACACAGGTAGATATCTTGTAACTACCTGACGTACACTTTGTTTTGTATTAAAATATTAGATCTTAAGTAAAAATAAAAAATAAAGACTGTCAGAATAGATTCTAGTCTCAGTGAAGAACATAATATTTTTTAAAAGTAAATGGTAAACGTTAACTCGCGCAAGGCATGTTTAACAACATAACCTTCATAATCGTTCACGGACCTACAGAGGAGTCCCCTGACATCGAAAAAGAAGAATTCTGCGAGAATGCCGAACGGGCCCTCAATGCCTGCCAAAGATACGATGTGGATATCGTTCTTGGTGATTTGGGTGCGAAAATAGGTCGGGAGCCGGTTTTCTGGCACTACGTAGGTTCTCATAGTTTGCATGAGAACACAAATGACAATGGATTATTAGTCATCGAACTGGCAGCATCGACGAACTTGATCGTTGCGAGTAACAGGTTTCCCCATAAAGCCACCTGTGTATCACCTGATGGTGCCACTCCAACCAAACTGACCACGTGCTGATAGATCGCTGCTACATATCGAGCCTGATGATGGTATGAACGTACTGAGGTGTCAACGTCGACTCGGATCACTATCTTGTTGGTATAGTTTTCCGAGCGCGGTTCGCCTTACGGAGGCGTATTGCATCTGTGGATCAAGTTCAGTTCAATATGGCTGCCATACGCAATGAGACCACCAACAACACCTTTGGTCATGGGTTGGGACTCGCCCTCGAAGAGCCCAATTGAGGGAGAGTAAGTCCTGGGGCCAGAATGCCGGGCCTAAAAGAGAAATGGACACGCCTTAAGAATACTATGTAACATCAGAGTGTATACTTCTGACATTAAGATTTAATATTTAATCATCTGAGAGTGTATTAAGGGTGTTAATAGTTTTGTTTATTAGGTCCCTGTTTCACGCTGGGAACCAAAATGTAATATCGGTTTTTATGATTCATACCACATTTAGCTTTAATATTTATTCATGTGGATGCCGTATTTAGTTTTAATATTTATTCATTAAGGATTGCTTACGTGTGTCTTGGGTCAGAGGGCTACCTTCCGGGTTTGCGTGTTTCTCAAATGGGGACTTGCCTTCCTTGGTTGTGGCTTCTTCTACTGTCTCCTTGCTTCCTTCTGGTTTGGATTGGTTGCAATTAAAACAGCACGCTCTCTTTACTTTTATTTAATCTTTAATATCAAAACCAACACTTTTACAAACAGTCTTCATTTAATCTTTAATGCCAAAACCAACACTTTTACAAACAGTCTTCATTTAATCTTTAATGTCAAAACCAACACTTTTACAAACAGTCTTCATTTAATCTTTAATGTCAAAACCAACACCTTTACAAAGAGTCTTCATTTAATCTTTAATATTGAAACTAACACTTCTAGTTTTCATTTAAACTTTAATATTAAAACTAACACTTCTAGTTTTCATTTAAACTTTAATATTAAATTGTATACTTAGACTTAGTAGTAAAAAGGCCCGCTGTACACACGCTAAGGCCACAACCTTCTTACTACATTATTACACTATATATTATCCAAATCACCCATTCGCAACCATTCTTTATATACCAAATTAATGCAAATGATGCATTCCCTCTATCAGAGTGCATAACCTATTTTGAGGCTATTTGCCTATCACATGTTGTCCAATAATTATTTCCCGTTCAATTTGCCCTGCTTAAAATGCGTCGGTAGTGGATTGAGCTATTACTTAATTGCTTTCCTATGGCGAACCAAATATCGTGCTTTGGCCCGTGTGCAAATCGTATCATCCGATTAATTGCGTTTCACTGCTGTGTCCGCTATTTCGCCGAACTCGGCACTTTACCAACGCTCTATTAATTCGTCGTCGGTGGCCTTTGACAACACCGCCCTTGTCATATAGCTTGTAAAAAAAAAGAAGACTTGGTAAACAAAAAGAAGACGTGGAGTCGAAACATGAGCCTGCCAGGTGCTCGCTTGGTTTTTTGGTGACACAGCGGAATGATTGTAGCAAGCGACCTTGGGCTCGTTTGCCATAATAGGCGCCTTCCGCCGGTTGGTATTTACGAATAATATGATATGGGAATATTATGGTATGAACTAATTGCTGCAGCCTCTGAATAGATGAGTGGTTATCGCAACGCGTGTGATATGTATTTGAATGTTTGTGGGAAGAAGGCGTATTTTTGAGGATTGTTTATATTTGTATTGTTCGGAAAAATGTCTGTTAGCTTGTTTTGAGAGGGGTTGCAAAGCGAGGTGTAACAACTGTCAGTACTGCCAACTCGATCTTAGGCAGTAGTCGTAGAGATCGTAGCGACTGGTTTGGTGATGAGTGCAAACTAGCGACTGAACGTAAGAATGCTGCATACTGGGCAATGCAGCAGTCTCATAGGACGCGGGTACGCGAGGAGAAATACAAAGAGCTCAGAAGATCTGAAAAAAGACTTCACAGACAAAAGAAAAGTGCCTGGGAAAAAAATCTAGTCTGTGAAATAGAGAAAAGTAGAGAGCGAGGTCCGCACCAGACGCGGAAGTTCTATCAAATAATCCGTAGTATGACGCGGTATGCACCACGCTGCACTTACTGCAAGGATAAAGAGGTTAATCTGATCCCCGACCCTGAAGGCATTCTGGAGCGATGGTCTAATGTGAGCAAACACGGCACTCAACGCGCGGACAGCTTTCTCATGCCTAAATTTTGATTTAATATGTGACAAACACGTTCTTTGGAGATTTTCATAGCCTCTGCTATCTCTCTCACTTTAATTCAGCGATCGTTTAGCACCATTTGGTGAACTTTAGGGATGTTACCGTCAGTTGTTGCATTTTTTGGACGTTCCGAACGTTCATCGTCTCCCAAGCTCTCACGGCCACGTTTAAATTCAGCTGCCCAACATTACACTGTGGTAAATAATGGTGCAATCTCCATGCACATAGTCCAACTCATCCTTGATTTGCGTAGGCGTATTGCCTTTCAAAACCAAACATTTATTGATAGCACGATACTAAATTTTGTCCATTTTCACAAAAACACTCACATCGACTCACTCAAACGGCTGTCAAATAAATACTACGCGTCCAAAATGGCTGAAATTTGGCGAATAACTGTTAAAAGTCTATTGACGAGTGCTGCTATCTTCACGTTGAGGTCGGAAACGTTCCAGCCCACCCTCGTATTTGTGTTTACATTTCGGTTCAAGTATTTTCTATATATTTCAATATCTTTCTAGAAACTTTTGAGACTTTCCATGTATATATATATATATATATATATATATATATATATATATATATATATATATATATATATATATATATATATATATATAAATGTATATACATATATATTGATAATATTAAATACGAGGGTTGCCTTTTATATTTCGGGATTAGAGAACAAAAACAAATATTGATCATCGAAAATCACTTTATTGTTTTAAAATATTATTCCCCATGAAGATCTATACACTTTTGCATGCGTTTGAACCAATTGTCGAAGCACTTTTGCCACTCTGATTGAGGTATCTCCAACACATGCATTCTGAATGCAGCAACCGCCTCTTCAGGTGTCGAAAAACGTTGACCTCTCAGTTTGTTTTTTACGTACGGGAATAAAAAGAAGTCATTCGGTGCCAAGTCAGGACTATACGGCGGATGACCCATCAAATCGATGTTTTGGGTGCTCAAAAATGCAGTTGTCCCAGCCGATGTGTGAGAGCTCGCATTGTCGTGGTGAACAGTGATCCGTCTTCGGCGGTTGGTTTTCCTGATTTCTTGGAAGACAACTGGCAAACAAATGGTTGTGTACCACTCAGAATTGACTGTTCTGCGTTGTTCTAGTGGTACGGTTGCGACATGTCCAGTTTTTCCGAAAAAACAGGCGACCATTTGCTTGGAAGTGCTTCGCGCGCGAACAACTTTTGTTGGATTTGGCTCATCTTGAAACACCCAGATTGTCGACTGCTGTTTACTTTCTGGCTCATACGCGTAAATCCACGATTCATCACCTGTCACGATGTCATAGACGTGTTTCGAAGCACCGCGACCGTATTTTTTGAGCATTTCTTTCGACCAATTAACACGAGCCTTTTTTTGGGCGATTGACAAATTGTGTGGGATCCAACGCGAACAAATTTTTTTGACAGTCAAATGTTTATGCAATATTGAATGTATGCTGGTCCCACTAACCCCTAAGGTTGTCTCAATCTCACGATAGGTCACATGACGATCTTCCAAAATCAGTTCGCGCACAGCATCAATGGTTTTCGGAACAACAACTGATTTTGGACGACCTTCACGAAATTCATCTTGGAGTGAACTACGGCCACGATTGAATTCACCATACCATCGATAAACACTGACCCTTGATGGAGCTTCATCGCCAAAAATTGAATTAAGTTCATCCATGCACTATTGCGAGTTAATCCACGCCGAAAGTTGTAAAAAATAATCGCACGAAAATGTCTACGATTTAATTCCATTTTTGGGCCGAGATGAATCTTTTAAGTTACTGTAAACAACACAAATAGCGCTCGTATGTCAAAACGTTCTGAGTGCGTATAACCTCAAAAATGTCCAACTTTACGACAGAGCTGTCAATTGCCGGATTGCAACGCTAGGGTTGCCAAATCCCGAAACATAAGAGGCAACCCTCGTATTAATTGAGAAAGTATTGTACACCGAAAGGCAAAACAAAACTAAAAGACAGTCTACAATTTAGAGTGCTAGTGAAGAGCCAGTAAGTTATTTAAGAAAAATAATTGTAAATAGAACAGCAACTTTTTTCTAAAATAAGTGCGGAATTTAATGCAAATAAAATCTTTTCACCCAACTAAGAATCAGAAGTCACATATTTTTGCAAATATTTTTTTCTCTATGGTCTATTCCCGAATACGTGGAACTCAAATTTATGTATTTGTCAGTGTCTATTTTTGACATATACATATCATATTTTATTTCATACTGCAGGTACATTTACGACGGGGACGATAGTAGTAGACTTAAGCATAGGGTAAGATCCACTTTACGAGTTAAAATCTTTTAATTACTTCGCTGTATTTATTTACTGGATGTCACAATACTAACCTTCGCAGAAACTTTAGGTCGTCCAATATTTCAATTTATTTGACTAGAGCTTCATAATTAATGAAATAATTAACAACAAGTTTAAGAAGGAGTTAATATTAATACTCTCGGATATTTTCAGAAAATTCCCTAGGTATTTTTGGCTGCTTACCTTGTGTATTCATTGAACTTATTCCGGCTCAATCTATTCATGGGGCACACTGTTATGCTGGGAAGAGTTATATTCCAATAGCGGAAATCCTTTTCGATGGAAATTACAGTACTTTTGTTTTTGAATTTATCCAAGGACTGTAGACCCAAAACAATGGAGCAGTACAAAGCGGATACGGTTAGCACTAGCCACATGATCCTGTAGGAGAATTGCAAAATAACTTTCAGTCACTTCAAAAATATTTACCTTTCAAATAGCATGAGGTCTTGTCGGCCAATGTACGGTAGTCCATGAATAGGCCCTTTTGCAAAAAACAACTTAAAAAAATAGCATTTTAACCGCCTTCTCTTATCTGGTTTCGGCTCTGCATTCATAGCTGTTGCAATTGAATACACGTGTCTTAATGGGCTTGAAAACGAATTTTAACAGCTTTTGAATAGAGTTCAGAATTTAAAGAATTTATATTCAGGACTCATTTTGCCATTCGGAATTCTACTGGCCTTTCAGTAGCAACATTTCAAGTAGTGGTTTGGATTCCACTCATCGTGAATCATGGGTAAGTGCATTAAAAGTTTATCAATTATGCACACATTGTTGATGTCGGACTGCATAGTTGCTATCTGCCGTCAAGTGTAGTTTCATGTCAGGACAGCCTATTCTCGACCAATATAAGCGAACGGGACCGGTGGACGGATGTTTTTATGTGATGTAACAAGCAACTTTTCATCGGTAAAGAACACGCAGCCATTAGGAACATAAATCGATATATCGTGTTAGATGAAGTGAGAGCTTGTTTCGGGCTAGTCCACGTAAATGGGATTAGTTTCATGGTCAGCATCGAAAATGGTCATTACAAGTGAAAATGAAACATTACTTCCTGCGTTAATTTACTGTACACTGGATGAACTGTGTAGTGTGGTACTTGCTGTAGAAGCCATATATAAATTTTTAAATGGATAAATCAGTGAATTCCTCTTAATGTATGAATTCGTATTCGGGAAAATTCTTATTGCAGTAAAGGGAACACTTGGCAATAAATAAGGATAATTCATGGCAACTACCCAGGCATTATGGGATCTAATGGTAATTGGTTAAACAAATGTTTAGTTGATGTTTTCGGTGTTTCGGCTATAATTGCGTTTTAATGCATATTGCACAAGCACGTTACTTAAGTGGGGGTAGATTTCAGTAAAGATGGATTAGGTATCAACTAACGATTTCACTAATCTATACGTTATGTAATAAAATGTATCCGAATTAATGAATTTTGACAAATACAACAATTTAATCCCTGCAAAGTAATTCCTCAACTATATAATATTCTTGCGCCAATGTCTTTTCTTAGAATGTCTTCTGGAACTTAATTTTTGTAACGTTATAAAGTAACTCCCTTTAAATTCAAGGACACATTTTTCTAATATATAAAAATGATTTTTTATTTCTTTTATTATATTATTTATTGCAATGTAAATAAATTACATGGTATCTTAAACCTGACAGCGTTAGCTGCTAAGACTTTCCGCTAGTCTAACATTAAATACTATCGTTTTTACATTTTATTTTGTACTTAAACTAAGGTTAGTTTGATGTAGAGCTTGTCGATATAACATGATGTTGGTTCAGAGATTATATGTACATATTTGTATATATATATATATTTGTGTATATACATATATATATATATATATATATATATATATATATATATATATATATATATATATATATAATTATATCATCATCATCATCGGCACTACAACCGGGTCTGCCGCGCTGTCTCCTTCCATACATCCTGCCACAAAGGACTTTCCGGGCAGGGTCCTCTTCGCTCATTCGAGCTAGGTGTCCCGCCCACCGGAGTCTACCGAGCTTGATTTTTCTTACAATATGAGCTTCAAGGTAGATTGCGTACAACTCATGGTTGTAGCGTCTCCGGAATCGTCCCCCCTCACATACGGGGCCAACAATTCTCCTTAAGACCTTTCTCTCGAACGTGGCCAAGAGTTCAGAGTGCCTTTTATTAAGCACCCAGGTCTCGGATCCATACATGAGTACTGGTAAGACCATGGTCTTGTACAGTAGTAGCTTGGATGTTCTGGATAAATTTCGGGATTTAAAGAGCCTTGATAGACCATAGTAGGCTTTGTTGGATTTAATCAGCCGTTCGCGTATTTCTTCTTCCATATTGTTATCGGCTGATACTATTGACCCAAGGTAGTTAAAGGATTGCACTACTTCAAATTCGTGCTCCACTACCCTGATAGTTTGACCAACGTTAGGTCTTCTCTTCGCAGAAGTTGCCACCATGTACTTGGTTTTTCCCTCATTAATGCGCAGTCCCAGTTTTTGTGCCGCCTGCTCGATCTGGGTGAAGGATTCCTGTACCGCCGATTCGGTTCTACCGATGATGTCGATGTCATCTGCGTAGGCAAGTATCTGGCTGGACTTGGTGACAATAGTCCCTCTAGTTGTAACGCCAGAGTCACGGATTGCTTTCTCCAACGCCAGGTTGAAGAGGAGGCAGGCCAGACCGCCCCCTTGTCGGAGTCCATTATAGATGTTTATTGGTTTGGACAGCAATCCAGCTACTTTTACTTGACTAGTTACGTTGGTCATGGTCAACCTACAAAGTCGTATCAATTTATTTGGAATGCCGAATTCTCTCATGGCATTATATAGTTCTACCCTGGCTATGCTGTCGTAGGCGGCCTTGAAGTCTATAAACAGATGATATAATGGAATCTTAAATTCCCGACATTTTTCCATCGCCTGCCTAAGGGTGAATATCTGATCAATTGCTGATTTGCCTGGGATGAAGCCACACTTATATTGACCAATGATGGCTTTAGCGTATGGGGATATCCGGTCTTGTAGGATAGTGGAGAGTATCTTATAGGCGGTACTCAGCAATGTTATACCCCTATAGTTGCTGCACAGTGTGATATCTCCCTTCTTATGTATGGGGCAAATTATACCACGACGCCAATCTTCCGGCATCTCCTCTTGCTCCCATACGTGCACCACGATCTCGTGAATTGCGTGATGTAACGCTGTCACTCCTTGTTTGATCAGCTCAGCTGGTATGCCATCAGCTCCAGGGGCTTTATTTGATTTTAGCTGTCTAATGGCTTTTAGGGTTTCCTCAATGCTTGGTGGCGCCAGCATTTGGTCCTGGTCTTGCATTGGTGGAGCCTCCAATTCTTCTGTGAGCTGACCATTTAGCAATTCATTAAAGTGCACTTCCCATCGCTCCAGAATGCCTTCAGGATCGGTGATCAGATTACCATCTTTATCCTTGCAGTAAGTGCAGCGTGGTGTGTACCGCGTCATACTGCGGATTATTTGGTAGAACTTCCGCGCCTGGTGCGGACCTCGCTCTCTACTTTTCTCTATTTCACAGACAAGATTTTTTTCCCAGGCACTTTTCTTTTGTCTGTGAAGTCTCTTTTCAGTTCTTCTGAGCTCTTTGTATTTCTCCTCGCGTACCCGCGTCCTATGAGACTGCTGCATTGCCCGGTATGCAGCATTCTTACGTTCAGTCGCTAGTTTGCACTCATCATCAAACCAGTCGTTCCGATATCTACGACTACTGCCTAAGATGGAGTTGGCAGTACTAATGACAGTATTCTTAAGGCGTGTCCATTTCTCTTCTACGCCCGGCATTCTGGCCCCAGGACTTACTCTCCCTCCGTCGAGCTCTTCGAGGGCGAGTCTTAACGCATGACCAAAGGTGTTGCTGGTGTTCTCATTGCGAAGGCAGCCGTGTTGATTCGAACCTGATCCGCGGATGCAATACGTTTCCGTAAGGCAATCCGTGCTCGGAAAACTGTACCAACAAGATAGTGATCCGAGTCGACGTTGGCACCTCGGTACGTTCGTACCGTCATCAGGCTCGAAGAGTGGCGGCGATCTATCAACACGTGGTCAATTTGGTTACGAGTGGCTCCATCAGGTGATACCCAGGTGGCTTTGTGGATATCTTTACGCGGAAACCTGGTACTCGCAACGACCAAGTTTTTCGATGCTGCCAGTTCGATGACTCGTAGTCCATTGTCATTAGTGTTCTCATGCAAACTATGGGAACCTGCGTAGTGCCTGAAAACCGGCTCCCGACCTATTTTCGCATTCAAATCCCCAAGAACGATTTTCACATCGTATCTTGGGCAGGCATTGAGGGCCCGTTCGACGTTCTCATAGTAATCTTCTTTTTCGTCGTCAGGGGACTCCTCTGTAGGTCCGTGAACGTTTATGAGGCTTATGTTCTTAAATTTGCCTCGCACGCGAAGAGTGCATAGCCTTTCATTTATTGCATTAAAGCCGATGATGGCAGGCTTCAGTTTTTGGCTGACTAGAAAGCCTACCCCGAGCACATGGTGTTTTGCGTGACAGCTGTAATAAATGTCATACTCTTTTCTTTGAAAAACACCACTCCCCGTCCATCTTATTTCTTGTAATGCTGTTATGTCAGCCTTATATTCGGACAGGGCATCGGCTAGTTGCTGTGCAGCTCGAGCTCTGTATAGTGAGCGTATGTTCCATGAAAAAATCCTTAAATCGTTTAGCCGTTTTCGTTTCCGTGGTCGTCGTCGTGTATCCGGTCCATATCCGAGGCTTGTTAAATTTGCCATAATAATTCATTTTTACGGGCCTGGTTATTAGCCTTGCGCCAACCTTTCTCAGGATGTCGCTGCATGCATTGGTTCACTACTTGGCGGGTGTCAAAGTAGCTATCCAGGGGTGTCACGTGGAGACTGCATGTCAACTTGGATTGAACAGGGACAAGGATCGTCCTGGACTTCGCCGGGTTGAAGGCAATCAGAGACTTTGCCCTGTATGTTCGCACCCATCCCCCCATATAATTATATATATATATATATATATATATATATATATATATATATATATATATATATATATATATATTCTATTCTATTTATTTGCCTGTAGGAATCTGAAAGTTCATGACCTCACCGACTCGATTCCGCCATTGTTCCCGGTTCTGTGCACTCTTCTTCCACGTTCGGCCATCCGATCCGATCTCCTCGAGGTCCGACCTAACATTGTCCTCACATCTCCGCCGCGGCCGCCCTACCGGTCTCTTTCACATTGGTCTACCGTCAAGAATTCTACCCACGTTGCCCATTCGCGCCATGTGTCCGCCCCATCTTAATCTTCGCGACTTGATTACTCTCACTATTGTAGGTTTGCGATATAGCTCTTCCAATTCGTGGTTGTGGAGATCCCTCCATTGTCCTGCCTCCTCGTCATATTTGCCGCCAAAGATACCTCTCAACCCTTTATTCTCGAATACGGGGATTTTTTTTTCTTCCCGTTTTGTGAGAGCCCATGTTTCGCATCCGTATAGAACAATCGGCATGATTATGGCTATATAGACACGGAGCTTTATATTACGTGATAGCAGTTTGGATTTGAGCAGTTTACTGACTGCATGCCAACTAACGTTGCCGGAATGTAGTATTTTGTTAATTTCCTTCGACATTTCGTTACTAGCCGTCAGTATTGTTCCCAGGTATTTTAATTCTTTGACATTTTCAAATACCTTGCCCCTGATGTTTATGTGCGTTCCCTGTGGTCCACCTGCTCTCGCCGTAATCGTGTCTTCATTTATTTCTAGGCCCACCTCTTCTGCCGCTTGCATCATGATTTCACTGATTTTACTTGCAGTTTCTAGATTATCGCCCAAAACGGCGATGTCATCCCCATATGCGAGCACTTCTGTGACCCCGTTCAGGGATGATACGGTCATGTTGTCGGCTTGTACCTTTCTGATGACATACTCGAGCACAAGGTTAAAAAGTCACGCTGAGAGGCCATCTCCATGTTTTAGTCCGTGGCGGATTTCAAATAGTTGTGAGAGATGGTTTTCTATTCTAACTCGCACTTTATATTCGTTCATGCAAATTTGAATGAGGACGGCATATTTTTTCGGGATTCCCAGCTCAACTGTAATAATATGTAGAATCTTTGCTTTGCGACTGAATCGTAGGCTTTTTTAAAGTCAACGACCAGTTGGTGTACCGTCTCCACGTATTCCTACTTATTTTCCAGCAGTTGCTCTATTGTGAACATTTCATTGCTTGGTGACCGGTTCCTACCGAATCCGCATTGGTAGTCTCCCAGTATTTCTTCTGCGTACGGTGTGATTCTCGTCAGTATGACATTTGTTAGTATTTTGTTTATGGTTGGGAACAATGATATTCCTCTGTAGTTTTTGCAGTCAGATCCGTCGCCTTTTTTGAAAATGGGGACGACTATTGAGGTTTTCCAATCTTCCGGAGTGACTTCCTTATCCCATATTGTTTTAATCAGTTGGTGGATCTTTCGAGCGGTTGCCTCCCCTCCATGCTTCACAATCTCTGCCGGTATGCAGTCGACTCCGGGAGCTTTTGTTTTTCAATCGATTTATTGCGTCTACGATTTCGTTGAAAGATGGCTCTGGGATCTGAGGCTCGGCTGTATGTGCATCTGGTGCATTTATTTGTGGTTGATGGGTGCGTACATTGAGCAGGTTTTCAAAGTACTGCCTCCATCTTGTCACAATATCGTTAGTTTCTGTGACTAGACAGCCGTTTGCGTCTCGAATCATTTCGGTTTTCCGTCGGTAGCCATTTTTAATTGAATTTATGCCGACATACATACCTCTGATGTTCTTTACTTTGGCATTTTCTAGTATTTTTTCCATCCGAGTTTTCTCCAATTTGCATTTTTTGCGTTTGAAAAGTCTCATTGTTGCGTAACTTTCTGCGTTAACTTCATCATATCATTCTAAGTGGATCATTCTGAGGCCTTTACGTTGTTCGATCTTCGCCCTGCACTCATCGTCAAACCAAGGTTTAGACTTAATTGTTTTCTTAAATCCTAATACCCTTTGGGCTGTTTGTTTGATTGTGTCTCTGATCGATGCCCATCTAGTGCCCAGAGTATTGGTTTTCTCTTTCTCACTACTCCCATTCTCTAGGATGCTAAATCTATTCGTTAGTTCCTCTTGATATTCCGCCCTTTTGCGCAGGTCTTTTAGTTTATTAATGTCGAACTTTTTGCTCGTCTTCCGTGATAGCCCATCTGGGATTGCTGCGAGCCGACTCCTAATTTTGCCCACCACTAGAAGATGACCGGAGTCGCAATCTGCTCCTCTATATGATC
This sequence comes from Microdon myrmicae, assembly GCA_963931805.1. NCBI lineage: Eukaryota > Metazoa > Arthropoda > Insecta > Diptera > Syrphidae > Microdon > Microdon myrmicae. Next base: position 109,031,188 of record OZ007496.1, read on the forward strand.
TTACGTCAAGGACATTCGAGTGATGTCTTTTGTCTATGAGGAACTGGTCTATTTGGTTACGCGAAACGCCGTCGGGTGATATCCATGTGGCTTTATGAATTTGCTTGTGCTTGAACAGCGTGCTTTTCACTACCAGATCTGCGAACGTAATAATTCGAATTCCATTATCATTTGAAACGTCATGTAGGCTTTCTTTACCTATAGTTGGTTGGAAGATATCTTCCTTTCTAAATTTCGCATTGAGGTCCCCGAGGAGGATTTTAACATCGAATGATGAGATCCCATCAAATGCATCCTCTAGTGTCTCGTAGAACGTGTCCTTCGTTTCTTCGTCCGTAGATTCTGTTGGGGCGTGTACGTTTATAAATACATAATTGTATCATGATCCCTGCATTTTAGCACCGACATTCGGTCATTCATAAATTGCACATCTTTTACATGGGGCGTAATCTTCGTGCTTATGATGAAGCCGACTCCGAGGTTATGTGTACCGGTACTTCCACACGCCAATGTAAGCCCGTTGGTTTCGATTACTTGATGTTGGAGCCGAACTTCCTGAAGCGCGAAGATGTCCATTTTGTATTGTTTCGCGTTCTCTATGGTCGTCTGTATCGCGGCTGGTTTATATAACGTTCGAAAATTCCACATTCCGATGCGTATGTCCTGTTTTTTCCGTTTTTCCCTAAGTCTTCTTTTTCCCAAGTCGGTGTTTTCTTGATGATCTACCCTTATGGTAGTGTCGGCTCATCACATCTACGCCTACCGGGTTTTTTCTATTCCTACAATTGTGCATATGTGAGATAACTATGATGATGTTGATTTTTTATAGCGCGGGGCGAGACAGGGGATAATACATTGAAAACAAAAAAAGAAGAAACGATTAGAGGAAAAACCCCTTTGACAGTTATTCACCAACATTTCAGCCATTTTGGATGCGTAGTTTTTATTTGACAGTCGTTTGAGTCAGTCGATGTGAGTGTTTTTGTGACAATGGACAAAATTGAGTATCGAGCTGTCATTAAATTTTTGTTTCATCAAAATCAAAGATGAGTTGGACACTGTGTGTGAGGACTCTGCACCATCATTTACCACAGTGAAATTTTGGGCACCTGAACTTAAACGTGGCCGTGAGAGCTTGGGAAACGATGAACGTTCGGGGCGGCCAAAACCTCCAAGAACTGACGATAGCATCCCTAAAAGTTCACCAAATGGTGCTAGACGACCGCCTGTGGCACCGCCTGCCACCTACGCGCACCCAGTTTTTCGTGGGATTGTTTTGTGGGTAGTGATTATTCATATTTGTTCCCACGAGTCTTGGGGTTTGAAATAGTCCGCCATATCAGAGCCCCGCTTTACTATGTAGGGTCAGTTTACTGCTCTGATTCGACCCGGCGTCAGAGAAGCGCCGTTATAATACGGTCGGTGTACCCTTGACTGCAAACCATCCAATGGGTACGGTGATGCGTAACACCCTGGATTAGGGGTGGTAGATCTTTGTGTGTTACTCCTCGTTAGCCTGTCTGACATGGGTGACCCTAGTGCAAGCGTATGCTTCCGACAGCACAGCCTGAGTGATACATGGTGGTTTAAGCCAACGCACCACGTCAAGGATTCTACCAAGCAGGGGAATCGTGACAATGGAGACAAATTGTTTTTTGGTTAGTCCTATAATTCACAGTCAATCAGAGCAGTACACTCTTGAAAATGAGAACACAGTTCATTAGGTGGGCACTTCGTGATTCGTGAGTGGTTGTCAACTCAAATGAATATTTACCTCTAAGATGAAGATTTTCCGGGTTGTATATTTGCCGGGGACTTCCTTCTTCGTGACGTCTATGGGAAGCTGGATCCGAAATAACCAGGCCCGGCGGTTTGATTTTGTTTATTGCTTTATTATTGTTATTGATGCACCCCTCTCGGTGTTCTGCGTCTAATTGCCTTCATCTAAAACGGAACTCTTTATTTATATTAAAAACCTGAATCAAAAACTACATAACATCCCACGATTATAGCTGTCCTCCAGACAGCCACCTGACGCCAGTCGCAGTCGAGGGCCAAGCCAACGAGGGTGAGAATCACAATTTTGCATTTTTGCAAATTCTTCAACCCAAGGCCATGAGAATATTTCCATTCACTCTGACGCGAGTCTGATTTTCTCATAGCGAAGGGTGTGCAGGTAGAATTACCTGCGCGATGATGGGGTGCTGGGTTAATTTTTCATCTAGGTGATGAGAATGTTGGGTGCAGGAATTGCAGGTTGCAATTTTAGATGTGGCTATGGAAATGTATGCATTTCAAGGTAAGTAGAATGTGGGAATTGCAAGATGGCAATTCTAAGTATGGGAATAGGGAATGCGTTTAGCAATAGGTAGACATGTGATAAGGTTTCACATGCTACAGGGGAAGGATTCCATGTATCTTAGCAAGAATTATTTGATGCTACACTGAGAGAATGCTTTCGGTTTTAACATTAATTAATGTTGTCCCACCGGTGTTGGCACCGACATGGGCGCAGGGTTCTACTTCGCCCTCACAAACATCACTATTAGTTCATCGGTTCCGACATTAATCGTTCACCAAGGATTAAGTCTAGAACGCAGCAAGACACACAGATGCCGGCCGAGAGAAATAAAACACTAGTGTTGGTTGGTGATCACCACTTTAAATTTAATTTTATTGGTTGTCCTTTAAATTCTGTACTTTAATTGGAAACGCAACATACAGCTCATTACAATGTTCAAATACAGGCGCACGACTTAGAACACGATAGACTTCAACATAACACTACTGACTCGTACTGCACCTCGCGGACGCACTCGACTACACTCGGGGGTGTTACTTTGCGAATCTCGAATTTACGCCTCCCCGGCGCGTCACGGGGAGCGGGAGTGGCAGCGACCGTGGTGGTCGGCGGATGTAATAAGACCCAGCGACAAACGGCTCGTACAGAGCCGACTCGTTAATGGGGTGAGTTTGTGGTGTGGTGGTAGATATCCTCTCCACTAAGGATATGTTTTTACTTACCACCAGAGAAACGTAAAGTCTCTCTTGGTGGAATAGAAAACCAGATCTCGTAATAAGGATGATGGTGGTACACATGTATGTGTGTACATTGGTTGGTTCATGGGACAAAGCCATGGGAACGAATCTAAAACAAAGAAAGGGAAAATGTGCATCCATGAGATCTGAGTTCAGCTAAGCAAACAAGCCGAATCTCATTGCATGCTAACTGGGTTTGTGTTTGCTTATGCCGCTGCTGATGAGAAGCAGATCCCGAAAGATAAGAAGACAAAGGGAAGTTTGGGTTTTTGTCTGAGATGTGCATTGCTGCTAAATAAATAGGCGGCAATGCAATGTGGAAATGTGCTAATTGGTTTTAGCTAGATTACCGCGAAATGGTGTTTATGGCATCGCTGGTAAGGATAGGTATTGAATTCCTCTTTGCATTTGCTTATGCTGTAGGATTTAATTGGTGCCAAGAGGCGCGAGATGCGTATATTTGTTTTGGTCCCTTGGGTGTAGGTCGCCAACCAATTGGGTAGAGTCGCGTGAAAGTTGTGGTTGGCGATTGAGTTGTGGCGTGTGGAGTATAGTAGAGTCGGCAAGGGATTAAATGGAGTCGAGATAGAGTCGCAAAGAATTGAAAAGGAGTCGAATGGATGGAGTCGAAAGGATTGAACGGGGTTGCGTGAAGTCGATTGGAGGCGCAGAGTTGAAAATGTCGAAAAGAATCGAGTAGAGTTAAAAGGAGTCGCAATGAAGTTAGGTGGAGTGGAAGGAAGTCTAAGGCGGAGCCAGAATTGAATGAGAATGAGCCGAGTCGTGTGGTCGGGTGGAGTTGCGAATATCACCGAAAGGTCTGTGTGAGTCAGTACCCTAAAGGGGTTTTCACTAATTTTAATTTTTGCGTCATAGGGGTACATTGTTTATTTTTGTTTGTTGTTGTTTTGATTTTCTTTTAACTTGGTTAAGTCGTCCAAGAATCCATTGTATGTATGGTGATTTATGATACACTTGGTGTGGACGGGAAATCGGCGACGCAATATTTATGGTCCCTGTCATGATGGTTACATTGTATGTAAACCAAATCATTTTGTTTTCAGGAATTCGTCTAGGGGAATTTGCCTGGCACTGAAAGTGCCGAATTGGTTTTGGGATTCCTGATACGTTAGGGAAGAATTCTTGTAGGGAATTTGTATGCGAAGAGATGCACGAAAGGTAAGGATTCTTTACAGGGACTTTTAGATTATAAGTTGCTCTATTTACTGCGTAAAGCATTTAGGGTGCTAATGTGATTGCATTAGCGAAATTAAGGAAGTTGGGTAGCAGTTATGGTGGTGTTTCAGGTAAGTGGGCCGTGGGGTTTGGCGGAACCGCCACTTATGCAATATTGTTTTTTTGCAGGAAAAATGTTAGGGTTAATTAAGCTGTTGATTAGATAATAGATTCTGCGTGTAATGCGTTAGGGTTATTTACTAAATTTGGAAAGCTATTGGGATTCTGCGTGTAACACCCCATTACAAATATTCAATTTATACCATATATATATCTATATATATATATATATATATATATATATATATATATATATATATATATATATATATATATATATATATTGGGTTGTACCACATGCAATGTCCGATTTTTTAGTATACATTTAAACGCCAATATTATTTTTCCGTACATTTTTGTTCAATCAAAATAGGATCCGTTGGCATCTATGACATTGTTCCAACGTGATCATCATTATCATTGGCACTCCAACCGGGATCCGGTCTTGGCCTTATTTAGCAAGTCTCTCCACCGGTATCCGGTCCATATCAGAAACATGCTAAATCGTCCATAATAATTTGGTTTTCCGGGCAAGGGTATTAGCCTTGCGCCAACCTTTATCAGGATTTCCTTGCATGCATTGGTTCACTACTTTGCGGGTGCCAAAGAAGCTATCCAGCTGTGTCACGTGGAGACTGCATGTCAACTTGGATTGAACAGGGACAAGTATCGTCCTGGCCTTCGCCGGGTTGAAAGCAGAGACTTTACCCTGTATGTTCGCTTCCATCCCCCCGTTCCGACGTGATACAAGGCCAAATATTCTTTTTTCGTAGAATTGGTGACTTTTTGAGACAATGAAACCGTCAAAGGCTCTTATGACCTCTGCTCGGTTCCGAAAGATGATTGCGGAAAAAATGGTAGTCCGTTGGGTAAATGTCAGGAGAGTACGGTGGATGCCGAAGAATTTCAAATCCCACTGCAAGGGTTTTTGCACCGTTACTTATGAGGTATGGGGTCTAGTATTGTCGTGCAAAAGGATCATGGCATAAACACGTGTCGAGTATCGCCAGGTCAGGCTCAGGAAAACTGAGCTATCTTTTTAGAGCCAAGAAATATTTTACGCGAGCCCAACTTCTTCTCCTATATGAATCCCAAATTAGACCCGCGCTCGAATATTGCTCTCATGTTTGGAGCTCGGCTCCTAAATATACCCTCGATCTACTTGAGAGCATACAGAGACCAGCGATGCGCCTGATCGGGGACTCGACGCTGACGTCGGGGCTACAGTCGCTATCACATCGAAGGCGCGTAGCCGACCTCTGTCTGTTTTACAGATATTATCACGGGTACTGTTCTTCGAAGATTCTTGGTATTGTTCCACACAATTCGGCTAATATGCGCTCCACAAGACAATCCGACTGATCGCACTCGTTTGTGGTTCATTTCTCGACGGCGCGAACATGCCTGCATAAGAACTCGTTCCGTTACAGAGCGGGGAAGCTGTGGAACTCCCTTCTCACGCGTGTGTTCCCGGAGCGTTACAACCTGCAACTGTTCAAAAAGAGCTGCAACCGTTATTTTATGGCATCTCGAGGCGCCCACTCGGCGCTATAGGTTCGCCTCTCGCGAGAGAAGTTAAAAAAAAAAATAAAAAATCAGGCCGTGCCTATTGACCAACGCAGGTTCTTTTCAGCCAATTTGGTATGCAATATGTCGATTTCCTCACAATATTTGATAGCGTTTATCGTTTCTCCTGCTTGAAGAAATGAAAAGTGGATTGGTTCTTTCGATGTCCACCAAATTGTCACCATAATCTTTTTTAGGGTGAAGATCGGGATTGGGGGTGAGTTTTGGTGCATCCTGCAGCCAACTACCGCCCATGTCTTTTACGGTTATCATACAGAATACATTTTTCATCACAGGTGACTTACGCTGCAAAAACTGTTCAGTTTGCTTTCTTAATCTAAGCGATGCGCAGATTTCCAGGCGCCGTAGTTTTTGGGACGCGATCAGTTCATTGGGTAGCCACTTATCGAGTTTCTTTACCTTTCCTATAAAAGAAAGGCGTCGACTTTTTGTCATTGGGGATACTTTAATGTTTTGTGCAAATCCCGCACCGATTTCGTTGGGCCCGCATCCACCGTTGCTTTTCAAACATCGTCGTCAACAAACATGTCCGGCTTCCCACGTGGACCACGGGACGTGGTTCATTTTCGACGCTGAAATCTCCCGAACTGAGCTTTCCAAACCAACGTCGTATAGTGCGTTCGTTTAATGCTACATCATTCAAATGCGTCATTAATGTCTTTTATTGGCAATGACGCATTATGTTCCATTTTAAATTCTTAAAGGAAGAGGGTTCAAATTTGAACTGCTGACAGCATGGTAAACCATTCCTAGAAAAACAAAAACTGTACTTATAACGAACCCTAAAATTCTCACACGTCAAGCACACGTAACGCATTACTTTATAAAAAAATAAATTTTAATGTTTTGGCACAGATGTTCACTCGAGAACTTCTTATTTCTGGCTGAGCGAAAATAGGACATTTCATGTGGTAAAACCCAATATATAAGCCACTAAGTTTTAACCAGGCACATTTAAATCTGAATTATTGATGTCAATTTTCTCCTGGCTTTTACTTAGTGCAGGCTTGCTGGTTAGTGGTTAGATAGATAGTCAAATGCAGGGTTGAAATTATATCTTATCGACGCGGAACTCTCTACATACTGGAACGACCTTCACAGAAAATCAATATTACCTTAGAATAGGATGCAAGCAACAATCAGCAGTAGTGAATACCGAGAGTGGAACTGTCTCACTGAATCTTTTATCAAATCTGATCCATGGGGAATATTACGCCCACTAATGGTAGAAACTATTCGGAATTGTTGATGTTTGAGGGGCGCAACACAGGTGAAAAAAAAAAAAACAGAATGCAAGGAAGAAAGTATAGTGATTATCGTACGAGTACTTTACTTTACTTGGATGTACATTTTTTTTCGAACTGCACTTAAGAGTTGTCCATAAACCACGTAACCATTTCTTACCTAAACAAAACAAATCAATATTGACACAATACAAAAAAAAAATACGTATCAGCTTCTGATAGGAAGAAGGCGTACACCAAAAACCACTCTCACCAACAATACCTAAAAACTATTCATTCTACTATAGCACTCGATAATAGTTGTTACGTGCGCTATATGACAGTTCTGCAAGGAGTGAGAAGCGTACATAATAACATAAAGTAAATGGACCGTGTCGAGTTAAATTAATCCACAAATGATTTTCACCGCATCATCATTATAATTACAGGCGGCTTCGTTCTAAGTTGTGCTGATTCTTGATTTAATGGTGAACAACCCTCTCATCATATTAATCAATTTTGAATTTTCTATCAGACGAAGTAATGCGCTTTCGTTAAGGAGTATTCAAATAATTTTACTTCTATAACACAACTTTCCAATTATTGGCGCACACCTAACGTAAACAAGTTTTTAATCGGGTTCTTGTCAAGGGCCATAACAAGAAGCAATGCTGGTACTTTGGCAAAATATCTCTCAAGTATAGCTAACGAACCTCGTTCGCTTGTGGCATTCATTTGCCCGTTTTCGATCGAATAGGCATTCCAGTAGTGTGCCGGAGTAGCATCTGAATAGTTGTGGCACAATTAAAGAAACTCAAGTGTTTATTGGATTTTGCTTGCCTGTAAAATAGGTGATTATGCTTTAAAAAGCAGGATGTCGGATCTCCCTTGCCTCCTGAGGCTATAGTACGTCCTGTGTCTTCTGGCAAATGAAACCGGAAGGCACTTGTTTCTCTCACACTCACTCTCTTTCCTTCTCTCCTTCGCTCTCCCCCTCCATCAAGTTTTAAATTTGTTGTGCTATGAACTGGGAAGTCTGCCAACAATGCTGTTTAACATCCTTGTAAGCACAAGCAGCTTGTATCGAAACAGTTTATTACTGAAAATATAAGGGAAGCTGGCTCGATGGAATTTTCTAAGCAAACAAATAAAATGTATTATTTGCAAGTCAGTCATTCAGCGCAGCAGTAAGGATGCAATCAACATCCTTTCCCGCTATACCCGTTGACACTCACTGCATTGGTCCCTTAGATCATTAAATAGCTTCTTTCAATACGAAAGTCTGATTCTTGTAATGCTAATTTCAATGCTGGCAGGTTACCAAACTAGCTTGTAGCGGATTGTTTATCTCAGTAGCCTGACTTTTCTGTCTTTGCCGAGTAAGTTTCGAGGTGATGACATTTTGAATAGATAGACAATGCGCATAAAAACTGTGTCGTCGTTTACGTCTCGTTACGTTTGCCTAATGTTTTCGTATATCATTGTTATACTCGTACGTCACGTCAATGTAGAGTATTACTCCCTGAACCTCCGTCTTTTGTTATGAATAATTGTAGGATGTTGAATTTCCGTGTTTATTATGTTTTTAATTGAAGGCATGCGACTTCACAGGTTTCATGCAATTACACTCAACAGTTGGTGAAGTTATTTCTATGATGAAAAAAGAATTTTCAGTGGGCTGTGTTGTACTATACGTTGACTTAGGTAATAGGTCTGCAAGTGGAAACTCAGCTTTTTGGCCAAATTCAACTTTATTGGAAAAGGTACTTATTCGAAGACTGATTGATATTGCTTGGGGAGAAACTCCTAACTGTTCTGCAACCTTATAGCGTTTGCGACGATTGTGAAGAGCGTGTGATTCGAACTGACGCTATGACGATTAGAATCGCTAAAAATTGATCCAATGCTCAACACATCAGGCCACTGCCGTGTGTACGACTTCGATTTCTAAGCCCAAGTACATTCAACTGATGTGGAATGGTTATGTTATCGCTATGGTATACGACTCTGATGGTTTGCTTTTTCGAATTTCTTTTCGGTGTTCTTCACAATTTGCTTGTGTATTGTGTGTGTATCTGTTAGAAACGCCACAACCCTTTCTTGAGTTTGACATGGATTTTGTTGCAGCACAAAGCAACAACAAAACAACAATAAGGGATGAATCGATTCCTCAAAGATATAACAAAGGCTAATCGATTCATCACAGTTCAAATAGTTAATTCACCTGCCAAACAAGGAACAAAATTTACCACGACAACCCCATCGCCGAAAGGTAGACTCCGTTTTTTGTTGCTGAATTGCTGGTACGAGGGTTGCCTTTTATATTTCGGGATTAGAGAACAAAAACAAATATTGATCATCGAAAATCACTTTATTGTTTTTCAAAATATTCCCCATGAAGATCTATACACTTTTGCATGCGTTTGAACCAATTGTCGAAGAACTTTTGCCACTCTGATTGAGGTATCTCCAACACATGCATTCTGAATGCAGCAACCGCTTCTTCAGGTGTCGAAAAACGTTGACCTCTCAGTTTGTTTTTTACGTATGGGAATAAAAAGAAGTCATTCGGTGCCAAGTCAGGACTATACGGCGGATGACCCATCAAATCGATGTTTTAGGTGCTCACAAATGCAGTTGTCGCAGCCGATGTGTGAGAGCTCGCATTGTCGTGGAGAAGAGTGATCCGTCTTCGGCGGTTGGTTTTCCTGATTTCTTGGAAGACAACTGGCAAACAAATGGTTGTGTACCACTCAGAATTGACTGTTCTTCGTTGTTCTAGTGGTACGGTTGCGACATGTCCAGTTTTTCCGAAAAAACAGGCGACCATTTGCTTGGAAGTGCTTCGTGCGCGAACAACTTTTGTTGGATTTGGCTCATCTTGAAACACCCAGACAGTCGACTGCTGTTTACTTTCGGGCTCATACACGTAAATCCACGATTCATCACCTGTCACGATGTCATAGACGTGTTTCGAAGCACCGCGACCGTATTTTTTGAGCATTTCTTTCGACCAATTGACACGAGCCTTTTTTTGGGCGATTGACAAATTGTGTGGGATCCAACGCGAACAAATTTTTTTGACAGTCAAATGTTTATGCAATATTGAATGTATGCTGGTCCCACTAACGCCTAAGGTTGTCTCAATCTCACGATAGGTCACATGACGATCTTCCAATATCAGTTCGCGCACAGCATCAATGGTTTTCGGAACAACAACTGATTTTGGACGACCTTCACGAAATTCATCTTGGAGTGAACTACGGTGATGGAGCTTTATCGCCAAATATTGAATTAAGTTCATCCATGCACTGTTGCTGAGTTAATCCACGCCGAAAGTTGTAAAAAATAATCGCACGAAAATGTTGACGATTTAATTCCATTTTTGGGCCGAGATGAATCTTTTAAGTTACTGTAAACAACACAAATAGCGCTCGTATGCCAAAACGTTCTGGGTGCGTATAACCTCAAAAATGTCCAACTTTACGACAGAGCTGTCAATTGCCGGATTGCAACACCAGGGTTGCCAAATCCCGAAACATAAGAGGCAACCCTCGTATCGACCGTACGAAGGAAAAAGCAGTCGTGCGATACAACCGTTTTTTCACGATAACGAGCCGTTCGATGGCACGGTGCTTATCATCAAAGAAGACTTTTTATCTTTCTTTTGAGTTTTTTATTTGTTCTTTTTTAACAGTATGTTTTTAACGTTGTGACACTCAAGTGGCGGTGAAATATTTAAATTCGTCTTTTTTTCTGTTCGGTCAAAAGTTATATTGTATCGAAATGTTAAATAAAATACGGTGTTTTGAGTTAAGATGAAAACTCTCTTTTATTTGTTTTTCTTGTGTTTCTGGTTGAGTGAATAACGACCACGGAAATTAATGTATTTTTGCTGGCTTCCAACGCCAAACAATTTTGCTGTTTCGTGGAGAATAAGTTCGACGCTGGACATAGAGGATCCGGGATTTCCTGTTCTCAACCAGGAGTTTGGCTTTTCCCAGTTGGCGAACTGGGTGCAACTAATGGAGTTGGATCCAATAATCTCAACTGGCGAAACAGATTTTCATCCATCAAAACTTGAAGTTCTTCCTTGTCCAATTTTTTTACTGCACCTGAACTGCAAACCACTTTTTTACTATTGAATGGCTCACAGAAAGTTCAACCAAAGTTGAATTAGTGAATTCCTTAGCTTGAGCGGAATTTTTTTTTTCATTTGAAAATAGAATAGAATGCAATGGCGTATATGTTGCTTATCGTCATCCATCTCTTATACAACTGATGCACACGGAATGACAGCTTGTAAAAGACAAATTTTTTTCTTATTACATTTCTTTCGGGACAGGCGAATGTATAGTGCCGAGTCGGCCGCCCGAGATGCCACCAAATAACTATAGCGTTTGCTACGGTAATGAAGAACGTGTGTTTCGAACTGACGCTATGACGGTTAGAATTACTAAAAATTGAACCAATGCTCAACATATCAGGCCACTGCCGCGTGTTCGAATTCGATTTCAAAACTCAAGCACATCCAACTGATGTGAAATTGTTATGTCATCGCTATGGTATACGGCTCTGATGCTTTCTTATTCAAATTTCCTTTCGGTGTTACTCACTATTTGCTTGTGTATTGTGTGTGTATTTGTTAGAAATGCCACGCCCTCAAGCAGGTTTGGGGGTATGCTTAGGAGCGGAGCACTAAATATAAAAGCAATATTCGAGTGTCGGTCTAATTTGGGATTGGTGCAGAAGAAAATGTTAGGCCGCAGTAAAATATTTCTTGGCTCTAAGAAGATAACTCAGTTTTCCAGGGAGGACCTGGCGATGTTCGACACGTGTTTATGCCACGATACATTCGCACAGACCGTGACGCCGAGCAATTTCAAGCTTTCCCCAGATTATCGAGGGCATGGCCATTCATTATCAGCCGTGGAACCCATTATCCACTTTTCCATGTGAATGTTGTATATTGTGTCTTCATAGCATTGAAGTCGACGAGATTGAGCTTTCCCCACTCCAGGACCTTATCCAGATCCTAATTCAGAGAGTTGATATGGCTACATCTCAAGTGGTGCGACGTAGATGCACTAATCGGTCAATGAGTCGAAAAAGAGAAAACAAGCGTACTATCATCCGCGGAACTGAACACCCCGTTATCCGTCGTCTCGAACAAATCATTTATGTGAAGTAGAACAAGGTTGGAAACAAAATAGAATCCTGAGGTACCCCGGAATTAACAGGATACAGATCTGAAGACTCGGCGTCCACAACAACCCGAATTGATCGATTTTCGAGTAAGCTCTTCATCCATTCACAAAACTGCTGGGAAAGTCCTGTGGGGAGGAAGTATTGTGCCTAACACGGACACTCGGTTGACTTCCTCCTCCATCATATTAATTAATAATTGGCCCGTCGTCGCAACAAGAGAAAACACGAAACAATCACCAGCCGGGAATGAAAACATAAACACTGGATTTCTATTGTTTATTTTATCCGCAATTAATTCTTTAATTTTATTCACTTTTGGTTAAACGATTAACTTTAGTTAACATGCTGGTTTCGGGATCACAATTAAATGAATAGCTTGTGTTGAACGAATGTTTTAATGGTTGCAAAGTAAAAACTATAATATAATAGAATATTGTGTATTTAATTAAGAAAAATTAATATTGCCTCGCGGAGACAACGACTCAAGCGATTACAATCGATTATCGCTTCCCCGTGCGCACCAGGGTAGCGATAGGAGCCACGACCTGCTCAGGTCGAAAGACGGAAAAGGACTCAGCGATAATCATCTCGTGCGGCGATGATTCGCTTCTTGGGGTGAGATTATGGTGTCGTGGTATATATCCTCTCCAATAAGGATATCGTTTTTACCTACCACCAGAGAACCGTAAAGTCTCTCGGTGGTATGTGTGCGATCGTTCAGATCTGTGTGGTTTACACGTGCTCGAGGGCAATGGGTAAACGAACCAGGCAGGTAAAAGGTAAGTTTTCTTTACAGGGATTTTAAGATTATAGATTTGATCTATATAATGCGTGAAGCATTTACAGGTACTAATGCTGTTGCATTAGCTAACTTAAGGAAGTTGGGTAGTAGTTATGGGGGATTTTTCAGGTAAGTGGACCGTAGGGTTTGGTGGAACCGCCACAGTCCATATGAACGAAGTTTACTTAGCAATGCCCCATGCCAGATGCGGTCAAAAGCCTTGGATGTCCAATGCGATTGCTATTGACATGCTGCTCAATCGCAAATGTTCATATATCGGTTATGACGGTGAAAAGGTCTCCCGTGGACCGTCCGCCACGGAATCTGTATTGACTATCATTCTGCAATTCGCTGCACTCCAAATAATTAATTAAGTCGGCGTTGATGACCTTTTCCATCATCTTAGATAACATAGACAGTAATGCTATCGGCCAGACACTTTTTCTCCCTCTTTGGGATCGGCTGAACTCGAGCAATATTCCAGCAGTCAGGAAAGGCTCTTCGTTCATAAGATAAGGGAAAGAGTCTGCCAAGAACCGGCGGTTTTAAGGACTATTGCTGGTATTCCGTCCGGACCGGTTGCCTTCCTACAGACTAGTACACGTAGAGTGCCTTGAATACTACGCGAGCGGAACCCTACGTCCCGCATAGAAGACCATATCGGCGGGATTACAAGTGACTCCAAAAGACCGGCGTCGAGGTTTGAGTTCGCGGAAAAGAAATTTGCGAACACATTAGCTTTATCCTTTGAATTTGTGACGTACGTCTCAGTGTCCGTCACTGACGGAATAAAAGAGGAGGAAGCGAAGTTATTGCTGAGAGCCCTTGGCATTGACCAGGAGGGCACTCAAAGAGTTTATTAGTCACTCTGTTGTTGTAAGCCTTCTACGCGGTATCAGTCGCCTGTTTGCACGCGTTTCTGATTCTAACAAAAATTCGTTCTGTTCATCTTGGTGGAATTGGAACGCCATTGTTTAAAAGTTCTATTTTTTGCCGCTGTAATCTGCTCGCATTTTTTATCAGACCAAAGTTTATCAGATGAACTTCGTTTGTTGGAATGCGGAATGTAGATTTCATTCCGAGAAGAATAATCTCCGTGACCGACCCGGCTAACAACGAAAATCTCCGCTAGCTTTCCAGCGCGATCGGTTCTGTTAGAATATACCAACCAGCTGGAGTTGTGTACATTAAAATCACCAAGGACGACAATTTTAGAAGTCGGGTGGTTGATCTGTGTCCAGTCGACGGTATATGGAAGATGTTCAAAAAAATGTCGTCGGTCTATCATCATTTGGGGAGCGGCAAAGACGACAAAGAAATTTAACAGAATTCCTCAGCACGAACCCCAACCACACAATGTCTATATTAATGGGTTCTAAATCGGACTCCACGTAGACGCAGACTCCGCCCTTAAAATGGAACATCGAATGTAAGTCGTATCTTGAGTAACGAAGATATGTTGAATCAGTTGACGAATCGACCTGGGTCTCGGTTGGGGATATCAGGTTTCGCTGTTTGCAAATATTGGTAGATGGCGTTAACTTTCGTATTGGTGAAACCGATGCCCCTGATGTTACAAAATGCCATTATAGCGTTTGCGACGATAGGGAAGAGCCTGTGAACCTTAGGGTCATGTGTAAGGCCCCTTTCGCTCGAATATCGACAACGAACGATACCGCACCTGTTCAAACAAGGAACAAGCATAAGCAGCGGCAGCGTTGCTGTCAATCATCGCTGATGATCGCCTGAAAGACGAAATAGGTCTCTGCATCCCAAGTAAACAGAAACGCTATTTCGAGGGACGTGCAGCAGAGACGCTTGTTTGATTTAGCCGTATGGCTCTGGTGCACAAGGACAGAAAAAATTTTGTTGACATTAAGTCAACAGAAATCTCGCCGACGGTGGCAAAGGGTCAGGCTGGATGGTTTTCTGTTTGGATTAATATGCTGGTACATGGATATGGTGGTGAGGAATTTGCCACCCAGGGGAACCATGGACCAGCGTTGATAAGCAAAACAAACACAGTGAGGTACTGTGTGTTTACTTTGGTTTTCAGGAGGGTCATCATAGAGCTTGGACATGGGTATATATATATATATATATATATATATATATATATATATATATATATATATATATATATATATATATTAATGTCCAAATTCCATGATCGGCTGATAGCCGATAATAGGGAATTGGTCGCAAGTGTTGCGAAGCTAACGGTATAGGAGCAATGCATGTTTACTCATTGGCCACTGCGTACAGCATCACTTAGCTTGTACGTATATTGCCAACGTCTCATCGGTCGATGTGTCGGGTGTGTGCTTGTTTTAAAACAACACATGAAATTCCTGTCGGCGGCCAGCAATGGGCTGCGCTGTAGGTTATTATTTGGACGATCGACCGATGGTTCAGCAGTGGCGAGGATGAACATGTCATGCACATGTATGAGAAAATGCTTTTTAGCATTGCGCATTGACAAGTTCATGGATAAATGCTGGTTACGTGATGAGGTAACCAAATTAGGTTTCGGGGTGAAAGTTGGATATGTGCTTGTTATTCGTCGAATCGTTGAAAATTTGGAAACTAAACTCATATATCAGGATACTAGACAACCAATAGACAACGAAAGACAAGAAATCAAAAGAACAACATTTACAAGGACGAACATGCATTTAGGGACTTATTTTATTCCTAAAGAGGAATCATCACCTCACATCTCCCATCAGAAACGAGACTTAAATTGATGTGAAAGTCACAGACGAAAGGCATAGAGTTCGGAACTACTGCCAATCATCGGTTACAGGTTTGAGTGAATAAAGACAATATCCGAAAAAAAAATAGTAGACCATAATGTGCCAGTTATCATGACACAAGTCAGGTTAAGGTGAAAAAAGCCTTACTAAGGTCATTTCCAAATATCAGCACTGAGTTATCCTAGACAATTATGTCTAACTAGATAGTAAAACCAAACCATGTTGTGAAATGTATAAAACCCAAAACCAAAATTTCCATTACTTTAAATAAAAAACAGATCCTTGACATGACTCTGTAATCCCACAATCAAAGTCATTTCATCTTCATGAAATGATTTGATAGAGGAAATTTAAACAGTCGACAGCATATAAAACGAACTGAATAAAAGCTAGCAGGCCATGATCCTCTTTTCATACTATCATCAAGAATTTTCACAACTCCACTATATTATATTGGCCAAGTTTTCTCTTCTGCAAAATAACTTTTTCTTTAAACAGGAAAAACACACACACACTCACTGGGCTGTGAAAGAACACCTCGAGATCGTAACTACAATATTATTCATGTCACGGCGTACACCTCATATCACGTCCCTTTGAAGAAGCCGATACACAGCTGTAATCCTTGTGTGCAGGGTCATAAATATGCAGTGGAGGACTAGAACAATAATCATTTTGTCATTCCAAAAGACAAATCACTGGCATTTGAAAACAGCGATACAAGATACAAATGTATAAATAAGGACGAGAAAACATTACTCCCCAGGTCGCACGTTCGAAAGCATACATCGGGGAAATCTCTATTCATGCGGTAAACTGTTTTGGGGAGGCGTTTTGCATCCCAAAGGAGGTAAATCGTTTAGTATCTGCCCAACTAGTATCTAATATATGTCTTGGATTCCGAATAAAGGATCCACTAAAGTTGATTACCGCTATCACAAGTGTAATATACGATATGAGGTGTAAAGCTCGATACGTACTATCCCAAATCAAATCGATAGTTTAAATGCAGTACGGACTAAGAGCTAAATGCGGTTCTCATCTTCGCGGTAAGACAAAGTGGAGACATATACTCATAAGATAACATTAACGATGCGAGATAAAATACTTATTTTACCGTCAGAGCAATTTGAAGTCTGAAATTCAGGAAGGGAAATTAAGATCCCTTCGGCCTTTCATGGACGTTCAATAAGAATTAGTGATTTGTTTTTATATAAAAAATATAAGAAATACTACTTTAGATTAAATCAATCAAATCAATTCAATTTTATTTGGTAGATAATTACATTTTTGGTATATTTTACAACTAGTACTTAAGAGATTTAGGATAGCAATTCCTTTACAACTATAATCTTAAATCTATATAATGACAATAGCACAATTTTAATGAATAACAAATAATAAATTAAGGGAAAACTACAATAAAAAACCCTTATTTGAATCCTAAGACTAATATTGCACGGGCTTCCGGTTACTTTATATAGTAATGACCTCGATATAATTTTCATAGACAGAGTACATATGTAGTGATTTAGGATAACGCAAGACGGGAAACGAGAACATTGTCAGAAAAAGAACTATTGACGAAGAAGTTTCGATTGATTTTGTCAATAAGGAACTCTACCGGTTTAACGTTGGCGTTTTCATGTAGTTCATGTGTCGAATAATGCCATGACAAATTCAGCGACATTTTCAATATTTTATTTTGACACCTTTGCAATTTTATTTTGTGTGTGCGAGCACAATTACACCATACAGGGGCTCCGTGCAGGAGTATAGCTTGAAAAATGGTTTTAAATATTAAAATTTTATTTTCGATGCTAAGCTTTGACTTTCTACACACTAATGGATACATAACTCTTACGACTTTGTTTATTTTGTCAATTGTGGTAGTGATGAGTTTTTAAAAGATAAGTTTTTTATCTAGAATAATACCTAGATATCTACAGTCTTCGGACCAATCAATATCAACTGCACACATACTGAGTTTAGTGCCATTTGGTAGGTAGCAGTGTTTCCTACGTCTCGAAAACCAGACACCTTGTGTTTTATTACCATTTAGTTTTATTTTCCATTTCCTGTTATATACTGCTAGTTTGTCAAGAGTTGTAGACATTGGTGAATAAGGCACCCGAATAGAAAATGGCCGTATCATCGGCAAACATAGGTACCTGAATGTTTTCACCTAGACATGGTGAGTCTGCGACAAACAATGTGAATAATATGGGACCAAGGACCGAGCCTTGGGGTACACCATAGTGGATTTGGTGAGTAGAGGATATGTCGGTTCCTATACTTGTGGGGCTTTTCAGGGCCCGAAGAGCCATGCATCGCTCAATCCCCACTATTCCAGGCGAACGACTTACCTCTTGGTCGAACTTCAGCAAGGTTGCGTAACCTTGCTACGGCATTTACCCCCAGCCAAATCGCTGGAATTAATACGGTTACCCAATCGGATAACTGTTTCGAATATCCGTTAGGCAGCTTACCTTTTCAGTGGGGGGTTTTCCTTCCAAACCCCTTTTTCTCCAACACCACCTCTGAAAAACATTAAATCCACGGCAAAGCTTATCACCTTGCCGTGGCATCGAAAATCCACCCCCGGGCATACATTATTTCCTAAAAAAAACATTAAATCCACGGCAAAGCTTATCACCTTGCCGTGGCATCGAAAATCCACCCCCGGGCATACATTATTTCCTAAAAAAAGCATAAGTCCACGGCAAAATCATCACATTGCCGTGGCATTTGAAATCCTATCTTTAGGCATACATTCTGCCGGGGCAGCTTGTTTCCATAGCCTTATGCTATGGAAACAACATCAACAAGGAGTTCCTTGTTGACTCGTTTATTTGTTTGCCCTTGGCACTTCTTGCGTGCGGCTATTTGCTCCCATTGGTTTGCTACCGCCGACAAGGTTTCGGCAGACGCAAACCAAACATTTCCCTAATTACCAGCAATCGCTGGTTTCCAATTATCGGTCCCCACGTCAGGGACCGCATTCAAGCAACGAACAAGATGCAGCCAGTAAATGTTTACTTTCAACATCTGGCAATGGCTGCACCCTATGTTCGTTGCAATGTTTAATCATCGGCAACCGAAATGATGATTTATGGCCTCCCATTAGGATGACCAAATCTTCGGTTTGGGTCTTTCGCACCCCAGATGCTAGTGTTTACATTCATGAAAAATGCATTAGCGATGTTGGCCTCCATCCACGGTCGCCGAACGATCGTATGCGAGGCATACGCACACATGCATAATGTATGCCTATTTCACTCGGTCCAATCACGATTAACTACCTCGAGTTAATCGTATAACTCCTCCTCCTTTTCAGTTTCTTTGAGGTTCCCTTTTCTTTAATGAGTTCCCACCAGTCAGTCAGATTATCCTCCAGAGAGTGTGCGGTTGTTGATCGATCAACGAATCTCTATACCATTTGTTGTGCGGCTGTACGAATTAGATTGTAGAAAGAACTCATCGCGATTAGTTAAGTTCCTTTGGATTAAATGTTAAA
The DNA here is from genome assembly GCA_963931805.1 of Microdon myrmicae. NCBI lineage: Eukaryota > Metazoa > Arthropoda > Insecta > Diptera > Syrphidae > Microdon > Microdon myrmicae. The sequence continues at coordinate 109,050,595 of OZ007496.1, forward strand.
CGTACAATAAGTCAAAAGTTAAAGCAATTAATAATTATTAAAAGACTTAGTGAATTAGTTCCATCCACAGAACTTGGATTTTCCGTGTACGCATGTGATATATCGTGATAAATAAAGAACATTAATCCCATTTTATGGAGTATTATGACATTCGAGTACCTTAATAATAAAAGTTTAAAACAACTGTATGTTACCCAATTAAGTCTACAACAATCTATTATATTAGTCTAACTGAACGGAAAGATTACAATAAAAAACAATTGCACCAAAACAACCCAGTGCGTTTCGATTTTTCATTTTCCTTGGTGATTGGATTTTTGTGCTCGTATATCAGCGCAACACTCGTTGGGGTTTATTAGGAACCGGTGTCGTACGTCGACATACGTAAAATAACCCCACATACTCACAACATATTTTCTCGAACGAAGAAAGCTCTGGATAATTTTGATAAGCGGCATTGGCAGCTTAAGCTTCAGTAGCTTATAAATCAAGGCATCGTGCCATACCGTATCAAAGGCTTTTTCGATGTCTAGAACAACCAGTCCCGTTGACTCCTTGTCGATGAATTTACCAGCTATGTGGTTTTTAATGCGCAAGACTTGGTGGATTGTGCTGTGACCACTACGGAAACCGAACTGAAAGTTTGGTAAGATGCTATTGTCTTCCACAAAACGATCAATCCTTTCCTTAATGATTTTTTCTAAGAGCTTACTTAGACAGCTAAGTAGACTAATAGGTCTGTAGCTTTCGGGGCTGTTCTTCGGTTTGCCGGGTTTCGGGATAGGTATTACTTTTTCTGTTTTCCAACAGTCCGGAAAATAACAATTCTTAAGACAAGCGTTGAAAATGAACGTTAAATAGTTACTTGCAGCAGGTGGAAGTGCTTTGATTAATTTGTTGTTAATATTATCGAGACCCGCAGCCTTTTTAGATTTCGATTTTTTATCAATTCTTTAACTTTGCTGATATTAGTTGCGTAAATACTTTCAGCTGGTCTTTGAGAAAGTACATGGATAGTGTTAGCAACGTCAGCTTCAGTATACGCGTCGCTTAGATGCATAGATATGGAGTGGTTCTTACTAAACGTGTTAGCAAGTAGGTTCGATTTCTCCACTGACGAAATAAACAACTTGTCGTGAACTTTAAACGGAGGAATACTTGACCCTCTCTTCTTCATAATTTTTGATATTTTCCAGAACGGTTTGCTTGCTTTGCCAAGAGAGGAAAGGTGTTTATTCCAACACTTGTTCCTATATGTTGAGATTTCGTTTGTAATGATATTATTTAAGACTTTAACATTAACTAGAAAACAATCGATTCTATAACGCAGCCATTTTCTTCTTTCAGAGTTTCGTAGCCTAATCAGATGTAAGATATTTTCAGGAAGCGGTGCCTTATCAACTGGAGCAGTGGAACATTTAGGTATCGCAAGATCCGCCGCTCTATTGATAACAGAAACAAAATTGTTGCATAGGATATCAATGTGCTCGCTGCAGGTTATCGAATTTAGGCTGATATCACCTAGAACCAAGTTCGTGTTTATATATGATTTATAACAATTCCAGTTGGCGGCGGAATAGTTGTGGTATAAACTGGTACGATTTACAACTACTGTATGATTCACTGTGAGGCTGAACGGAAGGTGGTCTGAACTTAACGCATTTAGAGTTAATGGTACTGCGCAGTAATTTGGAATATTAGTGATATATAGATCAAGAGTTGAGGGGTTCTTGTTAGCACTCGCTGGGATATAGGTGGGGAGAAGTGGATAAAGTATGGAAAAACTTGGGCTGGATTCAGTAACATCTAGTAAAATGTTACCCCAGCAGTTTGCCCTAAGACAATTCCACGACTGATGTCTGCAGTTTAGATCACCACCAATAATTACCTTGTTTCGAGTGTTGAGTCTATACAATTATTGCAGATCCCACTTAAAGTAAGTAAATTTCTCAATGTTTCCATTTCCTCCAGGGAAATAGACCGAAAAAATACCTACCTTGGAGTTAACACTTAATGTCACATCAATACTAATTTCCTCAATTAATTTAAGGTGCAATGAAGGACGCAAGGAATGTTCTATACATTTTTTCACAACAATGGCGACACCTCCACCACTAGCATGTACCCTGTCTAGGCGATAACATATGTAATTTCGATGTGAGAAAGAAATGTCTTGTTTGAGCCAGGTTTCTGAAACAATGGCAAAGTTAATATTAAAATTTATCAAGAAACTAAAAAATGCATGCTTTTATACTTTAGATTAAATGCTACATCTATGTTTCCCAATAATGTTTTTAAAGTATTCGTCGCTAACACTTTTCATTGTATAGTGACATTCTTGCTTTATGGGATTGTTTGTAATAAATTATTGAAATTATATTGTACAAGATCTCTTACCGAAAACCTTGCCAACTATTTCTATAATGGAATAAATAAAAATAACACAAATTGTCCCAAAAGTGGGTTTTAATTTCTTTTGCTTCCTGTACGAAAGCTGGGATTGTGAAGAGGAGAAGTATTGTGCCAGGAATGGACACTCGGTTCACTTCTCAACCCCATCACAAATACCGCTGGATACAAAAGACACGAGCGCCAAGGGAACAACAATGAGGAAAACACACCGGAATTTATTTATTCAATTTTATTCTCTAAATATATTTTCCTTAAGGGAATTTGTGACAATTAGTTAATTTTTATTTATTTTATTTCAATACACACACGGTACGGACTTGATTTTAATTAATTTTAAACTACTACAGGCACGACTCCAGTATAATCGCATCCTCGGCGCGCGACGAGGAGCGGGAGCTCGCGCAACCAGCGTGGTCGGCTGATGGAAATGGACTCCACGATATTTATTCGTAGTCCAAGGGAAATTTGGGTGCATTCGCTTTTACGGTGGTGATAACCGGATCTCATAGAGGAGATCGTCATGGTACACATGTATATGTGTACGTCGGTTCTTTTCATGGGTCGAAGCCATGATAACGAATCTGAAACACCAAGAAGGGGCATAATGTGCATCCAGGACACGTGTGTTCGTTGAAACAAACAAATCGAATCTTTTGGGATGCTAATGGGTTTGTGTTTGATTATGCTCCGATGTCATGAGGAATGGATTCAGAGCAATTACAAGACAACGGGAAAAGCGACCTATGTGTCGTTCGGTAATGAGGGTCAGCTGGATAAATAGCAGCCACTCATTAAATGAAAAGTGCGTTTAGGATACCACAAACGATATAGATTGTTTATGGTATCGCCAGGAAACCTATGGAGGAACAGCGTTCTTTTGTTTGCACTTAGTGCGAGTTAGGGAAATTGGCTATAGCGTCGATTGCGCTAATTGAATGCAGTTGCTTGGGTATTTTATTGCTGGGAGAAAAAGGTCGCCGGCCAATGTGTACGTTAAGAGATTTATCATACACATGGCGAAGCTGAAAAATAGACAGCGCAATGTTTATGGTCCCTGGTGAAGGTAACATAATATTGTAGTGAGCTTAGGGTTCGCTGGATTAATTATTTTGAATAAATAAGAGCCGTTAAATCGATTTTGAATTAATATAACACTTTATTAGTCCGTTAACCACAACCGTTACTTTTACCGTACACAACGATTTCTTGACTTATCGCTTCCGTACTTATCGCGTATTTTACTTCTTACTTATCGCTTGCTTCTCACTCGAGACTTAATACTTTCTACTTCTTACTCTCTACTTGTCTTCATGAGCTGTCTGCGACTATTTCTACCAGTTCCCCACATTCTGATTCGGTATTTCGTTTCCGCCCGTTCCATAATCTTGAATGTTCTATTATCCATAGTCTCCAGTTTTCCAGTACTTTGTTTTGGACTTTCCCGAATATTCCAGTACTGACTGTCATATGCGTCACAATATGTAATCCAAATCCTTTGTTATTAGGAATTCGTCTAGGAGAATCTGCCTGGCACCGAAGGTGCCAAATTGGTTTGGAATTCCTGATAAGTTGAGCAAGAAATCTTACGGAGAATTGTATGCGAAGGGATGCATGTATGGTAAGTTTTCTTTTACAGGGACTTTTAGATTAAAGATCTGATCTATTTAATGCGTGAAGCATTTAAGATGCTAATGCGATTGCATTAGTGAAGTTATGTGACTGGGTGGAAGTTATGGGGTTTTTTAGGTAAGCGAACCGTAGGGTTTGGCAGAATCGCCACAGGATAACCACTATTCAGGCTTTACCATGGTCAGCCAAGTTAATCTAGTCTTAAAACGATTGACACCAAAGTGAACATACTGTGTATGTGTTCATAAGATCAGACCGTAAACAAGTCTACATAAATCTCTTTTTAGAAAATCAGGGGTACGCTTTGTTCAGTGAGCATCTGCAAGATTTAGAAGGAATAATGCCCATATTATGGTTCTAGTTCTTCCATAGCCTTAAATCTTCCTTCTTGTTCAAATATGAATGATGTTGTTTGAACACTTACTGCTTCAAGAATGCTTTCTACGACTAAAGGCTTATCCGTCAGTGACGGAGGGAAACAGGAGAAACGTTTTGGTTAATGACCAGAAGAGGCATGACAGTCGATACCAGATAAATGCAATAAACTGAAACTTTTGCCTTTTGCTAAGATGCTCCTTGGCGTCTCTTATAGCGGAGTCAAGCATGATTAAATATGAATCTACTGCTGCATCGGAACTTTTCATAACCCTTCTACGAAAAACTGAATGGATAATTACAAAAATAAATTGGAACGATGGTCATCATCAAAGTAGATTTGGTTTTTTTTTTGACTTCCATGGAGAAGACTCGAAAGTAGATATTTATTTAAACTGAGTTGGAAATCCACATCCAAGCACACACCACCGCTTAGGTCCAGAGGAAACAATATCTAAACGAGAGTTGTTTGGAGAACGGAACCTGTTAAACACTACTGCATGCCACATCAAGATAAGTAGCGGAAGTAACCAACAGCGACTACTCAGGAAATTCGGCACCAATGAAGTAATGCGCATTATACGAGAACAACCACCCTAAACCACTCTTAGGAAATTAAAAGGGGGTATCGTGTGGTTCTTTGTGCGGAAACGCTACTCTACGACCCTAGTTACCATAGTTCAAACCACCCAAAGTGCGGAACGTGTTACTTTTGCGAAGCCAGACGACGACAGAGAAAACAATAGAAACCAAAAAAAAAAAAAAAAAAAATTATGTCTATATCATCATCGTGTTGGTATCGGAACTAAACAGAAGTGAGCATTATACAAACCGAAGCTATTCGGGATTCTATTTACGTAGCAAAGCAAGAGAATGAAGTACGCAAAAGCATATTGCCATATACCAAAATAATGAGAACCTTTAAAGCTATCAGTTTGGGCAAGGTACGACGACTGGGATGCCTAGGGACAAACCACAAAATTCAAAGAAAATTACTTTGCTTAATGCGACCCGAGAACTTGTAAAATTAAGCCAACGCTTGGCAATCAAGGCAAAACAGTTAAGGTTAACTGGCGCTTCAAATAATTGAAAAGGACCAAAAAGTTTTACGATATTCCAAGGCAATAGAATATGTTGGGATCCTTAATTAAACATGCAGACCCTAGTTAAAGGTGCAGGTACTCTAAATTATACAGGGTTTACATGCAGGGGCTTACGCGTTTAATATTTGTTTTGTCTTGATGAAATGAAAATAGGCGAACAATGGTATTTGATTCGAAAAGGGGATACTCGCATTATTCTAGTTAAACTTTAACGGCTCATTATGTTTTTGGATTCGTGGTTTTTGTGAAACATCTGGCGAAAGTCGAATTGTAAAATTTCCATCATTAGCAGCGCCAATAGGTGTCAAGTAAAAAGATTCAGATTTGAACACCACAAACGGTTTACAAATACAATCAACAGGATCCCGAATAAATGGATATGGTGTTGAATAAGTTATAAATTTAATAAAGGAGAACATTTCAGTTATATGAAAAATATATTGAGCTGGAGGAGTTCGTGTATAAACACATTTAGTTTACGCTGGGTACCATTATACATATGGTTCATTATGTACTATTCTTGATTCAATGGAAAATATAATTTTGAATTATTCGTTTTTTTTTTAACGTTTCATCTTTGGTTGAGTACGCAATGGGGGATTGGCCTCCTTGAACTATTCAGACGGGAACACATTCCGCTTGATACAAGAAACATATCTCAAAGAGTGCCACAAAGTTTATTCTGAACAAAAAAGGAATGACACAGTCCAAATAGTTGGGATAGTTGGCTATCCTATAGCCATAAAGTGAAGATTACCTTCAATATCGGAAACATATTTCTGTCAATGAAACTGACAGGAAAAATGCATCTGAGACAGTACTTCTGGGACCGGTGTACATTCCCTCAAATATAAGCGCGCGAACTCTCAGTGATGACCTTAAAATGATCCTCAATATTGCTCAGAAATAAAGGGTGGTTAAATTTTAAGGGCCGATGTTGAATGTGAACCACACCTAAACGTCAAGCTTTTTTCTGCATTTCATTTGACATTTCTGAATTTAAGACTAACTCAATTTGAACCATGGAAATACACAATCGAGCAATGCGTTAAAGTTATTCAGGCTTATTATGAAATTGGGCGTTCAAATCAAAATGCATATCGTGCACTTCGTGATTTTTTCGGCCAATTTAATCGTCCAAATGTGCGTACAATCGGAAAAATCGTGCAAAAATTTGAGCAAACCGGGTCTGTAGGAGATGTGAAAACACCAGTGCATGCTCGTACTGCAGAAAATATTGCTGCTGTTCGCGATAGTGTGGCTGAAGAGCCGTCCACCTCAACTCGTCGTCGTGCCCAACAATTGCACCTCTCACGCTCGTCGTTGATGAACATTATGCATAAAGACTTGCATTTACACGCTTACAAGGTGCAATTGACTCAAGAACTAAAGCCTCTTGACCATTTCAAGCGTCGTCAATGGTCAGAATGGTGGCAAGAAATGGCAACAGCGGATGAACATTTTCACATTGGGCGAATGATAATCCAAGAGTGATTGTCGAAAAACCAATGCACCCACAAAGAGTGACTGTTTGGTGCGATTTATGGGCTGGCGGCATCATCGGGCCGTATTTTTTCCGAAATGAGGCCGGTCAGGCAGTTACTGTGAATGGTGTTCGCTATCGTGAGATGATAACGAACTTTTTATAGCCCGAATTGTAAGATATGGATGCGGACGATATGTGGTTTCAACAGGACGGTGCCACTTGCCACACAGCTAACGAAACAATGGCTCTTTTGCGCGACAAATTCAATGGCCGTGTTATCTCACGTGGTGGCGATGCCAATTGGCCGCCAAGATTATGTGATTTGACACCGTTGGACTTCTTTCTTTGGGGTTATTTGAAAGAAAAGGTGTACGTCGATAAGCCAACAACAATTCAAGAGCTAAAGGATGAGATAATTCGGCACATTAACGGCATAGAACCTCAATTATGCCTCAGCGTCATCGAAAATTTGGACCATCGGATGGAGTGTGCCGCCGAGGTTGCGGCGGCCATTTGGCCGATATTTTATGTCATACATAATTGAACCATATCAATATTATCATAATAAAAAGAAATGACAATAATTTCCCAAATAATTTGTGTTTTATTCAAAATGAACATCGGCCCTTAAAATTTAACCAACCTTTATGAGGAGTCGTAATAGTTGGTGACTTGAACGCGAAGCACACGGCCCGTGGAGTTTTCTTATATATCCCAACGGCAGCGTGCTCCTGAATTGGTTAGACGGACCGCACATAAATACAATATATGACACCTCTATGTTGATGATCCAGTGCTTCCTATCAAGGCCAAACCTGGTCTCACCATACCTGCTAAGCCAGGATGTTGTTGTAAAAATGAAAGCTTCATTCTCAGATCAAAATGCCTTCCGCCTTAAAACAAATTTTCAACAATTCGACACTGAGATGAATGAGCCAAAGAAATGAGGAGAATTTAAAAACGCTGATTGGTTTCTAAACTATATAGACCTCGACCTCCTACTAGTCCTGTGGCGGTCCGCCAAAACCCCACGGCCCACTTACCTGAAAAACCCCCCCATATCCGAAACTCAACTCCCATTGTCTCCCGCCAATGCAATCGCATTGGCACCTGAAAATATTTTCTTTTCCAAGGACATTAATGCATACAAGCATTACATAAAATTCCTTAAAATAATTGCGTCTACAAGGGCATTCATACATTATCAATGCATCTCTGCATTAGCGACCCAAAAACCGAATTTCCAATTAGTGTAGATTTTCACACTATATTTCGATCCTGCCGTCGCCATAGATGCCATGCATAATTGACACAGATGGTATAGACAACCGTCATTGTGTATCCATCTAAATTACTTTCCGAAGACAACTATTAATTCAGTTGCAAGCATTTCTCGCGGAAATATTGCTTTGTTTGAATCTTCAAACAATCACCGACGTCACGTTTTGCCGTCGGATCGCATTCAATAGCATAAACATATGCAAACAAAAGAATCCGATTCACCCAGTCGGCAGAGAGACGATATACGATCTCTATTGTATGAATTATCACAATCCCTTTTAGCATCTAATGCGTGGCTGTTATTTAGACAGCTGACCCTCATTACCGAAAGATGCCGTAGGTCGTTTCCCCTTTGTTCTTTTTTTCCTCGTTTCAGGTTTAGTTTATCCTTGGCTAAACGCATCGATAAACACGGTGATGTGTACAAACACCCACATACACCACCGCGTTCCAGAGATCGCCTTCCATTGGTCACTGGTCAAAGGAAATTCTATTTCCGTTTCACCACACCACCAAACTCACCCCAAACGAGGATTGAATCACTAAGTCGTATTTTAACCGCCGATCCGGACGGTTCGTCTTCCGCTCCCCGTTTCGCGCCACGGGGATGCGTAAGCCCGAGTCGAGTAATAACCCCCAGTCATGTTCTAATTGTTTGTCATTTTAATTTACCGTTTACAAATTAGTTCGATAAAGTGTACCCTCAAACAAACGTTTTCTTGTATGGTGTCGTTAATCTATTTCCCGAGGCATTGTGTTGTGAGTTATTCGCGTATTAATACATGTAAAATCTCTTTGAAATAATCCGGTGAAGAACAAAATAAATATAAACGTTTCTTTTAACAATAAAATAAAATTAATAAAAATAAAACTCATTTAGTGTTTTTATTCTTCTTGTGGTAATCGTTCGCTCCGTATTTTGAAACTTGTGCATTTTTGGCGGCGTTGCTCAGAGTTGTGTCCAGTGAACAGTTCGTGGGACGAAGTAGAACCCCGTGTCGTACGCCGGCACCTCGACTTCGCCCCCTACAGCCCTGCTGCTACTCTACAAGAACATTTACTTTGACGCCATTTCCTCAACGTACTTCTTAATCGACTTCTACTTCAGGTTCAGGTGCTGCTTCCATTGCATTCCGATAAAGTGGATTAAGCTACTCTTACATACGCCTGCCCATTATGGTACCACATCTCACCCTCCCAAATAAAGAAATTACGAGTTTTTGAACGAAAATGTTTCCGGTTTATCACTGGCTTACACCGCAAAACCAACTCATATAGATACCATAGTAACAACGATCCTTACAACACCGCAGGGATCGAACGACTCGATAGACGGATCCTAGAACTGTCAATAAATTTCATAGAAAACCTTCCTAACAATCCGAACCCAATAATAACAGACCTACCATCGCCCTCCTCAAATACGGGAACTCAGTACCATAATTGTCTCCAAATCAGGACCCTCTTCACCTCAGGCAGACTGGTTAACGATCTAAATGAGATCGTGTACCACAACACCGAACTGGCACCCAATCATTTCCAATACAGCAACATCCAACCATTCTCCAAGATTCTTACCTTTGTAATACTCCGCGCCGTGCTTTATCGTAACTCGAGAGAAGAGCGCGAAGTGTTGTGATAGTGAAAATAAAAGGCAGTAAGGAGGTTTAGTTGAAACGATCCCGGTAAGCTTTATTCTATAATGTTTGAATTTAAAAGTGATTTTCGGATCGGTGATCGGCCAACGGTTCGGGCTTCGTAGAGAGACAGGCCCAAATTGAAAAGCACTGCCCTTATATAGTTTTTGCAGTTGACTTTTGGCAACTATTTTATTGTCGAAATTCCCAGAAGCACACATAATGACTTGGTGCGTTTTAATTTGAGTTGTGTTCTGGGAATTTGTTAGAGGCTTTAGTTGGATGGGTTCTGGGAAGGGAAATCATGAAATGCGTTTTGAATTAAGCATTTCATGATGTCAAGATTTTTAGGAATTGAGTCAAAGTATGATGAATTAACTTTTGGTTATATTCGTTGTACATGTGACTCAATATGGAATTTGAATATGAAGCAATGGAAAATTTGGGATTTGGGTTTATTATGTGGAATTGAATCAATGTGCGACAAATTGACTTTTGGTTTAATCTATCGCTCATTGATTCAATATGAAATTGGGATTTGCGTTATGGGATTGTTCGTTGCTATTGGGGATTTAGATAGGGGTAGCGATTTAGGATCGCTACACCTTTAACACAGAACCGAATGGCACCCCCCTCCTTCAAGAACATACCTGACCATATCCCTTACTATCCTCAATTAAAACAAGAAATCCCACATCCACATAAATCAATATTGTAAATATTATTTTTAAGTCAGATCAAATTGTCACTACCATTGCAATATCAACCATTGTAAATTGTATATAAGATTAGATTAAGTTAGATTAAGTTATGTTAAGTAATTTAAGTAGGCTAAGTTAAAATAAACAGAGTTCCTCATTTTTTTTCTGACCTTTTCCAGGAAAAACAAAATTACCAATCTATATAAATCCCATTAAAACTTAAGCACATATAAAAAAGAATTGTTTGAAAAATGTTAAAAATAACATGTGAACACTTATTATGTAACCAATCTATTATAAGTTAGCTGTATTACTTATTGTAACTATTAATTTTTGGTCAATTAAATGGAGTAAATAAAAAAAAAAAAAAACACAGACGGAGCAGGGAAGTTGCCACGGGAACTCCACATTGTAAGGAGATAAATAACAGTTTTGGTGCACATGATTAACTGAGTTGACATTTCTCAGTACCCACGAAAGGGTCTCAACGAACGAGAAACCATGAGACATGAGGCCACAATAAAATCAGTCCACAACAAATAATAAAGAGTGAACAAGTAACTATGGAAACAGTTTTTTAATTGTTGAATTGAGTAAATCGTTTGGCCAGCACCGGAATTAAAGTCCACGAGGAGAAGGGAAACTGAGACGTCATCGGAGAGGCGCCGAGATCAATGACAGTTTTGGTCCTTTGAGCCGAGATCGGCTAAGGCCAGGAGGACTGTCTACTCAACCTGGAGTGGGCAGCACTGGACCAGATGTAAGCGCCACAGGAAAAGAATATCGCACACGGCTTGGAGGAGATTACGATGGACTTGTCGGAGCGCTTACCAGCAGAGGGGAATCAGCTCACGTAACCGAAGCAAAGAAGAGCCACTTTGAACGCCACACCCGCGGGCGGGGGAACCGCACAACGCACTAACAGAGAGACCAGAGGTCCAGCGTCGGCAGGGAGGACAGAGCCCGGGACACCCGTGCCACGATCGAAACGCGACACGGAACACGAGGTATCGTTTCAGCAGGCAGCTCAGTAAGGTCATCGAGGAGGGCCGAGGTCGAGGCAAGATTGGAAGTCCCCAAGCGAGAGCTGGAAATCGCCAAGGCGAAGGCGAAAGTGGCACGGGTGAGATTCGAACTAATGGGAGCACGTTCGGAGGACGAGACTAATCAAAGCGAGACTACCGAAAATGAGTACCAGCAGGGCCCTTGCGATCCATGGGACAATCTAACGAGGCTGCCCGAAGAAAGGCAAGAGGGGATAACCCACGAGGACTGACACTTGCAGAACTTGGTACGTCTTTGGAGAGATCTGCAAGGAAGGGCGAGGGAAGCTGTTGAAAGTATCCTATTCATTGGCGAGAAACCACAAGAGATAATGAAGGGACAGGAGACTCTATTTGGAAGACCGGGAGCGTTAGCCCTATTTGAGTTGATGAAATTAAAAGGATTACCTCGAGTCACAGAGGATACGATTGAGATTGGAGTCTTTGTTGGGCGGGTGAGGAAGTCCGTGGCCCCCACCAGGGCGCTGGGTAAGGAGAGGTATATGAACTCACTTGAGTCGGTAAAAGAACTGACTACAAAGATGGCGTCATCCATGAGGTACAGGTAGTTCCTGTATTACCACAGCTATCAAAGAGAGGACCAGCCCGAACTGAGGGCTTACAGCGACCTTGTGAGAAAGGAGGCAGACATGCACGGTGATTTCGCCCCACCCGTAGTATCTTGGGAGCCAAGTGGAGGCTACCATCAACATAGATCATCTCAAGCAGGGTGCGACTCGGGAAGGAGAGCAATCCATGCCGTTCGAGAAAATGGCGCACCTAAGAACGAAAGCAAATCAGACTGTCCAGTTTGTCTCAAAGAACACGACGTCTTCAGATGCCCCATGCTTGAGGTGGCCAGTATTGGCGAGAAATGGGATCTGGCGAAAAGGGCAAGGCTTTGTTTTAAATCATCATCATCATCATCATCATCGGCACTACAACCGGGAGCCGGCCTTGGCCTTATTTAGCAAGTCCTGCGGCTTGTTAAATTTTCCATAATGATTTGTATTTTCCGGGCAAGGTCATTAGTCTTGCGCCAGAGGCTCCCCGACGGGGAATCGAACCCCGGTCTCCCGGGTGACAGGCGGGTATACTAACCACTATACTATCGAGGAGCCCGTTGTTTTAAATGCCTTCTCTCTAAACATCGAAGATCGGACTGCAAGGCACCACCGTGTGACTAGTACGCAAGAGGGCACCACGTCATCCTCCACCCAGCCGAATTTTCACCGAGGATGGCACCGAGAAGAGAAGGATGGTCACGCCATGACATCTCTCCATCGAACAACGATCCCGAGAAAACCAGAGGAGATGTGGTTACTTTCATGCTCACCATCAGTAGCGCCAAATCATACCTGAAGATGGTTCAAGTGGATTTTTATGGATCTAATGAAAGACAGCTGAAATTTTAAAGTCTCGAAGGCAACAAACACCCGCATGGCCTAAAACCAACGACAAGGAAACATTCATATCCGTAAATAGCAAATATTTAGACAGGACTGAAGAGCAACTGATCAGGATGAGCCAACAAAACAGTTTCGAAGGAGATGCTTCTCGATTGTGGTAGGGGAAAATCACCAAATGTCTTGTATCTTTGTTAGGTCGAAACTTTTCAGGCCATCCATGTAGTTAATTTTTATGAAAACCATTTTATTTATCCAAAGTAATATTTCTTCGTTTGACAAGTGTTCAAAATGTCTGCTGATTGGAATGTTTTTTGGAGTGGAGTGCTCTTCCCATTCTTCTTTGGATATACTTCATCTGATGAATGCCTTTCAGTACTTTGAAGCTTTGTTGCCGGTTGGTATTGAAAAAAATCGTGTCGTATTACCGGTGTTTAAGAAGTATTCGTCTTTCTAAGCGTGTTCAATGATGTCTTTGCAATGTTCAATTCGATGCAATTTTTGCTCATTATTCAGTTTATATGCAAGGAACCTTGAATTAAATTTTTCTAGGCCAAGTGTTCAGTTAAAATGCGATAGATTGTTTTCTTCGGTATGTTAAGCTCCATTTTCTTCAATTCCACTTAACATTTCTTGGACACTTTCACAAATTCATGTAGTTAATCGACGTTTTCGTCGGTAACCACATTACGTGGATGTACTGGCCACGTTTATCGTCTCTCCCATCTTCGTTGAACCACTCAAACACTTTGGATAAACAATTACACCACACTATTTTTTTAGCAATAATTTTCAGAAGGATATGAATTAGAACCATTTTTGTATTTGCCGCTTAAAAATTGCATCGAGTGTTTTCCAATAAAAATTTTAAACCATGAATCTCAAAAGTTAGCACGAAATTGAAGAAGCTCCTCAACCAAGTGCTGTCAGACTCATACTGACTAAGTAAATATTGACATTTTGTTTTTTGATTTTAAAAGTAATACTACAATAAATTAATATTTGCAGTAGAGAAACGAAAATAGAGGAAACAAAAATCAACAAACAAGAAATTCTGTGTCAATTCTATTGAACGTTGAGTAAAGGACAGAATACCATTTATGGTTAACAAGAAATGTTATAAAATGCAGAGCCGGCAATCCCTTCATTGTAGTCTTCTGATTATCTTTTAAGGTCATTTATCTGGCTAGGGATGAAGTTCTGATCCCTTGTATATAAACGAGGAACGTGTATATTTCAATGACTCCTCCTGTTGCATATGTAACGTTGTGTGCGAAAAGTCATAATTTCTCTATGACTATCGGTCAATAAATTTACGAGGGTCAACAGGGATCCTTGCGGCAAGAAGTCATTGTTGAGTTTCTTAGCAGAAATAGCCTAAGAAGATCTGAGATAATGAAGGTTTATCAAGTATGGCTTTCAACTTATGGCTTAATGGTGGATACCATGAATCCTTGTCAATGACCTAGAGAACTAATAGCTTGACAAATATGAGGGCATAATGTAACGTTGTAATTTGCGTTATGAGAAAAGGGTTTTCAGTGGGAGCAGTATGTCGATTTACCATATTGTTATTATTGTAATTTTTTTTTAGAAGATGCTAAACAGATTTATGACATTAAATATTGAAATAAGTTAGAGGCTCTGCTATCAAACACATTTTACTTGAGTAAATCGAATAATGTGATTGCTAAATCAACAGAAAATTCAGTCCATTATTTCATTAACTGCTCTAAGTAAGGGACTTCAACCCACTTTCTCGGTAGTTGTTTAGCCATTGAGAGACACTCAGAATATATAGGTTCAATTGCCGATTTGGCGCCGTTATGACAAAAATAAATTGTTGTGAGAGTGTTCGTCTGGAAATTGACTTCTAAATAATTAAGGTTTATCTCTGCCTACAATGAATTTTCTAGTTTTATGTTTTCTTATCTTACTTGTTTTACTTTGTAACTAGTTTACGTTGATTAATCTGGTGCGGAAATCAGGTTGATATTTGCTGCAAAATTCTCTTCTGTCGGCTAACACAGGATGTTTGAAGCCCATTCATCCTATTACGGTCTTAAGAGAAAAAGTTTTGTGAAGAAGTGTCTGTTTGTTAAAGTGGGTTAACACCAGCATTGCCTTTGGAATTCAGTTATGTAGCCAGAGCGTTTTTAAGCAAGCCATTGAAAGAATCATGTTCTGCTCACCCAGATGGTTGTACAACTTACCATAATTCCTTTCTTCAATCTTACTATATTTGGTATCATGCCAAGGATATACCTTCAGTTTGGAAAATAACTCTTCTTTGTTGACATTAACATATCTTTTGATGAACTTTACGATTTGGAAGCATATTTGCAACGATCCTCTCCCGGAACAGGCGCCATCTTCTTGTCAAGGAATGGCTTCTTCAGCTCTTTGGCGGTTGGGTTATAGTTCACGACAGGATCTAATTAAAATTCACTTTATTTTTTAATATCGAATTTATTGTTCTTTGTTTTTTATTGATGGACTTGAATCATCGGATTCGCACGAGGCTAACATGATTCAATATGATATCAATGCATACATTTCGCATGGAACAACACTAACGCTATTTACAAACATCATCTGATTCACTGAATGGGCAATACTCGATTTCCCCCTCTTCTCATAATTGACGAAAACCCATCCCAATATCATTAATCGCTGTAGGGTTCTTTTCCACACTCATACTCGTGCCTATATCGCTGCTTGAATGGCCGATAAGTCGATAAGGATCACATGACACATATTGCCATGGGTACATTGATTACAGTATTATTGTCTATGACAACGTAACATAAGGATTTTTTGCGCTCTTACCGCGTGGATCCCAGTTAACCTTCCGATTACCAAAAAAAAAAAATCGCCCAATTACTTACCATGCGGGTCCAGGTTAAATATGCAAATACATAAATAAATAAATTCATTTTTTTTACTATTTACTATTTATCGGCCTGTAGGAGCCCGGAAGTTCGTGACCTCACCGACTCGACATCGCCATCGTGCCCTGTCCTGTGCACTCTGCTTCCACGCTTGACCATCCGATCCGATCTCCTCAAGGTCAATCCTAACATTGTCCTCCCATCTCCGGCGCGGCCGTCCTGCCGGTCTCTTTCCCGTTGGTCTACCGTCTAGAATTCTATGCACGGTCCTATTGTTGTGTGGTGGTACCGCCAAACCCCATGGTACACTTACCTTAAAAACCCCCATAACCACAAACCAGTCTGCACAAGCTTTCGCTAATGCAATCGCATTAGCATCTTAAATGCTTCACGCATTATATAGGTCAAATCTATAATCTAAAAAGTCCCTGTGAAAGAAAACTGACCTTCATGCATCTCTTCGCATATAATTTCCTGTAAGAATTTCTTTCTACCTTTTCAAGAATCCCAGGCAAATTTCAATTTCCCATACCTGCACCACAATCTCCACCCAGCATACCTGAAACATTTCCTTCTCCAAGGACATTTAATGCATACAAAGCGTTAGATAGAATTGCTAAAAATTGCTCCTTAATGTGCATATGCACCATAAATACAAAACATTCGGCACCCATTGTTATCAATTGATATGCAACGTCGGGCGGCTTGTTTTTACAGCTGCAACAAGCCGACCGGCGATTCACCATCAATAGACAAACAATCATCAATTTCGTACGTCGCCACAAACTAATTTCCCTGCATATACAAATGCAGGCAAGGGATTCGGTTCTGCCACCAATCCCATTAGCACCTTTTTTCTTCCCAACGTCTATTATAGCGACGATACACAGCGTAATCATGAACCTCATTACCGGACGACGCATTTGGTCGTTTCTCCCTTTGTTCATTTTTTTTTTCGTTTCAGGGTTCGTTTATCCTTTGCTAAATGCAACGATAAACACAGTGATGGGTACGATCACACACATACCACCATCATCTGCATTACGAAATCTGGTTCTCTCTTGTGGTAGGTAAAACATATCCTTAGTGGAGGGGATATCCACCAACACCACAAACTCACCCATAAGCGGATCATCTCTGCACGAGATGATTATCGCTGAGTCGTATTTCAACCGCCGATTCGGACGGTTCGTCTTCCGCTCCCCGTATCGCCGGGGATGCGTAAATACCGTGGAGTTGTGGCGGTTCTTTAATACATTCTCAAAGAACCGCCCATCCTCTTAAATTAACCACCTTCCAAACCCACCATACCTACCCGCAATTTTGGGCAGCGTAAGCTACCCTTCATTCTTTTTCACCTGAAAGCAAAACCTTATCAACCAGAGACATCAAACAAATTATTTCATTCATACATGGATCGTGCCAGACAATCGGCTCAGCTTGTCAGCAATTATAAAAGATAAATACACGCTGGCCAGCGTAATTGTTGACATAGCTGGAGCCGGTATTCTTGCTACGGTTCATGAGCGAATATTGCCCCAATTCCAAGGTTCGCAACACTTGCGACCAATTTCCCTTATCGGTTATCTGCCGATCATGGGATTTGGGCACTAATATGATTGACGTTAGACAATCATACCCCAAATCATGCTAACGATGCTCGGGCCTGTAAAAGAAACAAAAGCTACCATAGCCTAGGTCATAGGCGAGCAAACCATCGGTTTGCTTATCGCTACGAAAAATCTATAGCCTACAATGGCATTAGCATGAACGCCTAAGTAAACACGATGTGCATATCATCGTGACCCTTGGAATAGCGTTTTTGTGTATCTTGAAGCAAAAACCTATTTCGTTCTCAGGCGCAGGTCATCAAAGATTTATGGCCCTTGAAATAGCGTTTCTGTTTATTTAAGACACAGAAACCTATTTCTCCCTTCGGCGATTTTTCGCCATCGCATATCTCTATAATACCAATTCATTACACCAGCCCATGTTTATTTAGGTGTATTTTCGTCGTTGCCGATATGCAGGCTGAAAAGCAACCTACTTGCCCTACACGGACACATATAGAATCCTCCCACACCAATGTAATCCACATCGTTGAATCTGGCAGATATGGATTGTAGGTTTGAGTCAGATTTTAACAGCTCAACAATACAGAGGTGTCGCGGTCGTTCCGTCTCGTAGCCTTTTTTTTCCACCCAATGAGTGAAGTCGAGTTGTAGCAGTGTCAAGTCGGAATCGAGTTGCGTTCGCTGATGAAGTTAATTTTTACCTTTAGTGCCAAGCCCAAACTTTCATTTTCGTGTCCAGGACAAGTGAATTAAAAAAGCACCACGCGCGGAGAAACAATTAATTAATTAATATTGATGTGCCGGTATAGACTAAAGTTATTCCAACACCGTTTCCGGTTAAAATTTATTTTCTTATTGGCCACACGTGTTTCAATTAGAAGTTTAATAACCTTTATTCGACTAATAGTAAAAGTCAATCAGTGAACAATAAATGTATTTCCAGCTACCATTGCTGTGTTTTATTTTCATGCTTCGTGGGTGAACGATCTTCTGAGATCAGTTTTCCTGAACAATCCGTGGTGTTTTTATGCAACCCGCATCCTTGCTGATGCCAACATAAAAACTACCAACAGAGTCTCCGTCAAATGTAGAAACGAACAATTTATAACAATAAATGTATTCAGTTCAAGTCGGGTGTTACCTAGAGACCAATTGAATAAAAAAAAACAAATAAAGTGCAACAGACCGCATCGCAAGTTCGAGCCTAAAATTATCTTAATTGTCAATTGTGTTAAATGAAAACTCTTGTTTATTTTATCCGCACCATTAAAATAAATTTGGCGCAAGACTAATGACCTTGCCCGGAAAAAACAAATCATTATGGAAAATTTAACAAGCCTTAGGACTTGCTAAATAAGGCCAAGACCGGTGCCCGGTTGTAGTGCCGATGATGATGATTAAAATAAATTAACATTAAGAGAAACAATAAACACGACTTCCGCAAACAACTTCCTGGTGTTTCCTTTCTTTACGTAAATGGTTAGTGGCGGAGTTTTGCTGATTCTGTTTGAGAACAATTCTGGTGAAGACATTTCTTTCGGTATCTGGCGGAACTTTCATTAAGTGAATTGTGGGGACGAGGTAGAACTCTCGCCCGTGCGGCGTCGCGATCTCGCCCCCACAGTTGCCCATTCGCGCGATATGTCCGGCCCATCTTAATCTTCGCGACTTGATTACTCTCACTATTGTAGGTTTGCGGTATAGCTCTTCCAATTTGTGGTTGATGACGTAGGGAGATTTTTTTATACTAAAAAATTAATATAATGCATTTTATAATATAATAATTGCATAATTAAATATAGATATAGATCGATTTTTATTCTATAACAATTATAAATGAGAACCCACCACCCAATTTACAGTTCAGAGATATGTAACAAAGCATAATATCTTTCAGCTGAAATATACAATATTTTAAAATAACATGAAGGTGAGCAAATAATTTCATTAAAGGGAAACATATAACAAAACCCTTTATATAAAGATTACATAAAATCTAAAATAAATCACATTGTATCTGCATCTGTACCCGAGCACAGTTGGTCCTATCATCTGTATCTGAGCACAGTTGTGAAAGTGTAATTCAAAGTGAAAATTCAAAGTAAATTCAAAGTGTTAATCGAAATATAATTCGAAATATAATTCAAAGTGCCGTATATGCTGTGCAGTAATGCACCAGCCCAAGACTATTTAATAAAGCGAAAAAGAAAGGCTATCGACTTTCTTCGCAACCCCCCTAAAAGAAATACGACCGTCCCAATTTACTTGAGCCCTATCCCCGAAAATATGCCGTCAATTTCACCTGATCAAAGACTGCAGCAGGCCCTGGATCACATCGAGGCCCAGGAGAAGATCATCAACGACCTAACCAGAAAGATCGCCGAACTGGAAAACAACTTAAACCTTCCTGATTTATCAGATGAGTCTGACATGGAAGATCAACCTGCTCAGCTACCAGCACCAGCTGCCAAGGCAACACCAACAATATCAAGTTTCAAAACAACCCATGAACCGAAAGCTCATACGAATGAAGGCACTTTCAAAGGAGGAGCTCCGAAGAACGAGAGGCCCCCGCCAATCAACATAAAAAAGGTCAACAATATCAAAAAAGTTATCCAGCTTCTGGAGAACGCTTTGGGGCACCGGAATTTTACCACCAGATCTAGGGGTGACAACAATCTTCTCTCAAAGACCACGCTCTTGCCGAAAAAGTGCTTATTCTGAATAAGCTGGACTTCTTCATCTTCCTAAGGTCAGATCTCAAGCCGAAAACATTCATAATTCGCCACATCGACCCTGCTTGGGCTAACGAAGAATTAAGCGCGGAATTGTCCAGATTAAGTCCCAACCTGAAAACGCCCAAAGTCGACTATTATCAAACCCCTCACATGAGATCCAACAACATTTTCAACATACGGATCATCCAACTGGCACCAGACGAAGACATTAATAACCTGAAAAAAATTAAATACCTCTTCACTCATAAAATTGGCATAGAGGTACCTCACAAGCAGGAGCTTCTCCACTGCAAGCGCTGTCAGCAGTCAGGTCATCTTTCATCTTCGTGTCATCTACCACGACGATGCGTAAAATGTGCGCAGGAGCATGAACCGAACCAATGCAAAGTCAAGCCACCAGGTGAGGAACCAGAACGTATACACACGGAAAATTCGGATGGCTCCATTTCTGTAAAGGAATTGTCAGTTGAATGCTGCAATTGTGGTGGACCGCATCCTGCAAACTTCACAAAATGCCCGCACAAGCTCCGCTTACTGAAGCAGAGAGTGCCTCCAACCAAAAACAACACTGGCCAACTTAAGCAACCAACAGCAGCAGTTAATACAACAACGAGATCGAAATCCTATGCGGAAATTACCAGAGGAAACAACGCACCCTCATCACAACCAGGAACAAACCTAGGACTCGACATCATGGGATACATCCGAGAGTTGCAAGCTCTCTTACCGACGCTAAATGGATTAAGTAACTTCGAAAAAAAAGGTCAGATACTTTCTCTTATAACCTCACATATATTATCCCAAAATGTCTAAGTTAAGTGTAGTTGCCCTCAATGTAGATTCCATTTCGTCAAACATACGGAGGCATCACCTCCGACTGCTAGTGAAGGAGTTTTCTCCAGACGTCCTCCTTCTTTGTGAAACCTGGCTCAAACCCAACTCTCGCATATCTATTCCAAATTACCAACTTGTTTCAACTCCTCGAATTGACGGTGCAAAAGGAGGTACCGGTATCCTTATTCATAAAAGATTCCAATTCAGTGAAGTCAAATTTAGAAACATCTCCTGTGTCGAATACACTGCTGTCAAACTGCTTTGTGACAAAAATAAAGTCTTGGTTCTAGTAGCCATCTATTTACAACCCAAGAGGTACCCTAACTTCCCATCTTCAGACTTCGATGAAATATTCCGTCAATCCCACCCCCACTCATTCATCATCGGAGGCGACTGGAATGCCCGTCATACCGCCTTCAACGACACCGCTTGCAATAAATTTGGCAAACAATTGCTTGCTTTCCTACCTCTCCACCCCTACGTCTATATCGACTCCCCTACGGAACCTACTCATTGCTCCAACTCTACTCAATCAACTATAGACTTCTTCTTAAAATCTGCGATCCTACGCTCTGTATCTCCCCCTACTGTGTCGCACTTCTTCCCCTCTGACCATGCCTCCATCCACTCGGTAATTGACCTTGGCCCCTTAAATCCGCTTCAATCTCTCAACCCAGTCCATAATTTCTCCAGAACTAACTGGAGAAAGGTCAACAAATCCGTTGGCGATATGTTTCAAACGCTTCCCATCACAGATACGAATAACTTGGATCCTAACGAAATTGAAGAAGCAGCTTGTAAGATGGAAGGGATCTTACAGTAAGCCCTGTATTCTAATACCCCTTCAAGGATGCCACACTCCTTCGTAGGTAAACCACTTCCATATCTCACCCTCAAACTCATCTCATTAAAAAAAAAGCTCCGCCGAAAACTATTTCGAAGATTTTGTCCCCTCCTGAAAGTACAGGTTCAATTATTGTCTACCCTCATTAACCAGCAGTTAAATGCTTTCGTAGAGCAGAACTACATCTCCACTTTAAATAGTATCAGACCCGACCGTAATCTTTACAAAAACATCAATCGCCTTACAGGACGAAAAATACACACCTCAATAGACAGACTAATTGGTCCCAGAAATAATATTCTGTACTCTGATTCTGAAATAGCAAACTATTTAGCGGAACACTTCTCCCAAGTGCATAGGCAAAATGATAGCCTAGGCAACTCCGAGTTTGAGGAAGTGGTCAACCGTTATACATCCCATGAACTAATCTCCTCATTCACTCCATTCATAACTGAATTTAATAATGACAATAGAGCATCTCAACCCACCGATACAAACTTCTTTTTACAACCGCAGGAATTTAACCAAATGATATCTTCTCGTAGCAATAAAAACTCAACCGGCTTGGACAGGGTTCCACAAGTGCTTTTCAAAAACCTCAACCCTTCAAATCGACTATACATCATGACCCTGCTAAACCACATAATAAATGCTGGTCACATACCGGAGTCTTGGAAAACTGCCATAGTCATCCCCATTAAAAAATCAGGCGCATCCCTGATGGCGGCCAATTTTCGACCCATCTCACTACTTAATAATTTAAGCAAATTACTTGAATTAAAAATTCACCATTACCTACTCTCCTTCGCGGAAACTAACTCATTACTCCCTGATTTCCAATTCGGTTTTCGTGCACAACACTCAACATGTCACGCTCTCCTCAAGTTTACTCACGACATCACTATGGCTCTTAACGACCAGTGCCCTACTGTGTGTATCTCCCTTGACATATCCAAGGCTTTCGACTGCGTGTGGACTGCGGGTCTTCTGTACAAATTACATTCCACGTATCGTCTCAACAATCACACTTCCAAGTTTCTCTACTCGTACCTATCAAATAGAAAATTCATGGTCAAGATAAATTCCACCCTTTCCCAGACGTACTCAATAACAGCGGGAGTCCCCCAAGGATCCATTCTGGGTCCCCTCTTATACTTACTATACACATCTGATATTCCTCAACCCCTCTCACCGAATACTCGAATCCTCAACTACGCAGACGATACCCTTGTCTACTCCAGCAGCAGGCTCGTATTATCTGCCAGAAACCGCGTAAATGAATTCCTCCAAATTCTTTCCTCCTACTTCCTTAAATGGAAGATCCGCCTAAACCCCAACAAAACTCAACTGGTTGTATTTAAAGGTAGAAACGTTCACTGTACCAATAACACGGTACGTAACCATTCAAAAATCCAACTCAACCTCTGCAACACCCTCATAAAACCATCTAAATCACTAAAATACTTGGGCATTACTTTCGAAAATAATCTCTCTTTCACGACTCACATAAACAATGTCATCCGCAAAGCGGGGATACAGCTGAACCTTTGTCGGAAAGTAATGTGGAAGGCAGATGGTCTCTCTCAGCAAGTCAAACTTCTACTTTATAAACAAATCATCAGGCCCACACTTACTTACGCTTGTCCCATCTGGTTCCATATCTCTCCCTCTCAAATGGAAAAACTTCGTATCTTCGAAAAGAAGTGTTTCAGACTAATCACAGGGCTACGTCGACAGCGCGACTCCCACAAATATATCGGAAGCCTTACGCTATACCACTCCGTCGGCCTGGAGAGATTGGATAGAAGGTTCCTGGAATTGTCGATAAGATTCATTGAAAACCTGTCAGCCAATCCAAACCCTCTCATCAATTCCATTAGCCTCCCCAGCCACAATGCATCAAATCCCTATCTTCATGCACTCCATTTAAAGGCTCTCTTCTACGCAGGAAGATTAGTAAATGATGCGAACGAAATCATCTACCATAACAGGGTAACCGATCTTAACCACTTCAAATACTCAAACATTCAACCCTTTTCTCGGGTTCTTTCCTTTAACGAGCAGTCGGTGGAGAGACCTCCCTCTGCCGCTCCCTTCCCTCCTTAGGGTATGTAAAGTATGAAATTTCGACTTAAGCTTAAGACTAGGCTAATTTGTTCTAAATGACTATATGTGAATTTATTTAACTACCTTAGATATAAGCTAGATTTAAGTAGAGATAAGTAGTTTTAAGAATATTTATTGTAAACATTGACAATCCATCCTGGTTTTCATGACCTTTCCAGGAGTCCTACTAATAAATTGTATCTGGAATAGATCTCCTTAGACGTAAGACCTCAAATTAAATATTACTTGGAAAAATGTT
The DNA here is from genome assembly GCA_963931805.1 of Microdon myrmicae. Taxonomy (NCBI): domain Eukaryota; kingdom Metazoa; phylum Arthropoda; class Insecta; order Diptera; family Syrphidae; genus Microdon; species Microdon myrmicae. The sequence goes on from OZ007496.1 coordinate 109,074,914, forward strand.
CTAGGCATTGTAAGTAAAATTGTCACAACTTAGTTAAGTTAGCTGTAAACTTATGTAACTAAACTTATAATGGTCAATAAAGACAGCGTTTTATAAAAAAAAAAAAAAAAACTAAAATAAAATAAAAAGATTTTGGATTGTGTTGCGGATTCACTGGATACTTTCTCCCATCTTTCGGGCAGCATACGAATCTCGCGTTGAAAAAACTGGTCATCTTTTGAATCGATCGACGAATCGATCTAATTTTTTGCTTCTTCATAAGACCGGAAGTGCTAATCAGCCAGGCCGTGTGCCATTGATCGAAACAAGTGATAGTCAGAGGGAGCAACGCCTGGAGAATACGGCGGGTGGGGTACGACTTCCCATTTCAAAGTTTCCAAATATGTCTTGACCATGGGGTCGAGCATTGTCATGTTGTAAACTCACTCTGTCATGTCTCTCGTTGTATTGCGGCCGTTTGTCTTGCAATGCTCGGCTCAAACGCATTAATTGCGTTCGATAACGATCGCCTGTGATTGTTTAAGTAGGTTTTAACAACTCATAATACACTACGCCGAGCCGGTCCCACCAAATGCTGAGCATGACCTTGGAACCGTGGATATTCGGTTTTGCCGTCGACGTGGAAGAATGGCCGGGATATCCCCATGATTTTCTGCGCTTGGGATTATCGTAATGAACCCATTTTTCGTCGCCACTCACAATGCGATACAGAAATCCCTTCCGTCTTTGCCTTGCAAGCAGCTGTTCACAAACATACAAACGCCGTTCAACATCGCTCGGCTTCAACTCGTACGGCACCCAATTTCCTTGTTTCTGAATCATTCCCATGACTTTCAGGCGTTTTGAAATCGCTTGTTGCGTCACTCCCAATGATTCTGCCAATTCTGGTTGCGTTTGACACGAGTTTTGATCAAGTAATGCCTCCAATTCTGCTTCTTCGAAAACCGTCTCTCTTCCACCGCCATGCTGGTCTTCAGCGTTAAAATCGCCGTTCTTGAAGCGTTGAAACCACTCTTGGCACGTTCTTTCACTAATAGCGGCCAAACCATAGGTATTTGAGAGCATTCGATGGGCCTCAGCCCCAGATTTCTTCATATTAAAGCAGAAAATTAAAACCTCCCGCAAATGACGAGAATTTGGCTCGTAAGCTGACATGTTTAATCGAGAATAACTTTATGATGCAGACACAAACCGACTAATATTTCGATGGCGTTATATTTACAAATACCCAAGGTTATTGTATGATATTGTGGAGGTTTCAAGTAGGGTGTCTGGCAGAGACGGGTTCACTTGATCCCCCAAGATTGTTCACGGAGGAATCGTTCTCCAACGAAGGGTAAGTAAATGAAGAAAACACTAGGATTGTTTCGTTGATTAACATTCGTTCATTCTTTTATTATCGTCACTGTGTTTACAAGGCGGTCCACTTAGTATAGAGGGACAGGTTCGTTTAATTAGATCCGGAGAGTGCACTGGGACATAGATGTATACTTTTGTGTTTCATTTTGGCCCGAAAACCTAACGCAAACAAAACAGGGGTTTGACAAAAGACGACTCCTCGATACGCGTCCGGCCCGGTGGCGACTGGATATCGACCTACTCTTACACACGGAGGCGGCTCGCCCCTATGTGGCCGCGGCGGTAACGGGAGAACCTCGACGTGCGCGTGGCAGTAGTTAGATGACGACTGATGAAATCGAAAATCATCTCATTGCCACTTCCTAAAAATTTAGTGGAAGGGTTGCTATGCCTGCATAGGAATTTAGTTCCAGCGAATCCTTGCCGTGTAAGCTAAGTTGGATTCGTTGGTTGTGTATACCAGGAAATTGAAATTGCTTGGGTGCAAGCAAGGAATATCGTTTAGATAGAATTTTAACCGAAGTCATTTCGGGGAAATGTATGCGGCTTGGTATACTTGTTAATGTTCCGTTGTGGATTTGAATATGCGTTTGTTACGGCATATGAATTTCGGGGAAATTAATATTGCTTGGTCGCAAAGAAGGAGTATGGATTAAGTAGAGAATTGACCGAAGCAATTTTGGGAAAAATTATATGTGGGGTGATGTAATTAAGGAAGATGATTAGTATTCCGTTGTAAATTGGAATATGCATTTATTTCAGCTTGGGAAATGGGTTCCTGGTAAGTATGGGGTGTATACAAATGCAGATTTTGCATAGGGAGTTGGATTAAGGTGACGCGCTGTTAGCGGTCAAGATTGGTTGGCATAGTGGGTTGGTTCTCCATGTGGTTAGAGAACCCCCACAACATCTATGATCTATTTATTTCAACTACCACTTACCGCTACAGCCATCTATTGCAAAACGGCGGAAGCAAAGTTGTACACCTAATATTAAAAACAACAACAGTCGCTAACTACCCGCCGACGAGTCAGCACTTGCGCTTTTGCTTCGTGACCCGTACCATTAGATCAATTGTGTAATCCGTTTGGAGTATCGTAAGTAAACACAAGGTACCCTAATTGCACTATCGGTTCACGCGTCAAGTCTTCTGTGGGATCCGAAGTAAACAAACGGAACACCATACACGCGTCCAAATATAGTGCTGTGATATCTATGGAATTCGCACTGTAGTGTGAAAAATGTGTGGAAGTGTACAACGGGGGAAAACTTCATACCCTTTCTTTTCCTTGTGTCTGTTTTTTCTCTTTTTCGCACCTCTGTTGCGTCCCTCAGGCACCGATACTCTCGATTGATTTATAATCTTTAGAGGGATTTTGGTGTTTTGGGGTAATATTCGTCACGAAAGGGATGCGGCACGGATCTTGTGGGGCACCTACTACAGGGGCATACCACATGTAGTGGTTGCTTTCGCTTATCTATCACCGAGTCCAACTTGCATCCTTTTTTGATGCGGTATTGGTTTTCTGTCTCGCCATTTCAATGGAACGGGAAATTCATGGCGATCTTTGCATCATTCGTGGCCTAAGATGCAATTTCTCCTCTGTGTCTGCCCACGTCAACCCTTGCACTTAGCGAGACTCAGTTAATAGCTGATGCAGACATTTGTGATTATACTATACCCGGTTATAACTTAGTGCCTTTGTTCTTTCCACATCGTGGTCTAGCCACATACATATGAAGTGATATTGCTTATCAGCTTCTGTCACAGTATGGACTCTGCTCCAATCCAGAATTTAATTTCTCGTGGCTAAAACTTCACGTTCATAGGCATATCATACATTACTGCTTTCTTTACAGAATTCCAAACTTGGATAGAAACGCATGCTTTAACGAATTTGATGATCTATCTGATTCCATCGATAAGATCTCGACCCTATATCCCCACACTGAAATCGTTATTGTGGGTGATTTTAAAGTGCACAACTCTCAATTGCTTCGTCACTCCGGACACACAATCCCTGAGGGTCAGTATGTTCAGATCTTTGCTGAGTCAAACAATTTAACTCAATTCGTCAGTGAGCCTGTGGGGGTTCCGCCAAACCCCACCGTTCGCTTTCTTGAAAAACTCCCATAACTTTCACCCAATCTCCTAATTTGACTAATGCAATCGCATTAGCACCTTAAATGCTTCACGCATTAATAAGATCAAATATGTAATCAAAAAAACCCCTGGAAAAGAAAACTTACCTTTCATGCATCCCTTCGCATACAAATTCCTCGTAAGAATTTCTTTCTACCTTTTCAGGAATCCCAGGCAAACTTCAACTTTCCCACACCTGCACCGCAATCTCCACCCAGCATACCTGTAACATTTCCTTTTACAAGGACATTTAATGCATACAACGCATTATCTAAAATTCCTAGAAATAATTCTTTAAAGTGCATATGGCATCATGAATACCAAGCCAGTCGGCACCCTTTGTATGTGTTAAAATCCTATGTCGGACAGCTTGTTTTTACAGCTGCAATAAACCGAGCCCGATTCGTTTGTACAATCGACAAACAGTTCCCACATCCCAATTATTATCATCGGAACTGGGTCATCTAGCATTTTCTAGTATAAACAAGAACTCGGTTCCTGTACCAGTCGAAGATGCCATACACCATATTTCTACGCATGTAAACATGCAATAGATCCAACTCATCGTTTGTTTTCCCACTAACAAACAATCTTCAATTTCTTTCTCTGCCGCAATAAATTACACGGCATATACAAAGGCATGCAAGGGATTCGTTTGGCCACCAATCCCATTAGCACCTTTTCTCAACGTCTATTGTAGCGACGATGCATCGCGTAAACAATGACCCGCATTACCGAACGCCGCATTTGGTCGTTTCTCCCTTTTGTCTTTACCGCCTGTCTGCTTCGATTATCCATTACCTTTGAGCACGTGTAAACAACACAGATCTGAACTATTACACACATACCACCATGATCTGCATCCGAGTTTTGGCGCCGATTAATTACTGTCGATGAATTTTAGATACACCATTATACGCCGGAAACAAAAATGCAGTCAAAACAGTGGACTGCAAAGGGGGAATCGGACGAATTTAACTAAATCTATAATCACAAACTTAGCGAGACTACAATTAGGAAATACGTCCGCTACTCATCTTTATCTGCTCAACAGGGATACACCCCCAATATGCCAAAAATGCAACACAATACTTACAGCCATTCGTAACAGGTCAATTGAAAAGTCCCCGGCCTGACACATAGATGGCGGCACTAGAATCCATATGATTTTTAGTTAGCCCTAACCTTCAAAAGACGCGTGTATAAATTTGACAGATGTCGGATCATTAGTTTGTGAATTATAGTATTTTGAGTGAAGCAACTTCTGTTATTGTGAAAAAAATGGATAAAAAGGAATTTCGCGTGTTGATAAAATATTGCTTTTTGAAGGGAAAAAATACAGTTGAAGAAAAACTTGGCTTGATGACGAGTTTCCAGACGCCGCCCCAGGAAAATCAACCATCAAGGATTGGTATGCTAAGTTTAGACGTGGTGAAATGAGCACCGAAGTCGGTGAACGCAGTGGACGCCCAAAAGAGGTTGTTACCGACGAAAACATTAGAAAAATCCACAAAATGATTTTGAATGACCGTAAATTGAAATTGAATGAAATAGCAGGCACTCTAAAGATATCAACTGAACATATCATTCACGAATATTTGGGTATGAGAAAGCTCTGTGCAAAGTGGGTGCCGCGCGAGCTCACTTTTGACCAAAAACACCGACGAGTTGATGATTCGAAGCAGTGTTTGGAGATGATCAAGCGTAATAAACCCGAGTTTTTGCGTCGATATGTGACATTGGATGAAACATGGCACCATCATTTCACTCCGAAGTCCAATCGACAGTCATCCGAGTGGACTGCACACGATGAACCCGCCCCAAAGCGTGGAAAAACGCAACAGTCGGCTGGCAAGGTTATGGCGTCTGTATTTTGGGATGCGCCCTGAATAATTTTCATTGACTATCTTGAAAAAGGAAGGACCATCAACAGCGACTATTACACAGCGTTATTGGACCGTTTGAAGGACGAAATCGCCGAAAAACGACCACATTTGAAGAAAAAGAAAGTGCTGCTTCACCAAGACAATGCACCGTGTCACAAGTCAGTGAAAACGATGGCAAAAATCCATGAATTGAGCTTCGAATCGCTTCCGCATCCACCGTATTCTCCAGATCTGGCCCCCAGCGACTATTTCCTGTTCTCAGATCTGAAAAGAATGCTCGCTGGGAGGTAATTTTCGTCGAATGAAGAGGTGATCGCCGAAACTGAGGCCTATTGTGAAGCAAAGGACAAATCGGACTACAAAAAAAGTATCGAAAAGTTGGAGGATCGCTTTAAGCAGTGTATCACCCTCGAAGGGAATTATGTTGAATAAAAAAAACGAATTTTGCCAAAAAAATGTGTTTTACTATGGAAGGCCGGGGACTTTTCAATTGACCTGTTATATAAAACAACTGTCCTTACCTGAAACCTATCAGACACCATAGATTTCGTAACACAGATATCTATAAAATTATTCAAAATCTCCCACAAAATCCTCCACAGCTGACATTGGATAACCTTTTATATAATATCTTATTCGTTGTGACTAAATTCGCTTTTATTGTCAATTCCTTCGAACTTTTTATTAATGATTTAACTAAAATATCTGTACTTTGTTTTGGTCACAATAACTGTACAGTTATTATAGTTACAGTGATTATAATCAACGTTTTCATATATTAAAAAAGTGTTTGAACAGCAAAAACAGTTTCCGAAAAACCTAGAAAAGTCACAATTCAAGTCGTTTTCTCTTATTGAAAGACACACTCAAAAATATTCGGTTTTAAAAGAATGGGCCTCATATGTTAAAAAGCAGTATTAAATTGAGCACAATCGAGTGAATAAACATTAAGGACCGGATATCTGAAATCACTGCCATGACAAATACCAGCAAATGTAGAAATGGATCTGATAAAAATCTGATATGATTCCAGATGGTGATTCTTGTCGATATCAACTGGAAAAGCAATAGCAGCAGGCTGTAGTGACAATCGAAAAGGGATCGCCTAAATTACATTCGATTGTGAGACTAAATCGAGTAGCAACAATCGTCAAGTGTCATCGACGATGTAGTACACCACATGTCACAGAAAGAAAGCTGTGAAGGGATAGTCGAAAGAAGCAGAGACAGCTAATGGAGTTTATGGAACACTATGTCTATCGGAATTGAATGAGGATTCAATATACTGAACAACCATTTTCTAATAGAGTTCTACATCAATAGTGGAATAATGCTCTTTATCACATTTGACTTAACCGAGTTCTAATTGGTTTATGATGAACTTCAAAGTTTTGGGCTTGGAAAGTACGCAAGTACGAAAGTCGAAAGAAACTTAGGTTTTAAGTTTAGTTTGAAACTTCTTAAGTTTAGCCTAAACTGATTTGCAATTACATCTTTTGTATGCTCTCGACCTTTCGCCGAGTCTGAGAATTGGATTTTATGTCCAACACTGAAAAATAAATATCACACATTTCATAGATTGTTGTCCAAAAAAATCTAAAAAAATCAATAACTCAAATTGGTATCAACACATTCAATAGGTTGACAAAAAATAAATCCATAAACAAATAAACATAAACAATTTTCTAACTAGAACTATCTATGGCAAACCGCGCCACACTAAACTTCAAGCAGTCTGTTGCATCACGAGATGGAAAGAAAAAGAGGAGAATTACCTTATTATCGATTCGGAAGGTCAAAAAGTATTGTTGTATATTTCTTTAACAACAACACTTACCTACTGCTGTGGGTGCTTCCGGCTTGGTTAAGCCCGTGAGTAGGGTGTCTTCCTTCCGTTGGTTGGCTTCCGACTCTTCTGCTCGTAGGTGTGTTTCCGGATGTTGAACCTCTAGACTCATCCAAAATAAAGGGCCGAGTATTTGGTTTTGTCCGCTTCCGGCTATTAGAGCCCGTTGGCAGTGGCTTCCGCCCATCGTTGACCCTCCGTGGTGTTCCCAGGCTCATCCAAAATAAAAGCCGACTATTTGGTTTTTGCTTATTTTATTTTTATTTATTAATCTATTATTTTATTAATTTTCCAACAAGATAGTGTGGGACATTTCGGCAGTCTGATTCCAATTCATTGCGTTGATGCACCCCTTGCGCCTATCTGGTACTAATTAATTTTAATTCTAACGGAGCACCCCTTTTTATATCAAAAACCCAAATCAAAGCTTGCATACCTTCCCACGATCATGGCTGACCTTCAGACAGCCACCTGACGCCAGCCTCAGTCGAAGGCCAAGCCAACGACGATGGGAACCACAACGTTACATTTTTCTGCCGTGAATCGTCCCCAGGTGGTAACCTTACGCCCACTCTGGCCGCAGTTCCATCCCAGGGCCACGGGAAAATTTCGATTCACTGTGACGCGAATATAATTTGCCCATACCGAATAGCATGCTTGTGCTGGGGTAAAATTATCTTGAAGGTGATTGGGCGTTGGATGTGCTCGTCAAGATGATGAGAATGTTGGGTGTGGGAATTGCAGAATTGCAATTTTAGTTATGGCAATGGGAAATGCACGCATTTCAAGGTGATGGGGATTTGATTTGCTTGTAGGGCATAATTGGGAAATGGAAGATTGCAACTCTGAGCATGAGAGCTGGAAATACGTTTAGCAACAGGTAGACAAGTGATACGGTTTCACAGCTACACCGAAAGGATTCCATTGGTTGTAGTAGGAATTATATTTGATGCTACACTGAAAAAATTCTTTCGGTTTTAACGTTAATGAAAGATGTCCCATATGCATGTACCCTCATTGTTTTTGTAGAATATTGCGTAGAGTATCTGCGTGTAACAATTTTAATAGCCTATTGGCTACATGCGTGTAGTATATACATATATATATATATATTACATGGAAGGTATTGGTAATTTGCGTACAGCAAAGTGCAATATTCATGTTACGTGTAACAGTATGTTGAACCGATAAGAATACCACTTTTATGAAAAATGTCGACTAACTAAAAAAATTACGGCATTACCAATCAGCAGAATATATTTAATTTACTGAGTTTTGGCTTCAGCAAGATATAATATATCCCGATTATAAAACTATAAAGGTACGCACTTTAATATAACGAAGCACATACACCTTTTGCTTAAAATTCTTCTTTATTATTGTTATTTTATTATATTAACATACTTAATTTATTATTATTATTATATTAACATACTTGGTTTTCAATACTTTATAGAACATTTTACGGAATAGGTATAATTATAATAGGTGTAAAACTCGGCTCTGAAGTTGGTTCGATTAAAAAAACTACTTGAACGCATCCAATTCGCTCCCTATTTTGGATATATTTAGCTTAGTCATTGCTGTTTTAATGACTAGGTTTTAGTCATTTACAACCTGTCATTCCGTGTACATCAGTGGTATAAGAGATGGATGTTGATAAACAACATTTACGCCATTGCATTTTATTCCGTTTTCAAATGAAAAAAAAAAAATTCTGCTCAGCTATGGTATTTGTTTTGTAGTAGTGTTCGTAGTTGTCTGCTGTCCCCTTCAGAAAATGTTGAGTGGTAAGCCTTGTATGACGTTACCCTTGACGAGAGGAATCCAATGAAATGCAGGATTGATTTAATTTAATGTATATTCTAAGTTGTGTTAACAATGACAATGATTAACTTCTTGTCCGTTTCACTCGTGATGACGATGCTTGCTCCGATGCCGTTGAAGGTTGATTGCAGAGTCTATGTGCCGCGAACTGGGCGGCGATGATGAATCCAATGAAGCACTGGATCCGTTTCGAAGGACCAGAAATGTTTTTGGGAGCAGCTGTAGCACACGATGGTGTTTCCTTAACTGTTTGGTGGATAGCTCTTGGTGGCACACGATGGTGTTTCCTTAATTGTTTGGTGGATAGCTCTTGGTGGCACACGATGGTGTTTCCTCTTTGACTGCTGATGGTAGACAGCTCTTGGTGGCACACGATGGTGTTTCGTCTTTGACTGCTGATGGTAGACAGCTCTTGGTGGCACACGATGGTGTTTCGTCTTGACTGCTGATGGTAGACAGCTCTTGGTGGCACACGATGGTGTTTCGTCTTGACTGCTGATGGTAGACTAACGAAATGGCATAACTGCCAATTCAAAAGGAGACGCTATGACCTCACCGATGGTGACAATCGGCCAGCTGGTGCCAGCTGGTGCGTAACTGGTATACACTGCGAATGTACTAGATTTCTCCAGTACATTCCAGCACATTCAATTGCCAATCCGAAACATTCCGCCCGCCTTCGCCAATCATTGGCGAATCATTTTGTTCCAGGGGGCGGTGGCTAGGGGCCGGGAGTGTGCGGTCTGCTGGTGGCGGTTGGTCTTGGTCGTTGAGTCTATGGTCGTTGATGATCGGTTGAGAGGCGGCCGCCCGCCCTGAGGAGCGCTGGAGGCTTGAGGGTCTGGGATGGCCCGTATGAGCGATGGCGACAGGAACCTCTTTCCCATCGCTGATGTCCGTTGCCTCTTGTGGTCGCGGGACCGGCCAGTTGATCCGGGTTGGAGTTGTAAGGTCGCAACCCACGATCAATGACCACGTGATGACAGGTGATGGGTCTAGCTGTGTCGAGACCGGTGGTGGTGCCATGTCCTGCGCACGTTGGCGCCCGTCTGGAGTAAGTGGCCGGCGGGATGCGGCCGTTGCTGTGTGACGCTGTAGCGTGGAGTCGGGTGCGGTGTCTACCCTGGCACTGACCGCGTGTCCTTTCGTAGTGGCAGTCACGGGCCAAGTGCCTCCCGGGGTCGTCGGAATGCAGCCTCTGTGGATGCACAGACGGGCGTGCTATCTTGCTGGAGTTCGAGAGACCGCTGGTTGCTGGGTAGCGCCGCCCGCCAAGCGGGGCATTGCGCGCTCCTGGTCCTGTTGTGGTGGCTACAGGTGGTAGCGGTTGGCCTGGGTAGCTCTGGAGCTGGGCAGGAGCTTGACCACGTGGTGTCCTGGGTGTGGTGGGATGCCTTGAAGTGTTCGAGTGGGTAGGCTCCTGGTTCCTCGATTGCCCCTTGCCCCTGCAATGGTTCAGAGGGCGGGGGGTATGTCTTGTAGTTGGGTCGCGCAAGTGATCGGTGGCTGGTAGTTGAATGGGCTTCGTAGGTGGCCACCGCGGCCGATGCCGGCGAGACGTCCTTTGGGTTCTCTGATGGAAGCCGCGGCCCTCAGTCGGAAGGACGGCCAGTTCCTCTGGGTCGGAGTTGTAAATTCGTAACCCACGAGGAATGGCCATATGATGGCTGGTGACAGGCCTTGTCACCTTTGCGCTGGATGATGTGGTGGGTGCTGCGCCTGTTAGCACCCATCCCAGTTCAGTGGCCTGCGCGACGAGGCCGGAACGTTGGTCCTTCCTGAGACCTTCGACGATGATGTTGGGGTATATGTCTGCTCCAAGGATGATGTCCACCTTCTCGGCGGAGGCGATGTTCGGATCTGCAAGTTCCAGATCCGCCACGAACGAGAGATCCCTTGTCGTTGATCCTGGTGGTGGTGTATACACTGAGAGCCCGGACAGGATGAAGGGCCTCAGTGTCCATTGTCTCGAGCCGTGGAGGCGAGAAGTGATTCTGATGGCGGCCTGAGTCCTGGTGGCAAGGCCACGAGTGCCCCCAACACCGTAGGTGGGGACGGGTGATGCTTGGTATCGGAGGTGCAATCTTCGGGCGAGTGATGTTGAAATGAAGGTGCCATTGGAGCAGGGGTCCAGTAGAGCACGGACTTCAATCCTCTGTTCGGTCTCCGACGTCACGATGACTCTGGCTATTGGCAGCAACGCGGAATGCTGTGAAGGGGTGCTGACTGTATGTGCGCAGACCCCTTCCTGGCGGTCGATCCGGGGGGCGGATCCTTTGGCTCGTTGTGGCGGTGATGTTGTCCTGTCGATGGCGGTAGACCGGACATGCAGCAGGGTGTGATGTCTCCGCTGGCATCGATGGCACGTCTTGTTGGAGTGGCAGTCGCGCAGGCGGTGGCGACCCAAGCAGTTGGTGCACAGGGTTCTTTTGTGTGCGAAGGACTTTCGACGGCCAGGTGTGAGTGATCGGAAGCCCTCGCAAGCGTAAATGGTGTGTGAGGCCCTGCAGAATGTGCAAGCACCCCGTTGCTTTACGGGTGTCGGCGGTGTTTTGTGCATCGGGACACTGGGCTGGTTAGTCATCGGGCCGACTACTGTTGCTGGAACAGTCGAATTCGTGGAAGGCATTGGCGTTGGATCTGACACGGATCCTATGTACGCCGTGCCCACTGCTTGCTCTGGAGTCCGTGTGATGGTAGCCAGTTCCTCTGGGTCGGAGTTGTAAGTTCGCAACCCACGAGGAACGGCTATGTCATGGTGTGCCCCACAATGCGTGCGCGGCATCGTCTTCTGTGGCGGCTTCGGCACTGGGTCGATCATCGGGACCTTGGGTAGGTGGGGCTTTGGGCAGGCGGCACTCTGGTCGGCGGCCTGCTCACTCTTATCCACTGTTCTGGGGTGCAGTTCCGTTTCTGATGGCTTGATGTCGGCCATTGGCAGCTGCACTGGGGGTAGCTCGCTAGGGTGGAGGCGATTGGTGCTGTTGACCATGGTTGAGGGGGCTGCTTTGAGCGCGTACTGGGCCTCAAGGAGCTTCGTCTCTTCCTCGAGGTATATCTCTTCGGTTTCGCCGAAACAATCATCCGCGAAGTACGCGTGTTGCTGATCCTCAGGTGCCGCCAGGTAGAAGATGTCGTAGTGCCGCTTGGAGAAGGCTTCCCATTCGGTGCGGAGTGCGCATTTGGTTGCCTCGATTGCTGTCGGACTTGGTTGTCCCTTTTCCTGTATGTTGAGGAAAGTACCGGAGATGGTGGCCTGTGCCGCGAACTGAGCGGCGATGAGTTCCTTAATCGTGGTCGGTTGTTGTATTGGAGCAGCTGTCAAAGACACATTGGTTTGAACTATCGTTGTAGAAAGTTCGTCATCCTGCTTTCGTTTTGCATCAACAGCGGTTTCCATTGAATTTTTCTCCAACAAATCACTTAGCGTTTGATTTGCAATGATCATCTGGCGGCCGCTGTCCTCTGATCCACGACTTAAGGAATCCTTGGAACTGTCATCTTCTTTTGTGCATGTCCTTACATTTGTACTCGACTCGGGTTGGTGATGAACAGATGTATGATCTCTGCCGACCGAGGAATGTCGTCGGTCGAGATCTTTGGTGTTCCGCCGATTGAGGAATGTCATCGCGGAACCGTTGTCAAAGTTGTCGCCGTCGCCGCCGCCACCACTGCCGTGGTGATTGTCGGCTCCGTTGCGCATAGTGTAGCGAGAAAACGTATGGTCTCTTCCGAGCGAGGAATGTCGTCGGTCGAGATCTTTGTTGTTCCGCCGACAGAGGAATGTCGTCGGGGAACCGTTGTCCCTACGGGGGGAATTTTCCGGGTGCATCATCCGTGATGGCAATCCGGGTGGAGGGCCGAGCGGCATATTAACTCCTAATTGCCGAGGCAAGCCGCCAAGGGAGGGACGAACCGTGGTTGGGCCGGACGGCATTCGCATGTCAAGTCCCGACGGAGTTTCCGGGCGCCGTAGAGGTGGCCGGAACATCATTGGCGGCGAACAACTTGCTGGCGGGGAGATGGCCGGTGCACCGGTCCGAGGAGCATCGTTACCAGGTTTCGACGTCGAATCACTTTTCCCGTCACCAGCTTCACTCGATGTATCACTTTCTTCCTGCTTGTCACTCTCACTGTGGTTAGGCTTAGGGTCCTGTTCCTTTCCTCGTTTCCTTTGAGCACTCTCCGTTCCCTTCGGGGATTCACCAGCATTTTGTCCGGATATTGCCAGCCTTCGCTGTTGCACTGGGCGCAGCTTCGATAGATCGGCTTCTACCTTTGCCTGTGGTTTCCTTTCACTTGTTGCCAAGTCCTTTTGGCTCAATCCTTTCCCTTGGCGTCCCTGTTGAATGATCTTGCCGACTTCTAAAGGTATTTTCTCATGTTTAGGTTCATCAGTTTCCCTGTCCAATTTAGCCGCGTTTTTAGTGTTGATGTGCTGCTTATTAGTACCGGCACCAAATTTCTGTTGAGTATCCGCTTGAACGCCCTGACGACGTGCCTGATTAATAGCACTTTTTGTTTTGAGGGCAGGTGGTTTCGGAGCCCGCTTACGTAAAACCGTAACTGTGTCCCAATCAGACATCTTGTGTTTGTTTCACAGACGATTGGAGTTTAGGAATACCTTCAGATCCTACAGGTATTATGATTTCATGAGTGTTGCAGCTTCAGTTCCTTGATGTGTCGAGGTGATTGGCAGTTATCGATCTAGTTGCAGTCTACAACTGATGGTGCACTATCTTTTTGTGTTGTGGTTTTGGCGCTCTTTTGTCGTGTGTACCTGTCACAGGTATGTTGTGCCACGAACTGGGCGGCGATGGTGTAGATCCAAATCGGCACTGGATCCGTTTCGAAGGACCAGAAATGTTTTGTAGTAGTGTTCGTAGTTGTCCGCTGTCCCCTTCAGAAAATGTTGAGTGGTAAGCCTTGTATGACGTTACCCTTGACGAGAGGAATCCAATGAAATGCAGGATTGATTTAATTTAATGTATATTCTAAGTTGTGTTAACAATGACAATGATTAACTTCTTGTCCGTTTCACTCGTGATGACGATGCTTGCTCCGATGCCGTTGAAGGTTGATTGCAGAGTCTATGTGCCGCGAACTGGGCGGCGATGATGAATCCAATGAAGCACTGGATCCGTTTCGAAGGACCAGAAATGTTTTTGGGAGCAGCTGTAGCACACGATGGTGTTTCCTTAACTGTTTGGTGGATAGCTCTTGGTGGCACACGATGGTGTTTCCTTAATTGTTTGGTGGATAGCTCTTGGTGGCACACGATGGTGTTTCCTCTTTGACTGCTGATGGTAGACAGCTCTTGGTGGCACACGATGGTGTTTCGTCTTTGACTGCTGATGGTAGACAGCTCTTGGTGGCACACGATGGTGTTTCGTCTTGACTGCTGATGGTAGACAGCTCTTGGTGGCACACGATGGTGTTTCGTCTTGACTGCTGATGGTAGACTAACGAAATGGCATAACTGCCAATTCAAAAGGAGACGCTATGACCTCACCGATGGTGACAATCGGCCAGCTGGTGCCAGCTGGTGCGTAACTGGTATACACTGCGAATGTACTAGATTTCTCCAGTACATTCCAGCACATTCAATTGCCAATCCGAAACAGTATTGATTAATTCAATTTCGTTTGAACATTATGTGAGTCATTCAACAGTGAAAAAGTGGTTTGCAAGATTTCGTGAACGAAATTTTAGTCTTGAGGACGCTCCACGTCTAGTGGCTGTAAAAAATTTGACAAAGAAAAACTTTTAATTTCACTGGATGAAAAACATGTCAAACTCAAGAAGAGTCTGAAGAACAGTTAGGAGTTTCGTGGCGGTTTCAATAACGCCATCGCTCGCCTTTTCCAGGTACAACACCTAACTTCCCCATAGGGCATTCAAAAAGCATAAAAAACAAGTATTGCGGCATTTCCATAGAACGCCACTACTTATCTTACAACCTATGATGAAGAAACAGTTTGCTAAAACACATAAAAACATGTACTTACCTTCAATAGTTGTACCAATATCTTCAGAAATGCTTTACAACTATAATTGCGCTGATGCAAAATCCATCAGCAACAAATAGGTGTTTTTCGACAAGGGCATGGTCGTATTAAACGCATCATGTGCCTTAAAAGCAATTTGGTTGCACCACCAAGCAACCAACATTAACCAAACCACATCAATGAGATATCCCCTTACGAGTCAGCCGCACATGTGCGGGGGATGTTTCTTCTTTTCCTTTTTATCCATGCCCATATCGGGCGGTCATCCGATCGACAAATACATTACGGCATACGGCCGACCGCCCAAGAAAGTCGAATCCTCAAAAATGGAAAATTACCAGCGAGAATTCGACTGCTTGGAGATGCCGCCAAGATGTGCACGATCAGCATAAATGCTGTACGCAGTTGCTGATCGTGTGAACACAAAATATCTACGTCGAGATATTTGCACCAGCTGCAACCATGCCAGCTAATGTTCCCCTTGTGGATTCTGTGATCCACGGTCGGCTTACTCGTGGGCACACGCCATGAGCAGCAGAAACGATCATCGTGTGTGTGTTTCGCCGCTTTTTGCTGGACCAATGCAAGGAAAATCATCCCTTGTAGGGCACCGAATCAATGTGAATGAATAATCAATCGCGATACGGATTCTGTGGCGGCCAGTCGTGCAATTTATTAATGATTGAATGTCGGTGCTAAAATGCCATGGTACAATTATGTATTTATAAACGTACACGCCCCAACAGAATCTACCGACGAAGAAATGAAGGACACGTTCTCCAAGACCCTAGAGGAGGTTGTGGGGTGGAGAGGGATGTTGTGCGGGCGTACTGCACTGGTTCACTTCCTCTCCCATCATCACTGTCACGAAGATTCTTAGATCTCATCGGAAACAGCAAAACTCCGTCACGAACCGATCACGCAAAGTCAAGAAACACCGGACAAGTCATCAGTAATAAATGAACGAACGCTGCCTCGTTCGTTCGCAACCACGGGTAAAGGTGAGAAATAAAGACAAACGCCGGACACCAACTTGTGCAAAACTGCACGACAAACCATCCACAAGGAGGAAAAGTTAAACGCACTGCTTTACTTTGTTTATTAATTAACTGTTTATTAGGAAGTGGGTTTTTTTTTTATAGATTTTGGACACAAATCTTCTTTCTAGACTGTTGTAAACGATTATTAACCGACTCAACTCCGCGAAGGTACACACTCGAGGGTGTCCACTTTCATCCACACCCTACAGGGGTTGATGAACGGCTCGTCCGATCCGTTCGACGTTTTGAATAAGACTCTCGACTCACGCGATTATTCTCCATTATCGCTTCCCTGTGAGCACCAGGGTAGCGATGGAGCCGCGACCCGCTCGGGTCGAAGGATGGAATAAGACTCAGCGATCGTCATCTCATGCAGAGATGATTTCGCTAAGGACAAAAAAGGAAGATAGAGAAAAACTTTTCTCTTAAGGGTGTAACCACTAAGAAAATGCGATCTTTTTGGTGCAGTGGTATATGTGCGCGATCGAACAGATTCAATGTAATTGCACGTGTTCGAAAGCAGTGGAACGACGAAACAGGCAGGCGGCAAGGACAATAGGGAAAAATGACCAAATGCGCCGTTGGTAATGCGGGTCATTGTTTACACGATGCCTCGTCGCTATTTTCGACGTTAGGAGAAAAAGGTGCTAAAAGCAAATTGGATGTTTATGGCATCTCTGGCTGCAGTAGAAACCGGGTTCATATTTGCATTAGGAAATGCTGGAGAATTTGGTTTCAGCTTCTATTGCGCTAATTATCTGCAGCTGCTTGGGTTGTTTGTTGATAAGACAAACAAAAAAGGTTGCCAGGCAATGTGTATGAAAAGGTATATGACGCGGCTGGGAAAATAGACGGCGCGATATTTATGGTCCCTCTCATGACGGTTACATTGAATGCAATCCGAATTATTTTGTTTACAGGAATTTGTCTAAGGAAATTTGACTGGCGACGTAGATGCCGAAATTGATTGGAGGTTCCTGTTAAGGTAATAAAGAAATCTTAAGGAGCAATGGTATGCGAAGAGAATGCATGAAGGTAAGTTTTCTTTACAGGGACTTAAAGATCATAGATTTGATCTCTTAAATGCGTGCAGCATTTTTAGGTACTAATACTGTTGCATGAGCAAACTAAAGGGAGTTGGGTAGTAGTTATGGGGGTTTTTCAGGTAAGTAGACCGTGGGGTTTGGCGGAAACGCTACAAGCTATTTGATGGAATCTCATCATTCGATGTTAAAATCCTCCTCGTGGATAGCAATGCGAAAATTGGAAAGGAAGATATCTTCCAACCAACTATAGGTAAAGAAAGCCTACACGACGTCTCAAATGTTAATGGCATTCGAATTATCACGTTCGCAGCGTCAAAAGATCTGTTAGCGAAAAGTACGATGTTCAAGCACAAGCAAATTCATAAAGCCACATGGATATCACTCGACGGCGTTACGCGTAACCAAATAGACCACTTCCTCATAGACAAAAGACGCCACTCGAATATCCTTGACGTAAGATCATATATCATCTTCTGGTGATAGGCAAAATCAGGAGTCGGCTTGCAGCAATCCCACGTGGGCACTTACGGGAGACGAGCAAAAAGTTCCACATTTATAAACTAAAAGACCTGCGCAGAAGGGCTGAATATCAAGACGAACTTACGAATATATTTAGCATCCTAGAGAATGGGAGCAATGAGGAAGAAGAAGCCAATAGTGCAGACACGAGACATCGATCAGAGACACAATCAAACAAACAGCCCAAGAGGTATTAGGATTTAAGAAAACAATTAAGTCTAAACCTTGGTTTGACGATGAGTGCAGGGCGAACATCGAAGAACGTAAACGTCTCAGAGTGATCCACTTAGAAAGATATGATGAAGTCAACGCAGAAAGATACGCGACGATTCGGAAAGAGACAATGAGACTCTTCAAACGCGAAAAAACGCAAATGGGAGAAGACTCGGATCGAAAAAATCCCAGAAAATTCCAGAGCAAAGAACATCAGGGGTATGTATGCCGTCATAAATTCAATTAGAAATGGCTACCGAGGGAGAGCCAAAATAATTCGAATCGCAAATGTCTGTCTGGTCACAGAAACAAACAATATCGTGACAAGATGGAAGCAGTACTTTGAAAACCTGCTCAATGTGCGCACCCATCAACCACAAATAAACGCATTAAACGTACATACAGCCGAGCCTCAGATCCCAGAGCCCTCTTTCAACGAAGTTGTAGACGCAATAAAAAAACAAAGCTCCCGGAGTCGACTGCCTACTGGCAGAGCTTGTGATGCATGGAGGAGAGGCAACCACTCGAAAAGTCCACCAGCTGATTAAAACAATATGGGATAAGGAAGTCACTACGGAAGAATGGAAAACCTCAATAGTTGTCCCCATTTTCAAAAAAGCGACAGATCTGACTGTGAAACCTGCAGAGGAATATGATTGCTCCCAACCACATACAAAATATTAACAAATGTCATACCGACGAGAATCACACCGTACGCAGAAGAAATATTGGGAGACTACCAATGCGGATGCCCTAGGAATCGGTCAACGAGCGACCAAATGTACACAATAAGTCAACTACTGGAAAAGAAGAGGGAATACGGAGAGACGGTTCACCAACTGTTCCTTGACTTCAAAAAAGCCTCCGACTCAATCCCAAGGCAAAGACTCTACCATATTGTAGTTGGGCTGGGAATCCCGAAAAAATATGCCGCCCTCATTCAAATCTGCATGAACGAAAACAAAGGGCGAGTTAGATAAGAAAACCACCTCTCAGAACCATTTAAAATCCGTTACGGACTAAAACAGGACGATGGCATCTCACCATGTCTTTTTAACCTTGTCCTCGAGTATGTCATATGAAAGGTACAAGATGACAACATGGCCGGATCATCCCTGAACGGGACTTAGGACTAAAATGCTAAATCCTATTTTACAGTATTTTCTTATTCTTAAAAGTAATTTACTGGCTCTACTAAACTAATTGCACGATACAATTTTGTGTAATGCCCTTCGGCGTACAATAATATTTTTATATTTTTATATATTTTCTATTACCCGAATATTTTAGAAGAAGAAGTTCCCTCTGTATTGTTTTTTTTTTTTTTGTTTGATTTTTTTTTAATAATATAGGGTAAAAAAGTTTACAAAAAAAAAATTGATAAAAAAAACAAAAAATGTTAACATAAAGACATTTTAAAAAGAAAAGGAATCTAAATGAAAAATGGAAATGAAAAGGAAGAATAAATAAATATGAAAAGGTCACACAAGTGCTCGCATATGCGGATGACATCGCCGTTTTGGGCGATAATCTAGAAACTGTAAGTAAAAACTGTGAAATCATCATGCAAGCGGCAGAAGAGGTGGGCCTAGCAATAAATGAAGACAAAACAAAATACATGATTACGCCGAGAGCAGGTGGACTTCAGAGAACACACATAAACATCAGAGGCAAGATATTTGAAAATGTCAAAGAATTTAAATTTCTGGGAACATCACTGACTGCCAGTTACGAAATGTCGAAAGAAATTAACAAAAGACTACACTCCGGTATCCAGTAAACTGTTGAAATCCAGACTGCTATCATGTAATATAAATCTCCTGGTCTATAGAACCATTGTAGCGCTTCTACGAACCACACAACCCACTATAGGTTGAGATATCGTCGTTCCACCAAGGAACATACTCACCTATATCCATTACACGGGGCCACAGACAGGTTTCTCGAAGTTCTTCCTTCCGCCTGAAACAAAGGTAACATACCACATACCCCAACATTGAATTCAATAGTAAAAATCACTCGAACTTAACGTTCAAAATTTCCTAATATTGAATTTAACGCATCCATCCAATGCATCCATCCGATTCATCCATTAAACCCATTCTTCTGAAAACAAGCAGAATAATATCCTCATGTAGCTAATAGCAATTAGCACCCTAAATTCCTCGCAAGATCCCAAACCAACAAGCGCACGTGCGCAAACAAAGGCCTAGCGATTCGCCCACCGACCATCAATTCTTGCAATCATCAACATCGTAACGCCTATCCCACGCTAGGTGTTTATGACTGGGAAATGCGATCTACAAACCAAATCCCACAGTTCCTATGTTACCCAACTGAAGCACACAAAAACTCTTGTTGTCTTAAGTCAGATGTGTAACGAAAACAAATCCCATGTTAGGATCGAGAAAGAAGTGGCGGTACGCTTGATCCTTCGAAAGAAGATTCTGATAAGAAGATGGAAATATGGATCCAGATGAAAAGTTTCTCTTACAGATAAGAGAATGAGAATAATGATCATGTTGGAAATGGTTTTTACAGATAAGATGATAGGAACGAAAATGGAGATGAAAATTCTCTTTTACGGATAAGGGGATGAAAAATTCGAAATGGAGATGAAGACTTTAAACAGTCCATTTAGAGAGATCGTAGGAAGTATTCACGAGGAAGGTCACGCAACGTGTGTCTAAAAACTAGAGTGTAATCCAACGTCGAAATCGAATTAATGTGCTACCGGAAAGCTCGTGGTTAGATCGTTAATTTGCTATCCGAAAGTTCGTTACATGCATACAATAGAGGACAAGTGTAAAGGGGGAGGGAATCCGATGCGGACCCAATGTTGTAAAGAAAGAAAATCTTATAAAAAAGGTGACCGTTCAATCCTAAGTATCTGACTCTTATGTGCGTCCATAAGTGGATAAACTAATCTTAAAGCCGTAGTAATTTATGTGTTGATAAGAACAAAATCTACTACCAATAATTGGTGACTCACCGATGTGATCTGTACACACAGCACACACTTTCCCATAGTCAACAGAACTTCACGACACGATCACGACTTCCGCATAGAGCACTGGAACACACGACTGCCCCGACGTTCTTTCGTTCGCTCCGTCGTTCGCACACGAAGCTGATCGTAACAAAGTTACTGAGGAGGGAGTATTGTGGCGTTTCTAACAGATACACACACAATACATAAGCAAATAGTGAAGAACACCGAACGAAAATCGAATAAGAAAATGCATCAGTGCCGTATACCATAGCAATAACATAACAATTCACATCAGTTGAATATATTTGAGTTGAAAAATCGAATTCTAAACACGGCCTGATGTGTTACGCATTGGTTCAATTTTTGGTGATTCTAACTGTCATAGCGTCAGTTCGAATCACACGTTCTTCACTATCATCCCAAATGCTATACCATAATCATGCCGATTGTTTTATACGGATGCGAAACATGGGCTCTCACATAATGGGAAGAAAACAAATTCCGCGTATTCGAGAATAAAGTTTTAAGGGGTAACTTTGGCTGCAAATATGACGAGGAGACAGGACAATGGAGGGGACTCCACAACCACGAATTGGAAGAGCTATACCGCAAACCTACAATAGTGAGAGTAATCAAGTCGCAAAGATTACGATGGGCCGGACACGTAGCGCGAATGGGCAACGATAGGACCGTGCATAGAATTCTTGACGGTAAGCCAACGGGAAAGAGACCGAGAGGACGGCCGCGACTGTGACACAAGGATAATGTTAGGTTTGACCTCGAGGAGATCAGATCGGATGGTCGAACGTGAACGGAGAGCGGACAAGACAGGGAACAATGGTGAAGTCGAGTCGGTGAGGTCATGAACTTCCAGGTTCCTACAGGCCAATAAATAATAATAAATAAACTGTCAAAGGATGCAGAACTACATTCACTAACTTTTATTGACGAGTGCTGCTATCTTCACATTGAGGAAACTTTTCAGAACACCCTCGTAAATAGTTAACAAAGCAAAAGAATTCGGATTATTTATGTGACTCAAGAGACAATGGACAATTTACAATTATTACCTATAAGGGGAATGATTTACTTTCCTATTTCCACCTACCACATATTTAAATCTCACGAAAACTTGAAAATGGCTAGGTAGGCGATTAACGCGTATCGTCCGTTTTGGTAATAAAAAATGTTGAAGAGCTTTTGCACACATGAAATTCAGGTAATGGTATTGTCGATGCCTGACCAACTCCGATTAAATGTAAATGCTCAGTTGTCTGTGCACTTTCATTTTATTTCCAAAGTACTTCAATTCCCAATTTTCCACTGAAATTACCACTTTGAATATCCAAAAAAAAGGACACAGCAAGAAGCGAACTGCAGGATATGCGGGGTTATCATTTTGCATTTGCTGATGGAAGGGTAAATGTTTTCTATACACCCAATATGGGTTTCCGCTTCACCTGATAAAGAAAACACCGGTCGTGACAATCGCCTTCATGTGGGATTTTATTACCACACTGTTTACGGCACGGCGGTCTTGTACTGATGTTCGTGCATAATCGCTCCATGAAGGGTCTATTTAACGCATATGTTCCAGAAATATCCAGAGATAATATGTGTGCGCGGCATCACGAGCAGACCGCGATTGTTTTATAATGAATTAAAAGCAAAAAGGAAATTACATGTTTCAGAATGCAATTAAAATTGCAAATCTGGGCTGACGGGTTCCATTCGTTTAGCTAACCACTCAGCTTTGGTTATTTTAATTTACCGAATGTGTTTCAATTGATTTAACTTTAAAATGGAAATACTACTGATGGGATATGCCAAGTTTTAATGTTGGCGACGAAATTGTTTGTTTTTTGTTTGCAGACGCATTTATTCACAAAGGCTTTTTTTTTATGTTTTACAATTTTAGTCTAAATGCTAAACCTATCTTAATAATTTTACTACATAATGTAATTTACTGGCTCTTCACAAGCACTCTAAATTATACAATATTATATGCTTAATTTATGCCTTTCAGCTTACATTTTCTTTTATTTATTCTTAGTATAATACACATACATTATAAAAAAATAAACTATTATCTTAGAGGTCTACCTCTTCTTCTTTTAGAGGCATTATGACAAAAAAAAAATTTTTTTTTTTTTCTTTTTTGGAGGATGCAAACATTTTAAAAACAAAATAATAAGTGCTTAATGAAAACAAAAAAGATAAAATAACAAAAATTAACGCGAAGGAGGGCAAAGGAAAAGGAAGGGAGGAAGCTGCGCCAGAGCTGAATATTATATCTGAGGACGTGAAGTCCTTTCTTCGTTTTGAAGCCACCACCAGTTGGGGTTGGTTCGGTCTTTTATTGATTTATCTCTTTCACTGATCACCATACTGAATCGAAGTCGGTCTGGCCTATTAGAGATATCGCTATTGTGGACAATTCGTTTATCCCTAGCACCACGGAAAGCGTGGTATATAATAGGTATTCCACCCTCATCTTGGATTAGACCTTTTCCGTCCAAGAAGAGGAACGCCTCTGGGGGAATGAACCCGTTCTGGAGAGTACTCTCCAGATACATATCGTTCGGATAATATGCTCCCGCGATAAGATTATTTACACTGCACATTGCCCTTGCAATGTGCCCACGAATAATTTTTATAATGAAGTTGTCTATCCTAGTTAGTCCTGATTTATCATACAGGGTTTTATTAGGGTAAAATTTCTGGTATCGGGACTCTGGTGTTCTATTAAGTCCGAGGCAGGAACGCAAACACTGTCTCTCGAACACGCGAATCTTTTCCATGTAGAATGGGGATATATTGTACCATATTGGACAGCCATAGACCAACACTGGTCGGATGAATGTCGAATATGAAATTATTTTAACATTTGGATTGAGAATGCTGCTTCGGAATAGACTTTTTGTGGCAACAAATGCGTTTCTTGCTGCTTTATATTTTTTTTTTATAAAACGCTGTCTTTATTGACCATTAAAAGTTTAGTTACCTAAGTTTACAGCTAACTTAACTAAGTTGTGACAATTTTACTTACAATGTCTAGAACATTTTTCCAAGTAATACTTAATTTGAGGTCTTACGTCTAAGGAGATCTATACCAGTTACAATTTATTAGTAGGACTCCTGGAAAGGTCATGAAAACCAGGATGGATTGTCAATGTTTACAATAAATATTCTTAAAACTACTTATCTCTACTTAAATCTAGCTTATATCTAAGGTAGTTAAATAAATTCACATATAGTCATTTAGAACAAATTTGCCTAGTCTTAAGCTTAAGTTGAGATTTCATACTTTACATACCCTAAGGAGGGAAGGGAGCGGCAGAGGGAGGTCTCTCCACCGACTGCTCGTTAAAGGAAAGAACCCGAGAAAAGGGTTGAATGTTTGAGTATTTGAAGTGGTTAAGATCGGTTACCCTGTTATGGTAGATGATTTCGTTCGCATCATTTACTAATCTTCCTGCGTAGAAGAGAGCCTTTAAATGGAGTGCATGAAGATAGGGATTTGATGCATTGTGGCTGGGGAGGCTAATGGAATTGATGAGAGGGTTTGGATTGGCTGACAGGTTTTCAATGAATCTTATCGACAATTCCAGGAACCTTCTATCCAATCTCTCCAGGCCGACGGAGTGGTATAGCGTAAGGCTTCCGATATATTTGTGGGAGTCGCGCTGTCGACGTAGCCCTGTGATTAGTCTGAAACACTTCCTTTCGAAGATACGAAGTTTTTCCATTTGAGAGGGAGAGATATGGAACCAGATGGGACAAGCGTAAGTAAGTGTGGGCCTGATGATTTGTTTATAAAGTAGAAGTTTGACTTGTTGAGAGAGACCATCTGCCTTCCACATTACTTTCCGACAAAGGTTCAGCTGTATCCCCGCTTTGCGGATGACATTGTTTATGTGAGTCGTGAAAGAGAGATTATTTTCGAAAGTAATGCCCAAGTATTTTAGTGATTTAGATGGTTTTATGAGGGTGTTGCAGAGGTTGAGTTGGATTTTTGAATGGTTACGTACCGTGTTATTGGTACAGTGAACGTTTCTACCTTTAAATACAACCAGTTGAGTTTTGTTGGGGTTTAGGCGGATCTTCCATTTAAGGAAGTAGGAGGAAAGAATTTGGAGGAATTCATTTACGCGGTTTCTGGCAGATAATACGAGCCTGCTGCTGGAGTAGACAAGGGTATCGTCTGCGTAGTTGAGGATTCGAGTATTCGGTGAGAGGGGTTGAGGAATATCAGATGTGTATAGTAAGTATAAGAGGGGACCCAGAATGGATCCTTGGGGGACTCCTGCTGTTATTGAGTACGTCTGGGAAAGGGTGGAATTTATCTTGACCATGAATTTCCTATTTGATAGGTACGAGTAGAGAAACTTGGAAGTGTGATTGTTGAGACGATACGTGGAATGTAATTTGTACAGAAGACCCGCAGTCCACACGCAGTCGAAAGCCTTGGATATGTCAAGGGAGATACACACAGAGGGGCACTGGTCGTTAAGAGCCATAGTGATGTCGTGAGTAAACTTGAGGAGAGCGTGACATGTTGAGTGTTGTGCACGAAAACCGAATTGGAAATCAGGGAGTAATGAGTTAGTTTCCGCGAAGGAGAGTAGGTAATGGTGAATTTTTAATTCAAGTAATTTGCTTAAATTATTAAGTAGTGAGATGGGTCGAAAATTGGCCGCCATCAGGGATGCGCCTGATTTTTTAATGGGGATGACTATGGCAGTTTTCCAAGACTCCGGTATGTGACCAGCATTTATTATGTGGTTTAGCAGGGTCATGATGTATAGTCGATTTGAAGGGTTGAGGTTTTTGAAAAGCACATGTGGAATTTTGTCCAAGCCGGTTGAGTTTTTATTGCCACGAGAAGATATCATTTGGTTAAATTCCTGCGGTTGCAAAAAGAAGTTTGTATCGGTGGGTTGAGATGCTCTATTGTCATTATTAAATTCAGTTATGAATGGAGTGAATGAGGAGATTAGTTCATGGGATGTATAACGGTTGACCACTTCCTCAAACTCGGAGTTGCCTAGGCTATCATTTTGCCTATGCACTTGGGAGAAGTGTTCCGCTAAATAGTTTGCTATTTCAGAATCAGAGTACAGAATATTATTTCTAGGACCAATTAGTCTGTCTATTGAGGTGTGTATTTTTCGTCCTGTAAGGCGATTGATGTTTTTGTAAAGATTACGGTCGGGTCTGATACTATTTAAAGTGGAGATGTAGTTCTGCTCTACGAAAGCATTTAACTGCTGGTTAATGAGGGTAGACAATAATTGAACCTGTACTTTCAGGAGGGGACAAAATCTTCGAAATAGTTTTCGGCGGAGCTTTTTTTTTAATCAGATGAGTTTGAGGGTGAGATATGGAAGTGGTTTACCTACGAAGGAGTGTGGCATCCTTGAAGGGGTATTAGAATACAGGGCTTGCTGTAAGATCCCTTCCATCTTACAAGCTGCTTCTTCAATTTCGTTAGGATCCAAGTTATTCGTATCTGTGGTTTCTTGCTGCAGAGAGAGTGACTGCTATATGCTTGTCAAAGTATAAATACTGATCAAGCCAAATACCGAGATATCTGACTACAGTTTTCACTTGTAGTGGGAGATTATTATTCCCTACGATAGAGAAGTTTTTCCAATTGTACTTTGTATCCTGAGAGGCACTGGAGAGAGGTGTTCTGAAAAGGATAGTCTCGGTTTTGTGGAAATTAATTTTTAGTTTCCAGTCATTACAAAAACGTTTTATTTTATTGAAGTCGTCCTGGAGAAGTCTATTGATGACATCTATTCTCTCCTGTTCTGTATACCACAATGTCGTCTGCGTATGCAATGGCATTGTTAAGCGTACCCACTAAATCACTGGTGTAAATATTAAACAGAATGGGAGAATTCATCGCCCCTTGTTGTAAACCGTTTGTAATTTTGAAGGTCTTGCTTGAGAATATATCTCCGCATTTTACCACAAACTGCTTGTCCGTTATCATTTCGTAAATGTTGTACAATAGATAATGAGGCATTCTCAGGTTTTCTAACTTATGAATAAGTCCTTCTAACCACACGGTGTCGAAAGCCTTTTCAAAGTCAACTAAGCAGGCACCTGTGCATTGGCGCTTTGTATTGTTCCATTGTATGTCGGAAATAAGCTTTGACGCAGCATGCACTGTACTATGTCCCTCTTAAAGCCAAACTGGTTGTTGGGGATGATTTCATTTTCATCACACCAGTTCATCAGTGCTTTGTTTATGATCTTCTCGAAAACCTTGCTGATATTTGGCAGCAAACTAATCGCGCGAAGATTGGTTGGATTGGTCCTGTCTTTGCCCTTTTTAGGGATGGGGTGGACTATTGCAGTTTTCCAGTGGGTTGGATAGTATGCCTTATTTAAGGCGTTGTTGAATAGCGTAGTGTAGATTTTTACTGCTCCAGGAGGCAAATGTTTTAAAACTACATTTGGGATGCTATCTAGCCCAGAAGACTTTTTGATTTTGATTGACTTAAGGATGTTCGTAAGTTCATCCTTACTCACAAACATATTCATATTCTGGTTACTCCTGGGGGAGTCCGCTCTGTTATTTTCACTGAATGTGGTAAAACTACGGTTTTGGTTCCTCCAGGTACAAAGTTGATTTCTCAGTGAGCTGTAGGTCTGGAATGCGTTGTTTTCGACGATCGTATTGGAGTGAGTGGATTCGTTCACTCTGTATACTGCTTCGAAACATGCACCAATTGAGTTCACTTTGTCTTGCGGGTCTTCGACTAATATTACTTCTTCGTTGGAGTTGATATGCTCCAGATTGAGTCCTGAGTTCAGCATTGCTTGACAATTCTCAGGAGTCCGGGGGACTCGCAAATATGGAATGTCATTGTGATCTTTCTTTCGAAAAGTTTTATTGATTTGTGAGAACATATTCGATCCGTTAGCTTGAATGGCTTGTATTTTGTTCTTCCACTCTTCATTTATTCTTGAACGGTAATTGTCACGGATCAATTTTTGGAGATTTTTGATTAGGGACTTAAGTGTTCTTATTTCCTGACTATTTGGGTCGCTGAACTGTCTATAAAGTCTTTTCAGCTTTGAGAGCATAATGCTCTTTTGCTTATACAAAGCGTCAATTGCTGATGTCCTGTACTTATTAGTATAACCGTCGGTATGGGGAACTTTAGGTATGGAACGATTCATTGCATTGGTAATAATATCGTCCAATGTTGTTAAGTAATGATCGATTTCGTCGTTATGGAGGTTTCTAATAGGCGGTGGGTCTATGGCACTGTTACGAAGTTCTTTTTTTATTACTCGATCAAAGCGCGACCAGTGAGCTTTTCGAAAATTGAAAGAGTGGATCTGGTCGAACTGCTCTAGTGAATATTGTTCATTTGGGACTTCAATTATGGCTCCAAATCCGTAGTGATCGCTATCGTAATCGATTGTGCGAAGACAGTTTCGCGTAGTTAGATCTGTCCCTAGCAAGTTTATTCGATCGTCTATCATAAGTAAATCCAGAAATGAATTTCCTTTGGGATAAGACGGTGTACTTGTGGCTAACAGTTCTAATCTGCGCTCGATAGCATTCATTTGCCACCAATCATATAAAGCATTGCCTCTTGTGTTCGTGGTTAAGTTACCCCAAGCACTATGCTTGGCGTGAAATCACCCGCTATTAGGAAATAATTGTTTTCCGATTCTAATTTCAGGTGTCGAAATAGCATATCAAATTCATTGATAAATTGCTTACACTGGTTAGCTTGAGGGGCATAAATGGAGACCACATACAGGTGTTTTTGACTTCTCAACGGAATATCTATTATGCAGGCTTCCAGCACCTGAAATTTGTGTACTTCTGTACTATAAATTACCTTATGATAAAGACCTTTTTTAATTAAAACTGCAACCCCACCCCCTTGAGTAGAATGTGGCCTGTCACGTCTGATTATCTTATAGTTTTTATAGACAATTTTGTGCCTTTGGTTTAGCTTAGGTTCACTAGCCAAAAGTACATCAGGGGATTCGACTTCAAGCATGTTGCCTAGATTATCTCTTCTGTCTATGTGTATTAGTGAATTTACGTTCACCGAAATAATTTTTAGTTTTAGTTCAGTTAGAGGGTTGAAGATTTTGATGGAAGGAGTTATTTGAAAACACAGCCGAACAGAGCATATTTGGCGACGAAATAAAAAGTTCGGTATTCTATTTAATTGAAAACAAATAATAATTCGAGATGGTTAATTGCTTGCCATCTTGTTTGGGGTTGATTACTCACCTCATAACATATCAGAATAATAAAACATGGTTCCAGTCAAAGCCGTTGTTGACATATTTGGTTTTTTTTTTTAGCATGCCACAGCCCCGAAATTGACTTTCAATGTGAAGTGATGCGAATTCTTGTGAATGGATATCGTGGGAACATGTCTGGAGAGGCGGAACACACTCAGCAAGTTCAGTTGAGCAACGGCCGTAATAATACCTACAGAAAAGAGGTAGACACGATACGTTGAGCTTATGTTCTATCGGCAAAAATGAACAATTTGGGTCCCAATAAATTTCACGGCTCGTTTTTTCATCTTAGCAAATACGTATAGCGCAGTTTTGGATGAGTCTGAATTCCATTTTAGGATGAATGTAAGTAAGTGCTTTAAACATTGGCCATTTGGTTGGATGGGGTGGGGTAGTTTTTGCATATATTTGCCTTGTGGATCGCATTTGACGACAAGAGGATTTACTGACTTTTTAAGGCATTGAATTCTATTTGGTTAGATAATTTTTGGGGTCGGCATTCGATGTATTAAGCATGACTTGCTGATTGGTAATGAGGTTCAAGGAGTTTGGTCGGAAATGTTCGTATGAGTATGAAAATCTCAACGTGCTATCATTAGCAGGAAGTGGTCCACTCCATAGGAATATAGTTTCGACAAAAGGGCTGGATACCAAACTCTATCGACCGCTTTTGAAATATCCAATGTGACAATTTTGCTTTTACCGAAGTAATGGATAAGTTGGCTCCACTTTTCGGTAAGGGACTTCATCAGATCTCCTGTAGACCTGTTGCTACTAAAGCCATACATCATCGAAGAGGTAATTTGATTCCAGATACTTCTAAAGTTGACGGTTAATGAGTGATTGCATTTCCTTCGAGAGAAAGAAGTTAATACTATAAGTAGATAAGAAGAGAGGAATGATTTGTCACTGTTCTTGGGAATTGTTTGAATGTTAGATCGTCGGAAATGACCATTAGAAGAATACAAATTGATGACTCTCCGCACTGCTTTAGCGAGGAACTTAAGTCTGTCTGTAATATATATTTTTTAACAATCAATTTCAATATTTTATTTTAGTTTCACTCACCTTTTTTGGTTTCTTACTTACGTGAGATGTCGGCGAATAGGAAATCCGAATTTCCATTTTCGAAAAGTAAATTGTGGTGAAAATGCACGGATGTTATTTTCCAGGCGTAACACTTATATACAACTTTTCTTTTTATTCGACCACTTGCAAAACGAATACGAAATGTTGTCCGAAAAGTACAATCCGCTGCTGTTGTGTTAGCAGCGTTTTTAAAGTGAAACTGGTAAAATTGTCAGATTCTATTCAAACTCACCAATCTAACAAGTTCACAACACCTTTAAAAATATTTCCTTTTGCACAACTTTTTGTCAGTTTTTATTCAAATTCATTGTTCTAATAAATTCACAGCACATTTAAAAATATTTTTTTTTTCATTTGATAGTCTTTTTGAGAAAATTAGAGAAAATTGAATGTGGAAAACAGCCGGTTATCACGTCTTACAGCAGAATACACTCCCGACCCGACTTCCTTTTGGTAGTCCTGTGGCGGATCTTTAATACATTCCCAAAGAACCGCCCATCCTCTTAAATTAACCACGTTCCAAACCCATAGTACTTGCCTGCAATTAGGGGCAGCGTTAGCTCCCCTGCAGCATCACACCTGAAAGTTAAACCTCATCAAGGCATGCATCACATTGAATTATTATATGAACCGCACCATATCTCCATCGGCTCGGCTTGTCAGCAATTATAATAGATAAATACTTGCTGGCCAGCGTAATTGTTGACACAGTCGTAGCCGATGGGTTTTGCTACGGTTCATAACCATTTATTGCCCCAGTCCCGAGGTTCGCAACACTTGAGACCAATTTTCTTTATCGGTTATCTACCGATCATGGGATTTGGGCACTAATATGATTGACGTTAGACTATCATACCCCAGATCATGCCTAAAGATGCTCCGGTCTGTTAAACAAACAAACACAGTAGCATCACTGTGTTTATCCTATTAATCGACCGCTGGTCCATGGCCACCCTGGGCGAGATGTACGCTTGCACATCTGCAAGGCTAATTCCTCGCCATTGTACTCATGTACCAGCACCGTCTTGTAAACAAACCCAACATCGTGACCCTTGAAATAGCGTTTTTGTGTATCTTAAAGCAAAAACCTATTTCGTTCTCAGGCGTAGGTCATCAAAGATTTATGACCCTCGAAATAGCGTTTCTGTTTATTTAAGACACAACCTATTTCTTCCTTCGGCGATTTTTCGCCATCGCTTATCTCAACGACGCCTGCAGCCCCTAATACCAATTCCTTTTCATCGGTTATCAACCGACCTTGGAATTTGGGCATGGATATGATCATTGTTTAGACAATCTTACCCATGCCATGCCTTATGATGACCAACCAGCAAATCAAAGCAAACACACAGTACCTCACTGCGTCTGTTTTGTTTACTAATCGCTGGTCCATGGTTCCCCTGGGTGAGACGTTAACCTGCACATCTGCAGGTCAACCCCTCACCATCATGAATGATTTTCCGCCTTGTGCACCAGTACATTGACCTGAAGGGATATAGGAAGAATCCATCTTTATGGCAGCTGGTGGAGGTTGATCTCGGCGAACATCGTTGAGTCAGATTTTAACATCCAGAGGGTGCGCACCTTCGTACGAATCCCCGCGGAGAGTCGCCGAGAGTCCCTGCTTTACTAATTCATTTCTGTTCGTGTGCGTCTTTTGCCATACCGTGTTTCACCAGTGCAAAAGAAATATAATTTAATATAGTTCCCTTAAACAAAGTGTATTCCACTAACTTTGATCCCGTTATAATAATAAACCAGAATTGTCACCGTGCTGTAATCGAACAGTCGTGATAATGATTAATTGAGGTGAATCCCATTAAGTTGGAAGTGTTCGTTAAACTTATGTCAATTGACTCGCGCCGTAAGACTATAAATTGTATTAGTAAAACTATAAATTGTATAGTGTATAAGTGCAAAACGGGTAAATAATTAACAAAGAAAAATTCGAACAATAAAAAACAGTGCTCAACATCAATACCAAGTGTTTTATTCGTTACATTCTTCGTTGTCGAACAGTTCCAGTGTTTTCCTTGTTGTTCCTTTGTTTTCCGCGGTGGTGGTTTTTATTGAATAAGCGTCCGTGTCGAGGCACCTAAATCTTTTCCTTTTTACCCCCTACCAACTCACAATCCTTCGTCGATTCCAATTTGTTCCAAATTTACCGTTAATTGAACACCTGTATTTATGCAGAAATCAATCATCTTCATGTTTTTCAGCTCATGTTAGGGTCAATGTTAACGGTAAACCAAAAACAAATTGGGGGAAGTGTTGTATTTACTTGTAAGTGGTATTTTGGGCAAATCGTACGAATTAGGGTTGTCGGACAGGTGCGATTTAATGTAGGGAATCGAGAACTTTTTTGCATCGAACTGCAATGGAAATTTTGGCC
Organism: Microdon myrmicae; assembly: GCA_963931805.1. Classification (NCBI taxonomy): domain Eukaryota; kingdom Metazoa; phylum Arthropoda; class Insecta; order Diptera; family Syrphidae; genus Microdon; species Microdon myrmicae. The sequence goes on from OZ007496.1 coordinate 109,107,563, forward strand.
ACAAAATATCAAGTATTTGGAATGGGATTTTGTATTTTAAGGGAGTAATAATTTTAAGGGAGTAAATAATTGGTAAGAGTTTCGGGTGGGTTTTATGGGGGCTGATAATTAAGTCAAGTTGTCGAAACTGACAGTTTAGAATTCATTTCTGTAGAGCCATTCTCCACCTCATTTTCAAGAAAAAGCAATCACAAGTCGCCTTTTTTCATAGTTTCGCTAAGCCCTGATAGCAAAATTGATGGGCTGAGACACATAAAACATCTCAACTATCAAATGGTCAGTTGGGAAAAAATCTATAAAGCCAAACGTGTGTTACAATGCATGCGTTGTCAACGATTTGGGCATGCTGCTGCAAACTGCAAGATAGAATTTAGATGCGTCAAGTATCTAAACATTCATAACACTGGGAATGTCTTCTTGGAAAAGAAAAATTCTCAGATAAAAGCAAAATTGCCTGTGTGCTATGCAAAAATTCAGGTCATACTGCTAATTTGAAAGGATGTCCCAAATTTCAAGTCCGTAAGGGTAAAATGGATGAGCGTAAGCTTGGGATCGAAGAACAAAAACGAATGAGATCCCTCCTTCAACAATTTCGTTGCGCCTAACAGGTCATATGCTTAAATGACCTCTGGCTTAAATAATCCAATCAACGTAGCAACAATGCATCAACATGTGATGAAAGCAGGCGCGGCAGAAGTAGAATCAGATTTAAAAATGATTCTCCTCAATATGCGCGAGTTATGTTTTTACGTACTCACCGTCACCAGAATCACGACACCAAAGGAAAGGCGATCAAGTCTTCCTTTTACACCAAAATTTATGAAATTAAAACTCCGAGTCTTTCTTTAACTTTCATCTACTTTTATTTGTTTCCTATTGTTTTTCTTTCTCGTTTCTTAGCTCTATTCATAATTATTTAACAATAGTGGTTTTCACCTTGAGTACGTTCTTAATACTACTTATTAACATCACGCCTTAATTTTACAATCTTCTTCATGAATAGATCTAATATACACTTTATTTGTCTTTCTGTTTTAGTACTTATTAATTTGACGCTTTAACTTCACAATCTTCTCCAAACATAGATCTAGTGTACACTTTATTTGTCATACTGTTTTGCTACTTATTGGTTTCACGTTTTAATTTTACAATCTTCTTCATGTATAGATCTAGTATACACTTTATTTGTCTATCTGTTTTACTACTTATTACATTAATCCCAGAGTGAAATCTTCTTTATCGATTTTCTTACTTTCGAAATTTAAATGATCCCGAACTGTATTAACTTTCAACACTCCGTAAAACAATTTTATCTATTGGACTCTCTCGGCCCATTCACTTCATTCAAGGTTCACCACCGGACTTCTTGACCAACAACCGACTGCCACTTCTATCACCCACCACCAACTACCTGCTAACTTGTTCCTAATCAAAACTCGTCACCTCGGGGACAACACTTCCCGATTATGATAATGCAATTACAATTCGCAGTGACCTTATTTCCGCATTTTAACTTCAATTCACAATTGCTTTGTATTGCGGCGTCAGCCGATATTTCTTCATTGCTTTACGCCACAGTTCAATATCCGCAATTGAATCGAATTGACCCAATTAATTTTGTGCATTTGCTTTTTTTGCGATTTATTAATCGTGCCGAAATATGCAATTAATTGCGTTTCCGTGCTTTGTTAATCGTCCCGGAATATGCAATTAATTGTTTTTATGCGATTTGTCAATTGCTCTGAAATATGCAATTAATTGCATTGTCGTTCTGGGGGTTATTCGAGTTTAGAATTGGATAGCGTTTTTGGATTTGAGGGCATCAATGACCTCATGTATATCATATTTGTCTATGATGTCACTGACACACTTAACACGCGCGGAATTCGACAAAATAATTAAAGAACAAACAAATAAACAAAAAAATTAAAGATTTGTGGGGGTTCTCTATACTACATGGAGAACCAACCCACAATTTCAACCAAATTGCAACCTTATTTCGACCGCTTTCAGCGTGTAATATCAACCCTCATTTCCCTTACAAGCTATTCCACCTGCATAAACAGGTTTCCCAAATGGACGCATAGCTAAACTCATTATTCTATGCAGATAATGCATAATTGAGTTTAGCTACCTTTTCGCCATACGGCAACTGCATTTCGCTAACCCATAAGATTTCCACCGGAAATCGCATTTCATGTCGGTTAGCAACGACATAGTCTGAACAAACGACGCGGTTGCATAATCATACAATCGCTGGGGAAATTATGAAAGTGCTTAATTTAGTTCCCACGATCAGATTTCCCTAGCCGATTCGGCGTCCTATTCACTTTCCCCAGACACTCCATTCGCTGGGGATCAATGATCTCTTCTTGCAGGCGAATAGCTACAAAACATTTTCCTTTCCTTCCCATGTTTATCTTCCCACAGTTCAATGCACTCTGAGATCACCACATTCACCGAATTAGGTGAGTGGGCTATCCTCAAAGTTGCATTGGTATATGCACACAAAAACCAAATCCACCCCGGGATATTTGCACATTGTGTTCCGGTTCTCTCATTCTCCCTTGCCCGTCGACTATCGAATTAACCGAAGCGTTTATCTACCTCGATGGGCGGGGAATATGAGAGAGCGCAAATGTAAAGATGATCTCGATTGATTGCTTGTGGTGCAAATCAAAAATCCCAATTTTCATCTCTAATCCCAGCAGTCATTACTCAACCACAACCGCAGTCGGTCACTCCGCCGCTCGGGGAAAATTTTATTTCGCGTCTGCTTAACGCAGCCGAATATTAAACACTGGCGTACACACATGCGTTTTTTTTCCGTCGAGTCATAACCTTAGTACTGTCGAGTTAGTTAAACTACAAGAAAAGTTATTAAAATTTCGTTCCCAAAAAGTCGAATATTGTCGTTGCGCGAGTCACATCTCAACACCAAAGTGCTCACATGCATTTGGGTAAAATTTTTAATTACCGCGGTCATAGTGTCGAGAAAGAAGTGTTTCAACTTGTATAATATTTATAAAAATCAATTTAATAATATTAATAATAAGTTATAAGTTAAGTAAAGAAAAACAAAACAATAAAAACGGATTAACATCAAAACAATATTCCTGTGCTCCAGCGTTTCATTTACTCTTCCCGTGACACTGGGATATATTTTTGTGAACAATTTAATTGGCGACTTGGATTTCAGCGGAACTACAAGTGGGAAGGAAGTGAATCAAGTGCACATGTTTTGGCATAATACTTCTTCACATCCACAGATTTTTCTCTATTCATCACTGTTTGCAAATTATATTCTCTTCAGCTGAGTCAATCGTAAAAATGATTGCTGTGAACGTTAATTCACTTATAAGAATTGAGAGAAGAGACAACTTCCGGAAATTGTTGGCAGTCGAACGCCCCGATATCCTTCTGGCTAGCGAAACAAAGCTAAACCAAAAACATAAATTGGGCTACAAAATCTATAATATGATAAGAAGAGATAGACCCCACTCCACACAAGGAGGCAGTGTTGCACTCTTAATTAAAACAAGTCTTCGACATAAGATCCTGTACAGCAAAGAGGTGCACAACTTTAAAGTGGTGGAAGCTTTCATAGTAGACATTCCTCTTCAAAGTCAAAGGCATTTATGTGGTGTCATTATATGCTCCACAAGTTCATCAGGGCCCACAATTCATCAAAGAATTAAATACGCTTTTCCATTTTCTTAAGCTGCAATCGGAAACCAACTATTTCCTTTTAGCAGGCGATATCAATGCTAAACATGCTACCTGGGGCAACTTTACCCCCAACACGAGTGGTGATGCTTTGTTCGAATGGTGGCAAGCAAACTCCATCGAGCACAAGTTAGAAATTTACGCCACTGGGCACCCCTTTTTTTCCCAAAAGGGGACTCCTTCTTAACTCTTCTACTAATAGACCGTCGTATTGAACTCTTAAATACAAATACTAGCATTCGAAACAATCTTCGGACTATTGAATACGTTAGTGGCCACTATGGACTTCCATAATTCACATTCTACGTGAACAAACTCTGCTCGACTAACATGTCTTTATTCTTTCAATTTTCATAAAGCACATTGGTCACTTTCCGAACGCATTATCAAAACAGAAATCCACTCAACTGAGTTGGTTCCACCATCAATAGAAATGATAGTGATAGATCATTATCTCCTTACAATGGATGGCATTGTCAAGAAGTCGATGGGCATCTCTATTCCTAAAATATGTCGGTCTCAAAATTACACAAGCCAATGCAAAATTACACAAGCCCGGCTATCGATGCTCTGTATAGACAAAAAAGTTCTCTCCTATCTAGACTAAAACTCCTCTATCGGCAGTTCACCGACCCAGAAAACCCGGAAATAAGGACACTCAAATCCTTGATCCGCAACCTTCAACAGCTGATTTGTGAAAACTACAGAACAGCTATAAACTCAAAATGGGAAAACAAAATTCGAGCCATAAACCCTAACCGCTCGATTATGTTCCCTCAGATAAATAATATATTCCAATAGAGCAACCAATCAGCAATGTTTAAAATCGCACGAACTCCAGCGAATTGTCAAATACTGCTAAACGCAGATATTCATCATCATCATCGGCACTACAGCCGGGATCCGGTTTTCGCCTATTTTGGCAAGTCTCTTCACCGGTATCCGGTGCTTATCAGAGACTTGTTAAATTGCCCATAATCATATGTTTTTCCGGGCAAGGTTATTCGCCTTGCGCCAACCTTTCTCAGGATGTCGCCGCATGCATTGGTTCACTACTTGGCGGGTGCCAAAATAGCTATCCAGGGGTGTCACGTGGAGACTGCATGTCAACTTGGATTGAACAGGGACAAGGATTGTCCAATTGACATTGCCCTTTCATCATAAGAAGCGGCCTAAAACAGCGCGCAGTCAATTCTCCAATCCTATTTAACATTTACACTAGCGATCTAGAGGATTCTCTTTGTTGATGATAACTCTAAGTAGTACGTGTGTAAACCGATAAAACTCTGTCGTAGGAGACAGCACCACAAGAAAGGAAAAACTGTAGTTGAGAGTAGCTTTATTAATTGATTATATTGTTGATTGGCCGAGAACCGATGGTGTTCATTCGATGAAGGTTGATTGCAGACTGACGAATTGGCATAACTGCCAATTCAAAAAGCGACGCTATGACACCATCGTGGTGACAATGATGGGCAGTTGGTGCCAGCTGCTGCCCAACTGGTATACATGCGAATGTACTAGATTTCTCCAGTACATTCCAGCACATTTAATTGCCAATCCGCAACACTCTTACTCATGGTATTGCGGTGGCTGATGATTTAGTTGTGTACAGAACGGGTAGAAATTTTAAGATCAATAACAGGCTTTTACAAAATGATCTCAACAGAATCAAAAACTACTGTAATAAGTGAAAGTTACAAATTAACTTCCAAAAAACTGAAACTGTCCTATTCAGGACACCCCACCCCTAAGCACCGCGTCAGCTGTACAAAAAACAAAAATGTGGAAAAATTTTCCATTACTGGACCAAACGATCTGCCTTTGGCAATGAAAGATGTAGTAAGATATCTGGGCATCTGGCTCGACCAGTTTCTACATTTTGATAAACACATAATAATGGCTCTCTCTACGCCTAAAACTTCTTGTGCTATGGCGAGCCGATTATTCTGCAATTGTGTTCTTAACTCGAAAGTCAAAATTATATCATGCACGTCACTCATACGACCTATAATGCTGTACGGTGGCCCGGAATGGCTTAACACAGCCCTTTACTGTATGGAAAACTTTGTGTATTTCAAAGACAATGTCCGCGTTCCCGTCTCCGAATCTACAGCAACCCAGAATCGCATTATACAAGTATAATCCTAAAGACCTGTATAACATGGCATGCTTAAACAATATAGATCACTTCATAATTAAACCTATATGCTTCCATATTGCAACAGCAACGACCAACGAGAATAATTTGATCTCGGGAGGTTTCTATCCCAACGGAGTATACCTGGAGAATTCTTTTCCACGCGGATTCATTCCCCCCAAATCATTTGTTCTATTAGACAAAAAAGCTCTAATACAAAACATTTATGGAGTCCCTATCATATACCATGCTTTCCGTGGAGCTAGGAACAAAATACTACTGCATGATAACAACTAAGCTAAATATATGTGGGTTCTGCCCTCACTAAACTATTAAAAAACTATCCCACCACGTGACCCGATTACGTTTTAATACAGCAACTGGCGAACGAGATAAATTAAATAGACATGTTTTTCACCCTTCTTGGTGGTGGCTTAATGCCGAACAGAGGATTTTTTGTTGTTTTTTTTAACTATTTATTAACCATAATTTTAATTTGTACATTTAAATGATACTTTGGCGGTTTTTGTCTTGGTCGAAAGTGTTCCGCCGAACACTGTTCGCAAATCGAACACGGAGCGAATCGGCAGAAATACAACGCCGAGAAATTGTCACAATTGAAACACAGTTCTACTTTTCGAAACACTCTTTTGTTTTTTTTTGCTATTGTTTTATTTTTTTTTTAATCATACATATATTACAACGGATATACGACATCCGATACGCATCCACTTTCGACGACACGAAAAGTATTAAATATTTGTTGTTGTTATGTAGTGTTTCGCGTTCGAGATAGTCTATCTTAAGCGCGCAGTTACTGATCTCATACGATTTTCTATGTTAGATTCCAAAACGTAATTTACAACGCGAACGTACGATTGTCACAACATTTAACGGTATTTCTAAATCAAGCGCGTCTGACTGTGCACACCACCTCCTGTCCACCTCCTCGGTGGGGTTCTCTTCTCTTCGCCTATCCTTATTCTTAGACTCTTCGATATCGCTGTTCGATAAAGACTAACTGTCTGCCCAAAAAGATCTCCACATTCAAAACTGGTATCTGTATCCGTACAGGAGAAATTTCCCTATTCGATCTGCCAACAGAATTCCCGAAAGCTCTGTTAACAGCATGCTATTTTATCCCAGGCATAATTTCCAATTTTCCTGAAAGGAGAAACTCGGTCATCATCATACATCATTATCACCCTCGGTGGTGGTGATAGGATTTCATTTCGACAGCCGTCGATAGAGTGCCGGCTCTATTTGCATAGCACATCTAGCGCAGGCTGATGAATATCATGCAGATTGAATGGACGTACGGTCCATGGGTTTTGTTTAACTTCTTTCGGTTAAAACTAACAATCCATTAGGTCTTTATAATGGGTGTGAAATACAAAAAAGGAACCGTGGGCTCGGAATAGTTCCTTTGTAGGTTTTTAACCTCATAAATTTTCTGAATTATCTCGTTGAGATAATTATGGTTGCCTACAATTTGGTAGCGGATAGGCGATATGCTTTATTGCATGAAGTTGCCGTTTCTTTTGTTTGCCGATGGATTTGGTGGTCTTTGTGGCAGATCACCCGCACGTGCACGGCTAATTTACCGACGATACCGATTCCTTGTAACATCGTGTAGATGTTCAGGATTTCAGATTGTGCAGTGCTGAAGTGCGGCGCATTTCAGTCTTTGGGAATAAGATGAATGGATGTTTTTACCTTTGTTTCAGCTATGTTACAATGGACTTGTTGAGCTTGGGACGTTCAGTTCCTTGCTTTTTAGGGTCGGGCTCAACGTTGGCTAAATGTTTTAGGGCCCTAGCGGACTTAGTGGCACGCGTCTGTGGGCGCGTGTAACGTTTTCAGGGTAGGTATGCTCCTTGAAGAGTAGGAACCTTACCTGGGTGGAACTGTGGGTTCGTAGAACGCTACAACGTCATCAGTGTTATTGATGGAATCTTGTTTATAGATTTGTTCCTGGAGTTGTTTCACTTTAACTGTTAATTGGTTAATGGTTTCCACCGCTTCCTCGAACTTTTGTTTATAATTTGCGGGGCTGCTTGTTCTCTCCATGTTTGTGGACTTTTTTACTAGTGTCTAGAGCTTTCCTCTTTCGTTCTGTTATGAATTCCATGGCTTGGGTCATCGCCTACCATCGGCGCTGTGAAGTAAGGGACTGCTTTCCACTGTACCCCTGTATTCCACTGTATTCCTCCCCGTATCACCTTCACAAACTCACAAATGCTTTCACAATCACAATTTACACAATTTTCTAGTTTCGTTTCTCATTAATTATAGAAACATTCTTTTAATATACACACGCGAAATGTATGAATAACAATAAACACGTGACAACGACTTGAAGTTTGCAGTGATGAACACACGTCACGACGACTCGAATGTTGCTGATTTTTTTTCCCGAAGAGAGGACTACACGTCTCCCTTATATATAACGGCCTAAACGCCTTCTCTCCTTTTCTTTCTGTTTTTATCTCTATAGTTGTTTCTTTCTCATTTTTTCTCCATTTACATAAATTAATACATTTAATTTTAATTTATAATATAGGTAAAAAAAAACAATGTATCTGTATCATATATTTTACCTATTGTTGGTTTTCTAGTCATCAGTGTAAGGTTTCTTAGCGTATGCGCATTAGGTTCATTACAAAATGCAGTTTTCTTTTCTAATATTTTAAATTGCACATACGATTATTTGTAGGAACACATATTGTGACATTCATATTGTATTAATTACCGTCAGCTTAATAAACTAATAAATTATAAATTGGCCAATTACTACCACACCCTCCCTTCATATAAAGTGGTTGTTTTGGTGTATCACTAAGTAATATAATATCCGGCTATACCAATGCAAGGATATGGGAAAACTAAAAACGAACTTACCATTCCATTATCACTTCAGTATTGGATTATTGAATCATATTGTAGCGAGCTTAGGGTTCGCTGGATTAATTATTTTGAATAAATAAGATCCGTTAAATTGATTTGGAATTAATATAACACTTTATTAGTCCGTTAATCAAAACCGTTACTTTTTACCGTACACAATTATTTCTTGACTTATCGCTTTCGTACTTATCGCGTATTTCACTGCTTACTTCTTACTTATTATTTTCTACTTATCGCTTGCTTCACTTCCTTTTTATAACTTCCCTCCTGATCTGCGTTCGACGTATTTATACCGTTTTTGCTCATTCTGATTTGGTGTATCGTTTCCGTCCGTTCCATAGTCTTGAATGTTCTATTCCAGTTTTCCAGTACTTCCTAAAATAATCTAGTACTTTGTTTCGGACATTCTCGAAGATTCCAGTACTGATTGTCATATGCGTCACACTACCCTCCGCCTAGATTAGTTCGTCCCGAACTAAGTTCACTGATCTCCTTGGTTAACAAAAGTCGCCAGTCGGTCACGATGTACCAGTTTCATCTTGGCGTTCGGTCTTCACTGAATCCTATAGACAACGTCGTTAATTCTTGTGAGAATCTTATACGGTTCTTCCCAATGTTGTTGCAATTTCGGAGACGTTCCTTTTTGCCGATGAGGGTTATATAGCCACACGTTATCGCCTGCATTAAATCCGGATGCGTTGGCTTGAACATCGTACCTTGTTTTCATCCAGTCACTGGAGACTTTGATTTGCTTTCGAACCAAATGATGAATCTCATCGAGGCGATTTCTCCATTCGGCTACGTAGTCTTCGGTCTTGTCTATGGCGTCTGGAGGTATTCCGAATCGCAGATCGGCTAGTAATCGTATCTCCCGTCCAAATATAATTTTTGCTGGGGAATGGCCCGTCGTATCGTGATTAGCCGATCTATAGCTCATGAGAAAGGTTTGTACATATTTGTCCCAATCTCTTTGGTGATCACTAACGACCTTCGATAAGTACTCTTTCATTGTTCGGTTGAACCTTTCGACCATTCCGTCTGACTGCGGATGTAAGGGTGTGGTCCTGGTTTTCCTTACGCCCAGTGCCGCACAGATGCCTTGAAATATCTGTGATTCGAAATTTCGGCCCTGATCGGAGTGAAGCTCACAGGGAACTCCATATCTGCTGATCCAATTTTTGATTAGCTGCTCAATGACGGTTGTTGCTTCTTGGTTTGGAATTGGAAGGACTTCTACCCACTTGCTGAAGTAATCCATGATAACCAACATGTATTTGTTGTTGTCGTTTGTTTTTGGGAATGGTCCTGAGATATCAATCGCAATTCGCTCAAAAGGGGCACCAACGTTGTACTGTTTCATAGCGCTCCTTGGTTATGCCGTTGGTCCTTTGGTCACAGTGCAAGTTGTGCACTTCCTACACCAAGACTCGACGTCATCTCTCATGTGAAGCCAGTAAAAACGAAATCGTAATTTTGAAAGTGTCTTATTAACTCCCAAATGTCCACCGGAGGCCACGTCGTGCATTTCTGTTAGAACTTCTTTCACTTTTGATGGTGAGACTAGAATCTGCATTCGATGGGATTTTCCGTCCGCGGCTTCCCATTTACGCTTAAGAATACCATCTTCCACCAGCAAGGAATTCCATTGTGCCCAATATGCCTTAAATGTTCCACTCTTGTCGGAAATATTGTTCCAAGTTGGCCGCTAGTTCTTTTCTTTGTATTCCAGAATTAGCGACATATCTTCATCCTGAAGTTGAGCTGCGCGTATAGCATCATTTGTCCACCCATCTAGTACTTCTACTTGTACATTTCGCAGGTCGTACGCCTCTTCTTTCTCTTCCGCTTTATGACAATGTTTAAAATCTGGCTTACATCGTCTTCTTGATAGAGTATCAGCGTTATTATGCACCTTCCCTTGCTGAATTAAGCTTATCATTGATACGGGTGCACATTCTGCGGTTAACTCTCCTTTTCTTATTGCGACCGGCTCTTCGAACGCATTTAGTACTCTGACAGGTACAATGTGTTTCTTCACCTCAGGTTGTTCCGTTGATAGTCTCCTCTTATGATTAGCGCATGAACAACAATTCTCACTTGATGTTTCATTCGTTCGTCGGCGTTTCCTACAGTCAACAGAGATGTGGCCGACTCCGCCGCATGTCCAGCACTTCATAACAGGTCTCGGGGTTCTCCGTTGTACATACCCGATTCTTTGGCAGGAACATTCTTGGACGGACGTTTCTCGAACTCTATATGTACTCCTGGTAGCCAGTTTAGCAGATTCATATGCCAATGCGAACGCCAGAATTTCATTAGTCGTTTTCTTTCCCGCCAAACGAACGGCCTGTTGCAAGTCCCGATCTTGGAGTGCGTTTATAAATGCATCCATTGATACCTCGTTCAGAAATTCCTTAGTCATATTTGTATAAGCCAAGTTTGCCAAACGCTCAATGTCTGCCTGCAACTGTTGAAGATTTTCTCCAGGCTTCTGCGTTCTGCTCCGCAGTTGCACGCGGTAGCTCTGCTGCATGTGGTTGTCGCCATATCTAGCTTCAAGGCCGTCTCTTACCGCTTGGAAAACTGTTTGCTTCTCTGTTGGTATGGTTTGTAGCAATTCTGCAGCCGCCCCGCGGAGTGACAAGATTAGTGATTTTGACTTTTGCTCATCCGAACACTTATTATAATTGGCCGCGGCGTCAAACTGACGTATAAATACGGAGAAGGGTCTCGTTCCATCGAAGGTTGGCGGTTGCATCCTTGTATCTTTGTAGTCATGTTGATTGCTAGGCGATGTCTTATTTCTCTCAACACACTAAAGTCTCGTTTTGTTTCGCATTATTTCATCGGTAACTTTTAGATCCAGATTTTCTACTTCGTTCCGAATTTCTTCCTTATAGTGTTGAAAATTACATTTCATCCACTGTGTTTGGGCATCCAACTTTGCATTAACATTTGCAGCCTGCGCGTCCAATTTTGAATTTTGGGCGTCGAATTTTGGATTTACGGTGTCGAATCTTGAATTTTGGACATCCAACTTTGCATTAACATCTGTAGCTTGCGCGTCCAATTTTATCATCATCACCCTGAGCATCTCCGAAATGTCCAACTGTGGCGAACTATTCTCCGTTACATTGGCTCCATCTTGACTCGGTGTTTCTTCTCCATCCGGACAGTCTGGCGCAATCGCAAAAACATATGTGTCAACATCAATACCCTTTTCCTCCATTGCTGCTTGTAGACGCTGTCGAAGAATTTGCTTCTGTCCTCTGCTATCCAGATTCCAGTCCTCAAATTCCTTCTTCAACTCAGGAACGCGAAGATCCTCCAAATGTCGATCTGTCATCGTCACAACACACTTTCACAGACTTATTCACTTCACGAATAATTAATCCCACTTCTGACACCAATTGTAGCGAGCTTAGGGTTCGCTGGATTAATTATTTTGAATAAATAAGAGCCGTTAAATTGATTTTGAATTAATATAACACTTTATTAGTCCATTAATCACAACCGTTACTTTTTACCGTACACAACTATTACTTGACTTATCGCTTTCGTACTTATCGCGTATTTCACTGCTTACTTCTTACTTATTATTTTCTACTTATCGCTTGCTTCACTTCCTTTTTATAACTTCCCTCCCGATCTGCGTTCGACGTATTTATACCGTTTTTGCGAATTCTGATTTGGTGTATCGTTTCCGTCCGTTCCATAGTCTTGAATGTTCTATTCCAGTTTTCCAGTACTTCCTAAAATAATCTAGTACTTTGTTTCGGACTTTCTCGAAGATTCCAGTACTGATTGTCATATGCGTCACAATATGTTCATTTTAGTATTCATGAAATACTAAACTCACTTCACTCGGCAGAACTGAAAAATATGTTTACCAATCAGAACTTATATTACAAACTCTAATACCATACCATTTCAAAAGGAAAGGGAACAATACCAAGATTAGTCTAAATCCAATATTCTTACAAGGAACGAACTTCCATAATAATTTGAAAAAGGAAAGAACTGACAACCATACAATAAACCCTTTTGATCACTCTTCAAAAAATGTCAGTCCTTGGAGAGGTCTGACGGCAAATAAATGCGATGCACTTGAATGGACAATAAAGACGGACAACAATATCCAAATCCCATATACATCTCACAAATATCAAAACTATTTTATTTAATGCTTAGATATTGAAATCTCTGCTTTGTAATGCAATCATATTCTGTAACCTAACAACAATAAACAGAATTACCTCATTCTTCTCTGGAATGGCATCATAGCATATGAGTCGTCGTTCTTGGATGGAAAAAAATGTCTAACAGAGCACTGTGCACAATGAACTTAAGGCTTTTGTATCCACATCAATTGACAGATGAATATTCAGTACGAATGCAACGCATATGCGGATTTATACTCGAATTCCATACAGAAGGAGATAATGCTCAACAAGCAGACGAAATTGAACGTATCGTGCCCAAGCAGGGCCGAGTCCTTCAACACAATCGTTGACTTTTCAAAAAGGGAAAAATGAAATACTTGTACTTCCTGCCACAAGAACAGTATTTATATTCGACTTCTATTGCAATAGATTTGTTCCGGCGCTGGGAGGCACTTAAATGAAAATAGTTACATGAACAAGTACCACTGTTCAGTTACGAATGTGCACTTTTTTGTGATTCAGAAATATTATATTGGCGAAAAGTTAATTTCTGTGGCACGGACTCTGATTTTGTTTACATAGTTAAACCAGAATTTATTAAACCATTCGATCCGTCAGGTGACACATGGCTACGACAATTCAACCGTACTCGGGAATATGATGTTTACCTTGGATGTTTTACTGTCATATATAAAGCTGCCCGATTGTAACTGCCTAGGTATTCATATAAAAACCTTTGACATATCAGTTCACAAATGCTCACTGATGCATGGAAGCTCAATTGATATACACGTGAATTCCCTTGAGCTAAATGGGTAATAAACTTCCTTATATATTATATATTACAGAGCCCGAAAACAATTACATGATGTTGTGTTCATACTACGCATTTTCTTTTTTAAATCAGGCTCACAGTATCTTGACCTTTCCAACCCTTCGACAGCAGATCAAATTTGCCCATCACTAGGTACCATGTCATAACCTAATATCGGCCCCATTATTCTATCGAAACAAGAGTTCTTTATAAAAAACAAAGACTTTGAGGCATTTGTTATAAATATTGCAGTAGAAGTTTTCTTCGAAGTCACCTTTATTGTTACCAATAAACCAAGATGCAGAAGAACAATCAACTGTTGGACATATGGCATTATACTTCTTCCAGACAAAATCAAATAGTTTCCAACTTGGGCCTAAATGTTCCACATCCTTACAAGATAGAATGTATCAAACATTTTTAGGGAGCGACATTATCATCCTGAATGTTACCTGTACAGGCATTAAAAGTATTTATTTGGATCTACAGCTTAGACTGATTTACGCATTTGGTAAACCCCATGATGTGTCATACTGTGTAAATTGCCGCTCCTCTTCCTGCTATGCCATCAAAATAGTTCAGCCAGCGGAAGCATGTTAAACACGTTTACAATTTTCTTCGGCGTTACGATAACTTTGTCGTCAGCCAAATGTAATGAGTGCAAAATGTTCCTATACTTTTTAGCCTAACAGTGGTAAGTTTGGAAAGTTGTTCACGTACTGAGTTCCGTAAGACTTACAAGTACCCGAGTTTAATAGTCTAAGAGATTAGTCATGTGGTTCCTACTGCACTTTTCCCCCCTTGCTGTTAATAGTAACAAAATCTAAGGAAAGTTTTGCCATACATTTTCCACCTTTCGCTAACATTTTAGAGCGCCCTTTCAATGACAATTGAATCGAATTTAAATTAACATTACGGATGTTCTGAAAAGTTGTTGACTTATTGGAATTCATAAGAATAGATATTTTAATCCAGTTATCAGTTCGAAGAAAAAAATCTGGATATTCATACATATATATTTCAGGGTTCTGGGAATTGAGTGCTACAAAATATTCGTTTAAAAAGAAATAAATGTTAACATTTTGTAAATTTAAAAGTTTGATAACATTTTTCATTTAATTATAAAGGAGTATTATTAGCTGTAAAAATAATTTCTTTGTTAACCACCCCAACACCCAGTGCAACTAAACCCGCCCTGAAGTCTTTAAAGGCACAACATCCTTGTCATAGGCGGGCTCCTAAGTCCTATATTTGGCATGTTATTTCTCCCCCACTAATTATTTCAATCAAACTCAACCTTCTCGATCAAAGACTAGCATTATTGGTACGTTCAAAAAAAAAAAAAAAAAACCAAATACATACACCACAGAGTGTCTCCCGTTCTTAATAAAACACCCTATATCAAACCTCCTCGTAACGGAGTTTCCACTAATCGAACGCCTGCCTTCCCACCTGTTCTGCAACAGTTAGCCCGTGGCGGTTCCGCCAAACCCCACAGTACATCATCATCATCATCATCATCGCCACTACAACCGGGGACCGGTCTTGGCCATATTTAGCAAGTCCTGAGGCTTGTTAAATTTTCCATAATGATTTGTTTTTTCCGGGCAAGGTCATTAGTCTTGCGCCAGAGGCTCCTCGACGGGGAATCGAACCCCGGTCTCCCGCGTGACAGGCGGGTATAGTAACCACTATTACTGAGGAGCCTCAAAAACCCCACGATACACTTACCTTAAAAAACCCCCATAACCACAACCCAGTCTGCTTCACGCATTATATAGATCAAATCTATAATCTAAAAAGTACCTGTGAAAGAAAACTTACCTTCATGCATCTCTTCGCATATAATTTCCTGTAAGAATTTCTCTCTACCCTTTCAAGAATCCCAGGCAAATTTCAATTTCTCATACCTGCACCGCAATCTCCACCCAGCATATCTGAAACATTTCCTTCTCCAATGACATTTAATGCATACAACGCGTTACATAAATTTCCTAAAAATAGCTCCTTAATGTGCATATGGACCATAAATACAAAACATTCGGCACCCATTGTTATCAATTGAAATGCAACGTCGGGCAGCTTGATTTTACAGCTGCAGCAAGCCGACCGGCGATTCACCATCAATAGACCAACAACCATCAATTTCGTACGTCGCCACAAACTAATTCCCCTGCATATACAAATGCAGGCAAGGGATTCGTTTCTGCTTCCAATCCGATTAGCATTTTTTTCTTCCCAACGTCTATTATAGCGACGATACACAGCGTAAACATGACCCTCATTACCGGACGAAGCATTTGGTCGCTTCTCCCTTTGTTCCTTTTTGTCTCGTTTCAGGGTTCGTTTAACCCTTGCTAAATGCAACGATAAACACGGTGATGGGTACGATCACACACATACCACCATGATCTGCATTACGAGATCAGGTTCTCTCTTGTGGGAGGTAAAACATATCCTTAGAGGAGAGGATATCTACCACGACACCAGAAACTCACTCCCTTTGTTCCTTTTTTTTCTCGTTTCAGGGTTCGTTTATCCTTTGCTAAATAAAACGATAAACACGGTGATGGGTACGATCACACACATACCAGCATGATCTGCATTACGAGATCTGGTTTTCTCTTGTGGTAGGTAAAACATATCCTTAGTGGAGAGGATATCTACAACGACACCACAAACTCACCCCATAAGCTAATCATCCCTGCATGAGATGATTATCGCTGAGTCGTATTTCAACCGCCGATCCGGACGGTTCGTCTTCCGTTCCCCGTATCGCCTGGCATGCGTAAATACCGTGGAGTGCCCGTCAAGTGTAGAAACGAACAATTTATAACAATAAATGTATTCAGTGTCAGTCGGGTGTTACGTATAGAACAATCGAATAAAAAAAACAAATAATGTGAAGAGACCGCATCACAAGTTCTAGCCTAAAATCATCTTAATTGTCAATTGTGTTAAATGATAACTCTTGTTTATTTTTGCCGCACCATTAAAATAAATTAACATTAAGAGAAACAATAAAAACGACTTCCACAAACAACTTCCTGGTGTTTCTTTCTTTACAGATACGGTTAGTGGCGGAGTTTTGCTGATTCACTTTGAGAACAATTCTGGTGAAGAAATTTCTTTCGGTGTTCGGCGGAACTTTTGATTAGTGATGGGGAGTGAAGTGAACCGCGTTCTCGTGTCCGGCATAATACTTCACCTCCCCACAAGCCCAGCACTCACGTGTTCACTCAAACCTTGGCCCGACTCACCATCCATCGTTCTGCTTGGTCTTGAAATCATCTTCAAAGAACATATCCAGGTTACTTGACCGGGGATGCTATGCCATCATCATCATCGGCATTATAACCGGCAAGTGTCTCCACCGGTCCCGATTTCGTAGTAGCGTCTCCGGAATCGTCCGCCCTCACATACGGGTCAACAATTCTCCTTAAGACCTTCCTCCCGAACGCGGGTTAAAGTTCAGAGTGCCATTTATTGAGAACCCAAGTTTCGGATCCATACATGAGTACTGGTAAGGCCATGGTCTTGAACAGTAGTAGTTTGGATGTTCTGGATAAATTTCGGGATTTCAAGAGGCTTGATAGACCATAGTAGGCTTTGTTGGATTTGATCAGCCGTTCGCGTATTTCTTCTTCCATGTTGTTATCGGCTGGTACTATTGTCCAAAGGTAGTTAAAGGATAGCGCCACACTGATAGTTTCGCACGTTATGTCTTCTCTTCGCAGATGTTTCCATCATGTAATTTGTTTTCCCCCAATTGTTGTGCAGTCCCAGTTTTTGTGCCGCCTGCTCGATCTGGGTCAAGGAGTCCTATAGCGTTTTGGATGATAGTGATTCGAACTGACGCTATGACAGTTAGAATCACCAACCAACGCGCAGCCCACCAGGCCACCATCGTGTGTACGAGTTCGACTTCTTAACTCAAGTACACTCAACTGATGTGGAAGTGTTATTTTATCGCTATGGTATACGGCTCTGATGCATTTTCTTATTCGATCGGGAACGATGGGTATTTCGTAGCTAGCAGGTCAGTTCTATATTCAATATGATACTGATCTAACCAGCCAGCCAACTGATTCCCTCTGGCATTGGATATATCATCATCATCATCATCGGCACTACAACCGGGAGTCTGTCTTGGCCTTATTTAGCAAGTCCTGAGGCGTGTTAAATTTTCCATAATGATTTTTTTTTCCGGGCAAGGTTATTAGTCTTGCGCAAGATTGGATATATGATTTCCCCAATTTCTATGCCTGGCGTTCATATCTTCCCCTAGGATAAAGTAGTTTTTGTCCAGGTGCAGTTGTAAGCATCGAAAGAGTGTCTCAAGCTCTGCTATAAAGAGGTTATGTTGGTGCTCCTTAGGTGCATATACCGCAATCGCATACAAACACAACAAAGCCTGAATCGTACGCATACCCCTTCGGCAAGGAACGATGCAGGCTTCCAACACCCAGAACCTGCGCACTTCTCCACTATATATAACTTTATGCTTGATTCCTTTTCTAATAAAGATTGCGACACCACCCCCTTGACAGGAGTTAGGTCGGTCTCATCATAGTTTTTATGCCATATCTCATGTCTCTGGTTTAACTTTGTTTCCCCCGCCAGAAGTACATCAGGGTTTTCATCTTGCAACACGTTGAAAAGATTGGCTCTTCTCTCAGTTCTTATTAGTGAATTTACATTCACGAGAAGAGCTTTGATTGATGTTCTGGTTAGAGGGTTTATATTGACTTTTTATTTAGGCTGGGCAAGTGCGTGTAGATCTCGTTTATTTGACTTTGCAGCTGTGCCATTTGTTTGTGGAGGTTGATCAGGATTGTGACCATGTCTGCTTGCGCTGTTGTTTCAGTCTGTGTGGGAGTATTTGTGGCTACCAGTGTTGTGGTCTGTTTTGGTGTTGTCCCGCCCGACGCCATTTGTGCATACGACCGTTGCGATGTTACGGGCATTGTTGTTGTACGATTTTGCTCTGTGTTTTTTGGTCGAGTCACTCTTCTCAACAGTATTTCTCGGAAATTAGGACATCCTCGATAATTAGCGGGATGTCCCTCATTCCCACACACTGCACACTTTAGAAGGGCTTTGTCTTCTACCTTTCTTTTCCCAGAGAGCATTCTTCTGCCTTATGGTCCTTTCCGCATTTGACGCAACGATGCTGCATTTCACAGTTCGCCACTGCGCGGCACGACGAAACCTTTGGCAGCGGACAGATTGCAGAATGTCTCTGCCTTTTTTTAATTTGTCCCATGTGACAATTTGATGATCCAGGGCTGCAATTTTCCTTTGGCCACCTATTGTGCTGCTCGGTGATAATTGAACCAAAAAGAAGTGTAGCTTCCGGTTTTCTATTCTTGCCTTGGTTGTGGTGAACGGTTTTACCGCGGTAAACTCGAGATCTTCATGCTTCAGCTTATGAAGCATTTCGAGCAAAGTAGATTAGAAAGTAGTCAGTTAGTAGCGCGAGGAGAAAGTAGTCTGTTGGTAGCGCGAAGTCAGTGATGTTCTAAGAATAAAGAGTTATCATCATCATCGGCACTACAACCGCGAACCGTCTTGGCCTTATTTAGCAAGTCCTGAGGCTTGTTAAATTTTCCATAATGATTTTTTTTTCTGGGCACGGTCATTAGTCTTGCGCCAGGGGCTCCCCGACGGGGAATCGAACCCCGGTCTCCTGAGTGACAGGTGGGTATACTAACCACTATACTATCGAGGAGCCCGTAAAGAGCATGTGGGGAGGAAGTATTATGCCGAACACGGGCACACGGTTCACTTCCTCCTCCATCCTCAATTGTTACTAATTGTTCCGAAAAGAAATTGAATTCACCGCAATCTGTTCACCAACACAAGGAGTTAAACTCCGCCACAAGACAGTTAAATGAAAAACACCCGAGTTAGTTTGTTAATTAAATGATTACTTTTATTCACTGGTGATGACGTAAGCACGAACATATTATTATAAAACCGACGCACCAGAACTAAAATTACTTTCAAATTAAATCCGCGCGCTTACTCCACTCGGCTTAGTATTTCTGCGTCCCCGAGCGCAAAACGAGGACGGGAGATCACATGACCATTGCGGTCAGAGGTTGGAATTTGACTCAGCGATCGTCATCTCATGCAGAGATGATTTCGCTAAGGAAGAAAAAGGAAGAGAGAGAAAAACGTTTCTCTTAAGGGTGTAACTAGTGGCGCAGTGGTATATGGGCGCGATCGAACAGATTCAATGTTGTTGCATGTGTTCGAAAACAAGGACAATAGGGAAAAATGACCACATGCGCCGCTGGTAATGCGGGTCATTGTTTACACGATGCCTCGTCGCTATTTTCGACGTTAGGAGAAAAAGGTGCTAAAAGCAAATTGGATGTTTATGGCATCTCTGGCTGCAATAGAAACCGGGTTCATATTTGCATTAGGAAATGCCGGAGAATTTGGTTTCAGCGTCTATTGCGCTAATTATATGCAGCTGCTTAGGTTGTTTGTTGGTAAGACAAACAAAAAAGGTTGCCAGGCAATGTGTATGAAAAGGTATATAACGCGGCTGGAAAAATAGACGGCGCGATATTTATGGTCCCTGTCAACACGGTTACATTGAATGCAATCCGAATTATTTTGTTTACTGGAATTTGTCTGGTACCGAATTGGTTCAGAATACCAAATAAGCAAACAAAGAAATCTTACGGAAAATTGTATGCGAAGGGATGCATGAAGGTAAGTTTTCTTTATAGGGATTTTATGATTACAGATGGTGATCTATATAATGCGTGAAGCATTTACAGGTACTAATACCGTTGCATTAGCAAACTTAAGGGAGTTGGGTAGTAGTTATGGGGGTTTTTCAGGTAAGTAGACCGTAGGGTTTGGCGGGAACGCTACAGTACTCCCCCCCCAGTGACGTAGTCACGAAAAATAGGTAGGGCTGTAGGGGTGCTCGAATGCATGGTGCTATGATAGGCGGAGGGCTGAACACTTGACGAACAAGGTGGCCCTGCGCACTTCGGTAGGCGCTGTAATTAAATTGGGGGAACTGTCATGGTGACTAGTTCCAGGTATAGTATGGGCCTTTGTCGATAATAAGGTGGACACAGATGTTACCGATTGATGCCATCAAGGGCAAGGGTGTGCGGCGTGGTCCATAGGCCTGTTATGGGTCTCGTGGACCAACAGGCTTATCGTCCGAATAGGTCGGAACCCATCGGAAATCCGCTCACATCCGCAGTGACGAAATGGCGTGTACGAGATGGAGGGGAACTTATCCCAGGGTAATTCCCATCCGCAGTGACGGGTTGCCGTGTGCGGAATGGAAAGGTACCAAGTCCAGAGCTGGTGTCTTTTCTCCATACGTTTGTATGGTGACTTGTTTGCAACTGGGACTGGTAGAGGAGGGCGGGCCCTCAATTGCACGTTTTACCTATCGAGGGAGGACCGGTACATTGGTGCCAATGTAGCGGTAGCTGCGACCTCGATCGAATGGAAACTTGCTGTGAGGTGCCGGCCGTCGGGCTTGTTAAAAAAAAAATAGGGGATTTTGGTTAGGGGGCTCCTGGTGGGTGGTTGATTGTGTCCAACCCCAGGGCGCCCTAGGGTTATTAGATGTGCGCTCCGAAGTATTATGCACCTAGGTATTTGAGGCGGCGTAGAGGGGCGTGTATAGCCTTTAGTTGCCGCTAAAGGGAAACCATGGTGGCTAAAGGATTGGGGAACCAGGTATAATGTCTCAGTCCGGTGGTATCGGTTTGATTTGTGGACCGGTGTTGCTGAGACATTTGGGAGACGTTAGGAGATCTAAGGACGAAGGTCCTGGAGTTTAAATAAAGAGGCAAAACCAGGTGTCCTGCCGGGTGCTGCTACGCGTAGTAGCTGTGTTAACGAGGGGAGCTGGCTTGCCGAAATCGGGTAGAAAGGTCGAGCATTGATGAACGGTGTCGCGTGATAACTGGGACAGAAAAAGTTGTTAGAGGTCAAGCGGAGTCGAGAAGGGTTGCATGGGGTTGTGTGAAGGCTATGGTTGGTGAGCGTGAGCGCCAACCTTCAGAAAAGAGACAGAAAGGGTGAGGGTGTTTCACGCGAGACAAAACCGGGCGTCCTATAGATTATATGCTACGCGTAGTAGCTGTTGTTACATAAGGGGCCGGTTTGCAGAAAATGGGATATAGACGAGGGTATGCGGACAGGGTGGCATAGAGGCCAGCAAAGTCGCATAAAGACTGCGCTTGGCGGGCATATGCGCCAATATGTTGAGAAGGCGTCGGGATTGAATAAACCCGAGCGAAGTCGAAAAGGGTGAAAAGAAATCAGGTGTGAGGTGGCGTGAAGCCGAAGGACGTTGAAAATGAGTCGAAGGAGTTTGATGACGTCGAATAGGAGGAGTCGAGTGAAACCAAAAGGTTGAAAATGATGACAATGGGGTCGGTGGGGTGAAAAATTTCGAAACAGTTATATGGAGTCTAAGGTGAAGTCGGGGGTGTGTGACGGCATTATGCGCCAATATCTTGGGAAGAGGTGGATAGATTGGATGTAGTCGAAATGGAGTCCAAAAAGGTTGAGTAGTCGGGTGATCGAGTGAAGTCGCGTGTGTGTGAACGGAGTCGGAAAACGTTGAAAAGCAGTCGAGCGAAGTCGAAGGGAGTTGAAAGGAGTCGTGGGC
The DNA here is from genome assembly GCA_963931805.1 of Microdon myrmicae. Classification (NCBI taxonomy): domain Eukaryota; kingdom Metazoa; phylum Arthropoda; class Insecta; order Diptera; family Syrphidae; genus Microdon; species Microdon myrmicae. Next base: position 109,129,975 of record OZ007496.1, read on the forward strand.
GTACTGGAAAGGGTTGTATATTGCGCTGTACCCAGAAGGGGTTTACAATAATTATTATTATTACATATTGCGCTGTACCCAGAAGGGGTTTACAATAATAATTATTATTATTATTATTATAATTTTTTTTCGTGGTAGGGGTACATTGTTTTTTTGTTTTATTTCATTGTTAATGCTAATACAAAGTAAAAATTATGTTAAAGACGGAGAAGAACATAATGCTGCGTAATTAGGATATAAGGTACTCTCAGGGGAAATCAAAAATTAATCAGTACATAACTCTTGGTCTTATGTTACTCATTTAGATGAATAATTATGTATATGTGGGTACATATGTAAGATTCCATTTTTATATTAAAACTAAACAAGGTGGTATTTTAATATATACTTCCCCTCAATTGTTTATGATTTCTTTTAACTTGGTTAAGTTGTCTAAGAATTGATTGTATGTATGTAATTTATGTTTTGATACTATTATCTATATTTACTATCTTAACATATTTTTGAATTTGATTTTGTGATTTAGTTTGTCAGCACGACACAGTGAAGTGCAATGAAAAAGAAAAAAAAATTTACACTATTTTGGTATTTAATGTTATTTTTTAAGTCATTGATGGTAATGTGCTTTGGATATTTCCAATTGTTCATGTTGGTTTGTACATTTCAAAAGAAAATAAAAGAAACGCACTCATACAAACGAATATATTTCCGGACATATATCCATCTATACGAATGCCGATATCTTTTATAAATAAATTAAAGAGGTTTTAACCGACGAGAACTGTATGTGAAAATTTGCACTTCAAATCACTAATTAATTTCTGCATAAAAAACAAGCTTAATAATTATATCTATGTTTCCTTGTATTGGATATAACCCACTATTTAATTTTCAAAAGTATTATTGAAATTTTTAAATTTTGATTTCGCTCAGAAGGAGCTTACAATAAAAATGAAACTAATGAACAAAAAAAAAAGGCAAACCTGTGATGCGATGTTGTTGGATAAAGTGTTGAGTCAGGTGGTGTCGCTGGGACGTTGGAGCGATGCTTTCCGGTTCATTGTCGTCTACATTTGTTGCTCCAAATTTCCGTTCCAGTCATTTGGTAAGACGGACAAAGTAAAATTTTGCTCCAGTTGCTGGTAATGCGCCTTTCGGTTTTGTTTCTAGCCATCCGGTAATATTAACGTTGTAGCCTTCTTCGAGGAAGCTGTTGGCATAAAATTCCATACTGGTCAAATGTCACCAAGGGGTATTATACACGCGTTTAGTCTGTGTGTCGTTAGTGGCGTGTCTTGTTTACGTTGGTGATGTTGAGCATGTGTCCTGTGCTGCTGTTCGGTGATACAGGTGGCTACGCTGCATCGCTGGGACGTCGTTGGCAAAGCGGTGTTGGGTAGTGGGTATCCTTTTAATTGCCTTCTGTTAATTGTGTATTAATTCGAAGGCATCTGATTGGCTTAGTCCCGACAACTCTTTCACTTGAAAGGCTGGTGAATACAAAAAAAAAAGAAGGAAGGATACTTATCTGGAGTCCTTGGCTGTTGTTCCTAGCCAGGTGGTGTCTGCCGCCGGTGTGTGATGGTGTTTAAACGGCTGCTCCCGGTGATGTTGTTTTTTTAATTTTTTGCACTTTTGCACCGTTTAAATAAAAAAAGAAAAAAAAACCGATTACCGCCATGAAGTCACTGTCCATTGGTCAGAAGGCGCGATTGCTCCGACTCGGAGTCACCAATGTGGGGAGGAAGTATTATGCCGAACACGGGCACACGGTTCACTTCCTCCTCCATCCTCAATTGTTACTAATTGTTCCGAAAAGAAATTGAATTCACCGCAATCTGTTCACCAACACAAGGAGTTAAACTCCGCCACAAGACAGTTAAATGAAAAACACCCGAGTTAGTTTGTTAATTAAATGATTACTTTTATTCACTGGTGATGACGTAAGCACGAACATATTATTATAAAACCGACGCACCAGAACTAAAATTACTTTCAAATTAAATCCGCGCGCTTACTCCACTCGGCTTAGTATTTCTGCGTCCCCGAGCGCAAAACGAGGACGGGAGATCACATGACCATTGCGGTCAGAGGTTGGAATTTGACTCAGCGATCGTCATCTCATGCAGAGATGATTTCGCTAAGGAAGAAAAAGGAAGAGAGAGAAAAACGTTTCTCTTAAGGGTGTAACTAGTGGCGCAGTGGTATATGGGCGCGATCGAACAGATTCAATGTTGTTGCATGTGTTCGAAAACAAGGACAATAGGGAAAAATGACCACATGCGCCGCTGGTAATGCGGGTCATTGTTTACACGATGCCTCGTCGCTATTTTCGACGTTAGGAGAAAAAGGTGCTAAAAGCAAATTGGATGTTTATGGCATCTCTGGCTGCAATAGAAACCGGGTTCATATTTGCATTAGGAAATGCCGGAGAATTTGGTTTCAGCGTCTATTGCGCTAATTATATGCAGCTGCTTAGGTTGTTTGTTGGTAAGACAAACAAAAAAGGTTGCCAGGCAATGTGTATGAAAAGGTATATAACGCGGCTGGAAAAATAGACGGCGCGATATTTATGGTCCCTGTCAACACGGTTACATTGAATGCAATCCGAATTATTTTGTTTACTGGAATTTGTCTGGTACCGAATTGGTTCAGAATACCAAATAAGCAAACAAAGAAATCTTACGGAAAATTGTATGCGAAGGGATGCATGAAGGTAAGTTTTCTTTATAGGGATTTTATGATTACAGATGGTGATCTATATAATGCGTGAAGCATTTACAGGTACTAATACCGTTGCATTAGCAAACTTAAGGGAGTTGGGTAGTAGTTATGGGGGTTTTTCAGGTAAGTAGACCGTAGGGTTTGGCGGGAACGCTACAAGCACACTAATATAATTATTCAGTGTTTTACTACGGCTACGGCTATGAACAGAGTTTCTTGCAATGTTATGCCCCGCTGTGTTAAATAACATTATAGAATGATTTGCTTGTTCTCGGGTTTTGAAAAACTCTCTTCGTGTGAGTGTTTTGACACTTGTGCCCATAGTGGTATTATCCTGCGCTTTGCCTGTACATGGACGGCGCATCCCATAGTGGCTACCTGGAAAAATCAAGGAGACGGTCGTGTATCCATGTCTCCATAGTGGGACCAGGACGCAAGAACAAACAACAAGCACCCATTCAGGATCCATCGTTCTCTTCTCTTCGTCCTTGATCAAGAAGCACGGAAGCGAACCGTACTACACGACAAATTAATACGTAAATTTCTGCTCAGAACTTTTTTGTAAGTATATTTGGTGAGATTAGCCAATCAACATAATTATTAGTCAAAAAAAAAAAAAAAACTGGTAATAACATACATTCTATTCGCCGCAATTGTGTTCCATAAACTTAAAGTAGTGACAATATATTGGTCTGTACCACGTGAAATGTCCGATTTAAAACCCAATATTATTTGTCCGTACATTTTCATTGAATCAAAATAGGATCCGTTGGCATCTATGACATTCTTCCAACTTGATACAATGTCAAATATTCCTTTTTCGTAGAAGTGCTGGCTTTTTGATGCTATGAAGTATATATGACCTTTGCACGGTTCCGGAAGAGTGTGGGGAGCGAAGTCGTTGTGCCGGTGTACGACACAGGGTTCTACTTCGTCCCACGAACTGTTCACCGGACACACACTAAGCAACGTCGCTAAAAGGTTCACCGAGAAAAAAAACATTCGGAAAATGATACGAACACCCAGGATACTGCAGCACAGGAGAAGAAGATCACCGCCTTTATATAATTTTATTGTTTGTCTTTTTTTTTTACAATTTTAAACTTATTCTAATTGTTCTTTTAATTAATTACTTGACGCGGGATTAATGATTTAAAAGGTAACTGTAAATTTGCGCGAACACTTAATGTCATTTGTGACTAAAGTAAACTCGACTCGCTCAACGGGTGTGCATCGTTTCGATAACGAAACTCGACTTATCGTGAGCCCACCGTATCGGCGCCGGTACGGTGGGTGGCGGACGAGCCGACCGCTTTTAAGGTTGAATTACGACTCAACGGTATTCAATCGTTTGGGGTGAAGATCGTTGGTAGTACACGTGTATGTGTGTACATGGATTCTTTCATGGAACACACCATGACAATGAATCTGAAACACCAAGAAGGGGCATAATGTGCATCCAGGAGATGTGTGTTCGTTGAAACAAACAAATCGAATTTCGTGGGGTGCTAATGGGTTTGTATTTGATTATGCATCGAGGTCATGAGGGATGAATTCAGGGCAATTACAATACAAAGGGAAAAGCGGCCTATGCATCGTTCGGTAATGGGGGTCAGCTGGATAAATAGCAGCCACTCATTAAATGAAAACTGCGTTTAGGATACCACAAACGATATGGATTGTTTATGGTATCCCCAGGAAGCCTATGGAGGAACAGCGTTCTTTGTTTGCACTTGGTGCGAGTTAGGGAAATTGGCTTCAGCGTCGATTGCGCTAATTACATGCAGCTGCTTGGGTTGTTTATTGTTGGGAAAAAAAGTCGCCAGCCAATGTATATGAAAAGGGATTTGTTGTACACATGAATGAAGCTGGGAACGGGCGACGCAATAATCATTATCCCTGATTGGGATGGTTACATGATATGTGAACCGATAAGTTTTCTTTTCAGGGATATGCTGTTTGGAACAGAATTCTTAAGAGGAATTTTGAATTCAAATAAATGAATGCAGGTAGGAATTCTCTTACAGGTACTTTTAGGTTATATAATTGGATGTATTTGATGCGTGAAGCATTTAAGATGCTAATGCGATTGCATTAGCGAAAGCTTGTGCAGACTAAGTTGTAAGGATGGGCGTTTTTTAGGAAAGCGAACCGTGGGGTTTGGCGGAACCGCCACAAGACCTTCTGCCGGCAAAGTGAATGCAGATTGCGGAAAAGATGATAGTCCGTTGGGAAAATGTCAGGAGAGTACGGTGAATGCGGAAGAATTTCAAATACCAATTGCAACCGGTTTTGCACCGCTACTTGTTAGGTATGGGGTCTGGCATTGTCATGCAAAAGGATCGGGCCGTGCCTATTGACCAAAGCAGGTTGCTTTTCAGCCTATTTCGCACGCAATATGTCGATTTCCTCACAGTATTTGATAGCGTTTATCGTTTCTCCTGGTTGAAGAAATGAAAAGTAGATTGGTCCTTTCGATATCCACCAAGTTGTCACCATAACCTTTTTTTTGGGTGAGGATCGGGCTTGTGTGTGTTTTGGTTTTTCACCTGGATCCAACCACTGCCCAAGTCTGTCACGGTTATCATACAGAATCCAATTTTCATCATAGGTGATTATCCGGTGCAAAAGCGGTTCAGTTTGGTTTCTTGATCTAAGCGATACTAAGCAGATTTCCACGCGCTGTAGTTTTTTGGGAATCGTTCAGTTCATGTGGTACCCGCTTACCGAGTTTCTTTACCTTTCCTATGAGAGAAAGGTATCGACTTATTGTCATTGGGGATACTTCCATGCTTTGTACAATCTCCGGCACCGATTTCGTTGGCTCCGCAACCCCCGTTGCTCTTAAAACATCGTCGTCAACTAACGTTTCCGGCTTCCCTCGTGGTTCATTTTCGAGGCTGAAATCTCCCGAACGGAACTTTCCAAACCAACGCCGTTTACCGCTACATCCTAAATGCGTCATTAATGTTTTTCATTGTCAATGACGCATTATGTCCCATTTTAAATTCATAAAAGAAGAGTGTTCGAATTTGAACTGCTGACAACATGGTAAACAATCCTGGAAAAAAAAAATAACTGTACTTGTAATGAACCCTAAGATCCTCACACGTCAAGCAAACGTACCACTTTACTTTATAAAAAAGAAAAATTGAACGTTCTGGCACAGATGTTTACTCGAGAACTTCTTATTTCCGAATGAGCAAAAATCGGATATTTCATGTGGTATCAACCCAATATTTTAATGAGTTTTACATCAATATAATAGTTAATTCTGATAATAACAAATATTGTCTTCCTATTGTATATACAATAACAACGAATTTTTCTAGTTAGTTTTCTCCTTTTTGTTATGGCTGTTTCAAAAGACATGGACGTAATTTTATTTCACTCAACCGCCTATATTTCATCCGGATCCGTGAACACTCGTTCACATGTCGTTAGCAAGTTATGTTAGGGCGTAGTGGGGAGCGAAGCGAGCAGGGGCGCAGATCTTAGTTAATACTATTAAATAATATGTAAATATAATACTACATATGGTCAAAATAGTTAAAAAATTTACTAGCGAATGCAATTCTTTCTAATATTGGTCTAAAGTTCCTCGAACTCGAAAACTTGCCACAATTAAAAAAGACTAATTATAAACATTAAATTATTAAACTGTACAAATGCTAAAGACCGTATATTCCTGAGTTCTTTGAGAAAAAGTTCAAGATACAGAAAACAGGATTGTTGCTTCTGCAGTTGATTGACGTAGACCACATGTCGGACTCCGTTCCGTAGAAAATAGTTTAAACTCAATTTGTGAGTTAAACAGGAATCAACCACAAACTGCACATGGCACACTCCACACGGAAGGATATCTTGGTGTTTAGTTCACTAAACGGTCTCTTTTCTTATCGGACGAAGCTTACCTTTCTCAATTCAATTTCTGAGTTTAATTATTTTGTTCTTGTGTTTTATTCTTTTTCTCAGAAACTTTTTCCGTAGAGAGAAAAGCAGAAAGGACAATAGTTTTTCGCTTCTGAGTAGATGTTAAGCCATCAATTAATAGACGGAAAATCGATTGGCATCGGGTACTCAGTGTTTGCCTTTAAGAAACCTTTGTTATTATTCACTTCTGCTTCGAGTGTTTGGTCCCTCAACTAATAGGTCGTGATGATGTCTCTTTAGCTTTCTGGTCGTTTAATGAGGTGCGATGACCTGCAAGTAATAGTTATCGATATAGGGCTTCTATATAACACTTTTGTATTCACTGTGTGGGTTCCGCAATAGCTCGTAGTTAAGAAGCTTATTCGATTTGCCACTCCGGTGAGGTTATTGCTCTGTCTTATCACAATACTTACGTTGATTTATGCAGACTCCTTGGAAACTTGAACATACTTGACCCGGTTGATATATATTGGTCAAACTATCACAGAGTTGTTATCTGGAAAGAAAAAACTTTAGTCGTTGTGTACTGGCAGATTTTAGAATTTGGAATACATTTTATCTAGGTAATTGTTCCGTCATTAGTCAGTTGTGCGCTCATTTAATTTTACATTATCTTCTACAGGTTTTCCATCCATTGCCGTATCTTTATATCTGTTCACATAAAATTCCAATACATCAAAGTATTATATGTAGGAGGATCATTAATATGGCTAAATCAAATGTTGTTTCAATAAAAAACACATTCATCTTATCGAAGGGGACCCTGTCTGGGAAACTAACTCCATTAATCTTCCACAAACAGGTTATTGTCTCCCATGGCAATTTAGTACGTCCATTAGGAAAATTTTCACCTAAGTGCTTTCTAACAAGTGAAAGAATATGTCTCTCGTATTCGAGAATACAGAAATAAAAGTGAAAGTAAGTTTGATAAAAAATGGTGATAAAGACACCGCGTCGAACTCTATCCAATACCGCCGATTGCACTACCATAATGTGATTTGATTTTGGTGGAGGGGAAAGCCGCCCGTTTATTAGGTTTCTCCCAAGATAGCCACTTAAAATTAAGAATTACGAAAGTATGTGGAAGAATCATTAATGTGGCTACTTCAAATGTTGTCTCAATAAAAAACAAGGAAACAAGGAAATGTTGCGGAAAAAGTCCGAGGAGTAGGTTTTGTTAAACCTTTTTATTTTACATTAACGTGCGCACAAAAGAGAGAGTTGGAGGTAAATGTCGAGCATACTGGGAGCAGAATAAGAGGTAGAGTATAAGGAAATGAGGTATTGATGCACATTAGTATCGAGATACATTGGTTGCCTGGATATTACTAGAACGGGGCAATACATGGTCAGGCAAAGCATTCCATACGCGTGTGGCGGGAGACTATTTGGAGAGTTACTTTTTCATCAAGTTCAGTGGGACAATAATTCTGATAACATCTGTTAGAATGAGATAGGCATAGTACGTTACGTTTGTATTCTAACGATAGAATTGTTTGCCCATGGGCAAATTCGTGTTGTTACAGTCAAAACAGCCACCACCACACTGAAGCGCCCAATAACGAAACTTTGTCTTCTGCTAATGCTTTATTGAATCACACACACACACATGAATTTAATGACCTCTGTCATCATCTAGAACACCACACACACACATGAATTTAATGACCTCTGTCATCACCTCGAACACATGTACACACAAACAGATAATTGAAACCACACAAGCCATTACCCAAGTCAAATTTGATTGATAGTCCATATCCACTAATGGAATCAATGTCAGCCAATTGCCACCTTGCTGTTGCACAGTACCAATTCAACACTGCTGCCAATTGCAACCTTCCGTGGATAACTATCCCTAAACAATCATTGGCTAATCTATCCAGGGAGAATAACCCCACTGGGTTACCATCGCCGGCCCGGGAAGATGTTGCAACCGCAACAGCAGAAGGTCGCATCAAATTGTATCAAGAATAATCAATTTGATTCATTTGAGTCGATCAATATCACACTCAGCACGCTCGAAAGTATGCTATGACATCAGCAAACGAAATCGGAATCATTTATTTGAAGCAGCGAAGACAGCGCCCGAAGATATACTCGGCTAATTGTTAAGAACACTTAACACATTTCGAAGTGCGAAATAAAGAGAATACAGCCAGATATTATCAACTCTTGCTAGAATTGCTGAACCAGCAAGCAAGCAGCATTTTGAATACCGGAGGAGATTTTGGTGGCAACGGCCTCTAACATGAAGAAGGAAAAAGTAACTGCCGGCTACCGAAAAGTAAACAGTTTTGACTGTGTGATCGGTAAATTGTTAGAATTGATACGGTCTTTAAGATGTAAAAACTTGTATTTATTGAGGATTGCTTTGAGACTAAAGGAGGTCAGACAGATGAACGTGTAAATCAAGGTGAACATCGTTCCTAATAAACATTCTGGTGAATTGAATTTTAAATTATTGTTTTATTTTCATGCTGTACATATCGTCAATATTCACTGGCTGGACGTCAACGGCGATTATCATCTGAGTTTGGGGAATTAATGAAATTCGCTGGGTTGAGAACCACTTACATGTTAAGTTAACCACTGCGCTGATACAGTCCTTTGATAAACGATTTTTGCTGATTTGAGATACATTCTACAATAACATTGAATGTTTCGGATTCATAATACATGAACCATTTCATATCCCCTATCGGCTCAGCTCTTCACCAATAAACGATAAACACACACTGGCCAGCGTATTGTGGACACAGCTGCAGCTAATATTCTTCCTACGGTCCATAATTGAACCATTGCTCCTATACCCTTAGGTTCCCAACAGTTGCGACCAATTCCCTATTATCGGCTATCTACCGATCATGGGATTTGGGCACGAATATGATTGGCGTTTAGACAATCATGCCCATGATCATGTCTTATGATGTTCCGGCCTGTAAACCAAACAAACACACAGTAGCATCACTGTGTTTATGCTATTTACCAACCGCTGGTCCATGGCCACCCAGGGCGAGTCGTACGTTTGCACATCTGCAAGGCTAATTCCTCGCCATTGTACTCATGTACCAGCACTGTCATGTAAACAAAACCCAAATCTTCGATTGACCTATTGTCACCGACGAATGTATAGCCTACAACGGCATTACCATGAACGCCTGAGTAAACACGATGACGACCCAATGTAATATCGTCAAAACCACGAACGATGTGCATCTCATCGTTTGACCCTTGAAATTGCGTTTCTGTTTACTTAGGATGCAGAAACCTATTTCGTTCTCAGGCGTGCAGCATCGACGATTTATGACCACAGTGCCTGCAGCCCCTTTGCTCGTTCATTTGTTTGAACAGGTGCAGGGACGATCGTTGTCGGTATTGCAGGCAAAGGGGCATCGTATTTGCCCTATACGGCATATGGGAAATCCTCCCAATTAACCCCTTTCTCGATCGCCATTGGCCGTCGACAAGTTGCTTCGGTTCGCTCCTCCTACATCGATGTTATCCACCACCGTTGAATCTGACGGATGTGGATTCCATCGAAGAGTCAGATTTCTACCCCCGAGGTGTGCGCATACACAGTTTAAAAACTGAACACGGTCTCTAAGCGTGTACGAATATTAGTGCATCCAATTAATTAATTTCCTTCGTCTGTGTTACGCGAATTTCTGTTACCCGTGGGGTGCTGTTTCAACGAATTGTCCCAGGTTGGTTTGATGTGGGAGTGTGTTATAATTTCGGCTGAACAAATTAATAAATAGTTGACTGTGAAACTAATATATTGACAATATAAATAGAATCTGAGTGATGTCCAAACCGCTGAACAAATTAATAAATAGTTGACTATGAATCGAATGTACTAACAATATAAATAGAATCCAAGTGATGCCCAAACCAGGTGTATTCTTCAGAAATAAAAATAAATAGTTTACAATAAAAGAACACAGTGCATCTCATTTTCTCTTTTCTTTGCGGATAATTTGGTGAACAGTTTTCTGCGGACAAGCGCTGGGGAATAAGTGAGCCTGTGTTACGACGACACAACAACATTATCTCCCCACACACTTCTCTCGGGAGAGGCGAACCTATAGCGCCGAGTGGGTGCCCCGAGATGCCACCAAATAATGGTTGCAGTTCTTTTTGAATAGTTGCAGGTTGTAACGCTCCGGGAACACTCGTGTGGGAAGGGAGTTCCACATCTTCACTTTCTCAGATATAGTATGCCTCTCAAGAGCAACGCTCTCCTTCCTCTTGTCCCCCCTCCCCCTGTCTTACTTTCCCCATTACTTTTGTGTAGCTATTCTATTTTATTTTTTATTTCTTATTTTATTTTTTATTCGTTTCGTTTTGAAGTTTTTGTTCGTTATTTAAAAAAAAAACAAAAATTGTAATAATAATGTAGACGTATAGATGTAAACGAGGAGTCCCTCTAATATATGACTTATTTCACATATATATATATATATATATATATATATACATATATATATAAGAAACGAAAAAAAATGTACGCCGGAAGGCATATATAAAAATCAAGTTGTAATGTGTAATTTAGAGAGCTCGCATAGAGCCAGTAAGTTAATTTAAGGATTGTGATTGTAGAAAAGGGTTTAACATTTACCCCTAATATTATACATGTAAAAAGAATTAGGAAAATAAATGTGGTTTAAAAACTAAAAAAAAAATATGGGGAGTTCCACAGCTTCCCAGCTCGGTAACGGAACGAGTTCTGATGCGGGCATGTTCGCGCCGTTGGGATATGAACCGTAAACTGCTGCGATCCGTCGGGTTGTCTTGTGGAGCGCATGTAAGCCGAATTGCGTGGAACAATACTACGAATCTTCAAAGAACAGTACCCGTGATAATATCTGTAAAACAGACAGAGGTCGGCTACGCGGTTTCGATGTGATAGCGGCTGCAGCTCCGACATCAGCGCCGAGTCCCCGATCAGGCAGATCGCTCGGCTCTGTAGGCTGTCAAGTAGGTCGAGGGTATGTTAAGGAGCCGGGCTCCAAACATGAGAGCAATATTCGAGCGCGGGTCTAATTTGGGATTTATACAGGAGAAGAAGTTGTGTCGGAGTAAAATATTTCTTGGCTCTAAAAAGTTAGCTCAGTTTTCCTGAGGCTGACCTGGGGATACTCGACACGTGTTTATGCCATGATACATTACCACAGACCGTGACGCCGATCAATTTCGAGTTCTCCCCAGATTCGAGGGCCTGGCCATTCATCATCAGCCGTGGAACCGATGATCCACTTTTCTTTGTGAATGTTGTATATTGTGTCTTCGCTGCATTGAAGTCGACGAGATTGGCCCCTCCCCACTGCATGACCTTATCCAGATCCGGATTCAGACAGTCAATCTGTCTACATCTTAGCTGGTGCGACGTAGATGCACCAATCGGCCGAACACTCGAAAAGGAGGAAACAAGCGTACTATCATCCGCAAAACTGAACACTTTGTTATCCGTTGTTTCCAACAAATGATTTATGTGAAGCAAAACCAAGGTTGGAGCCAAAATAGAACCTTGGGGCGCCCCCGAATTAATATTATACAGATCCGAACACTCGCCGTCCACAACAATCCGGACCTATCAATTTTCGAGGACGTTCTTTATCCAGTCCCAAAGCTGCCGTGGAAGTCCATATGAACGAAGTTTGCTCAGCAATGCCCCATGCCAGACGCGGTCAAAACCCTTGTACATATCCATTGTGACCGCTCTTGACTCACCATCTCGCTCAATCGCAGATGTCCATATATCGGTTATAAGCGTCAAAAAGTCTCCCGTGGACCGCCTGCCACGCAATCCCTATTGACGAACAGTCAGAAGTCCGTTGCACTCCAAATACTTAATTAACTCAGTATTGATGACTTTTTCCATTAGCTTAGATAACATAGGCAGTAATGCTATCGGATGGTAATTTTGTAGGAAACACTTTTTCTTCCTCTTTGGAATTGGCTGAACTCGAGCGATTTTCGGACGGCAATTTTGTCGGAGACACTTTTTCTCCCTCTTTGGGATTGACTGAACTTGAGCGATTTTCCAACAGGCAGGAAATGTCCTTTGTGCATAAGATAAGCGGAAGAGTCTACCAAGAACCGGCGATAGTTATGGAGCACAGTTCTTAAGGACTATTGCTGGTATTCCGTCCGGGCCGGTTGCCTTCCTACAGTCCAGTTCACGTAGAATGCGTTGAATAGTACCCAGGCAAAATCTGACATCCCGCATGGAAGACCGTACCGGCGCGACCACAGGTGGCTCCAAAAGACCGGGATCGAGATTTGAATTTGCGGAAAATAAATTCGCGAACACATCAGCTTTATCCATCCTTTGAATTTGCGATTAACGTCCCACTGCCTGTCACCAACGGAGGGAAAGAGGAGGACGCGAAGTTACTGCTGACAGAATAAGAAAATGCATCAGAGCCGTATACCATAGCGATAACATAACAATTCCACATCAGTCGAATGTACTTAAGTTTAGAAATCGAATTCATACACACGGCGGTGGCCTGATGGGTTGCGCTTTACTTCAATTTTTGATGATTCTAACTGTCATAGCGTCAGTTCGAATCACACGTTCTTCACTATCATTCCAAACGCTATAAGCTTTCTTCGCGGTATCTATCGCCTGGTTGCACGCGTTTTTGAACAAAATTCGTTCTGTTAACATCGGTTGGATTGGAGCGCCATTGCTTAAAAGCTCTATTTTTTGCCGCTGTAAACTGCTAGAATTTTGTATCAAACCACGATTTATCAGATGAACTTCGTTTGATGGAATGTGGAATGTAAATCTCCATCCCGAGAAGAATAATCTCTGGGACCGACTCCGCCCATGTGTTAACATCGGAGTCTCCGAAGCACACCTCCGACCATGGAAAGGATGCGTACAAATCTCGCAAATCGTGCCAGTTAGCAGCCTCATACTTCCATACAAGGCGAAGCTACCTAGGCCGGTTAGTCACTTGAAATGCAAGTGGTTGCGCGACACATACCAAGCAGTGGCCTGAGTTTCCCAGTGGCGTAGAAACCTTTATGGTATAAATACTCGTTTTGGATGTCAAAAACAGATCCAGGGTGTTTGCATAATCCCCTTCGGCACCCGGCACTCGCGTAGGTTCCCCCACGAGTTGAGTCAAGTTGTGGCTAACAGCGAATATTTCCGCCAGCCTCCTAACCTCCTCGGTTCTGTTGGATTCCACCAACTAGCCGGAACTGTGCACATTACAATCGCCAAGGATAACAATTTCAGAAGCTGGGTTGTTGATCTGTATCCAGTCGACGGTATGTGAAAGATGTTCGCAAAATGTCGCTGGTCGATCGTCATTCTGGGAGCGGTAAAGACAACAGAGACATTTAACAGAATTCCTCAGTACGACCCTCAACCATATTATGTCCATATTATTGAGTTCCAATGCCTCCATCCTCTGGCAAGCCAGATCGGACCGCGCGAAGACGCAGACTCCGCCCTTAAAACGCAATCTTGAATGTAGGCCGTATCCTGAGCAACAAAGATATGTCGAATTAGTTGACGAATCGACCTGGGTGTCAGTTAGGGCAATGATATCAGGTTTCGTTGTTTGCAAATATTGTTGGACGGCGTTTACATTCGCATTGGTGAAACCGATACCGCCGATGTTACAAAATGCCGTTACCAGAGAGCGAGCCCGGTTATGCGATGATGAACCTCTTAAAGTTCGGTTATTTGTCTTAATATATGCACGATGTTCTCCCCGTTACGGCCACAACCACCCATCCCATAAAACTTACCCCTTTGGAGCCAGTCTCCACCACTAACGGCGATACACGCCAAAAACATCCACTTAAAGGATGTGACCTACCTAAACAAAAACATTAGCCCATACAACAAATGGTCCCACATAAATGGATAGCAAGCAATAAACCCCAAGCAAATCGAACTAAACGTTCAATTTGCTCACATAAAAAACTTGGTAATATAATCATTGAACCAAGGGTTCACCACAACAACCCCTAAGAGCCAAATGTGCAGGCCAGATGCCGCCTTTCAAACAAAACCACTGAGAATCATAAAAATGCGCGCCAGGAATTTTATGATCCCTCAGAAAAATGGTTTCCTAAAACCATTAAAACAACCAGCACCAGTTTCCGTTTTAATAAAACTAAGTTAAAATAAACAACAGGCAATAACACAAAATGCACGTTCGCCTGGGCGCTATTGATCTTTTCTTTCAACCGGTCTCCCACGGAAAAGATCCTTGCCCATTAAGTTAAAACAAACAACAGGCAATAAAACCAAATGCACGTTCGCCTGGGCGCTATGATCTTTCTTTCGGTTTCCCACGGAACAAATCTTTGCCCATTCGGTTAAAGAAAATAACAGGCACAATAAAAGCACTATTGATTTTTCTATACCGAAAAAAGAATCAGGCCAGGAAAATGAGATATCCTCTTACCTGCCGAAGAAAACCAGATTTCGATGCTAACGAAAAGAATGAGACGAGAATGAAATTGGGTTCGGAGGCTAGTCGAGAACGAAGAGGAGAGTTCTTGGTTCTGAGTTGGTTTGAGAAGTTTGACCGAGACGGTCTTGAAGCGGTGCGCGGAGTGAGCGAGGTTAAAAAGTATATTTTATTAAAATGGCAAAGAAATAAGATTACCCTAGTTGACTTATAATAATAAATATAATAGCGCAGTTGGTATTAGTAATAAAACCAGTACACTGATTTAAATCGTTACAATTATCTTAAACGAAACGTGTATGAAATTGATCAATTGTATCCTGTGGAGTTGCCAGTGAATTGTGATTAGCAACCCAAAAATGAAGTTTGCAATCGTTATTGTAGTTTACACTGAGGTAACAAATCATAAAACTTAACGACATCTTCAGGGAGGTATTTTGAACTAAAGTGATTTAGACTCTAAAACAATACGATAAGAATAATAAGTGTATAATTAATATACCTAACATTAAAGATTCCTTTTTAATTACAAAAAATAAAAAGTGTTTTATTGCAAGTGGTGTGACAAGTGTGTGAGGTGTTTAAAGTAAGTGGTAAAAGATTTACATAACACCCCTGATATAGTCCCCCCCGGATATCCGAATGGGAAACTAGTTTACCTCCGGAATTTTTTATATCAGAAGGTACTGTGGGCCTACGTCGGTTGTGTACCGGCACGGGTACGGGTTCACCAGTACTCCACAGAATGTTCCACCGGATTCAGTAAAGTAAAATACTCTGGAGAATTGTTTTAATTCTGTTGTTTATTGTTCTAGTTTAAACGGATGATTTCTGTATTACACTGAATAAGGTTGCTGGTTCTTAAGGAAGTTAATTTTGTTTTAGTATATGTTACATACAGTTAATTTAGTTTTAGTATATGTTACACTGTGTATATTTTAGTAACGCAATTGCGAGGAAGGTAATGGTTAGACAGATACATGTGAATATGGCACTTAGTTAGAATACGGTTTAATCAAATGTTACTACGGTATGCACTAGTTACACGCTAATCGGATTCTTTCGACTGCTTAACTCCCGGATTATGTATTCAATGTTAACGTACATTATTACTGAAAATGTACAAACCACTACTGCAATTCCGGCATACAATTTGAAACGCATTCTCACGACTACCCACGACAATGTAATTAAATTCGACTCGTTGTGTGGACACGCTGGTGGTTGATTTCCGACAGCTGAAAAATGACTCGTGCAGAGTCGGTCATCGTAAAAGGGTGGTTTTCACTCTCGAGAGAAACGTGCAGTCTCTCTTCGTGGTGACCAATAGGAGAGAACCTCTCTGCCGATCTTGGCGGGATTATTTCGCTTGCTCGTGTTGTCAGGTCACGGGCAAACGAAAACGAGAAAAAGAGAATGAGCCAAAGGGTATCGTTGGTGGCGCGCATGCAGGCCGCTCACCAATAGTGAAACCTGTGCCACAAGGAAATGAGATACTTGCACAACGCTGGTTGCGCACGGCATCCATGACCGTGGAAAGGGTCGAATTCCCTGTGTGCCTGTTCACACTCTGGAGAATTCGATTTTTGGCGGTCAGACGCGAGATGCGTCGACTGCTTTTGTCGGTTGGACAAAAGGCCACCGAGAGTGTGGGTAAGCCAGGAAAGTCTGCTACGCACGTGTGTGGCAGGAACCCCTGGCTGACATCGGTTTCCCACGTATGATGCTTGTATGTTGAGAATTGTTTTCGGAAAAATTTCTGGTGATGCATCAAATGCATGAAATGATGTAGCTTGTATATTAATGTTTTGTTTTCAGAGATGGTGGTGAATTAAATGTATGAATTGATGTGATGCCTCGCAAAAGGGGGTTGTGGTAGTTTTTGTGGGTGAAATTGTGGTTGGAATTGTGGGTGAAGTTGTGGTTGGCAAAAGGAGTTGGGGCTGGAATTGTGGGTGGTTCTTAGTGTAGGTTTAAAGAATCCCCACAGTACCATCATGACTTATCTCCGTGTCAGTCCGGGCCATCAGCCACACATCCGAAATACCGTCGAAGATTTCTCTTGACGACATTGCGGAATGTACAGCGTGACGGGGTGGTATTTCAGCTTGTGACCGACTACCACCTAAACCAACCTTTTCTCGAACCGATCCATCAGCCAAGCTCCGTAAGATGGCCAGGGATTTCTTCCGGCCATTTCACGGAGCCTATAACTTGAGGGGATGGTATTTCACCGGGTGACAGGTCGTTGGGACCCCACCTGCCACTCGGCCTAACTGTGAGTATATTCTAACGCCCTACTCACAGGGCACTAAGATAGCCGTGTTATTGTTTTCACCTAATTTCTTCTTTTGTGGGTTGCACTGGTCTGCCAGAAACAGTTTTTACTTTTTTAAGCAGTCCTCGAGTTTTTCCAGATATGTTGATTTGGATTCTATGATTTTTCTGCTTATACTTTTCAGATTTCATAGATTTATACAGGCACCCACAACTAATTCAATGACTTTGCATAAATTAACTCGTGGAGATTTATATTAATTGAATTTCGTTAAAGACGGATGCGGCCTCAAAGAGTAAATATTTGGGAGTGGCAGGCTTTGCGTGTAATACAGTGTTTAATATTTTGAGTAAAAACACAGCCAGAGAATTAGAGGTCACAAACTGACGAAATGGAGATTTCCCTGCCAAATGCCATGTGAGTTAGAGGAACAGATTCGGTATAGACTAGCTACTGTGGAGACAAATCAGAAATGAGCAAAATCTGATTAGTTGCCACCAAGTGTCGTCTGTTTATTCGAAAGAAATTCAGATGTCCTTAGCGACTGCGATCTCTGGTAGAAGAGTAAAGGCCAAATATGATGGTTGCGAAAAAAATGTGTGCACTCTTCATTCTAATAAAATAACAAAAATGCGCACTTTGAGATTATGAACCTTTACTTTTAAGCATTGTTTCGTGTTTTATTTCATTTTTACTTTCTTTCCAATGCCCTATTATTGAACTATGTTAGTATAAATAATTCTAGTTGTCCCTTTCCACTTCAACAATAAAAAAAGGAGAAAAATAAAAAACACCTTGAGATCTGCAAGGACCTTAAGTGACGGAATACATATATTTATCGACGTAACTATCGCAAGTGTCTTTGTTTGATTGGATATTTTTAGAACAACCCATACACTATTCTTTGTAAACCCTTGTACTAGAATTTTCATCAAAGATTGTTTTTGTAATGTCGATGTAATGTCGGATAGCCTGCAGAGGCTGACTACTTTCAGCTTTTAGAATTTAAATTCCATGATGCTCCTTGTTGTTGTGGTAAATTGTTCCATGGAGTGGTATAATTATTATCCTCATTGCAGTATTCACTAACGAGTCCTTCTTACCATAAAGAAATTCTTCCAACAATTGCAATAGACTTGCATTCAAAGGTGACTTTGAGCAATCGAATTTCACAGTTGGTCAAATAAAGTCAAGAATAGTTTTGTTTGGAAAGTTGAGTGCAAGTTTCGTTGAGGAAATGTAATTTAGTTACTTCACATGCCTAGCCATCATGTTTTCTTCTTAATAAATTCTCAACTGAAGTTCTTAATAAAACGAATGAAGAGAACACTCTTGTACAATTTCATGTCATTGATATGTGTCAGTCTTAAGATTCAATCCATTTACAAAGGACATGTAACACATGGGTATCGAATAACCTTTTCCTGTAAAACCCAACTGCTGAAGACAAATCGTAATTTATTTATCATAATGTTGTACAACGTATACTTAGTTTATGTCTGTTAAAAATTGTGCTTTCATTATTTAAAAGATAGCAGCTATCAGTTATGATAAGTTGACCAAAAAGTTTTCTGTCTTATGAGACTTACCAGG
This sequence comes from Microdon myrmicae, assembly GCA_963931805.1. Classification (NCBI taxonomy): domain Eukaryota; kingdom Metazoa; phylum Arthropoda; class Insecta; order Diptera; family Syrphidae; genus Microdon; species Microdon myrmicae. The sequence continues at coordinate 109,148,947 of OZ007496.1, forward strand.
ATAACTTTCGAGAGGGAGAAACAAACTTATTCTGGAGGAATTTCAAACTTTGTAAAACTTTATAAAGGACAACAACGTACGCACTGATGCAAAAATTTGCACATTCACCCAGAGCTTATTGGCTTATCCATCCCGGGCGGTTTCTCTTTACACTTCCCTTGCTATGATAACTTAATTAGAATTCCGCTTCTCCCACCCCGGTAACTAGTACGCGAACGTTTACCTCTGAGGCATTATTATCCATTTTACCAATATCCAAATACCCAAGGATTTAATATTGTCAGACATCAAATTCGCATTTATGTCCTCCAGGCAGCATAGTTCGTTTGTAGGGAAGCCTTCTTGATAATCCTGGTACTTCAGGATTTTTGAACGTACCCCCAAAATGTCGCTCTCTAATTCGTTTTGCATTTTTGTAGGACTTTACGTTGAATAGGGTGTCATGCTGAGGGACTTAAAACCGAATTCCAGTAAAATCCAATCTCTAAGATAAACGTGTTATCAAGTAAGTCAATTGTGGGTGGCACAAGGCGTAACAGTAATTTATTGGATCCATTCTAAGGGGACTGACTGCAGAAAACGAATATTTTTAATCAACACCAATCTTTAACTTCGAGTACAATGGGGCAGAATTCGATCTAATTCCTTGAGGAGGAGGAACAGTATCACGAACTGGATCAAGACATAAACGCCAAAAGTTAGAACGACTTCAAATATCTGAAGAACCGTGATGCGATACGAAACCCGTTCGCCTCCTAAAAGTCAGGGGTGTTAAAAAGCAAAAAGGACGAAACAATTGAAATACCATTTCACTTTAGATTGAACTTATTGATGGAGAAAACAAAATCCGTACAAGTCAGCAGGATCAAGACTTCATATCGAGTGGCGGAAACTATTTTTCGATTTTGAAGCGAAACACAAAACTACGCCGAAGTCTCCTGCCATTTGCGGCGTTAAATTTAGACGACAGGATAAGGCGAGGGAAGTCTGGTATTTGAGAAGGTTGCCAGTGGTTTGTCAAGCTTCCTGCTATGGCGGACAGATGCCAATTAAAAAGCAATTTCTATTTACTGGCAGCGGCATTCCCTCGGCTATATTGTTGCAACAAAGTCAAAATGAAATTTGACACGTTTCAATGAATTCCTTATCAAGAAACTGGGTTCGTTGATGAGGAATGTTGTAACAGGAGTCAAAGCAAATAATGCTGTATTCAACTGTGTGCGGATATTGTATTTTAGATTGAAAATTTCCTGATGTCTTGTATTTAACTAATGATGAGATGAGTCTTTGTGGTGGTGCAAGTGATTAAAGGAAAATTTCTCTGTATAATTAGTGTAACCTTTTTTTAGTGTTCATTTACTTTGGAATAGCCAAATAAAAGCAATGCCAACCCGACGAGGTAGGCATTTGTGATAATCTGTGCATTCACATTGCGTATTCACGTAACACGAACGTACGTTGTGTGGCTATAAAATAACGAGAATGGCATGGACCGTATTAATTACGCATGTTCAGTTTTTTATTGTGAGCTCTACTGCTTAATTTTCCGCCCCTCCCAACTGTGTAGCCATATTATGCTGGCCGTGGTGTTTGTTTAAATAAAATATCTTCGTATTAACAATTGCATTTGGAAGAGTAGTTCGACATGTTTTTGAATGGGTATATTAATTTGTAGGTGTAAACTCAGAAAAAAAAAAAAACAGTTTCGTAAGGCAAAATCCAAAGTTCTGTTGAGTCGGGGTTTTTGAGTCCAATTATTATTATTTTTTTTTTTATTAGACTTCTCTCGGAGAGGCGAACCTATAGCGCCGAGTGAGCGCCCCGAGATGCCACCAACCACAACTGTTGCAGTTCTTTTTGAACAGTTGCAGGTTGTAACGCTCCGGGAACACTCGCGTGGGAAGGGAGTTCCACAGCTTCCCCGTTCTGTAACGGAACGAGTTCTGATGCATGGATGCTCGCGCCGTCGGGAGATGAACCACAAACGGATGCGATCCGTCGGATTGTCTTGTGGAGCGCATATAAGCCGAATTGCGCGGAACAATACCACGAATCTCCGAAGAACAGTATCCGTGATAATATCTGTAAAACAGACAGACGTCGGCTACGCGCCTTTGCTGTGATAGCGACTGTAGTTCCGACGTCAGCGCCGAGTCCCCGATCAGGTCGAGGGTATGTTGAGGAGCCGAGTTCCAAACATGAGATCAATATTCAAGCGCGGGTCTAATTTGGGATTTATATAGGAGAAGAAGTTGGGTCGGAGTAAAATATTTCTTGTCTCTAAACAGATAGCTCAGTTTTCCTGAGGCTGACCTGGCGATACTCGACACGTGTTTATGCCATGATACATTCACATGAGCGTGACACCGAGCACTTTCAAACTTTCCCCAGCCTCGAGGGCCCGGCCATTCATCATCAGCTGTGGAACCGATGATCCACTTTTCTTTGTGAATGTTGTATATTGTGTCTTCGCTGCATTGAAGTCGACGAGATTGGCCCTTCCCCACTGCAGGACCCTATCTGGGCCCCGATTCAGAGAGTTAATCTGTCTACATCTCAGCTAGTACGCCGCAGATGCACCAATCGGCCGATCACTCGAAAAGGAGGAAACAAGCGTACTATCATCCGCAAAACTGAACACTTTGTTATCCGTTGCCTCCAACAAATCATTTATGTGAAGCAAAAACAAGGCTGGAGCCAAAATAGAACCTTGGGGCACCCCTGAATTGACAGGATACAGATCCGAACACTCGCCGTCCACAACAACCCGGATCAATCGATTCGCAAGGAAGCTCTTCGTCCAGTGGCAAAGCTGCTGGGAGGGTCCATATGAACGGAGTTTGCTAAGCAATGCCCCATGCCAGACGCGGTCAAAAGCCTTGGAGATATCCAATGCGACCGCCCTTGACATTAGAGGCATAACAAGAATATTTGTCACTAGTGTATCATTATAACGCGACAGTTATTTTAATTATTGGTGTTTAGAACATCCTCTAAAGTTAGCAGTATACCGTGTATTCTTGCAGAGGACGCAGGATAACTTATTCTTGTCCGCGCCCTGTTCGTTATACAATGGGCATTCCACAATAATGTGGCCGTTTAGACACCTTACACATCTAAATTCCATATTGCAATCCGATGCCACATGGCCGAAGCATTGACAGCGCACATATTGGAATACGCGTTCGGACTTCTTTATGTTCTTCCAGCTAATTGTTTGGTGGTTTAGATATTTAATATACCTAAGCCTATCAACTTTACTGTCGGGACTTAGTGACACAATTAAGAAAGGCAACTTGTGGTTGCGATTTCTAGACCTTGCGGTGGAGAACGGTTTCACACCTATAAACTTTAGTCAGTCGGTTGCAATAGTTTTTAATTTTAGGACTGTGGGGGTTCCCGTTATGCCATGGTGCCTACACGGGAACTGGTTCGCATTCCTCCCCAACTTCGCTTCTGCCCAAAATTTGTGTCGTCGAAACGGTTTGACCTGTTCACAAGATAGTTAATGAAACAAACTATCCCTTTGTTCTTATTTTATTTTTCTGATTCAACCAAAAGATATAAGATTTTGTATATGCATTTCATTTATTCAACACACTGTCATTTAACATAAAAGGAATAATATACTTTAATTCATTTGAACTTACTTCAACTTCGAAGTGTTGTTCAGTCATACGTAAGGATATACATTTAATTTATTCAGCCCACTGCACACATAAGGATTATTAGGCTGTAATTCATCTTAACTTAATTTAACTACCAAATATTGTTCAACTATACGTAAGGTATACATTCAATTTAATCGGCGCACCGCCATTTAACATATAAGGATTTTAGGCTGTAATTCACTTTAACTTAAGCACACGTATACGGGAATTCATTTTACCAAATTGGTTGTGTTTCGCGACTACAAGCCCGACCTGGTGACTCACACACGGTTTTATATAAGGAAAACCGACTCCTGGTGTTCAAGCTCGAGTTGACTCGGTGGCTGTTGTAACAAGACTCCTGGTTTGGCTTAACGTGGAGTGCCGACTTCCCTACACGGATTCAGTTTTAAGAATAGTTAGGTCATCGAAGACGACAGCATAGCGAAAATCATCCATCGCCTCGGTGCCCACAAGGGATGATTTACTCTGCATCAGCACAAAAAAACGCGTAACACACACAATGATTACCTGTGTTGCTCATGGGGTGTGTGTCCACAAGTATGTGGACCGTGGATCGACCGAATCCATAAGGGAAAGATTAGATGGCATGGTTGCAGCTGGTGCAACTATATCGACGTAGATATTTTGGTGTTCACACGACCAGCAACTGCGTACAGCATTTATGCTGATCGTGCACATCTTAGCGGCATCTCCAAGCAGTTGAATTCTCGCTGTTAATTTTCCATTGGCCGTCAGCCGTATGCCGTAATGTATTTTTCCATCGGATGGCCGATCGATGTAGGCATAGATAAAAGAAAGGAAAAGAAGAAATATCACCTACACGCGTGTGGCAGACTCATCAGGAGACATTTCATCGATGTGGTTCGGGCAATGTTGGTTGCTTGAGGCAACCAAATTGCTTTTAAGGCACGTGATGCGTTTTGTGCGACCATGCCCTTGTGAACAGTACTTGTTGTTGCTGATGTATTTTACATCAGTGAAAATCATAGATTTACAGCTTTTTAGGAGATAGTTGGGCAACTATGTAAAGGTAAGTACATGCCTTCCAGTTTGTTGGTGCTCCAGGGCGCAGTCTCTTGGATAATTAATGGGAAGGTAAGTAGTGGCGTTCAAAAGAACCGGAGTGTACGTGTAGTAGTCGCTAGTTGCCCTGTGGGGCTTCTCTACATCACACGGAGAACCAATCCACAATCCTAACCTGCAAACATGCAAAAACAATCCGCAATTCCATACATTCCTAACTCCGCAAAAACTACATTCCAAAACTTTCAACAGAATATATTAGTAGTATTCGGTTCCAGCACAGTTTTCTGCCCCAAAGCTCTACGTCAAGGTGGAGATCTGTTTGTTGTGTGGTGAGTGTTGATAGCGGTATGTGATTCATGGGTGGTGTGTCTTATCTGAGGTGGAAATAGTAGTATTTAGTGTATTTCTTATGAGTATTGGTATTAATTGTGATATTTTGTGGATGTGATTAATGGTTGTCGGTTCTTATCTGAGATGGAAATAGTAGTATTGGTATTAATTGGGTATAGTTTGTAGTATTCTTATCGCAGTAGTTGTTTGTTTGGCGGGGCTTTTTGCTAATGGATTTGTGCTTAGGTGGTGATATCGGGGATTTTTGTTATGGGGTTTATGTTTTTGCTAATGGATTTGTGCTTAGGTGGTGAATGGTTTTGCTTGCTATAGGCTTTTTGTTATGGGGTTTATGTTTTTGATGATATTGTTTTTTTGGTGAGTATTGGGGTTTTTTGATAATGGATTTGTGGTTAGGTGGTATCAGGGCTTTTTGTTATAGGGTTTATGTTTTTGATGATATTGTTTTTTGGTGAGTATCGAGGCTTTTTGTGGGTTTTTTGTAGGTGGTGGTGAATGCTTTTGCTTGCTATAGGCTTTTTGTTATGGGGTTTATGTTTTTGATGATATCGTTTTTTTGGTGAGTATTGGGGCTTTTTGATAATGGATTTGTGCTTAGGTGGTGAATGGTTTTGCTTGCTATAGGCTTTTTGTTATGGGGTTTATGTTTTTGATGATATTGTTTTTTTGGTGAGGTGAATGGTTTTGCTTGCTATAGGCTTTTTGTTATGGGGTTTATGTTTTTGATGATATTGTTTTTTGGTGAGTATCGAGGCTTTTTGCTGTATGATGTTGATGAATGGGTTGTGCTTTTGGCTTTTGTCTCGGTTGTAAGCTGTTAATTGTGATGGAAATAAAAAAACGGTGTCTTTGGTGTGCTTTTTAATCTTATTGTCATTAAACTGAGTAATATATACGGGAATTTTGTTGTTTGTGGATTTGTATGGGAAATGGGTTGTTTTTTGCTGGAACTTAAAACTGATTTCCCCTAAGACGCAGAGCTAAGCTAGTTGACTTCACCTAAGACGCAGACCTAAGCCAGTATTCAAACAGATGCAATAACAAGGCGTGGGCGGGGGCGGGGGCTTTTTGCTCTATGATGTTGATGAATGGGTTGTGCTTTTGGCTTTTGTCTGATTCTTAATATATGAGAATTTTTGATTATTCTATCAGCTGTTTGGGTTCAAGGTTGAAGTTTGGGTCGTAGGTTAATTGTGTGACACTTTTTTTTGTTTTACGATTATATATAAAAGAAGATGTTTGAATGATGATAACACAGAATGATTAATGTTCTACGAGAGCAGAGATAAAGAAATTGAGTTTGAATTAAGCAAAGTAGCAAGAGATTCAATACATTTTAAAGAACATTTTAAGGAGCATAAAGTTCGGTTCAGGTTTAATGTGAAATCGTTGGGGAGATTAATCCATAATTTATTCCGAAAGAATTGTATTTGGTGCAGAGCTGTTAAATAGTCATGTTTTGGTGTGAAACTTTAAAAGATGCTACCAAATTTTGTGTTTGTACTCAATCATGGCGCGAATTATCATTTGGACCTGTCACAGTAATTGGAAATATATTAAAAATTTATGCGACACCAGAAGATGGAAATCGAACACTATTAGCAAAAATGTTAAATGGTGAATCATCAAAAAAAATACAAGATTTACAAATCAGAGGTATTGAGAAAGGTCAGCACATAAAAATAGAAGCAAGTGGTGGTGATATAACGGTAATGGGACAGGCTGACAGTAATTGTAGAAAAAGGTCGAGAGTAGATTACTTTCTCCCAGATTGTCCATTCGCCGATGAAAATGATTGGGAACTTGCACCAATGTTAATGGTTGATGATGAAATATACGAGGAAAAAGAACAAAGGAAAAACAAAGCAGTTGCTGAAAGAAAAATGAAAATAAAGTTGGAGTACATGAAAATTCGAAACGAAACAAAGCAAAATATAAATGGAGATAATATGGTTGTAGAAGAAGATTACGTGAATAAATACGAATCCGAATACTAATTGCATTTTAGTCGTTCAAGAACATTCACTGCAAACTGATCAATAATTAAAAAAGAAAAAAAAATGTTTGCAGTACAACTCTTTTTGATAATTTTAGTTGGAGTAACTTTTGCTGCGCCAACAGCAAGGGTTCAATTAAATGATAGCAGTAGCAGTTCATCAAATCTTGAATTTGATATTATCTTACCAAATAATGATCGCATACAAATTGATTTATCATTTATACTTTTAAAACATCCGATTTAAATGCAACAACAACAACAACAACAACAACCACAACAACTAGTCCTACTACCGCCACTACATTATTGCCTAATACAACTAATGACAAGGAAATTACTGAAGATGTTGACACCTTTAAATATGTGAGTGTGGAGGAGGCAATAGAGGCGTTCAGGCAAGATTTAATACGAAAGGAAATGAATATTGCTGGATATATCGAAAGTCAACACATCTTTTATAGACATTTCAAATTGGAGTTTGACGGCGACAAGGAACTAAAAATCCGATGTTCTTATGATAGTAATTTTGAGAGAAGATCGTTGTTAATTAAATGCTTTGAATATCGTGAATATGAATCTGAAAGAATTCTGAGCAATGGAGAAATCGAGCACATAACAAAATATGATACAGATTACAAATCAAATTACGAATTGTTAGATATGAGGAAAGCGAAACAAACATATCACATGAATATATCTTAAGAAAGCACATATATATAAATAAATAAATAATACGAATATTACTATTGAAATAACTGTGTGTTTTATTTATTCAACATTAATCAAGTCTATGTACCCATCCTTTTCATTTATAATTTTACATTTAATCAATTCATTAACAAATGGTCTATATATTCTTCTTTTGTGGCTGCTCCAATTCAATAGCCCTTCTTTATTGTTAGGCAAGCGAACAAGATATCCTACACCAAATGTTCTTGTGACAGTACACTCTACGATTAGGTCTTTTGCTATTTTCATAATGCTTTGATTTGTCATATCAGCTGGCTTTTATTAATCCATGAATTATGATCATTTGAGAAACCAAGCCACTTTACATATACTTTGTTGTCTTTAGATTTCAGTACTTTTTCCACAAGGAATATATCGGGGTGGTTGGTTTTTTGAAATTCTTTTTCATAGAAACTCCCTTGAATGGGTTGACCTTGAGAATCATCAAGTAAATATGTGATAGGATTGGTTAGGTTGGTCTTTTTTATCGTGAATATTTCAGTTGTCCAATTGGGTGTGTAGCTTTTCTCGAAAGCATGTTTAAATTTGCTTATTCGAACTTTATCGCCAACTTTAAATTTAGCCTTTGGAGCGATTTTAATGTGATTGTAAGCCGATGATAATAGATCTTTAGAATTTTTTTTATTTACATCAACTGGTCGCATTTTTATTATTCTATGTATAGAGTTATTATATGCGTGGAGCAAGCCTTTTAGGATCGGTAGCCATTTATAGTTGCCATTAAAACTGAATTCTCGCCACATTTTCTCTTTAAGCGTTCTATTGAACCGTTCAACAATTGAAGCTTTCAATATACTATACGTCGAATAATGATTAATTTTATGCGTCTTCATTAGAACCTGGAAGATTTTATTGAAAAACTCCTTGCCATCGTCAGTTTGTAGATTTTTTGGTCTTCGATGGGAACTACTGAAAATTAATTTCATAGCTTCTGTTATGGATGATGCACTTTTATTCTTCAAAGGAACTGCCCACGCATACTTTGAAAAAGTATCAATTACAGTTAGTAAAAAGTTATGTCCATTGTTTTCCTTGCTATAAGGTATCATTTCTACCAAATCCGCTTGCCATGTGTCATCAAACCCCTTGATTATAACTCGCCGTCTGATAAAATGTCTTCGTGCAGGTTTATGCAATTCCTCAACAACAGTTCGTTTACTCATCGTCCACACAATAATGAATAAAAAAAGCGAAATTTGTTATCTTTTATAATTTTTTTAATTTTATTTTATTAATCTTTCATACAGTAACATCAGTTTCTTAATTTTAACCATTTTATGTTCATTCATAAAGCAAGCGCAAGTGTCTGGTTTATTTTTGCAAAGATTTTCCTGAAAATGGCACGTGTTGCAGGATAAGTTCCTTAAAAATGAAATGTAATCCAGTATCTCATTGTAGTGCTCATCAAGTAGAATGTGTTGTTTGGTTTTTAAAAATTTCAAAATCTCATTAAGAATCGCAGTAGCATTTACATTGGACATGTTTTCAAATCGAATCACAACAGCATACTAGGGGTTTTTGTTCTTATAAAATGCTAATAAAGTATTTATTCGGGTCAACACCCTTTCAATTCTATGACATGAACAAGTATCGGGACCCGCTTTACATGCATTGGAAGACCAAGGGCAATTGGTGTAATGATGGCCGTGAATAGTCTCGACGGAAGGAACGTTTTCAAATTTCCTTAGAAATCCGATACAATTTAAGATCTCTTTGTAATGTTCCTCAAGTATAGTGTTGGGTTGATTGTTTAGTAAAAAATTTAAAATTTCTTCCGAGATTAAAGATGACATGGTTTCCAATTGAATTTCTAATACGTACTAGTATAGCAATTCTTAAATTGGAGGATACTTCTTTGTTTTATGATTATATTCTGGGGTGGGCTCTTCGAGTTTCTTATCATTGCTCTTTTTAAATTTCTCAAGTATATCGAGGAAATAGTCTTTAAACTTTCTCAATAAATCAAGTGTATTAAAATTTTGATCATCAATGTACGTGCGTAATATTTCATCATTTTTTTCCAATTTTTCATCCATGACACGAAGATAATTTTCTAATAGTTCATCAACATACTTTTTTGTTGTAGCATCATCAGCATCAGCTGGTTCTTTGATATTCTTCAAAGCTTTATGATCACCATCAAAGTACCCATTTAAGTGTAGTTTTAAGGTTTTTGCATTGATTACCTCTGTAAGAGCATTGAAATTACTCTCAACATATTCTTGAAGTATAGATATGGATTTATTTTGAAAATCTATGGTATCGTCTATGTAGCCTTTGTTGACAGCTTGGTGTACGGCTTTAGGTATTCCGACATTATTCAAACATTTTCCGTTCATATCAAAATCACCATTAGGTAATAGTTTAAATCCTTCTCCAGGTGGTCCTCGAGGTCCAATAATTGAATTATGAGAGCGCTTGAAGCTCCTTCCGAACTTGTCAACACTCATCTTGCTTATAATTATTTACTTGTCATGTACTGATGTTAATATATAATATTTGCTTCGCGAAGTTCTTCAACAATTGAGTTTATTTCATTTTGGAGATTATTATTGCCCGCTCTTTGAGATGCAATTAAAAGTCTTAGTCTATCAACGAGCTCATTAGCATTATCCCAATAGATATAATCAACAGAGTTATTAGAATATGAATTATCGTTGTATGCTTTTCCAATTGTCTTCTTCTTCTTAGACATTTGAAGTAAAGGTCGGATAATATGCTTATATTTGTGTCCTCTGTTACCTTTAACTTGTGAGGTACTATCGTGATTTTTCAAGTGTGCATTTGTTTTTTGTAAAATCTTAAAATATTGTTCCAAATCTTCATTGTCATATCGAGCTTTTCTAGGAATTTTCCTAAAAATTAATTCATAAGGACCATCTGTTCCATGGAAGATTTCACCATCAATAACGAAATCCTTTTGGTCATTAATTACAAAACTTGATGTACCTAATTTCGTTGAATTTGATTGTAGGTCGAAATACGGACCATAGATCTTATCACGATTCTGATCTGATGGCGAAGCTCGGTTATATGGTGTACTTTGATTAAGATCATTGGAATTAGCAGGTGTTCTAAATGAAAGATCCCCGTCAGATGGTTGAAAGGAGACTGATTCTGGAGACCCTTGGATTGTTTCTGGAGAACTTTGGATTGTGTCTGAAAATTCATGTATTTCTTCTGGAGAGTTTTGGAATTGTAGTCGGCGTCGTTTGATTTGTTGATGCTTTACTTTACCAATTATATCGGTTTCGGTATCGGCAGCAGCAGTATTACCACTTTTAACATTTTTCACGAGTTCTTTTAAGGGTTCGACTATAGGCTTAAAAGTATTTTCAAATTCCATTTCCTTCGTAGTTTTTCCAGCTTTGAGAAGCATATATTTTCTTTTCAGAGCTTTTTTAGTTTGTATGAGATCCTTAAGTAAATTTTCATTAACGTCCATATTTGTATATAAAAAACAGGGCGGTTCCAAACAGGGCGATTCCAAACAGGCGGTTTCTTTAAACAGGCCGATTCCAAACAGGCTGTCTCTTCAAGCAGGGCGGTTCCAAACAGGCTGTCTCTTCAAACAGGGCGGCTCCAAACAGGCTGTCTCTTCAAACAGGGCGGTTCCAAACAGGGCGATTCCAAACAGGCGGTTTCTTTAAACAGGGCGATTCCAAACAGGCTGTTTCTTCAAGCAGGGCGGTTCCAAACAGGGCGATTCAAAACAGGGCGATTTCCTTAAACAGGGCGATTCCAAACAGGGCGATTCCAAACAGGCTGTCTCTTCAAACAGGGCGATTCCGAACGGGGCGGTTTCTTTAAACAGACGGGTTTTTCAAACAGAGCGGTTAAAACAGAGGACCGTTCCAATGTTATCGTATAAACAGCTGATTAATGACTGATCAGTTTGATATAGATACAATTTCTTTAAAAGATTTATTATATCGTCCCTTATCTATACTAGAATCTTTATTGATAACCAAGAAACCAAATACATCTTTCCAGCATTTTGCGCATAATTCTCTGAATTGATTGAATGTCATATCGGAATTTATATGATTATTGTATATGTGCTTCAGGTTAAGTTCGTCTTGTTTAAATATAACTATATAGTTTGCATTGTCTCGAATCAAATGTTTTGGTATATGCGTATACGATTGACACAAGTAGAAACTATCCACATCGTTATGTCGTCCCATGCAGAAATATTCTCGAATGTTGTTTTGTTTATCACATGCAACATCATCAAATATAAATATTGAATTTCGTTTTGCTTCAGAAGGTGCCATAATTTCACAATTATTTGAAAATTCATTGTACTCCATACCCTTGATAGACTTTATTAACCTTCTCAAGTATGCATACTTTGGTTGATGCAAAGACTTTGAGTATATGTATAGGTTTTCAAATTTTAACCCATTGGGATCGACAATAATGCTCAGCATGACATTAGTCTTTCCACAGCTTGATGGTCCGACAATTATTCCTCGAACACTATTTGGGAAATTTTCTCCATGTTTCCTATGCTCCTGAATTTCAGTATCAAAATTTTTAACTTTAATAATATTTTGTTGTTGTTGTTTTATGAATCGCATTTTACAACTGAATGAATCTAATCAATATAAAAGACAGTGTTTTTATAGATGGACATTTAATCATTGATCAGCACATATACTAATAAAGTGCTATTAAAATGATAGACTACCGAGTGTATCCAGTCAGTCGAAAACAATCATTCCGAGGACACGGGTTAGTGAATTCCCTAATTAATAAACTACCGATTGAGTTACATCTTCCGTCATATAATTTCTGTGGACCTGGAACTAAATTAGAAGAACGTCTTGCTAGAGGAGATCGTGGAATTAATCAATTGGATGAAGCTTGTCGCGAACACGATATTGCATACAATAATAACAAAAACCTGTCCGATCGACATCTTGCTGATAAAATTCTAACGGAAAAAGCCTGGCAGAGGGTAAAGGCGAAAGACTCTTCTATATCAGAGAAATTAAATAGTCTATTGGTTACGAACGTGATGAAGGTTAAAACAACACTCGGCATGGGCTGTCAATCTAAAACATTGAAAAGACGTTCACGTTGCAAGCGAAGCGATTTATTCAAAAAAGCTATAACAGAGGCTAGAACCGCTATTAGGGAGCCAAGAGCCGAGGATCCAGACACAATCGCAGTTACAGCTTTACAAGCAGCTAAAAAGATTATCAAAAATAAAAGAAGAAACATTACAATTCCCAGAGTTATACCGTTACCGAAACGGGGAGGTTTCTTACCACTGTTACCCATCTTAGCTGCATTATCAGCGGTTGGATCTTTATCTGGAGGAGGTGCAGGAGTAGTTAAAGCAATAAAAGAATCAAAAGTAGCCAAAGAACAGCTGGAAGAGAACAAACGGCACAATCAAGCTATGGAAGGAATAAAAATTAATCAAGGCAAAGGGCTTTATCTACAACCCTATAAAAAGGGATTTGGTCTTTTCCTAAAACCTCAAGATTCAAAAAACTTTTAAATTTGCTACCCAATCGTCCTCTCACCAATATTGGTATTGCTAAATTTGGAAAAATCAATATACCCAATTTTCGTGGTGTTTACATGAGAGATAAATTGCCGATTAAATCACTTGACATAGAATGTGGTGTAATTAATTTAGACAATGAGAGTGGACCAGGAACCCATTGGGTAGCATATAGTAAACATAAAAATATCGTGAAATATTTCGACAGTTTCGGTAATTTAAGACCGCCTAAAGAGGTTGTAAGATATCTGGGTGAAAATATCCATTATAATTATAACAAATATCAAAATTACAATACATTTATATGTGGCCATCTCTGTTTGAAGTTTCTAATTGAAGAAAAATATAAATAAGTAGAGGAAAACTAGAGTTTGTGTTTTATTTCATTCGAAACAGTAATGTCGTTAACACTAACGTTAAGCGGAAAGAAATCTACTCTCACCGTACTTTCCTCCAATAATCCTAAATTCTGATTATGTATGCGGTTTAGTTGACTTCCAGACCTACAATTCTATACCTAATGTTGATGTATTTAATAATTTATTTCATTTTGGCGATGACGTAATAGAATTTCCTATTGGATCATATGAGATTGAAGATATAGATGACATTATTCAAGAAATTATCGAAATGCATAATGAGAACCACGATAATAAAATATCAATCAAAATACAAGCAAATAATAATACTTTAAAATGTGTAATTTATAGTACTGTAGAAATAGATTTTTCCCAACCTAACTCTATTGGATCGCTTCTGGGGTTCAGCAAGAAAAAGCTAGAAGTAAACAAAGTGCATGAATCAGATCTTTACGTTGATATAAATAGAGTAAACATTGTGCGAATTGAATGTAATTTAATTGATGAATCATATATCAATAATCGACCTGCTCATATACTACACGAATTTTCGGTTAACGTTAGTCCGGGGTATAAAATAGTTGAAGTTCTTCGCAATGTTATCTATTTACCAGTGAACGCTAAGAGGATAAGTTCTATAATATTGAATCTCTTAGATCAAAACGGAAATTTTATAAACTTTCGAGGTGAAACGGTAACAGCTCGATTACACCTTAAACGTCAGCAATGATAATATATGATAGCTCATCTCATCCCTCATATAATAAAAGGACAGGTGCTACTATTAACACTACCAATATACTCTCAACTTCTGCTAAGAGAACATCAAAACTTACTCTACAAAATCAACAACTTCTGCTATCATTGGGATACAGATTGAAAAATTAAATTAAATCTAACAAAAGACATGCTGAATATTTTCGAAGAACCAGAATTTGAGGAGAGTATCTCAAAATTGGAATATCATACATACTCGCCATACTTGAATAATTTCGAGAAAAATGACATCATTCAAATCTGTGTCCAACATCAAAATCTTAATATCTTGCCGTCAGAAAGTTACATTTATATTGAAGGTACTGTATCGAAAACTGATGGATCGGCAGTTGAGAAAACAAAACTTGTGAATAATGGAGTAGCTTTCTTATTCGACGAAATTCGTTATGAATTAAATGGTGTGGAAATTGATAGCAATCGTAATGCCGGCATCACATCAACTATTAAAAATTATATTTCTTTAAATAAAAATGAAAGTGATATGCTGTTTAATGCATCTTGGTCTCTTGATTCCTCAATCAATGTCAATGGTTTCTACTTTAATTTTTGCATACCCCTAAATAAATTATTGGGATTTGCTGAAGACTACAAAAGAGTAATTCCAAACGGACGCCATGATTTAATTCTAGCACGCTCCCGTACAGATGACAATTCATTAATTTCTGACGCAGATGAAAAAGCAAAGATAAACTTGCTGAAAATACAATGGAAAATTCCTCACATTACATTGTCTGAGTCTTTCAAATTAAAGCTATACAAACCTATTAATGATGGACAATCTATGAAAATTGCTTTCCGGAACTGGGATCTGTATGAATATCCTGCCTTACCTAGTACTAATCATCATATTTGGAATGTGAAGACAACCTCTAAAATGGAAAAGCCGCGCTATATTATCCTTGCTCTGCAAACCAACAAACGTAATTTACTTAAAGAAAATCCAGCTAATTTTGATCATTGTAACATTACTAATGTGAAAGCCCATTTAAATTCCGATGCTTATCCATGTGAAGATTTAAATCTATCATTTGATAAAAATAACTACAGTTTACTATACAATATGTACTGTAACTTTCAAAAAACCTTCTATAATCGCCTAGTTGCTGAACCTTTATTGTCAAGAGAAGCATTCAAATCACAAGCGACAATTTTCGTAATAGATTGCAGACATCAAAGTGAAATAATAAAAAACGGACCAGTTGATATTCGTATTGAAATTAAAACATCAAAAATAATTCCTCCTAATACGTCTGCATACTGTTTGATGTTACACGATCGCATTATAAACTATAATCCATTGAGTCAAATAGTTTCTCGAGAAATGTAATCGTTACTTGTATGTTAGCTTTCGCTGAAGAAACACATATACGCACGCACAATATAAAATGTATTTTATTTTCGACGTTCAAGGATTCAGAGGATCAAATAATAAGTTTATTCCAAAATAAATAGGAATGGAGGAGTCACAACATTTTCAGAAGTTAGAAAATATCTTCAAGATAATATACAAGATTCTATTGTTTACGTTAGAGGAATGGAAAAAACTCAATGGATGAAGGAATTACTACAGAATGAAAATGTTGAAGTAACGGATATTGAAGAAGTTGGATGTCCTAATTTAAGAGAACTGAAGCGTCTCTATCCCAATGAAATGAAATGTACAAACCACAATAAATGCTGTGCACTACAAAATGTTTTTCTGTTGGAAAAGTTCCTAAATGGAAGACGATAAAAATAAAACATGTTATTTCATTAAAATATGAATTTGTTTTTATTTCATTTATGATTATCAAGAAATCTACGTTTTTTCTGCACTGGGTTTGTATGTTGTTTTTATTTCTGCTACAGTTAACAGCTTACAACCGAGACAAAAGCCAAAAGCACAACCCATTCATCAACATCATAGAGCAAAAAGCCCCCGCCCCCGCCCACGCCTTGTTATTGCATCTGTTTGAATACTGGCTTAGGTCTGCGTCTTAGGTGAAGTCAACTAGCTTAGCTCTGCGTCTTAGGGGAAATCAGTTTTAAGTTCCAGCAAAAAACAACCCATTTCCCATACAAATCCACAAACAACAAAATTCCCGTATATATTACTCAGTTTAATGACAATAAGATTAAAAAGCACACCAAAGACACCGTTTTTTTATTTCCATCACAATTAACAGCTTACAACCGAGACAAAAGCCAAAAGCACAACCCATTCATCAACATCATACAGCAAAAAGCCTCGATACTCACCAAAAAACAATATCATCAAAAACATAAACCCCATAACAAAAAGCCTATAGCAAGCAAAACCATTCACCTCACCGAAAAAACAATATCATCAAAAACATAAACCCTATAACAAAAAGCCTATAGCAAGCAAAACAATTCACCACCTAAGCACAAATCCATTAGCAAAAAGTCCCAATACTCACCAAAAAAACAATATCATCAAAAACATAAACCCTATAACAAAAAGCCTATAGCAAGCAAAACCATTCACCACCTAAGCACAAATCCATTAGCAAAAAGCCCCAATACTCACCAAAAAAACAATATCATCAAAAACATAAACCCCATAACAAAAAGCCTATAGCAAGCAAAACCATTCACCACCTAAGCACAAATCCATTATCAAAAAGCCCCAATACTCACCAAAAAAACAATATCATCAAAAACATAAACGCCATAACAAAAAGCCTATAGCAAGCAAAACCATTCACCTCACCAAAAAAACAATATCATCAAAAACATAAACCCCATAACAAAAAGCCTATAGCAAGCAAAACCATTCACCACCTAAGGACAAATCCATTATCAAAAAGCCCCAATACTCACCAAAAAAACAATATCATCAAAAACATAAACCCCATAACAAAAAGCCTATAGCAAGCAAAAGCATTCACCACCTAAGCACAAATCCATTAGCAAAAAGCCCCAATATTCACCAAAAAAACAATATCATCAAAAACATAAACCCCATAACAAAAAGCCTATAGCAACCAAAACCATTCACCACCTAAGCACAAATCCATTATCAAAAAGCCCCAATACTCATCAAAAAAACAATATCATCAAAAACATAAACCCCATAACAAAAAGCCTATAGCAAGCAAAACCATTCACCTCACCAAAAAAACAATATCATCAAAAACATAAACCCCATAACAAAAAGCCTATAGCAAGCAAAACCATTCACCACCTAAGCACAAATCCATTATCAAAAAGCCCCAATACTCACCAAAAAAACGATATCATCAAAAACATAAACCCCATAACAAAAAGCCTATAGCAAGCAAAAGCATTCACCACCACCTACAAAAAACCCACAAAAAGCCTCGATACTCACCAAAAAACAATATCATCAAAAACATAAACCCTATAACAAAAAGCCCTGATACCACCTAACCACAAATCCATTATCAAAAAACCCCAATACTCACCAAAAAAAACAATATCATCAAAAACATGAACCCCATAACAAAAAGCCTATAGCAAGCAAAACCATTTACCACCTAAGCACAAATCCATTAGCAAAAACATAAACCCCATATCAAAAAGCCCCGATATCACCACGCAAGCACAAATCCATTAGCAAAAAGCCCCGCCAAACAAACAACTACTGCGATAAGAATACTACAAACTATACCCAATTAATACCAATACTACTATTTCCATCTCAGATAAGAACCCACAACCATTAATCACATCCACAAAATATCACAATTAATACCAATACTCATAAGAAATACACTAAATACTACTATTTCCACCTCAGATAAGACGCACCACCCATGAATCACATACCACTATCAACACTCACCACACAACAAACAGATCTCCACCTTGACGTAGAGCTTTGGGGCAGAAAAAGAGCTTTGGGGCAGAAAACTGTGCTGGAACCGCTATATCCATACTACTTATATTCTCATCCCCGCATTCATTTTCCCAAAATTGCTTCGGTCAATCCTTTACCGAATTCTCACCCCTCTTTGCGACCAAGCAATCACAATTTCCCCGAAATTGATATGCCTTAACAAAACATATATTCCAACCTACAACAAACATTAACCATCTCCCTAAATTACATCACCCCACATACGTTTTCCCAAAATTGCTTCGGTCAACTTTCTACTTAAGTTATATTTTCTCTTTGCGACCAAGCAATCCTAATTTCCCCGAAATTCATATGCTGTAAGGAAACGCATATTCAAATCCATAACGGAGCATCAACCATCGCCACCAATTATACTAAGCCGCGCACATTTCCCCGAAATTACTTCGGTTAATATTCTATCTAAACGATATTCCTTGCTTGCACCCAAGCAATTCCAATTTCCCCCGAACATTCATGCCCATACTTGCTCGTGTCCTCAAAACCAATTTCCCGGTACACCCAACCAACGAATCCAACTTAGCTTATACGGCAAGGATTCGCTGGAACTAAATTCTTATGCAGGCATAGCAACTCTTCCAAAATTCTTAGTAAGTGGCAGGGAGCTCATTTTAACTATAACCCCACTGCCGCAATGAATTTTTGATTTCATTAGTTAGTCTTTGTCCAGCAACCACCGAGCGCACATCGCTCCCGCATTACCCCAACTCACACCTTAACCACCGCGGTGCGCGCACCAGCGGTACCCCAAGTCGAACGCGGCCGCGTAAAGATCAAATGCGTGTCTAGTCCGGCTCCCCGAGTTTTAGCATACTTATTCGGTTCACGCGCGTCCGAAATTGTCTGCAGCCGGCAACTGAATAGGCAGTCAATGACAGTTCACACCCGAGTGCGTTTGGAACAGTTAATTAGCGGATAAGCGGAGCTAGTCAGTGGAACCTAATCGTCAACTCGCGTAGCGCGCTCCCCCCTTCCCCCACAAGGTGTTCAGTTAAGTGCATGCGTGCCATACGTTGAGTGCAAAGATTTTCCCTCATTAACGCACCCCCTGTTACGTGCGTCCGCCACTTCATCAATTAATCATTTTGTATTTAATTATTAACATAATTTGTTTTAAGGTAGTATGATGGTAAGGTGGTGGAGGAATTGCACGATCCAGAAGTGAGTTTTTGAACACGCCCCGATTCGGGTGTGGATCGTGCAGTTCTTCGAGTTCGAATTCGGTTTTCGAAGTGGACGTGAATGGGGAGCGAGAGAGACAATGGGTCAATGTTTTGGATGTACGGTTTTTTTTTGTTGGTTGACGTTCCGTTGCGAGCAGAAAGAAAAGATCGGACTTGGCGGAACAATCGAAGAAGATTCCTGTAAAATGTTTTGTGGATGAAAGGGCAGAAAAAAGCCGAAAAAACCGAACTTTGTTAACCGTTTTGTTACCGTAGATAATTTTTTTTCTTCGGTTGTAATTGAAGGTGTACCTAATAAAGTGTGGACTTGTTTTACGAATTGTTTTTTTTTGGTTGGATCTGATTTTGAACTTAACAACAGCTCATTCAACTAGAAGCAGTATTTAAATTGAGAGAATTCAGGGAAAACATTGCTGGATTTGGGGAAGAAGACCTTTAACGTTGTGTTACCTTATGGACGATCTCAGTGGATATGCAACTCAGTGTTTATGAGATTGTGTTGCAAATGGTGCTGCCGATTCAACAAAGGAGAAACTGGAACACATTTCGAACGGGTTTTTGTGCTTGAGAAGAGGGCTCTTCCGACCCAATTACCACGGACCAACACCTTGGAAGCCCAGCACCTGAAGTCGTCTATGGGGTGCCAAGTGAAGACGACGACTGAGAAGGCTACCTACCTACAATACTGACGCCTCCATTACTGTGAGTACCTATTGTTTAAGCCTATCTGTTGCCCTTAACCAGTGGCGCTCGAGAATGCGACAGTCCAGATAGTATACACGATACTACTCCCCTGCAATTTCACCACAGACCCAATTCAAATTAGTCAGATCTGCAGCATTTGGCGCAGATCTACAACTCTTAGGAAAGAACCATTAGCCTGGCTCCCTACAAAGTAAAGATATTGGAGGAAAAACACTTACAACATTGAACTTGACAACATACGACACATACAGCACGACTCTATACATCAAACAAATATTAAAGCTGTATTTATATATGACACCCCTTAAAATATAAAAGAAACAACAAGGAACATTTGAACCACGTGTAAATAGACCAAAAAGGAAAACAATAAAGGACAAATAAAAGGAATCAACATTTAAACTACGCCACTGTGTTTTCTTTCGTGACTTATCCCCTTGGTGACAATCATTGTGTAAAAATCGTTGGTGGGTGAGAGTGAACCCCGCGCCATACGTTGGCGCCGAGGACTATCCACCCCCCACAGCCTTACCCAAAGTACATTTAATTTTATGGTAGTCCTCTAAATCACTACACATTATATTAATTTTCGCATTAATGATGCGTTTGGTTTTAAAGTTCCGGCATGTTAATTTACCGAGTTTTATTAGGTCTTTACTTTCCATATGGCTGACAACGATTGGAGGTACTTTCTTCTTCCTGTTGATTTGTTGTGTTGCTGTTGGTTAACTGGTTGCTGTTTTTACTGCTGCTGCGGTTGCTGTCGTTGTTCACATAGTTGCAAACGCTCTCATTCCCAGATTTGCATTTACTCCTTTCTACAGCTCATCTCTTTTTTTTGATAAGCTCGGCGATAATGTTGTCTAGCTCTTCATTACAGTTATTTTCAACTGGTTCCTTAACGGCCGGCTCTTCGTAGTTGTTCCCTGTTCTAGAGTAGGGAGCTTCACTGGGATAGAAAATTTCTTCATTTTTACGTATTTCACGGTCTTCGGTGGCATCTGATTTGTACCTTTTGGCGATTAAATTCGATTAAGAATTCGACCTCGTCCTTGTCTTTTTACCTATGATGAGATCAAATAGACCACATCTAGCACGTAGTGCCGAATACCAACACAAATGCTCAAATGCGTCAAAAAAATGGGAACCTCATCATGTTACTTGTAGTTCCGGGATGTATTTAGAATTTTTCACAAATTTTGTAACGAATGGTTTTTTTTTCTAAGCTTAGGAATTTTTGATGTATCATTGACTAGAGAAAGTCACGTATGAGGCACCTGATATTAACCAAACCGACTACATCGCTATATGCTTTCGAGTGGATTGAATAGGCATTCATTTTAGCAATGTATGCTGAAATTTTCGAGTAAACATAAAATATGGATAAAAAATTCGACCTGAAAAATGGCAGAAATAAGTTTCCCGGGGTTTGTGCCTTTTCGCCAATCAAAACATAGATTTTATAAGTGTTAGACATTTACATTCGTAACACTCCACACAGTGTCAGCGGGGCACCATTTAACTCTCCGGAAGAATTCACAAACCACAGTGCGTCAATTACTGGCAAATGCCACAAGCCACAGGATTTCGAATTATTAGACGACATCAGCTACAACATGTTGAAGTGTTCGGATAGTTCTGGAACGCGCTACAAGCCAAGGGGTGTCGAAGTTTTTGGAAATTTCTGGAAGATGGCAGAAACCAGAGTCACGGACCTATAAAAGGAGTAGATGGTTCCCGAATATATCGGCAAATTAATAAGATCTTCGAGCCATACACCCTTCATCATAAGCGGCGATTTTAACTCCATATATCCCCACTGTAACAACTCTGTCTTTTGCCCAAATGACGCACAATTATTCCAATGGTACACCAACAACTCTCATGCCGCCAGCTTCGGAATAGTCGCCCCACGGTTCGTACGAGAGGTAACTCAATTCTGGACATCTTTTCTGTGTCCAAACACTTCGATCCCCAAATCACGCTTTCCCAATATCGGCGGTTGTATCTGACTACAACGCTGTGACAACGTTCCTCCGCAGCAATCGACCATCCCGGGCTCATATCAGATACATACCCGATTATGGGCGCACAAATTAGGACAACTTCAGTATCATATTGAACAAAAAAGTCCACCAACTTTCTCTACCCAGTGACAGGAACCTAACGACGGTTGAGATAAATAATGCTGCAACTCGACTTCAGGAGATTCTAGTTAAAACTTTGTAGACTTATGTCCCGCATTACAAACTTGATAAGACTTCTCAGATTCACTCTTCGTTTCCTCGGGGAACTCTGCAGTCTGAGAAATCGTCACCGCTTTAAGCAAGGGGTGCCATTACAGCGATGCATTATTCACAATATTGGTACACCGATAAAAAAGAGAATCCAAAACAATCGTACCCGACAATTGGAAGACAAACTGAAAGGTATTCAGATGGACCAGAGCGTTTATAAAACGTTGAATAGATATCTGGCACTGCTCATATCACTGGACCAATCATCCATAACGGCGTTCTTGTCAATAATGACACCAATAAAGCAAACATCAGTGGAGAAACCTTTGAAAATAATGACAGGCCCACTTTCAAGGATGGTGACCCGGATACTAATGCAATCATTAGTTGAGATGTTTACAATAATCTAGGCAACTCTAATGAGCCAATTGTTGTCTCCCATTCAGCTAACAGTGCATACTTCGACAATACACGTGATAATCGTCACGGTTTCCTCACACCAAATACCCTTCAGAACCTAGTTAAATCTCGAAACCCTAAGAAGTCAACATGTCGTACCACTCGCTGCGAAGGCTTTCTTCGTCTTTATAAAGCTCTCCATTCTGTTCAACCGTGAATTTCCATTGTTCGTCCACTAGCTAAAGTTGGAAAACCAATGTATCACCCCTCAAGCTTACGCCGCATCTCGCTTCTTACTTCTATCAGCAGAATATATGAAAAATTAATATACGAGAAGGTAAACAAGTTTATCAGTGCCAGGAACCTAATACGAGGGTTGCCTCTTATGTTTCGGGATTTGGCAACCCTAGCGTTGCAATCCGGCAATTGACAGCTCTGTCGTAAAGTTGGACATTTTTGAGGGTATACGCACTCAGAACGTTTTGACATACGAGCGCTATTTATGTTGTTTACAGTAACTTAAAAGATTCATCTCGGACCAAAAATGGAATTAAATCGTCAACATTTTCGTGCGATTATTTTTTACAACTTTCGGCGTGGATTAACTCAACAACAGTGCGTGGATGAACTTAATTCAATTTTTGGCGATGAAGCTCCATCAAGGACCAGTGTTCATCGATGGTATGGTGAATTCAATCGTGGTCGTAGTTCACTCCAAGATGAATTTCGTGAAGGTCGTCCAAAATCAGTTGTTGTTCCGAAAACCATTGATGCTGTGCGCGAACTGATATTGGAAGATCGTCATGTGACCTATCGTGAGATTGAGACAACCTTAGGTGTTAGTGGGACCAGCATACATTCAATATTGCATAAACATTTGACTGTCAAAAAAATTTGTTCGCGTTGGATCCCACACAATTTGTCAATCGCCCAAAAAAAGGCTCGTGTCAATTGGTCGAAAGAAATGTTCATAAAATACGGTCGCGGTGCTTCGAAACACGTGTATGACATCGTGACAGGTGATGAATCGTGGATTTACGCGTATGAGCCCGAAAGTAAACAGCAGTCGACTGTCTGGGTGTTTCAAGATGAGCCAAATCCAACAAAAGTTGTTCGCGCACGAAGCACTTCCAAGCAAATGGTCGCCTGTTTTTTCTGAAAAACTGGACATGTCGCAACCGTACCACTAGAACAACGCAGAACAGTCAATTCTGAGTGGTACACAACCATTTGTTTGCCAGTTGTCTTCCAAGAAATCAGGAAAACCAACCGCCGAAGACGGATCACTCTTCACCAAGACAATGCGAGCTCTCACACATCGGCTGCGACAACTGCATTTTTGAGCACCCAAAACATCGATTTGATGGGTCATCCGCCGTATAGTCTTGACCTGGCACCGAATGACTTCTTTTTATTCCCGTACGTGAAAAACAAACTGAGAGGTCAACGTTTTTCGACACCTGAAGAAGCGGTTGCTGCATTCAGAATGCATGTGTTGGAGATACCTCAATCAGAGTGGCAAAAGTCCTTCGACAATTGGTTCAAACGCATGCAAAAGTGTAAATATCTTCATGGGGAATATTTTGAAAAACAATAAAGTGATTTTCGATGATCAATATTTGTTTTTGTTCTCTAATCCCGAAATATAAAATGCAACCCTCGTACCTGTTGTCCAGTTTGGATTTAGAATAGTGCACAGCATCACTCTAGCTCTCAACGTTTTTCAAAACCACGTCTGTGTGCGCCTCTTAAATAAAAAACCCATCAGTGCGGTGAGCCTGGACATTGAAAAGTCTTTTGACACGACGTGGATCGAAGGCATCGTCTTTAAATTATTGAACACTGGTCTCAGTAGAAAAACTTTTCAAGTTCGGGTGAATGGAAAACTATCCCGAACTTTTCACGCCGCCCAGGCGTACCTCAAGGCTCCAACGTTGGTTCGCAAAAAATTAAAGCTAAAGATCATTTCGTTCCCATTTTAAACTCGCTTCTTATTACACCTCGTAACGATTTAAGTGCCGATATGGGGTCATGGCCTAACTAATACCAGAATTGCTTTCATCCAAGCACCGCCTGACAATATCCAAGTTCTCATAGTCATCTAAATCCTATTAGCATCCACTCTGTTATAAATCTGCACCTAACAATACTGAGAATCCTGGAACTAATCTCCTTTCACCAAGAGGTAATATTGTTTATCACAGGATTAGAAATCCCTGAGCAGTTGCTCACATCCACACGGATATTGAACATTCTCTTAAGTTATTGCTGCTCTGTATTCCTATATAGAAAGTCAGTTATGTGCATCATTTCCCCCTTGTTTCACTCTCGACTAACATAGATAACGGATTATCAATGGACATCTGACCCATTTCGAAGATTTATCACCAGAAATTGAATACGCCATTAGGTAGAGAAATGGACCTCACGAATTCCACGTAAAACCAAAGAAAATGAGGATAGAAGAATCCTTATGGACATCAGGAGCTCCTCCAATGTCCTGACTGAATCATTAGATGGAATTCGATTGGTATCATTCGGTAAAGTTAATTTGTTTGAAAGTAAACACCAATCAATAAATGTCTCAACTGATGACACTAGTTGTTGCGAATTACATATAAAACGCAGAAACATAAAAATTGCACCAATATATAAAGTTAATGGAACTAGCTAAAATATCTGGACTTCAAAGACAAAGAAGACATTAGGAAACACCTTGATTAATTTCGCCTCCTTTAAGAATCGAAGTAAGTGTATTTACACAGGTTCAATGGACAGGTATATGCATATAACAATATATATAAAATAATATATATATATATATATATATATATATATATATATATATATATATATATATATATATATATAACAACCCGGCAAATAAATTTAAGAGATTTTGGACAAATATGTGGTGTGATGTTATTTTTTTTTTGGTTAAAATCTTGTGAATATACTTCGACCGATCTAGGAAAACTGCATCAGAAGGTAGTTTAGCTCACCATACTTCCCTTTTTTGGCTAATATTGGTATAATGCCGGAAGCCCATAGACTTTTGCTGCAGGTTTCATTTTGGAAGCGCATTTACAAAGTTTCCTTTGCAAATACAATTTAATAACTAATTCTAATCTCAGTGGAAGTATAGGGTACCTGGGGGAATGCTCGTGTTTTTAAATATGTGTTATGTTCTGTAGGGGTTCAGTTTCAGGAAGTGCGTCTCCTTATCCTGAAAAGGACGTGGGATCTCTTAAATAGACCGCTCCTGAAAAAACCGTCCTACAAGGTGGTCGTCGCCGTGCTTCCTCAAACCTGGAGGGAAGAGCAACGTCCTTGGTCTGGTCCTGCTGCGTTTTTGTCTCTCATGGTCCTCGTCTCCGCAGGTTTCCGTGGGGGCAGGTGATAGTCCTAATCTGCAAATTGTATCTTTGCGGGGGTACCACAACTCTACTCACCGGTTGTCAGCTCAACAAATTTATTTAAAAAGTCTCGCTTTTCTAAGATGTCCTCCTTGTCCCGTTGCCAGATAAATGAAAAGACTCGTTTTTTCCTCTTTGTATATACCAGTATTTATTTCATGGATGATGGTAGGTCTATTATTATCGGGTGGGGATTGTTAGGAAGGTTTTCTATGAAATTTATGGACAGTTCTACGATCCGTCTATCCAGTCGTTCGATGCCTGCGGTGTTGTAAAGGTCGTTGTTACAATGGTATCTATATGAGTTGGTTTTGCGGTGTAAGCCAGTGATAAACCGGAAACATTTCCGCTCAAACACTCGTAATTTCTCCATTTGGGAGGGTGAGATGTGGTACCATAATGGGCAGGCGTATGTAAGAGCAGGTCTGATTATCTATTTGTAGATGAAATCTTTGACCTTGACGGAGAGGCCTTTAGGTTTCCACAACACTCGTCTGCACAGGTTAAGCTGTATTGAGGCTTTATGAAGGGCATTTTTGATGTGGGTTGAGAATGACCAGTCGTTGGAAAGAGTTACTCCCAAATATTTTAGAGTTTTGGAAGATTTTATGAGGGTGTTATTCAGCTTGAGTTTAATTTTGCTGTGGAAACGTTTAGTGTTGTTTGGGCATTGAGCGTTTTTGCACTTAAACACTGTTGGCTGGGTTTTGGTTGGGTTGAGGCGAATTTTCCTTTTGCTAAAGTATGCTGAGATGAGCGGGAGGAAGTTGTTAACGCGGTTTCTTGCCGCTTTGACAAATCTACTGCTACAGTAGATTAAAGTATCGTCAGCGTAATTTAGCATTACAACACTAGGTGGAGGTTGGGGAATATCGGATGTGTATAGAAGATATAAAACTGGTTCAAGAATGGATCCTTGGGGAACTCCCGCGGTTATGTTGTGAGTTTGTGAGAGGGAAGAATTTATTCTGACCATGAATTTCCTCCCAGTAAGATAAGATACTAGGAGCTTTGTGATGTTGGAATTCAGCCCAAATAAGCAGTGCAGCTTATAAAGAAGTCCTGAGACCCAGACACAATAAAATGGTTTGGAAATATCGAGAGATATGGATACGGTAGGGCCTATATCTGTGGTTAGATATGTGGTGGTGTCTGAAGGATGTGACGCCTTGTTTGTGTCGTTAGATTCTCCGATGAAAGGAGTATAAGATGCGGGTAATCTGTGCGAGATATATTCGTTGACGGTGTTTCGAAAATTAGGGACTGAGAGGGAATCATTTTGTTGATGGATCTTTGAGAAGTAATCAGCGAGAAAATTGGCTATGTCCGTGTCGGATTGGATAAGATTGTTGTTGAATGGGTTGATGAGGTGATCGATTCGCGGTTTAAACTTCCGACCAGTTAGTCGGTTGATGTTTTTGTAGTGATCACGGTTGGGTTTGATATTGTTAAGTGTAGAGGTATAACTCTGATCCGCGAACTTTCTTAAATGTTCATTTATTAGGGTGGTCAGGAGTTTTCGGTGGAGTTGTTTTTTGAGACGCAGCAATTTAATTAGGATGCTGGGTAAAGGTTGTCCTAGATGATTATGAGGGATGGTGATGGGTGTGTTGCTGGTGAGGGCATCCTTGAGTGTCTGCTCAATTTTTAGGGCTGCTCGATCGATATCAGCAGGGATTAGGTTAGAAGATTCGGGGATTTGCAAAGTTAGAAAAACTTTCGGCGTCTTCTCTATTGACCTTTTTCCAGTTAGTCTTAGTGGGGGTGCTCATTGAGTAGACATCAGCCGACTTGAGAAAGAAGTCAATTGTTGACCGCGTCGAGTTGGTGACACGAGTTGGCTGCAGTGGACTGTCGATGTACGTATATGGGTGAGGTGAGAGTAGGTCCAAAAGTTGGCAGCCGCATTTGTTATTCTTTATGTCGTTGAATGCTGTATGCTGAGCGTTCCAGTCTCCACCGATTATGAATGGTGCGGGGAGAGACTGTCTGATTATTTGAGATATGTCAGAGTCAGGGAAGTCTGGTTCTCGTGTTGGGTGGATGTAAACGGATGTTATTATGATTACTTTTTTGTTTTCACAAAAAAGTTTAACTGCCGTGTATTCAATATTGAAAACATTGGCGAACCTGATTTCGGTGAATTGAAGTTTATTATTTACTAGGATGCCGGTACCTGTATGGGATCCAACAGTTCTGGGGTTTGAAATAAATGTATAATTGGAGATGGATACTCGGGAGTTGGACTTAAGCCACGTTTCTGAGAGGAGAAGGATGTCTGGGGAGAAGGTTTTAACAAACAACCGTAAGTGTTCCTTACGGATGTTGGAGTATATAGACTCTCCATTGAGGGCGACTATAGTTAGTTCAGACATTGAGGGAAAGAATATGGGAGATTATAAGTGAGGGAATCTGACGTTTTTTTTTCGATATCCGACATATGCTTCAATGTAGGAAGCATAGTTTGTAGACTCTTGATGTAGCCCATGATGTCCAGGTTGAGGCCAACGGAGTTCGGGTTGTTTGAAGTCGGCGTGTTTGGATCGTTTTTGATGACATGCGCATATGATGTTCCTGGCCTTGTAGGTTGTGGTAATGTGTTCTGCGATGTGGATTTGGTTGGTGCGGATTTGTTGGTTGTTGCTTGTTTGGTTCTTCTTTGGAGAATTCTCAATTTATGAGGGCACTGGGAGAAATTGGCTGGATGTGGATCTCCGCAGTTACAGCAAGTCACAGCGATTTCCTTAGTGGTAGTGGATCCATCGGGGTTTGTGGTTTGGATTTTTCCTGGTTCCATACCCTGTGGATTGACCTTAGATTCTCCTGGTTGATGTTTATCGGCACATCTGCCGCATCGTATATTTCGGTGGCAAAGGAAAAATTTAGGCAATAAAGGAAAACAAATCGAGATTTGTATCCCGAAAATAGACATTTGCATACAACAATCTCGATTTTTGGGTATCCTGCAGTGAGGACTAATGACCTTGCCCGGACAAAAACAAATCATTATGGAAAATTTAACAAGCCTCTGGACTTGCTAAATACGGCCAAGACCGGTTCCCGGCTGTAGTGCCGATGATGATGATGTGTGAGATGCTCAGTGTTTACTTTAGATGAGAATTAAATTTCTTGAATTCTTACGAAACTATTTCGCAGATGTGGGAATGTATCCGGATTTGGGTTTTCTATTTGTTTTCCTTAATGGAAATTTTCAGATAGAGATAACGATCTCTGAATTTTGGTTTTCGATTGATGCCGTGGGACAAGAGACTGCATTCCGGCAACGCGAGTTGGCACGCAGTCAGTAAACTGCTGAAATCCAGACTGCTATCACGTAACATAAAGCTTCGTGTCTATAGAACCATAATCATGCCGATTGTTCTATATGGATGCGAAACATGGGCTCTCACAAAACGGGAAGAAAACAAATTCCGCGTATTCGAGAATAAAGTTTTGAGGGGCATCTTTGGAGGTAAATATGACGAGGAGGCAGGACAATCGAGGAGACTCCATAACCACGAATTGGAAGAGCTATATCGCAAACCTACAATAGTGAGAGTAATCAAGTCGCGAAGATTAAGATGCGGCGGACACATGGCGCGAATGGGGAACGATAGGACCGTGCATAGAATTCTTGACGGTAGACCAACGGGAAAGAGACCGTCAGGACGGCCGCGACGGAGATGGGAGGACAATGTTAGGTTTTACCTTGAGGAGATCGGATCGAATGGTCAAGCGTGGAAGGAGAGTGCCCAGGACAGGGAACGATGGCGAAGCCGAGTCGGTGAGGTCATGAACTTCCGGGTTCCTACAGGCCAATAAATAATAATAATAATGATTGATGCCGTGGGGCAAATGTAGAACGATAAACGAATATTAGATTCGTTTATTGTGAATTTGATTTTCATTTGGGATTTTGGATATAATTATGCCGCGGGGGCAAATGGTAGGCGATAAACGAATGTTTGATTCGTTTATTGCGAATTTTGGATCATGTTTGGGTTAATTCGGGTTTTGGGTTTTTGGGTGATATTGCTGGGATGTAGGAATGGGGAAAAAGATGGTAGGGGTTTTTGGAGCACTACATATGATTATTTCAAAGGATAATGCACCGTGGAAGAGGAGATGACAACTTTGACTTGTGGATCACGCGGGCTTTTCAGCCATAAAGTTGTAGGGGTCGGGAGAGGATGGCGCTAGCTTTCGAAGTCAGTTTTAAAGCCAGCGAGCTTTTTGGTCACGGTTCAGTATATTCGAATATTGAGTGATGTACCGTATAACAACTTAATTTACTCACAGGTGTTTCGGTTATAAACACAGCTCGACCCGAGCTTAGGCAATCCCTGCAAACATCGAAATCGCTGCAAAAATCAAAACGGTTTAAGGGAAAATCTCGTATTTCAATTCGGAAAAGAACAGCCTTAATGGAACGTCTAAGAGTAGTCATACGTAAATACACGAATGACGAGAATTCATCCTCTTGAGATTCAAATCGTTCAAGAACTCAAAGAAATTGATGTTGGTTCACGTAAACAATATAGCAAGACGGTGTTGAAGAGGTTTCGAAATGTAAATTCCATTTTTGCATTGAGTCAAAAATGATCAGTCGTTTTGGGGACATCTAATGACCACAGAGCTCAACAGGATTTTTTTAAGAAGTCATCTCAAGGAAAAAGTGTATCCAAACAAATCTAAGTTCTTCAGAGATGACCCCATAAATCATGGAAAGCACATCTAAATTCTTAAGGATAACCCCAAAGTAGAGGCCCTCTTCTTTATGTTAAAAGAAAATCGAACAGTGAATTATGTTTTAGCGGATTTTGTAGTTGTCCAAGTGTTCCGATGAACACTGTTTACCACAGAGAAAAGAAAACACCCACGGAGCGCATACAGTACAACATACAAATTCATAAAGGGTTGTTTTAATTGAACTTTTTTTTTTATTTTTAATACTTGACTGTTTATAAGCCGCAACGTGAAACGAATACACTGTTCTTTACTAGCGCGGTGGAACGCTTACAAAAATGAGTTACACGAGAATCTTTACACACATTGAACAATTTAATTCGAAACACTTAAATAGTTTTTGCACAAAATGGATAGTTCCTTAAACACGCGATAATATTTAAAAGTTGGTGAAACCGCAGGCTGACTTCCTCCTCGACATTTCTTTTCTTGTCCTACCCCACAATAGATACTTCTTCGGTCGCTTTGACTATCAAAATTAGACTAACTTCTGCACTACCCACAACTATCTGGATACCGGTCGTATCTGTGTCTTCCCCAGAGACAATTTCCCATTCTGCCCACTAACAGAATCGTCAATATCTCTGTTAGCAGCATGCTAATTCATCCCAGGGGAAATTTCCTATAATTCTGAAAGGAGAAGTCATTCCTTGCATACATCGTTAAACATCATTATCACCATCCGTGGTGGTGATCGAAATTCAGATCGACGGTTGTCGATTGTGTGCCGCCTCTATTTGCATAGCACATCTGGCGCGCAGGCCGACGGATATCGTGCAATTTGAATGGACGTACGGTCCATGGTTTTGTTTAACTTCTTTCGGTTAAAACTAACAATCCATTAGACCTTTCTAATGGGTGTGAAATTCGAAAGGGACCGTGGGATCCGAATAGATCCTGTGTAGGTTTTTAACCTCATAAATTTTCCGAATTATCTCGTCGAGATAATTACGGTTGCCTGCAATTTGGTAGCGGGTAGGCGCTATGCTTTATTGAACTAGGTTGTCGCTGCCTTTGTTTGCTTGACGGATTTGGGTGGTCTTTATGGCAGCTACCCGCACGTACAGCCGCTGGTCGGCTAATTTACCGACGATAGCGATTTCTTGTAACATCGTGTAGATGTTCAGGATTGCCGATTGTGCAGAGCTGGGGTGCGATGCATTTCGATCTTTTGGAATTTCTCTTGGGACCCGGATGAATGTATGGTTTTTACCTTTGTTTCAGGTATGCTACAATCGACATGTTGAGCTTGACATTGAAAGCTTTGGGACGTTCAGTTCCTTGCTTTTTCGTGTCGGGCTCGACGTTGTGGTGAATGTTTCAAGGCCCTAGCGGACTTAGTGGCACGCGTCTGTGGGCGCGTGTAACGTCTTCAGGGTAGGTATGTTCCTTGAAGGGTAGGAACCCTACCTGGGTGGAATTGTGCGTTCGTAGAACGCCACAGTGTCCTTAGATGATTAATTATGATTAACATCTTGATGAAATTTTGACTGAAAGAGAACTAGTAGGTTCGCACAATCGAGGAAGTCGTGTGATGGTAAACACTAAAGTCAAAACGACTGAATATTCTCTACGATCTCATCGTAGTGAGATTGTTTCGCAGGAAGTTACTTAGTCATTCTAAAAATGGAGCATATATCTGTCTCTTGGGAAATGTCAAAGGGCAACTCTGTCAATCGTTCAGATACAATGCGGTACAAATGGGAGAATGTCAGCACAATGCGGTACAAATGGGAGAATGTCAGCTCACCAAAGAGGTATCTGGTGTAGTATATTGCCAAAAGTGCTGCCATATGCAATCTTTAAATTATTTAACCAGTTTAAACACAAAGAATTCTCAAGCAGAAAAAGTTCAAGGATAAAAGTCTCGCCCGAAATAAACAAATAAAACTAGAATCAATCAGATCAAGTAATACACAATCAGGAGTGATCTAAGAAGACTTCTTTCCCAAAGAGCATAGTATCTGTCAGTGGAGAAATGTGCACAGAATTGACAGACCTGTGGAATTTCCAACTGATACATACAAGTTAGATTGAAAAATAAAAAATCAGAGCCGTATACCATAGCATTCCGCATCAGTAAATAGTAACTGATCATACTAGTTAACAAACTTCTACATATAGTCTGAAGTGTTTTCCAGTGACGGTAACCGTCAAAACGTTGATTCGAATTGTGCTGTCTGCTTCATTGTTGCAAAGCGCTATAGGCCCTCGGATGCAATTAGCGAGTTCATGAAATATTCAGTATGCAAGGCACATACGCCAAAAATATGTGTTATGAGCTATTACAATTTAAATTGTAGCGCTCCAGAATTACTAGAACTGGAAGGGAGTTGAACATGTTTTCTGTTCTGTAACAAAATTTATTTTGATAAATATGTACCATATATATAGGCCGGATTTTATTTGAGTTTTGTGGAGAAGAACGAGTTGTATTTAATGTATCTCCTAGCCTTAAAATGTTAATTGCGCTTCTTTGACGTGCACATGGCGATATTCGATACATATAATGGCACATTCCTGCCAACTGTGACAACCTGCTAATATGTGCTTTCCTAAGATTTGATGACCATATCGTTCACTATAATTTGTGACACTGGGGCCAATTTCCCTAACTCGCACCATGTGCAAACAAAAGAACGCTGTTCTTCCGCAGGCATTCTGGCGATACGATAAACAATCTATATCTTTTGAAGTATTCCAAATGCATCTCCCATCTAATGAGTTACAACTTGTTTACTCAGTTGAACTCTCAGATCATAAATTCCCTTTGTCCTACATATTCCTGGATTCGTTTACCATTGACCTTCTCACATAAGCAAACACAAACCCAATTAGCATCCAATGAGATTCAGCTTATTTGCTTAGCCGAACTCACATCTCATGGAGGCACATTTTCCCTTTCTTTGGTTTAGATTCGTTCCCATGATTTTGATCCATAAAAGAACCAATGTACACACATACATGTGTACCGAGACGATCTTCTCTATGTGATCTGTTCGGTTACCCCAAAGAGAGACTTTACGTCTCTCTTGGAATAGGAAAATACACCCCTTACTTAAGAGAGCTAGTTTCACTGGCCGAATATCTTTTGACAACGTCGGTCTGATGAGAGCCATGTAGCATATAACTTTAACTCTGCTAAGTTATAAGTTTTCTTTAAAATGGTAAAATGATGACATTCTTGGTTTCCAGTGTTTGTTCGCGTGGTCCCATAATAGCTAGCCTTCGCCAGTTTTTCCTGGTGTCTCTGATAGTTTCAGCCAGAGGTGTTCTAAGGAGGATGGTTTCACACTTCTGGATATTGATTTTGAGATTCCAGTTGTCGCAGTATCGCTGAACATCGTTGAAATCCCCTTGCGATAGTCTGTTAATGATTTCAATTTTTGGTGCTGTTCTACATGTTAT
Organism: Microdon myrmicae; assembly: GCA_963931805.1. Lineage (NCBI taxonomy): Eukaryota > Metazoa > Arthropoda > Insecta > Diptera > Syrphidae > Microdon > Microdon myrmicae. The sequence continues at coordinate 109,183,376 of OZ007496.1, forward strand.
CAGATCGTCTGCATACGCAATAGCCTGATGAAGAGACCTTATAAAGTCGTTAGTGTAAATATTAAAAAGGATCGGAGATAACACCGCTCCCTGTTGCAGACCGTTTTTTATTTGGTAAGTAATGATGGAGGTCACATTGCCACTTTTGACGACGAATTTCCTTTCATTCAATATTAGCTTGTAGTATAACCCTTCTAGCCAAACCGTCTCGAAGGCCCTCTCTAAATAAATCAAACCGGCACCTGTGCACTGTTTCAGACTTTTATTCCACTGTATGTCTGAAACCAGTTTAGTTGCGGCATGTGTGGTTTCATGACCAGCTTTAAAACCAAACTGGTTATTTGGAATAATGTTATTGTCCTCAACCCATTCAAGTGCAGCCTTGTTTAGAACCTTCTCAAATACTTTACTGATACTCGGTAACAAACTGATCGAAGGCAGATTTTTTGGGTTTGTTCTGTCTTTTCCCTTTTTGGTAACGGTTGGATGATGGCCGTTTTCCAACGTACTGGATAGTGTGCGTTGTTCAGAGCGTTGTTAAACAAGACTGCATATATGTCAATTGCGATTGGAGGAAGATGTTTTAGTACTATATTGGGTACTCCATCGATTCCAACTGATTTTTTGTTTCTTAATGATGCAAAGACGCCATGGATGTCTTCTCTAGTGATCAAAAGGTTGTTGGCGCTTTCTACAGTCATCTCGACGTTTGCCGTATTTTCATTATTGAATTCGATAAAACCTTGGTTTCCTGATCGCCACTGTGAAATGTCATTTCGAAGATGACGATAATTCAGTAAAACTCTATCTTCCAAGCCATGGTTGCGACGAATTACTTCATTTGCCTTGTACAGTTCTTGAAAGACGGCCCCTACAACATTCACTTTTTCCAAGGGATCTTCAAACACAAAAACTTCGTCATTTAGGATGGCGTTGTTTGTGTCTATGTCTATATTTGCCAGCATTCGTTGGTTTTCATCAGTTCGTGGTATTTGGAGACACTGAATCTGGTTTTCATTACTCCGTCTAAATATTTTATTAATTTGCGGGAACATACTAGGGTTGTTGGATTTTACCGCCCGAACTTTGTTGTTCCAATACAAATTTGCTGATAGCCTTTAGTTGGCTTTTATCAGCTGTTGTAGATTTTTTAATCTGGACTTCAGTGATAATAACACAACCCCCATTTTTCTTTTCACATTCAACTGTCGCGGTCGTTCACTGAAAACCAACTCACTTTAGTTTTTGTTTTCCTCCCCGACAAAACTTTCATCTTTCGTCGTGCGGATCGTAGGATATCTCCTTTGTTTTGCATGGCCCTTTTTCCCCGTTGCCGCTTCCTTTCATAATCCTTTCGACGTCGGTTCAACGGGGAAACATAAAGGGGCAATCAGCCAAGGATCTTGCAAATGTGCATTTATGATCCTTTTTGTGGATGCTATAATAAAACGAGCGTGTAGTTCGTTTTTATTGTCCTAATTGCTTGGTTACCTTGGTTTGGCTGAAAAGGAAACGAGGTTGTCTGTGGGAATTGGTTTGGGTAAACCATCCTTTACAGAGTCATAAAATTGCCGTCGTGCATTTTATGATTCATACCAACTTTACTTGAGAGTTGGTCATCTGGTCCGCAGATTTGAATCCAGGGGAATTTACGTCTTGAACATCGAGTTCGTATATCACGTCTTGGATTTATGTTGAATTCAATATCGGCAAATTGAACGTTTAGTTCAATTTGTTTGATATTGGATTTGATATGGGCCCGTTTAGTGTATTGGGCAATGCTAGGGCTTGGGGAGTGCTTCATCCTTTTAGTGGATGCTTTTGCGTGTACTGCAATTAATTGGTGAAGACTGGCTCCAAAAAGGTATATATTAATGGGTGGGTGGTTTTGGACGTAACATATCTCCGCCTTTTTTTAATTTGTCCCATGTGACAATTTGATGGGACAGGATAGTGATTTTCCTAAGTCCACCAATTATGTTACCGGGGCCCAGCTGCCCCATATAGAATGGTAGCTAACGATTCTCCCGTCTAGCTGTATTGAAGGGTTTTATCTCGATAAACTGAAGATCATTACAGTTAAGCTCTCGTAGCGTTTGTAATATAACTTCTGGTTCTGTTTCAGTGTCGACGCCTTTTATTAGAACCGTTATATTCTTTATTGCTTTCAGGGGGTGTGTGGAAAATTCCCCCATAGACCTTTTTAGCACATTTTTCGTTTTTTCGAAGTCGTCAACCGAATTTGTCTGTACGGCAAACCCGTTTCCTGTCAGTTTTTTAATTGAAAAATCCTTCCCAATAGAAAGCTTACATACACTTACCAGTTCTTTACAGTCTATATCTGTTATTTTGATGGGTGGCATCTTCGCTTTTCTTTTTGCTGCCTGTTGCCCTTGTTTTGGTTGTTGTTGTGTAATTTGTTGCGATGGACATCCTTTTTGTTGGCTAGGCTTTTGTTGGGCACATTGATGCTGTTTTTGCTGCTGCTGTTGTTTTACAATTAGCTGTTCTTTTTCAGCCAATTCCTTCTTTTTGCGATGCTTCTCAGCTAATTGAGCCCTTGCTTCAGGCTCGCTGATTTCCTCCTTTTCCTCCAGTGTCTGAAACCAGTTTAGGTGCGGCATGTGTGGTTTCATGACCAGCTTTAAAACCAAACTGGTTATTTGGAATAATGTTATTGTCATCAACCCATTCAAGTGCAGCCTTGTTTAGAACCTTCTCGAATACTTTACTTATACTCGGTAACAAACTGATCGAACGCAGATTTTTTGGGTTTGTTTTGTCTTTCCCTTTTTTTGGTAACGGTTGGATGATGGCCGTTTTCCAACGTACTGGATAGTGTGCGTTGTTCAGAGCGTTGTTAAACAAGACTGCATATATGTCAATTGCGATTGGAGGAAGATGTTTGAGTACTATATTGGGTACTCCATCGATTCCAACTGATTTTTTGTTTCTTAATGATGCAAAGACGCCATGGATGTCTTCACTAGTGATCAAAAGGTTGTTGGCACTTTCTACAGTCATCTCGATGTTTGCCGTATTTTCATTATTGAACTCGATAAAACCTTGGTTTTCTGCTCGCCACTGTGACATGTCATTTCGAAGATGACGATAATTCAGTAAAACTCTATCTTCCAAGCCATGGTTGCGGCGAATTACTTCATTGGTCTTGTACAGTTCTTGAAAGACGGCCCCTACAACATTCACTTTTTCCAAGGGATCTTCAAACACATTGGATTATATTTCTGCCTTTTTTCAATTTATCCCATGTGATAATATGATGGTTCAGGATAGCGATTTTCCCAAGTCCACCAATTTTGCTACCGGGGCCCGGCTGCACCAGGAAGAATGGTAATTTACGATTCTCCCGTCTAGCTCTAGCTGTATTGAAAGGTTTTACCGCGATAAACTCAATATCATTAGAGTTAAGCTCTAGTAGCGTTTGTAATACTACTTCTGGTTCTGTTTCAGGGTCAACGCCTTTTAGTAGAGCCGTTATATTCTTTATTTCTTTCGGGGTGTACGTGTAAAATTCCGCGGTGGCCCTTTTTAGCACATTTTTCATTTTTTCGAAATCCTCAACCGAATTTGTCTGTATGACAAACCTCTTCCCTATCAGTCTTTTAATTGAAAAATCTTCCCCAATAGAAAGCTTACATAGACTTACCAATTCGTTACAGTCCGTATCTGTAATGTTGATGGGTGGCATCTTCGTTTTCCTTTTTGCTGCCTGTTGCTCTTGTTGTGGTTGTTGTTGTGTAATCTCTTGCGGTGGACATCCTTTTTGTTGGCTTGGCTTCTGTTGTGCACATTGTTGCTGATTTTTCTGCTGCTGTTGTTTTACTATTAGCTGCTCCTTTTCAGCAAATTCCTTTTTCCTGCGACGCTTCTCTGCTAATTGCGCCCTTACTCGGGCTAGCCTTGTTTCAAGATCGCTGATTTCCTCTTCTTCGTCCTCAGTCTCGGTACTCGCTAAACATGCAAACATGTTATTGGTGACATGGCCGTCATTATATGGAACCGGGAGGAATGTATTGTCCTCTTCCATTTTTTGCGCCTTTTCGAGCAAGTCTGCTATTGCCTCGTTTGGCTTGTTTATTTTTGCTGTCGCTCGTGTTAGTGGAGAGCTCGCCGGGCGTTTTATTAACGCGGACTTCGGTTTCAATTTTTTAATTGTTTTGTTTTTTGTCTGCCATTCTGCATGCTGAGGGTCGATACACCGAGCTTGTTGCATCCAAGATAGCAGGCCAGTCTTTGTTTTAAACCAGTTATTAGGTTGGCTTCACTTTGTAATTTCTGTATAGTTTAGTTCCTTTTGTTTCTTTTTTATTTTTATTTGTTATTTCTGTTTTGTTTTTCTTTTACTTCTTTGTTTTCCTTATTTGAATTTTGGTTTTTGTTTTTTTTTTTGTTTTTTTTGTTTTGCCAAACACGTGCTCACACACACTCTCACAGTGGGTTAGTATTAATATGTGTTTGTTTTGACTGTCAAAACCCGTGGCTTCGTTCTCTTTTATTCCATTATATTCATATATAATAACTTTGTTTTTACTGTTTTTATCAAGAGAATTTATTTATTTAATTGGTCTTTGTATGTTCACTGTCGCTGTCACTTTTCACACAACAAAACACGGCGCGAAAACAAAACTGTACTGTATTGTTCATGTATTTGGTATACCTGCTAGGTGACGTAATGTGGGAAGACAATTAGAATGTAAAACGTATGAAAGGCAGGACGAACCGTACCGTCTGAATGTTCATACACTTCGACAATACAGTCGACAGTGAGAGCTGATAGAAGACACATCCTGGACAGTGAGAGCTGATAGAAGACACATACAAATTAAAATTTATTTATAACAAAATAAATAAATAAAAAAATTTAAAATTTAAATTTAAAAAAAAAAAAAAAGTTTGGAAAAAAAACAGTGAAAAAAAAATTTTTTTTTTTCGTGGACAGGAATCAACTTTAGGTTCGATTATTTTTAATTTAACCCATATTTGCGAAATTTATTTACTATTTGTTTTAATTTAGAAGGATTTTTTAGGTCTGCTTGTTTCCCTTCCTGGTTTTTGTTTGTTCCTCTTCTCTTTTCCTTGCGCCCCACGCGTTTCTTGTTTCTATTTGTGCTCGATGTTTGCGAACTCGAAATAGATGGACACCTGCTCTTCTCGTGGTGTGGGCCATCAGCCCGATCAGGGCATGATGGCTCTCATAAAGAGATTAAGGGAGGACCTCGAGGCTCTCAAGGCAGAGAACGCTGTCTTGAGAGATAAATTGTCGCGACTGGAAGCCGCACCACCCGCATCACCGTTCAGTGCCAGTTCGGAGGCTTCTGATTCGGAATCGGAGCTCGAGCCCGAGTTGGAAAGTTTCACTGAGAATCAATGGACGACGGTGACTCGCGCACCCCCACCCCAAACTCGTCGGAAAACACCACTTCCAATACTAATCTGCGAAGGAGGACCCTCCAATAAGCGTGTGGCCACCGGCTGTCCGCCAATGCCGCACCCCAAACAGTTGTCGAACCCCGCGATAACTCCAACTCATGTGAAGGTCGTACCTCCGCAGCAGCCTTGCCCACCGCGGTCAACTCCATTAATTAACCCAAAACCAAAGGCTGCTTGTGTTCCCAACACTGTTCAGCCAGAGGTCGGGGAACGCCCACTTGTTACTAAGAAGAAACAGCAACCCGGAGTCTTTGCACGAGACCCCAATTTAAAAAATTTCGTCGGTGACATGAAGCGGCTAGGGATTTCTAACTTCAGGGCAAAGACCTTAAGCCCATCCCTAAACAAAATCATAGCCTACGATAGGGAAACCTATCGCACGGTTAACGACAACCTCAAGGCCAAGGAGGTGAATTATTACACCTTCACTCCGGCCGACGAAAAGTCGAGGACAATCCTCTTAAAACGAGTCGCAGCCTCTTGGGAAAAGGACGACATCGTAACTGCTCTTGAGGCAACATTTTCTAACGTCAAATTCATTGACGTCAAAAAATGCTCTCCCCCACAACGGTTTGTGAACATCAGACCGCAAAAATACACCAAGCTGAACACATGGCAGCTTCTCCTAGCCCCAGGAACCGACATAGATTCCATAATACGGACAAAGTCGCTTCCAATCTTGCATCAGCAAGTTGTCTTCGAGGTATTTCATAACAGAGAAATACCTCAATGCAGACGTTGCCAACGTTTCGGGCATGTCTCCCGAAACTGCAACATGAGTCGCCGTTGCGTTCGTTGTGGAAAATCCCACGATATTGGCAAGTGCGAACTACCGCTAGCGAAATACGATCCCGCAACAAATGTGCAGGATGAAATAACACTGCCAACTTGCTGCAACTGCGGCAACAAAGGGCATCCGGGTAGTTATAGAAATTGTCCTAAATATAAGGAAATTAAACAAACATCCAAGGAGACTCGAGCTAAGCAAACAGCCAAGTCAGACTTCGGAAAACAGGCCACATAAAACCTCATCCAAAATGGATTCACATTTGCCGACATGCTTAGGGGTCAGCAGGCAAGGAATATAAAAACTCTTCCAACTCCTCGCCCTCAAAAACATATTCAAGTCCCTAACCGAGCCCCGGTAAAGGCCAACACGACGCCTCAAATTCAAGCGGCGGTGCAAAAGCTTCCGAGGGGGCAATCTTCAATGCTCGAGAAACTACTTAGTTTCTCTCGCTTAATTGAGGATATCCGACCCCGATATGAGAAACTATCAACCGAGGCAGAGAGGGGAGCACTCCTTTTCACTGCATATGCAAGACATACCCTCCACAATGGATTCCAAAATTAAAGTTATCCTCTTAAATGTAAACTCCCTTGTTTCGCATTCCAAGCGTATGATAGTCTCTGACTTCATAAAGGAAAACCGGGCGGACGTGGTACTTGTAACCGAAACTAGGTTGCATCCATGTCACCGTCCCGTATTCCCAAACTTCTCCATGATTCGAAGAGATCGAACCCTCACTGGCGGTCCCACCATCAACGGAGGTGGAACTTGTATACTGGTTAATAGCGGACTTCGCCATGAAGCTATTGACCTCCCACACCTAGAGTCCATAGAGGTGTCTGGAGTTGAACAGCATCTGGCTAGTAATGGTAGAGTGAATATATACTCCGTATACCACTCGCATAAAACCAATAATGGCCCCATTAATCCCGAAGATATCGGCAAACTAATAAGGACCTCGGGGCATACACCCTTCATCATAGGCGGCGATTTTAACTCCAGACATCCCCACTGGAACAACTCTGTCTCTTGCCCAAATGGCACAAAACTGTACCAATGTTACACCGCAAACATGTATGCCCTCAACTTCGAAATAGTCGCACCCGCGGTTGGTACTCGAGGTAACTCAATTCTGGACATATTTATTGTGTCCAAAGACTTACTTCCACAAATCACTCCTCCTCGAGTTTCAGCGGGTGTATCTGACCACAACGCTGTGACCACATTCATTCGCGGCTATCGAGCATCTCGGGCTCATATCAGATACATACCCGATTATGGGCGGACAAATTGGGACAACTTCAATATTACATTGAACGATAAACTCCACCAATTCTCTCTTCCCACTGACAGGAACCTAACGACGGTTGAGATAAACAACGCTGCAAAACGACTTCACGAGATTCTAGTTGAAACTTCGGAGACTCATGTCCCGAAGTACAAACTTGAAAAGACCTATCAGATCCCCCAGGACGACCTCACTCTTCGTCTCATCCGGGAGCGTAAAAAGCTCTGCAGAATGAGATATCGTCACCGCTTTACGCAAAGGGAACCATTATTGCGATCCATTATTCACAATATTGGTATACTGATAAAACAGAGAATCCAAAACAATCGTACCCGACAATTGGAAGACAAGCTGAGGGGTATTCAGATGGACCTGAACGTTTATAAAAATGTTAAGAAGATATGTGGCTCTTCCCGCATCACTGGGCCAGTTATGCACAATGGTGTTGTTGTCAATAACGACACCAATAAAGCAAATATCATCGGAGAGACCTTCGAAAACAATCACAAACTCACTCTCCAAGATGGCGACCCGGAAACTATTGCAATCGTTAGTTCAGAGGTCCACAGTAAGTTGGACGACTTCAACGAGCCAATTGTTGTCTTTAACCCAACTAACAGTGCATACTTCGATGACACACGTGATAATGGTCACGGTTTCATCACACCAAATACCCTACAGAGTCTGGTTAAATCTCGACACCCTAAGAAGTCACCTGGTATCGACAACATGTCATACCACTCGTTGCGAAGGCTTTCTGCCTTATTCTTTATAAAGCTCTTCATTCTGTTCAACCATGCTTACAACGTGGGGTACTTTCCCCAAGCTTGGAGGCACGCTATTATTTGTCCAATAGCAAAAGTTGGGAAACCAACGTATCACCGCTCAAGCTTTCGCCCTATCTCGCTTCTCACTTGCATCAGCAAAATATATGAAAAATTCATATACGAGAAGCTAAATAACTTTGTCAGTGCCAGGCACCTAATACCTGATTTCCAATTCGAATTTCGAAGAGCGCACAGCACCACTATGGCTCTCAATTTATCTCAAAACCTCTTTAATAAGGAATCCACCGTTGCGGTAAGCCTAGACATTGAAAAAGCTTTTGATATCGAAGGTCTCGCTTTTAAACTACTGAATACTGGCCTCAGTAGAACGATATGTAGCATCATCTACCAGTTCGTTCGAAACAGAACCTTGCAAGTTAGAATGAATGGAAAGCTTTCCCGAACTTTTCATGCCGCTGCAGGCGTACCACAGGGCTCCATTCTAGGCCCCATCTTATTTAATATTTACACCTCCGATATTCCACGCCCTGTGGACGGGAGAGTAAACCAAATATGCTATGCGGATGACGTCCTGGTGTACACGTCAACCAAATGCCCTAACCTCGCAACAAATCGACTCAACCGTCACTTGGACGAACTATATCAGTATTACAGTCGATGGAAAATCCGGCTTAATCCATTAAAAGCAGTAGCCATAATTCTGAGTAGTAAACACTCCCAACCTGCTTCTCGATATTCACAGAATATTCGAATAAAAATGGGAGATACTACGATTAGACCACAGGACAAGATGAAATATCTCGGGGTCACTTATACTCCAAAAATGAATTTCATCAAACATGTGACCCACATTCTCCAAAGGGGCCTCGGTCGGTCTAAGCAACTGCACAACATCTTGAAGTGGAGGAACAAAGTTGACACCAAAGTTAAGCTTCTCTGCTATAAGCAGCTAATCCGATCTGGAATATCGTACGCCTTTCCCATATGGTCCTGCATATCTTCGGCTCAAATGGAAAGACTTCGGGTTTTCGAAAGGAAACTCCTCAGAAGATGCACCAATCATTCTAGAAGGCCTGACGGTCGTCATTACCCCAACTCTCACCTATACGAAGGCGCCTCCATTACCCCTATCGACGAGTACTTGCTTCAATTAGCATATAAGTACCTTGAAAACATTCAGAACAGGGAGAATATACTTGTACGGGACTCTTGCGTTCTTGACCCTTCTCTCTCTCGATCTCTTCGGATCAAACCCCCACAATTTCTTCTTCAGTACAAAACTGAAGAAAGCACCCTTCCCAACAACATTCCCCTCTATAATAGAGGATTCCTGGACCCATCCCATAGGGTCTACTATTAACAAACCAAACACACGAACGCACAGTACAAGACGGCACAAACACAAACATACACACCGACCAAAGAGCAGATTATCAGACGCCAAAGACGTGATCTGCGTTTACTACTGCACCCAAGACCCACCGGTCTTGTATGATTTCTTTCTCCTCTATAAAAGTAGTTAGAAAACTTTTGGACTAACACTGTCCACACTATCCTTGGATACCCGCCCTTTTTTCTTCTTTTTTCAGATGCCGCGAGACCGAGCCCAACATCCTCACGGATGTGGGTGATTCTGGTTGTCGCAAGATGACCAGAAGTCAGAGACAAGATGAAGGACACCTATGTCCTGTCTCGCTAAATTCGGCCTTCTCGCCACAATTTTTTTTTTTTTTTACCGTCTGAACGTTAGCTGATGAATGAATGATTTTTAAGAAACGTTTGCTCTTCAGAGTGTCGTTTTGTAAACTAAACTTACTCTAACATAAAATCTTATATCTAGGTTTATTTCTCTACCTTGCAATATAATATCTTTCTCACAATGGATCACAATTACTGTAATATTCATTTTCGTGTTTCCACGAGTTCTTGCTAATTATCTTGGAGTTTGTTCATCTGGATGAAATGTGCAATTAGGTAACATATGTTGTGATATACATTATATTCTAATTTGGTTATTCCATATTTTATGTTTCTTTGAATTTTTGTTATTTGTTACCTTTTGAGTTTTGTTTTTAATAATATTTCTGTCTGAACAAAATGTATAATTGGGTTACACATTTTGGTTGATGGGTTTTTGTGTCGTCAAAGATTCTTTGACGTAACATGCGTGCGAGGTTCGTAATACAAAAAATTTGCATATTGAGTAATTGTGTGGAAGTTACTTGTAAATACCTTTAAATACTTATAAATACAGTTAAATACGTGTAAACAATGAATAAATACTTTTAAATATTGTTAAATATTGGAGACTCAAATGTGTTTTGAATTCTAAGTGAGTGAACCTAGTTTAAATCCTGAAAAGGTACTTTTTGGTGATGAAAATGGATAATGTGTGAAGAGAAGAGACAGCCGATTACCCCTTATTCTGGTAACACAGTCATCGGACTCACGATTAGCGTGTGTGGTAATCAAGGTAGAAAATATGATCAACATCATCATCATCATCGGCACTACAACCGGGAACCGGTCTTGGCCTTATTTAGCAAGTCCTGAGGCTTGTTAAATTTTCCATAATGATTTATTTTGTCTGGGCAAGGTCATTAGTCTTGCGCCAGGGGCTCCCCGACGAGGAATCGAACCCCGGTTTCCCGGGTGACAGGCGGGTATACTAACCACTATACTATCGAGGAGCCCAAAAAATACGATCACATACATTTATTATGTCGAAATATTCCTATATAACTGTAAACCAAACCTAAATAATGTGTGATCATAATAGTCTTATGGTTTTCAAAGTTACGAATGTTACCCCCTGCGCAGTTGTAATAGAGAAAAAAAGAAATGCGTTTTGTACATGACAATGTACAGAGTGTGACAGTATTCTCGTTGGTCTTGCCACAGAAAATCAATTAATGTTTAATTTTACCTGTGATTGTTTTCGCTGCGTGCCGCCTGGTGAGATTTTCATTCCCAGTCAATTGTTTATATGCTTTTCGAATATCTTGAGTAGATGCATGACGAGTCACTCCAAGACTTTTATATGGGTCACCTAAATTGATGGTGCATACAATTTTGTTGACCTCCAATTAACTGGGAGCACAAATTTTGCCTGATGATTTATCAATTTCGAGAATTACTCTGCCTCAGCTTGGAATCGATGAACAATTCCGAAAATTTGTTTTTTTTCCTCTACGAAAATTTCTTCACCATATTGATCTTTTTGTCTGACAGTTCTCAGATTTATTACAACTTTTTCATATAATTTTAATTTTAACAAATTTTACTTTTTTTGTGGGTCTTTTAAAAATCTCCGGACAAGCGCCAAAACCGAATTTTTTACTTACTGCTTTTTTTCTTTACTGCTTTTCTGCCTATCGAAAACGGGATCTCAAAAACCGTACATCAAAAAAAACTTTAACCCGTTCTCTCTTTCGCTCCCCATTCACGTCCACTTCGAAAACCGAATTCGAACTCGAAGAACTGCACGATCCACACCCGAATCGGGGCGTGTTCGAAAACTCACTTCTGGATCGTGCAACTCCTCCACCACCTTACCATCATACCTCCTTAAAACAAATTATATTAAAATTACAAAATGATTAATTGATGGGGTGGCGGGTGCACGTAACATACCCCCCCCCCCCCCCCACAAGACTGCGTGGCATTCTTAGGAGAGGAATAACACGCCGGAGAGTGGGCGGCGGAGAGCAAACAAACAAACAATCAACAAACCAACCAATAAATAAATAAATAAACAAATAAATAATCCAACAATTACATATATATAAATAAACTAGGTGTTAAGGTTAGTAAGGATTATACTACTTATATATTAGTGTTAGTAGGAAATAAATAAATAAATTGTGCTTAAGTGCTAATGTTAGTACGTTTTAGGCTACCTATATACCAGGGTTAGTAAAAATAAATAAATAAATAACACTGATGTATTAACCTAAGATCTCACCTAAATATTAATGTTAGTGTGTACTTTCTACTGCTTACATATTAGGGTGAGTAAAAAAAAAAAAAAATAAATAAATAACACTTATGTATTAACCTAAGAGGGGGAACAACAGACAAGCACTCCACAAAACCAAGGACAACACAAACGCCCGCGGCGGGTCCGACACTTAAACCGATGGTCCGACCGAAAGCTCGACCGCCCACACGATCCGGTTAGGACCCCCCTGCTAAGGCGAGGCGATCCCCTCTCGTCCAACCGCTCCAAAATGTCACCCGGCCGGCGAAAACGTCCCGCTCCTATATATTTAATTTACTCCTCCTCTTTTGGACTCGGTACTTGCCCCGGTCCATGGGTTGGTAGATCAGGGGGTTTGTCCCGTTTCGGCGGCAAAACCTACCATCACCCGACATTATAGTGCGCTTTCGCACTTTCATATTTGCGATCCAACCCTCAGCACTGGGGTTTGCCTCTGCAGTCTGCGCTGGGACTGCGCCTGCAGCATTAGGCCTGGCCTTAAAGACTTTTCGTCAGACTCTCAAGTTGGTATCCCTCGACGAAGGTCCTTTACAAGGACGAAGATTCCGAAGGGTAACCAGAGTCTGGCCAGCTAGGATCAGGGACTCCAAGTTACAGGAAGGCTCATCCTTTCCTTAATTGTTTTTTTTTTTTAAATGTTGTCTATAGCTATGGGTTAACAACGTCCGCTGTTCGGGGCTTAACCGGATGACCACGTGGGTAGCACGTGGTTGAACAGCTTTTCGCAGCCCTCCCCTGTATGGGTAGGGTCTCCGGGCGAGTACCTGCCGCCATATCGATCTTAACAGGTCCCTTTGGCACGTCTCCCCGTTCGGCTGCCACATGTTCAACCCTTCCCGTCCCATAGTTGACAAATTGAATGGAGAATGGCACGGGATTTACGGTCGTTCGGGGAAAAACCAAACAACCACCCGGCCCGTCTACCTTACAATTCCGAGACAGGAAGTCGTACCCCAACAATCCGTCTTCCTCCAAACCCGGCAAGGAGTCTACTTTTTGGAAACTGCAGGGAATCTCATGGTGCAACTTGAAATTCCCAGTGCAGCATCTCCTCGACTTGCCTTTGACAAACAGCGCTTGGAGCGTTGTAGATTTATGCACATCCATGCCATATCTAGGATGGAGTGCCTTCAGCTTCAACAGGCTGATCTCAGCGCCGGTGTCCACGATTAGGCGCGTAGGGTTTCTACGGCCAATGTCTAAAGGGAGAGCGACAATCGGGACCTGAGTCGGCGAAAACTGAGAACAGCTGGAGCTGGGTTGCGTTTCTAGTGCGGTCGGGTAGGATCTTGCCGACCCGACCTTGGGGAGTTTCCCGAACTCTCCCATTTTGCCTTATGTCGACACTCTGCCGCCTTGTGAGTGTGTCGACCGCAAAACTCGCACAATGTTCCGCTCCTCCGTTCAGGAATATTCCGCTCGGGAGTCCCACTGGACTCCGAACTAGCGGAACTGGAGCTATTCTTTCTACCCACTTTGGGCCCAATGGGCCGGGGCCGCCATAACCGGCTCCCCGCGCTGCCTGATGCGGCGTCATGCCTCGCATCCGTTTTTGGGGACTTCGAGTCCATGGAGTCGGTTCGCTTATCGCCACCGCTCGACACGGACGATCGTCGCCCACCATCTCTACCTACTCTACCCCTCCCGGGAATCCATACTCTCCGCGCGACTATTACCTGCTTTCCGATTTCGCCGACGCTGTCTCCGACGCCCTCTGCGCCTATTTCTCGCACTTGCCCCAGTCTCCACACGAGTGTCCTGCTCTCGGCTCGCAACAGGTGCTGTTCCGGCGTGCCGCTTGTGGGGAGAACCCTGGGAACCCTGTTGTTGTTCCCACCTTTGCCTGTATTCGCACCCGCGCAAGCTGTGACCTTGTCGGCCACAAAACTCGCAACAGCACCGGACGCTGAATACTCTTGGGCCTGATATCGCCGGCCCGCCGCCCGTAGACGGGGGCTGCGGCTCTGGGGGGGCTCTCCGCTGAAACTGTGGTCGGTGATAAGGCGGTTCTTGCCGTGCGAATCCGCCCTGCTGACCTCTACCCCTGTATGTAGTCTGGGGACCGCGCGTCCTCGTCGGACGATCCGGGCAGTCCACCATGTCGTGGCCATACCGCCAACACTCGCGACAGAAGGGAGTGTTTCGTCTTTGTAGACACTCGTCGTATACGTGACCCCCCAGACGGCAAAAATTGCATATGGTCTGGGATTCCAGGGGGTGCGCCGATCGACCAACTGGATCCCTGAACGGATTGTCGCGACCCGATCGATCCTGAGGCGCATACGTCCCCCGAGCCAAGCTCTGCGACTCTCCACTCCGGCTCAAGGAAGGCACGGTATTTGACCACGCTCCCTCGCCAGAGGAGGCCGGAGCATAGGCACCAGCATCCCTTCGATAATTGAGAGGTCCGTACGACCGCTCCCGAACGAAACTATCCTCCCCCCATCGACGACTATCAGACTCTTCGGCCGGCAACACGAATGACACCGCCCGGGGATTAAAATTCGATAAAACCGGCGCCGGCGCCGCGGGGTGATCCCTAAAAGTGGAGGACGGGTTTTCTAAAAGGGTCGAGCAAGTTCCCTGTCCTACATCTAATGATTCTGACGATCGCTCGGCGATTCCGTGCCGTGCATCCACAAATAGGTCGTCCTGCCTCAGCATTTCCCTACGAGCTCGTTCAAACCCGGTTAGGTGGTCCACCAGGCTTCGAAAAGGGATATTACCCAACGTGAGGAGGAAGTGCTTTAGTCCTATCTCCCTCAGACCCCTTACCAACACCAGCTTGGCCATGCCCTCAAGCTGGCTCGCGAAGACGGACCTACCCTGGCGACCATAAATCCGCGCTCAGCTGCCTCCTCGCACCGTACCACGGCCCGCTTCACTCGGGAAACGAAACACGTGGCATCCTCGGAAGGAAGTTGTCGCATTTTGGAGAGTTGTGCACACAACTCCTCATACGACACCCGGGGTTCGTAGGCCTCTCTGAGACGCTGTTCCGCTTCGAGGAAGGTCGTGGGTGGTCTCTCCTCGAACATTCGATAGGCCTCGCCGCTCAGCCTAGAGGGCAGCCACCGGAGGAAGGTATGTTCCTCTTCCACCGCCAGCCCATCCAAGGTCCTTCTACAGCCTTTGAGAAACGAAGAGTGTCTCTCGGCTGTATCTGGACCTTCCTGTCCCGAAAACATGGGGACCGCCTTCGACAAAAGGTCGGAAACCCCACCCGTGTCCAACATGGTCCGTACAGGACATGGCTGCGGGCCCAGCTTAAAATACGAAGGCATCGGTGTGTTTCCCATGCTTTCAACAGCCTGTTTGCTGACGGTGGGAGGGGGGCGCGTTGGCGATCGGTCGTCCACAAATTCGTCCCGCGAATCGTGGAATGCCTCTGGATCCACCTCGTCAACCGGCGGCTCGGGAAATGCCTCGGGCCGAGCCCGGGCAGGTGTGCCCTCTCGGACATCTCTTTGCCGCTGCCTTGTTTGCATCTATAACCAAACTCAATACTTTCCGATGCTAGGACCAAACCCGGAACCCCGAAACAAAACAACACCCGGGATCCTACAAGAAACACAGCAATAAATGCAATATCCCTAACGAGAGAACCAACCCGAACGCGACAGAGTCAATCCGCACACGAGCCGGCTGTATTTTGTTCCCAAAGCGTCCGAGGCGATAATGTTCTATCTCGAAATCTCAGATCGCTAAAGGCCGCACACGAATCGAGGGGGCGCGAAGGGATACGAAAAACAACCTACCAACAAAACAACAAGCAACACGATCACCAAACGAACACTCCCAAAGGGACGCTCACACCAACCGTAGCAACAAAACGGCAGACCACGCCAGCAGCGCGACAGGACAAACAACAACGACACCGCCCGAGAAGAGAGAGAAAGAGAGAGAGAGAAAGGGGGAAGCAAATGAATAAATAAATATGTAAATAAATATTTAAAGAGGGAAACAAAAAAACTAAACGTGCCTCTTGTCGCGTATGAGAACCATAACCACTTTTGGTCACTTTTGCAACACAGCAAAAAAAAAAAACAAACAAAATCCACACGCGCAACCGAAGAGGAAGAAAAGCAGAATAATAAATAACAATCTTAATATTAATATCAGAACACTGCTACTGTGATACAAACATAATTCGCACATAACATTGGTAATAAATAAATAAATAAAAATAATCAAATAAAACAGCAGCGACTACTTTACAAATATAAACAAAAAAAAAAAAACAAAAAAAAAAAATACATATAAATCTCCTCGTTTCCTGTGACTCTAAAGCACAGCCAGGAGTAATTAATTTCCAGCGTCAGGTTGGATGTTATCACTGGTAAAAGTTTCGATGATTCAGGAATTTGCCGATCCTGTCCGCAGCGCCAGTTGTGACAGTATTCTCGTTGGTCTTGCCACAGAAAATCAATTAATGTTTAATTTTACCTATGATTGTTTTCGCCGCGTGCCGCCTGGTGAGATTTTCATTCCCAGTCAATTGTTTATATGCTTTTCGAATATCTTGAGTAGATGCATGACGAGTCACTCCAAGACTTTTATATGGGTCACCTAAATTGATGGTGCATACAATTTTGTTGACCTCCAATTAACTGGGTGCACAAATTTTGCCTGATGATTTATCAATTTTGAGAATTACTCTACTTCAGTTTGGAATCGATGTACAATTCGGAAAATTTGTTTATTTGTCCCTACGAAAATTGCTTCACCATATTGATCTTTTTGTCTGACAGTTCTCAGATTTATTACAACTTTTTCATATAATTTTAATTTTAACAAATTTTACTTTTTTTTGTGGGTCTTTTAAAAATCTCCGAACAAGCGCCAAAACCGAATTTTTTACTTACTGCTTTTTTTCTTTACTGCTTTTCTGCCTATCGAAAACGGGATCTCAAAAACCGTACATCAAAAAAAACTTTAACCCGTTCTCTCTTTCGCTCCCCATTCACGTCCACTTCGAAAACCGAACTCGAACTCGAAGAACTGCACGATCCACACCCGAATCGGGGCGCGTTCGAAAACTCACTTCTGGATCGTGCAACTCCTCCACCACCTTACCATCATACCTCCTTAAAACAAATTATATTAAAATTACAAAATGATTAATTGATGGGGTGGCGGACGCACGTAACAAGAGTCGATATTCATCTTGACGTCAATATCGGAAAACAATACTCATTGATGAGTTACACATTAACCAATCGGACTCTGCGTCAATTGCGGTTAAAACACCTGGAGATATCCAATGCTTCTGCTCTTAACTCACGATGTTTTTCAATTGCAGACCTCCAGATGTTAGTCAAAAAGCTCAATCGGTCCCCTACAGATCGCTTGGCGCGAAATCAGTGTTGGTGATTATTTTGAACTGGGTTGTATTTCAAGTATTTCATCAGCTCGGTATAAATGGTTTTTTCCATCACCTCGAACAACATGGACAGTAAGGCTATTGTCATCTTATATTGTCACATATATTTTCTGAATATCACTTGTACTAAGTTAAGTACATGAGCGCTCTGCCCTCACCAAATTCAAATTAGAATTCAAATATTGGGCGGTAATTTTGCGGGAGACAGACTTTTTTTTAATTTTGTAAACCAAAGTTACAACGCTGTCCCATTGGTTCACAAACCAGTTGTGTTTTTTTTTTGTTGTAAATTCTGGTAGCCAATAGAAGCTAAGAACTAAGCAGCAAGTTTTGACTTCTTAAATTGATGTTCAGTCTTGTCTTGGTGTTTACATAAACTAGTGACATTTTAAAACCCATAAGCGGATCTCATAAGTTCTGATTAATCAGCATGCAATATTTAACTATTGTCAAAGCTAAACGTTAGTACAAATTTGATTCTTTCGGGTTCATGTGTTCATGATAACTTCTCTTCAAAGTCCAGTGCACTCAAAAAAAAAAAAAAAAAAAAAAACGACTATAAATTGAGGGTATACACTGATATAGCTTCCATAGAGGACATGTGCGCAGAATAGGGAACGGTGGCCAAGCTGAGTAAGTGAGTTCATGAACTTTCAGGTTTGTATGGACCAATAAATAGAATGGAATAGATAGCAATCGACACATGGATATTTAAGAACTTCCCCTTGGACGCTTTTAATAACATTTCTTTGAAAAGGATCCGCTCTTAGGTGTGCTTGTCAGAGATTCCTGGAATAGAAGTCTAATAACTGATTCATTTTTCTGTTTCCCTCTTGACCTCAAGCGTTAAACTTTCTATTGCCTTCCTGACGTCTGTTCAACTATAAATAGCCGTATTTCTTCTTGATAATAATTCCGTTTAATTTTATTTCCAATTTCCGGTACAGTCCTCAGACATTTATTGAATATCCCCAAATCAGTTTAACGTCTTTGCTGAGAGCTTTGCTCCATGGGGAATGCCAAATACGACTGCACATATATTGTCTTTTAGAAGCAGTTCCTCAAACAATCCGGCAATCAGTGTGTTTACGTTTTAGTGAGATATTTCCGTACGGACGGAATTCAATTCGTTCATTGGTTTCGACGGAAGTCATAGACTCATGTCTTGATGACCAATTGTTTTTTTTCTTGGCAGCGATACTTCATCTTTACTTTTCTTCTTTTAAATTGGATTGCATTGGGTGTATATTTTTAATGATTCGCATTACAGTATAAGTGATATATATTTTTTGTTATCGTTATTATATTTCCAACCTGAGTTGTAAGGAGAAACAATGTTTTGAGGGGATTCTTGGTATGTTTCGAATATAACTGTCATACTACGTTACTTGCTTACCAATTTTTGGATTTGTTGGTTAAGACAAACTTATCTGTGTTTTATTTTCTATTAAAATTTGTTAGCGATGTTTAGATGTGAACAGAATACGCGGAAAAAGAAATTATGAATATTAAAAACTGCAGCAAACCAGGACACGGCTACAACTCAAAAAGTCAACTGAACACCTAGTGCATTATAACCTCTCGAAAAAAAAGATTTAATTACTGCAGTCGTAGGTAACCAAACAATACATCGTTATGAACCTACAAATCGACTGATCCGGCTGTGTACTACAAAAGAGTGCGTATTGTGTATACCGAGATTAATCAATAAGAAACCGGTCTCATCCCAATTGGTGGCGGATAAGTGACGAAGAATGGGCTATGTGTCGCCAAATATACTATAGTATGTCTCTCAGGCGCAGTGTTTCAGTTTCATTTTCCCATCCGGCATCCCTAATTACTTATTTTATGTTTACTTTTATTTGTTGTTGGGGGGGGGGGGGGGGGGGGGGGGGGGGGGTTGACATGTAGTCTCCACGTGACACCCCTGGATACCCATATTGGCACCCGCCAAGGAGTGAACCAATTCATGCAGCGACATCCTGAGAAAGATTGGCGCAAGGCTAATAACCTTGCTCGGGAAAAACAAATAGCTATGGACAATTTAACAAATCTCGGATAAGGATCGGATACCGATGCAGAGACTTGTTAAATAAGACCAAGATCGGATCCCGGTTGTAGTGCCTATCATGATGATGATGATTTATTTCTTGTTTATGCTTTTTTATACATTTTGTTTCGCTTTTTGATTTTTGTCAGCCAACTAAAAAAATAAAAGTAATAAAAACACTAAAGTATAGAAAACAAAATATATATATATATATACGTAAAGACAGTATAATTTCTTTAGTGTGGAAGGCGCCACGCTTCTCATGTTGCGCGTGGTTTTTATTTTAATGGCCGCCAGATGAGGCGCTGGTTGATAATAAAATAATGGATAGACACCGACACGCGGTAAGGCTGACAGATACGCTCATTACAAATTTGTACACACGTGCTGCCGTATCAGTCGGGGAAAAATAAATAACAGGAAACAGCAAACTTAAATTGTCGTTTCTTTATTATAGGTAAGTTTAATGTGAGACTATTGTATGTTATGTTATGTTAATTAATTTATAAATAAATCACTTTATTATAGAGAAATATATTTTCGTTTGTTTTTGGACTATTGATCTAATATATATATATATATATATATATATATATATATATATATATATATATATATATATATATATATATATATATATATATATATATATATATATATATATATATATATATATATATATATATACATATATATATATATATATATATATATATATATATTGTAGCGAGCTTTGGGTGCTCTGGATTAATTATTTTCATAAAATAAGAGCCGTGAAATCGATTTTCTATTTAAAACTTTATTCCTCTCTTAATGACAAAACGTTCTTCACTTTTTGCTTATCATCCGGTAACACTTCTGTCACTGGCGACTTCTCGTTTTGTTTTTACCGCACATAGTCTCCAGTTTTTCAGTACTTTGTTTTGGAGACCAGCCATATGTCCAGCTGATTGTCATATGTGTCACAATATATATATATATTGATATATATCCTGACAGGCATATTATATTTGCGGACGTAAAGTCCTTTCTTCGTCACACCTATTACCAGTTAGGATGAGATCGGCCTCTTTTATCTCTTTCACTGATCATCACACTGAAACGTAGGCAATCTGGAACGTTAGAGATATCGTTATCATGGAGAAATCGTTTATCCCCGGCACAATGGAAAGCGTGGTAAATAATAGGGACTCCGTGTTTGTCTGGGATAAGACTTTTTTTATCCAAAAGAGAACGCTTCTGGGGGAATGAACCCATTCTGGAGCGTACTCTCCATATACATATCATTGAGACAGAATGCTCTCGAGATCAGATTATTTCCACTACACATTGCCCTTGCAGTGTGACCACGGTTAATTTTGATCATGAAGTTATCTATCCCGTTTAGTCCTGATTTGTCGTGCAGACCTTTATTGGGCTAGAACTTCTTATGTTGCGTCTCTGGTGTTCTGTACATTCCAAAGCAGGAACGCGAACACTGCTCCCGAACACCAGAAACTTCTCCATGTACAGTGGGGATATGTTATACCATACCGGGCAGCCATACACCAATACTGGTCGGATGAATTCCGAGTACGAAATTATTCGGGCTTTGGAGTCCAGAGGACTACTACGGAATAAAGTTCTTGTCATTGCATATGAGTTTTTACCTGCGGTAAGAGCTGCTATTATATGTTTTTCAATGTAAAGAAACTGATCTAGCCATATACCAAGTTATCTAACTACAGTTTTTACTTGCAGGGGAAGATTGTTACTTCCTACAATTGAACATTTTTACCAATTCTGTGTTGTGTCCCCCGATGCCCTGAACAAGGGTGTTCTGAAAAGGATAGTTTCTGTTTTCTAAAAATTGATTTTTAATTTTCAGTTGTCGCAAAAACATTTGATTCCATTGAAGTCATCTTGTGGAAGTCTGTTGATGACATAAATCTTTTCGCCAGATCTATACACCAAAATGTCATCGGCGAATGCAATTGCATTTTTGAGAGAACCCACTAGATCACTAGTGTAAATTTTATGCAAAATGGGAGAATTCACAACTGCCTGCTGTAAGCCATTTTTAATGTGAAAAGTGTTGTTAGAGATTATATCTCCACATTTCATCACAAGTTATTTACCCATTATCATTTCGACGATAATGCATAACAAATATTGGGGGGTACTGTGGGGTAGAAGTATGGGTGTGCAGGCGTACTGCACCGCGTTCATTACCACTCCCATCCTCACTAATAGTTCCGCCGAACACTGTCCACCAAGGAAACAAAACCCCGCGACAAACCGTCCACAAGATGTAAAACACACTAGCCTTCTCTGAGTTCAATTTTATTATACGTTCTTAATTTGATAACATGGTGTTGAATTATACATGAATCTGTTGAGTTTATTTGACTTTGCAACAGTAGGGAGCACTTTACAAATGAAACTGAAGGTATGCTTTGACTGAAACTTTTTATATCACGCGCTTTATTTTACTTATATTTTTATCTGATGGGAAGTTATCTTTAAAGTTCCACGTACGCTTAACATAATGTGCATACTAAATCGAACACGCAGGACACTTTGATATTAATAAATCGTACGAAGCACGACCAGCCCTCCACACAATTTTAAACTTAACTTTCTATATTCGCGCAGTCGTATGGTGGGGTTCTCTATATCATATGGAGAAGAACCCACAATCTTAACCTGTAACCCAGCTCTCCATGCAAAATCCACAATAGCATACATCGCAAACCCTGCAACAAGCACATTCCGAACCTTCAACAGAATATGTTCTAATCATCCCCGCATTCATTTTCGCGAAATTGCTTCGGTCAATTCTTTACTGAATTCATATTTCTTCTTTGTGACCAAGCAATCTTAATTTCCCCGAAATTCATATGCCGTAACAAAACGCATATTCAAATTCACAACGGAATATTAACAACTATACCAAGCCGCATACATTTCCCCGAAATGACTTCGGTTAATATCCTATCTAAACGATATTCCTTGCTTGCACCCAGGCAATTTCAATCCAACTTAGCTTATACGGCAAGGATTCATTGGAACTAAATTCCTATGCAGGCATAGTAACTCTTCCTCAAATTCTTAGTAAGTGGCAGCGAGCCCACTTTAGCTATAAACCCGCTGCCACAACTCGATGAGTTTTTGCTTTCGTTAGTCAGTCTTTGTCCAACCGCCACCGAGCGCACACCGTCCCTGCAATTACCCCCACCGATTTTAACCCCCGCTGCGTGCAAACGCGCCAAGTCAGTTGTCTATCCTCGCGAATTTCCGCTGCTCGTGCTGCGCTAATTACCCCATACAAGGTCCATTCGGGACGACCAGCGTGTTACCGTTTGAGAGTCGTTCTTCTTCCCTTAAGAGAAGGAGTTGGAGTTTTACCGCCGAGGAGTTTGCACCCAACACCTGCGTCGATGTCGTTACGTTGTTAGAGTCGAGAAAAGAAAGGAAACTATACGTTTGTGTTCGGTTCAAGTGTATTCGACTACAATCTCAGAATACGCATAACCCGGAGGACGAGTTAGAAATAAACAAAATTTTATACTCCGACAGTAGCAGAACCTTCTCTAATATAAACATTTTAGCATTTTAACCTCAATTGAAAGGAATCATGCAAAGAGCACCATTATAATCATATCAATCACTGTTAGTCTTATCTGCACTACAATTTTGATAAATATTATTTGTAAAAGAGCCAACGAATGCAGTAAAATGTCAGAATTACAAACCCAAGGACTTTTGTTGGGACAACAAATTTAAAGGAGGGGGGAGTTAACGCTATGCACAATCATCGAGTTGACCAAACAAAGAATCTCTTAGCATACCCATAAATAAAGAAACCTTTAGCATACTCATTAGAAAACCCTTAGCATACCCACAAACAAAGAACTTCAGCATACCCATAAATAAAGAATCTGTGGGAGTTCTCTATATCACATGGAGAACCAGCCCACAATCCCAACCTAATTTCGACCGCTAACAGCGCGTCACCTTTTCCGCCGTTCATGCTATTTACCTGAAATACCATGTTTTCCAAATGGACGCATAACTGAATTCATTCTTTTATGCAGATAATCCATAATTGAATTCAGCTACCTTTTTGCCATACGGCAACTCCAGTTTTGCTAGCTCATGAGATTTCCATCGGAAATCACATCATGTCGGTTAGCAACAACAAGTCGAAGCAAACGACGCCGTTGCATCATAGCGAAACCGCTGGGGAATTTATCAAAATATTTAATTAGTTTGTGGCGGTTCCGCCAAACCCCACGGAACGCTTTCCTTAAAAACCCCCATAACACCCATCTTCCCATATAATTTCGCCAATGCAATCGCATTCGGCACACAAAAACGCTGCACGTATTTAGGAGATCAAACCCATGGTCTTAAATTCCCTGTTAAGAAAACTTACCTTCATGCGTCTCTTCGCATACAATTTTCTGTAAGAATTCTTCATGATCTTTTTAGGAATTCCATAACTCCCATCGCTTCCCACCAATGCATTTGCATTTGCCCCAGAAAACATTTCCTTTTCCAAGGACATGTAATGCTTTCAAGCATTATCTGGAATTCCTAAAATTGTTCCTTAATGTGCATATGCACCATAAATACCAAACATTCGGCACCCTTTGTCTGAGTTAAAATACTATGTCGGTCAGCTTATTTTTACAGCTGCAACACTAGCGACTCAATATACAAAAAACCATGCATATCTTTCGTCGCCACCACGAATTGCTTGGCATAACTAAATGCAAGCAAGGGATACGTTTCGGCAATTAGCCCAAGATACGATATACAATTTCCATTGTATAAAGTATCGTATCCCATTAACACCTTTTTACCAACGTCCGTCATAGCGACGTTGCATAAACATGACCCTTATTACGGAGCGAACTATTTGGTCGCCTTATCCTTTGTTCTCGCCGACTGCGTTTCTCGTTGTTCCACTGCTTTCGAACATGTGCAACAACATCGGATCTGAACGTCCACACACACACAACCGGTTTTCTTGTTCCCACAAGAGAGACTTTACGTTACACTCGTGGTAGATAAAACATATCCTAGGCAAGAATATATTCACACCCTTAAGAGACAAGTTTTTCTCTCTCTTCCTTTTTCCTTAAATTTCCCTTTTTACCGAAATCATCTCTGCATGAGATGATGATCGCTAATTCCTTTTCCATCTGCCGACGACAAGAGTCGTGCGAGCTTCCGCGGTCTGTAGCACTGCAGACACGCGATAAATTCGGAGTCGTTTTCGCGTACATACCCAGAGCCGGGGTCGAGTAAAGTTTTAATCATTTTTTGTGCGAAATTTTGAGAACTAAATATATCACGAAGTGAGACGAACAATCGACTAACACAAATTAACTTTATACAAATCCATCGTCAGTGCTAAGTGCTCAACAAAATAAAAATTGCATCCGATCGCGAAATGTATTTCAACTTGTTTATTTTTTGTCTCCTCACCAAACAGTTCTAAAATAAATTAAAATAGAAGCCATTCGAACATTTAAACAGTGCCTTTTACTTTCCTCCTGGTGATGAACGAAAGGTGGTGGAGTTTCGTTCTTTTGGTGGTGTTTTCCTTCAGCGCGATCCTTTCGTTGAGTGACAATTTTGTGGGGACGAGGTAGAACTCTCACCAGATGCGGTGTCTTGACTTCGTACCCCTACAAGTTCTCACGATAAATTACCCTAGCCAATTTGGCGTCATTTCGGCTTTTCCGCAGATCACCCATTCGCTTGGGATCAACGATCTCATTTTACAGGTGAATAGCGCAAACTACATTTTCCTCTCCTCCACAATTCTGTCTTTCCATAGTTCAATGCATTTCGAGATCACCACAGACATCGGACTAGGTCAGTGTAACACCTCGGAGACTGCATTAATACACGCACACTAAGCCAAATCAACCCTGTGTTATTGTGCTTTCCGTTTTCATTTCTTGATCCTTTCTACGCCCATCAACGTGGAACGAATACACAAGTACTTATCCACCTCGATGAGCGTGGGGGATTGAAGGATGCACAGGAGAGCGCAATTACCATTGGCTGGCCAATGTGCAAAATCGAAAAATCCAATTTTATCCCTAATTGGGATCAGTCGCTTGTCGTTTATCACCGCGGTCAGGTCACGTCGCCGCGCTAAATTTTGATTAAATTCTTCGCCTAATGGCAGTCAGTATTTAAACAAGTCACTAATCATACACCATACGGTGCACAAGTGACCGGAGTCGTAATTCAATCATTACAGTGCACGCACGTTCCGAGTCAACTCGCTGTTGAGAATTAGTTGTGTTGGGTATTTTCGCCCTAAAGTAATTTCGTGATTGCTAAAGTTTCTATTAAATAGTGTATTACAAAAGTCAGTTTTCTTGTAACAAAAATAGACTGGTATCCCCACCAAATCTAATTAAAAGGATATTCCGGTTAAAACCGAATAAAAAACATTAACTATAAAAGAACAACCCAGTGCGTTTCATTAATTCGATTTTCCTCCTGGTGAACATTAATCCTCCTTCCTCTGTGAACAATTTTTGACGACGTAAGTGTTGGCGGGTGAGGTGAATCCATGCCCGTGTCAGGCATCAAAACATCGAACCCCCACAAATCCCTTCTCATTAGAATCCCTTAACATATCCATAAATGACTATGACGCCATACCAATGAAAAGGACGCAAAGATACCAATCAATACACATGGGATTTATGACCATCATAGCGAGTAAAAAATATAGAGTACAATCTGCATCTCTGGTGTGTTATGTACGAGAACTCCTCGAGAGAGGTATTGTGTGTGAGAACTCCTCCAGTGTCACACTGAAGTAGAAATTAACCTTTTCAACTAGTTTTAACATTAAAATAAAGAATCATACGAGAGCAAGTTATAGTCTTCTATGAAAATAATTTTTAATATACTAGAAAAGTGTTATTATTTAATTCACGCCACGATAGTCACGATAGTAGATAGTTTGTGGATGCAATGATAAATTCCGTCCGTTCTACAACATAAATAAAACACTTGTAATAAAAAAAATAAAATATCTGGGTTCTTTTATCTTTTAAAACTCATCTATTGCACCAGAAACTGCGTATGCGTATCTGAATTGTTGGTTTTTTAAATATTTTTTTATAGGGTGAAGAGCAGAAAAGGGATCTACTGTATGCCAAAATAACTTGAAGATTGCTTACAAAGAGTTGTACGAAACAAAATATTCATTAATTCCAAAAAAAGAAGCATGTTTTACCAACGCATAAAAGACATTAATACCAGACCCGCCGATTGGTGTTAGTCTGTGGAAAATGTATTAATATCCTTACCGCCGATAATATGTTATTACTGTACAACCTGCCAAATAGGTTTCAGTTTTTCGCATCCACTTCCAAAAGATATTATGTTGCTGAAATGAAAGCTGAAACCACAGCAAAAAGTCATGACTAAAAATGGTAAATGTTATTTAGACTGTTGATTAAGAAAAACCTCAATACTTTATCAACAATCCAGTTTTTTATTCCTGACAATGAGTCTTTCTACACAAAAATCTAGAGGAATAATTTTGGATTCAAATTATGCTTCTGTGACAGAACACTGAACAAAGTGAGCAGCTACATAATGAAATGAAATCATTCAATATGGAAGTTGAGCATTATTTATGAAAAATTGGTCATTAGTCAGAGTTATTTCCGCTTTAATTGAATAATTTATTTGATTTCACCCTACCAGCCAGGTTTTGGAAAAAGGTTTTGAATAACATATTGCTAACCATCCGCACAATCAGTCGTTACCAGCACGCCAAAGAGATAAGGCCTATATCTGACAACAGGAGAAAGCAAAAGAAAGGAAAACAAAATAAATAAAAAAAAAATTCGTCGCGCGAGTGTAAGTGTGCAAGTGTGGATTACAGTGTGGCCGCCACTGAGAGCGGTTGTTTAAAAAAAATATATATATATTGTGGAAACAAACAAAGTGCTAAAGAGCTCGTCACCTTTCATGAAAAGGGGGCAGGCAGACCTGAAAACGATGACACGGAGCCGACTCCAGCGACAGCCTAGTATTATAGCAAAGCGACACAAGCCAAATACAGACGGCGAAAAAAGTGCAAAAGGAAAGAAAAACGAATACACAGGAGCAGGCAACCAATTCAACGAATTGGTTAACTTTGACCCAAGTGAAATCGAATTACCTGCTGATGAAGAAAACAATATCACAGGTACTGCAACAGATCCGGCGGAATTAGAAAAACTCCTTGCGGATATTGACACAAAAAAAGAGGAACTCAATAAACAGAGAAGCAATCCTCAAATTAAAAGACCTGGTGCAGCAACAACAAAGCCAAGAAAATACAACAGCACAACGGAAAAATTAGGAACAACATCAGGAAGCAAACAAAAGCCAGCAAACAAAGAAGATGCAGAAGCAGCAAAAGAACCAGCACATAGTAACCAACAAAAAGGAAAAGGCGCCGCCTATAATACTTACGTCCATGGAAACAAAGGACGTTATAAAATTAGGTGAGTTAACTTGCAAAAATTTCAAAACGAAAAAAATTAATAACTCTAAAATAAAATTAATGTCCGATGATATTGAAGGTTATGCATGATATTGAAGGTTATGCAAAGTAATGACTGCTTTGGGTAGGACAAAAAGTGAGTACTACACGTACACCCCGAAATCGGAGAAAATAATCTCCATGCTCCTAAAAGGAGTTGACCCATGTTTTTCCCCTGAGGAGGTATTCGAGGAATTAAAAAATGTCGAAACCGACAATTA
Organism: Microdon myrmicae; assembly: GCA_963931805.1. Taxonomy (NCBI): domain Eukaryota; kingdom Metazoa; phylum Arthropoda; class Insecta; order Diptera; family Syrphidae; genus Microdon; species Microdon myrmicae. The sequence continues at coordinate 109,211,904 of OZ007496.1, forward strand.
AAAATTTACAATTTATTTAAAACCCTTTTCTACCGCCAACTCCAGAAAACGCAACTGCAAATTGCCTTTCTTTATTGTATCCCTGAGTCCCAACAGTGAAGTTGATGCTCTCCGATACATTAAACACCTCAATCACCAAACAATAAGTTGGGAAAAAATTAGAAAAATCGATTGCGTATTGCAGTGTATGCGTTGTCAACGCTTCGGGCACGCGGCATCAAACTGCCACATGCAATTCAGGTGCGTAAAGTGCCTCTCCGACTATATCATTGGTGAATGCCCCTTGCGCAAGGAACAGCTTCCAGATAGGAAAACACTGTCCTTTGTCCTCTGTAAAAATACAGGTCACACTGCTAATTTTAGAGGATTTCCTAAATTTCAACAAATGAAATTAAAGTTGGAATCCAAAAAGAAACAAGTTGAAGGAGAGACAAAAATGGAAACTCGTTCTTACAACAATCTCGTGGCTCCTTGTGTGTCATATGCACAAATGGCCTATGCTCCTACTCAGCAAGCATCCATGGAGCATACATATAGTAATGGAAGAATGCCTGCGCCAGAGGCACATTCAGAAATAATAACAATGTTATTAACCATGCAAGGACAATTTGCCGAATTTCAAAAAACAATGACTGAACAAAGAGCACGAATAGACAATCTCTATTCAACTCTCCACATCAAAATCTTCAACCCTCCGTCTGAACTAAAACTAAAAATTATAGCTGTGAATGTAAATTTACTAATCCACATCGAAAGATGGGATAATTTAGGCAATCTGCTCCAAGCCGAATGCCCAGATGTGCTCTTGGCTAGCGAAACTAAGCTAAACCAAAGGCACAAAATGGGATACAAAAATTATAACATAATTAGACGAGATCGACCACACTCTACTCGAGGGGGTGGGGTCGCTATCTTAGTTAAGCAAGGTCTTCACCATAAGGTCGTTTACAGCACGGAAGTACACAAATTCCAGGTGCTAGAGGCATGCATTATAGACATTCCGCTAAAAAGTCAAAGGCATCTATATATAGGCGCTGCTCACGCTCCTGAATCTGTTCAAGGTACCCAATTTATCTGTGAAATCGATACGCTTTTCCGAAGTCTCAAGTTAGATTCGGAAAACAATTACTTTTTAATGGCAGGTGATTTTAACGCCAAGCACAATGCCTGGGACAATCTGACCTCGAACACCAGAGGCAATGCCTTGTTTGATTGGTGGAAAACAAATGCGATCGAGCATAAACTAGAATTGTACGCTACAAGTACACCGTCTTATCGAAGAGGTAACTCCTTCCTGGATTTACTTATGTCAGATGATCCACATTGGTCGCGTTTCGATCACATAGTAAAAAGAGAAATACGCAACATTGGCATAGATCCACCGACTAATAGAAACCTCCGTAATGATGAAATCGATCATTACCTCCTAACTATGAACGATATTGTTACTAACACAATGAATCGTTCCACCCCCAAAGTAACTCATATGGATGGCTATAGCCACCGATACAGAAATGCAACTATCGATGCTTTGTATAGGCAAAAGAGCACCCTGCTCTCAAAGCTGAAATTGTGCTATAGGCAGATCAGTGACCCAAATACCAATGAAATCAAAACAATCAAGTCCTTGATTAAAAATCTTCAAAAACTGATCCGGGATAATTACCGAGCAGTAATAAATGAGGAGTGGAGCAGCAGAATTCGAGCTGTTCAAGCAAACGGACCAAACATGTTTTCACAAATCAAGAAAATATGTCGAAGAAAAGATCACAATGACTTTCCGTCTCCGAATTCCACGGACTCCCGAGAATTCTCAGATATTGCTGAACGCAGGACTCACCTTAGAGCACATCAACTCCAGTGATGATTCTCCCGTCAGAAATGAAAATACAAATATGTTTGTGCGCAAGGATGAACTTAGAAACATACTTAGATCAATAAAAAATAAGAAATCATCTAGAATAGATAGCATTCCAAATGGGGTTCTAAGGCACTTGCCTCGCGAAGCAGTGAACATATACAGTACTTTGTTTAACAACGCTCTAAACAATGCACATTATCCAACCCATTGGAAGACTGCAGTAGTCCACTCTATCCCCAAAAAGGGTAAGGATAAGAGCAATCCAGTCAATCTCCGCTCGATCAGCCTGCTTCCCAACATCAGCAAGGTATTCGAAAAAATTATAAACAAAGCACTGATAGGTTGGTGTGATGAAAACAATATCATCCCCAACAACCAGTTTGGCTTTCGAGCGCGACATGATACAGTTCATGCAGCGACAAAACTTGTTTCCTATATACAGTGGAACAAGGCAAAGCGACAATGTACATGCGCCTGCTTGGTTGACTTTGAAGAGGCTTTCGACACCGTATGGTTAGAAGGACTTGTCTATAAGTTAACAAACCTGGGTATGCCGCAATATCTGCTATACATTATTTATGATATGATAATGGACAAACATTTTGTGGTGAAATGCGGGGACATACTCTGCAACAAGACCTTCCAAATTAAAAATGGCTTACAGCAGGGAGCTGTGAATTCTCCCATTCTCTTCAATATTTACACTAGTGATCTAGTGAGTTCTCTCGAAAACGCCATTGCGTACATCGATGACATAGTGGTGTACAGAACAGGAGGAAAAATAGACGACATCAATAGGCACCTTCAAGATGACTTCAACAAAATAAAACAATTTTGCGACGACTGGAAATTAAAAAATAATTTCCAGAAAACCGAGACTATCCTTTTCAGAACGCCCCTATCCAGGGCCTCGAGGGATACAAAATGCAACTGGAAACACTTTTCTATTGTAGGTAACAATAACCTTCCACTGCAAGTGAAAACTGTAGTTAGATACCTCGGTATCTGGCTAGACCAGTATTTATATTTTGACAAGCACGTAGCAGCGTCCCTCTCAGCAGCAAAAAGCGTATATTCTATGACAAGAAGTCTATTCCGGAGTAGTCTTCTTGACCCCAGAGTCAAAATAATTTCGTACTCGGCATTCATCCGACCAGTTTTGATTTATGGCTGTCCAGTATGGTATAATATATCTCCACCTTATATGGAGAAGTTTCGTGTGTTCCAACGGCAGTGTTTGCGTTCTTGCCTCGGACTTTATAGAACACCAGAGTCGCAATACAAAAAATTCTATCCCAACAAAATCCTGTATAACAAATCAGGGTTAAATAGGATAGACAATTTCATAATTAAAATTATTCGTGGTCACACAGCAAGGGCAATGTGCAGTGACAATAATCTTATCTCGGGAGCATTCTATCCCACTGATATGTATCTGGAGAATACCCTCCAGAATGGGTTTATTCCCCCAGAAGCGTTCCCTTTCTTGGATCAAAAAGGCCTTATCCACGACGTCCATGGTGTCCCGATTATTTACCACGCTCTCCGTGATGCCAGGGACAAACGAATTCTCCATGATTGTGATATTTCCAATGCCCCAGACCGCATGCGTTTTAGCACGGCGATCAGTGAAAGATATAAATCAGCCAAAGATCGAACATCTCCCAAATGGTGGTGGCGTCTCAACGAGGAGAGGACTTCACTTTCTCAGATATAGTATGCCTCTCAAGAGCAACGTTCTCCTTCCTCTTGTCCCCCCTCCCCATGTCCACCTTTCCCCATTTTTTTTTGTGTAACTATTCTATTTTTTTTATTTCTTATTTGATGTTTTATTCGTTTCGTTTTGAAGTTTGTTTGTTAAAAAAAAAAAAAAAAAAAAAATGGTAATATTAATGTATGCATATAGATGTAAACGAGGAGTCCCTTTAATATAGGACTTATTTCATATATATATATATATATATAAGAAACAAAAAAAAAGATGTACGCCGTAAGGCATATATAAAAATCAAGTTGTAATGTGTAATTTAAAGAGCTTTTGGCGGAAGTTTTCCATTCGGTCGCAAGTGTTCCGCCGAACACCGCCCGCGAAACCAAAAAGAAATACGCTGGACCGAACACAGTCACAAAAGATACACGGGGAAGTGGTTTTCGAATTTCTATTTATTGTTTCTATATTTGTTTCGTAAATCACTACATAGGATTTAAAATTAATTTGGCTCGATATTACATTACGCACGCGCGATTTACACAATACACACTCGACCGTCACAATTTATCGGCCTCTAACAATCGCGATTTAATTATATGTACTTTCCCGTTTTTTTTTTTTTTGGATTACAACGCGCGGATCGACCTCCTCGTAGGGGTTCTCTCTGTTCTCTCCTGGACCGATGCTCGAAGTAGACTACTCGATATGGCTATCAAAATCAGACTGTCAGTCTGCCCACACAGATATCCAGATTCCAAACTGGTATCCGTATATACACGGAAAAATTTTCCTACTTGCTCTGCTAGCAGAACTTCCGAATTTCTGTTAGCAGCATGTTATCACGTCCCAGGGGTGATTTTTCATTCCCGAAAGAAGAAACTCGCTCATCATCGAACATCATTATCACCAACCGTGGTGGTGGTCGAAATTCAGTTCGACGGTTGTCGATTGTATGCCGCCTTATTTACATAACACATCTGGCGCGAAGGCCGAAAGATATCCTGCAATTTGCATGGATGCATGGTTCATGGGTTTTGTTTGACTTTTGTCAATGCCCCGAAATCCATTAGATCTTTCTAATGGGTGTGAAATACAAACAGACACCGTGGGATCGGAGTAGTTTCCTTGTAGGTTTTCAACCTCATACAATTTGAATTATCTCGTTGAGATAATTACGGTTGCCGTTTCTTTATGTTTGCCGATAGACTTGGTGGTCTTTATGGCAGCTACCCGCACGTGCATCCGTTGGTCGGCTAATTTGCATTGCATAGACGTTTGAAATTTCCGATTCAATAGAATGTTCCTGGGCGCAGGCAGATTGAATGTTTCTTTTTTGTTTCAGGTATGATGACTTCCGAATGTTGAGCTTGGCATTAAAAGCTTTGGGGACGTTCAGTTCCTTGCTTTTTGGTGTCGGTCTCAACGTTGGCTGCGATTTGCAGGCCCTATGGTGGGACTTTGGGGGCACGCGTCTGTGGGCGCGTGCAACGCTCTCAGGTAAGTAAGTTCTTTGCAGGTAGGAACCTTACCTGCGCGGAATTGTGCGTTCGTAGAACGCTACAAGCTCGCATAGAGCCAGTAAGTTAATTTAAGGACTGTGATTGTAGAAACGGGTTTAACATTTACCCCTAATATTATACATGTAAAAAGAATTAGGAAAATAAATGTGGTTTAAAAACTAAAAAAAAACTAAAAAACCATCCGCACAACAGCAAAAGATTGTTCATCATTTTTGTTTTATAGACGGACAATTATACAGGAGTGTTACATAACAGTACGCCAAATTTACATCTTGAAGAGGTTACATCAATAGCTTCACACCATTCCGTTAGTGTCCTTAATTGAGAAATGTGTCCCGAGAATTCTAGCTTTCCAGTAAACATTTCATGTTATTGGAGGTGTCATAGCCCACAAACAGAACTAGTTTTTCCTAAAAAATTGTTTATTTTTAAATTTATTGTGTTACATTCATCCCAAGGGAGGAAATACAAGTCGTCGTCCTTCTGCTTTGAATTACCTGCTACGCGAATCTATTCTGGGGAAGTTTATTGTCAGCCATTTATATCAGCTCTTCTACCTATCTTTCTGGAATATAACAAGTCATATTGGCAGTGCCGCTTTCCTAGCTGTTCTCGGGCACCTACATCAAGCTTCCTTTACCAATTACTCATAGAGGACTTAGATGGGATATTTATATTAAAGTCATAACACTAATTGAAAGTCAGGGAGAAGTGAATGGTGACAAAAAGAGAAAAGTTTAAGTAAGTGTATGTTGGTTCGGAGGTGATAGAATGAATTACGATGAAACCTTTCTGCCGAGAGAATTATTATATAACTAAATACTAGGGGGCTCTATATAGTTTGGCCTGGCGAGTTGTCTCGCGAATTCCCTGGCTTGTTCTTTTGTAGTTTTTTTTTTTTCAAAAATATCATTCCTCCTTTTTAATAATCTTGACTTAAACTTCAGAACTCGTGAACTAAACTCTTGAATTCAGTTGATTAATAGCGACGCTCCGCTATAGCCTCTATATTAAACCTATATAATACAATATGAAAAAATAAAACGTTACTTTAATTTTTTACATGAATGAAAATAACGTTGTTAGTACATTTTCGATCTAAAAACACAGAATCTTATCTCACCTCTATATTGGCGCTTAGATAGCACACATACAACTGACAACATTTTAATACGATATCTTCTGAATTATCTAATACGAGGGTGGGCTGAAAAGTTTCCGACCTCAACGTGAAGTTAGCAGCACTCGTCAATAAAAGCAAATGAAAATAGTTCTGCATCTTTTGACAGTTACTCACCAAAATTTCAGCTATTTTGGATGCTTACTTTTTATTTAACAGTCGTTTGAGTGAGTCGATGTGAGTGTTTTTGGGAAAATGGACAAAATTGAGTATCGAGCTGTCATTAAATTTTTGTTTTTGAAAGGCAATACACCCACGCAAATCGTAGATGAGTTCGCCTCTGTGTACGGGAACTCAGCACCATCATTTACCACATGGAATTTTGGGCAGCAGAATTTAAACGAAGCGGTGAGAGCTTGATGAACGATGAACGTTCGGAACGTCCAAAAACCGCAACAACTGACGATAACATCCCTAAAGTTCACCAAATGGTGCTAGACGACCACCGAATAAAAGTGAGAGATATAGCAGAGGCTATAAAAATGTCCAAAGAACGTGTTTTTCACATATTAATTCAAGATTTAGGCATGAGAAAGCTGTCCCGGCTATGGGTGCCGCGTTTGCTCACGTTGGACCAAAAACGTGTTCGAATGAACATTTCCAACGCTCTGTTGGCGCAGTTTAGGCGCAATAAATCCGAGTTTTGGTGCCGATTAATTACTGTCGATGAAACTTGGATACACTGTAGTGTTTAGGGGCCAATGTAAAGGGGGTTTAATGCATTGGAGTTGTGTCGTAGTATCCTACCAGTTAAAGACAACTTATCAACCTTATACTTCCCTAATTATCCGCTGTACAAAGCGCAACTCGCAGAAATTTTATGGCGAAATCGCCGCAGTGTTATGAAACAAAGACTCTGGTTGGTTTTTGATTGCTTTACTTCCAAAAATGCTGGGGTATTTATACTCCCAATCAATCATTCAATTCTTTACATATTTCCTTATTCACTCATGCAGTTATTGCTTACAAGGTATAAAATAATTAAATGGAACATCACTCATACAATTTTGCTTATTATGCTACTTAATATCATATCACCGTATAGCGAAAGAACAATGACATGAGTTGACCCAATTAATTCGTGAATCACTTTGCCAATGACAAATTCGCAAACGATTGTCATCTGATTCCTTCATATCGTAACTGGAGCAATTCGTTCGTTTTACTCAATGAAATGAGTTGACCTTGAATTTGGTTGTAAACAACGAATGCTGGTTACTGGAGAAGTGCAAACTGTGACAAGGGCAATCGATTCATTTGAGATTATTGTTTATGGTCATTTCATGTATATGTTGTCACACTACAACACAATTATATGCCGGAAACAAAAATACAATCAAAGCAGTGGACTGCAAAGGGGGAATCGGCTCCAAAAAAAAAAATCGAAAACTGCTTTTTCTATTGGGAAAGCGATGGCGACTGTTTTTTTTCGATAGTCATGGAGTTATCTTAATCGATTATCTACAAAAAGGAAAAACCATTACAGGAGCATACTACGCATCATTACTTAACCAACTGAAGGCAGAAATTGTGGAAAAATGGCCACATTTGCAGAAAAAGAAAATCCTGTTTCACCAAGACAACGCGTCGTCTCACACCTCCTCAGTTGTCATGGCGAAAATCGACGAATTACGGCTTGAACTGCTTGACCATCCGCCTTACTCACCAGTTCTAGCCCCAATCGACGTCTTTTTGTTCCCTAATCTAAAAATCGCGCTCGGAGGACAGAGAATTTTTACGTACCCGTTCTTTCGTCGCGCATTCTTGCTACATGACCGAACCATCTTAATCTTCGCGACCTGATTATTTTCACTATTGTAGGTTTGGCGTACTAGGTGTATGCATACGTTTTTTCCGGTTACCTTGGTAAAAAAATTCTAGGGAAATTAATTCTTTTTAATTCAAAATATTGGCCATCGGCTTCCACACATTTCGCCCATCTTTCAAGTAATTTATGAATAGGATGCCAGAAAAACGGCTTGTCTTTTGCGGCAAACCATTCGTCGAGCCATTTTCCAAGTTGCTCGAAATTGCTGAAGTGCTGTGGCGATTCCCTTGAACGCCACCAATCATCTTCCTGTTAGCAAGGTAAAAACCCGCATCTAGGGCATACAGATGAATAAATGACAAGTATTGTAGCAGTTCCATTGAACGCCACTACTTACCTTACGGCCATTAACCAAGAAATAGTTACCTGTAATACATAAAAAGCGTGTACTTACCTTCCTAAGTCGTACCTATAATATCAGAAATACCTTGAAGTATTAATTCCTGCTGACACAAAATTTCATCAGCAAACAATGTTAATTTTCCTAAGAGCAGTTTGGTCGCACCATCACGCAATCAACATGAACCGAACCAAAGACATTATACATGTCTCGGTTTGATTTTCATTATCTGATATGCATCCTCCTCACGTAAGCGCAATTTGGTTGCACCTAACCAACATTGCCCGTACCCGTACACATGCAGGAAATGTTTATCTTTCCTTTGCATGCAATGCTCTCATCGATCGGTCACCCGACCGACCAATAAACGGGGGCATCCGGCCGACCGCCCATGCAAGTCGAGTTCGCAAAACGGAAATTTACCATAAGAATTCGACTACGAGGAGATGCCGGCAAAGTGTACACGGTCAGCAATAATGCTGTACGCAGTCGTTGATCGTGTAAACATTTCAACCCCTCGATGTGATGCTAGTACCAGCTGCAGATCATTGCTCATGGTGTTACCCGTATGGATGTGGTGATCCACGGTCTGCTTACTGTGGACACACACACACACACCATGAGCAACAGAGGCAAACATCATTTATGTTTCGCGCCCTACGCGCCAATGCTAAGGAGTATCTTACCATATATGGTCATCGGAGCGATGGAGGGAATTGTGGTCGATTCGATGGATAAAAAAATCACGTTAAAGAAACACGAGCGTCGAGTTTTAGCTGCCACCAATAACGGCCGTACCATTGATTTTTGGAAAAGACAAGAAGTGTCGCAAACATATAATTATCTGTTTATGTAACGTGTGTATATTGTTCTATGCCTCAATCCAATTCAAAGACAGAAGTGTCGCAAAATATAACTATTCATTTATGTAACGTGTGTATATTGTTCAATACTTTAGTTTAATCCAAAGACAAGGAGTGTCGCAAAAATATAATTATTCATTTATGTAACTTTAATCCAAAGACAGGAGCGTCGCAAAATATAATTATTCATTTATGTAACGCGTGTATATTGTTCTATGCCTCAATCCAATTCAAAGACAAGGAGTGTCGCAAAAATATAAGTATTCATATATGTAACGTGTGTATATTGTTCTATGCCTCAATCCAATTCAAAGACAGAAGTGTCGCAAAATATAACTATTCATTTATGTAACGTGTGTATATTGTTCAATACTTTAGTTTAATCCAAAGACAAGGAGTGTCGCAAAAATATAATTATTCATTTATGTAACTTTAATCCAAAGACAGGAGCGTCGCAAAATATAATTATTCATTTATGTAACGCGTGTATATTGTTCTATGCCTCAATCCAATTCAAAGACAAGGAGTGTCGCAAAAATATAAGTATTCATATATGTAACGTGTGTATATTGTTCAATACTTTAGTTTAATCCAAAGACAAGAAGTGTTGCAAAATATAACTATTCATTTATACCGTTGCGTTTTATTTCCTGCCTTCTTATTGTCTACGGCGAGTGGCGCAGTTTTGCTGCGAATTGTGAGGCGAACTTGTAGGAGAGGGAAGTTTCGTGAACCTGTCCCATTGACGGCACATGACGAAAGACTACAAAAACCCCACAGTGCTGCTCCGCAAGCGCGTGCCCCATTGATACAAAGAGGTGGTAGTCAGATGGCGCCAAGTCTTGGGAGTACGGCGGGTGCAGAAGGGTCCCATCCAAGCGATTTCAAGGTGTATTTCACTACTTTTGCTGAGTGCTGCGTACTTTTCGTTGGAGCCGTCTCTTAGTTAAACCGGAAGAAAACGAATGCATACACCTGGTATACCTCTTCCAATTCGCGATTCTGGTGTTTCCTCCATTGTCCAGCCTTTTCATCATATCTACCATCTAAGATACTTTATATTCAAATACGCATAATCTGTTCTCTTCTTGTTTTGTAAGCACCTATGTCGCGCATCCGTATAGAACAATCGGCATGATTATGGTTCTGTGGGGGGTTCGTATTGTGCCAAGACACGGGCACTAGGTTCACTCAACTCCCCGACATACACTGAAGTTAATCTCTCTCAACAATTATGAACGAATAAAATACTCCGGAGGATTTGGCTTAAAGATTTTCTTTATTGGAGCAATTATGGTTGGATACACTGTCTGGAATTACGGCAACTATTTGTGCGCTTTGGAAACGCATAACAAAGTTCTTTATTTAAATCTTTATTGTTGATTACGAAGACGCACCGTACAGCGAAACACCTGAACACATTCTCCGTTCCAACTCGACTCTAGTGATTGACTTTTAATTTAATTTAAAAACTTGCACTGAAAATCTTGTGCGTATGTACCCGACGGTGGTGAAATTTTGACTCGCTAGTGTCTGTTGCTGTCAACATCGACTAGCTGCAATGGAGATGGATTTTCATCGATCTGGGGATAGCCAATCCGATTTTCTCCTTGGTGATAACCAATGGGCGATCAAATTGGAGTTTCTAGTAGCGGAATTTCCCCTAAGACCGTACGGTCAGGTACGATGCCCTTTCGCTTGAAGTGCCGACAACGAACGATCCTGCAACTGTTCAAACAAAGAAGCAAGCACAAGAGGCTGCAGGCAACGTTGCTGTAAACAATCGTGATGATCGCCGGAGGAAAAAAATAAGTTTCTGTGTCTTATGTAAACAGAAACGCTATTTTGGAGTTCGTACACTGGGATGCACATTGTACGGTTTAGCCAATGCGACATTGGAACATTGTAGTGTTTATATAATCGCTCACACTCATGCCGTTGTAGGCTATAGATTTTTTCAGTGACGGTAGGTCAACCGAAGATTTGTTTACCATGGCAGTCGCTAGGGTAGCTATTGTTTAGGTTAATGTAATGGTACTTAGGACATGGTCATGGGTATGATTGTTTAACTAACAATCATGTTCATGTATAATCCTATAATCGGTTGATGGCCGATAATGTGGAATTGGTTGCAGCTGTTGACAACCTAATGGATACGGGGGCAATGTTTGGTTAAGAAATGGTACATGGTATACGATCATTGGTATGATTGCTTAAATAGCAATCTAGATCGAGTCCGATTCAATGGTAGGAAAAATCAGCCGCAGCTGTGTCAACAAGTTCGTTGCCCGACGTATCTTCTTGGACCAACGGATTGTTGGGACAAGAACACGATGAAAGATTGGCGTGTGTTTACTCATCAAGATTGATGGCGAGCTGAGCCGATTGGGTTGGTATCGTTCATGTATTATGAACGGTCGTGATTTGATGATGAAAGGTAATGTAGGGTAGCTTATGCTGCTCGATAGCAGGTAAGTAAAATGGCTTGGTTGGTTTAAGGTAATGGGTGCTTCTTTGGGAATGCTTTAAAGAACCCCCACAGTTCTATAGATATGGAGCTTCGTATTGAGTGACAGCAGTTTCAATTTCATCAGTTTGTTGACCGCGTACCAACGAGCGTTAGGGGAATGCAGTCTTTTGTCAACTTCCGTTGGCATTTCGTTACTGGCCACCAGAATTGTTTTCAGATATTTAAATTCTTAAACTTTTTAAAGTATATTCTCCTAACATTTATGTGCACTAAGAATTTTAGCTTTTTGAATACAAATGACATGTCTAGATCTCTTGTGATATATATGGGAATATTGACTATGCTCTTCTTTTCATCTATAATCAATATTTCAGTTTCAATTTCATCAGTTTGTTGACCGCGTACCAACGAGCGTTAGGGGATTGCAGTCTTTTGTCAACTTCCGTTGGCATTTCGTTACTGGCCACCAGAATTGTTTTCAGATATTTAAATTCTTAAACTTTTTAAAGTATCTTTCTCCTAACATTTATGTGCACTAAGAATTTTAGCTTTTTGAATACAAATGACATGTCTAGATCTCTTGTGATATATATGGGAATATTGACTATGCTCTTCTTTTCATCTATAATCAATATTTCCCCCATCAATTCATTTGTATCTTTCTCATTATTAATTTTATTCCGTTGCACAGTCCATCTGATATTACTTTACAATATATCCAATCTCTAAGTGAAACTATGCCAGTGGCACCCCAAATGGAGTCAAAGAAGATAGATATTCCGGTGTATATTGTAAACTGATATTTCAGGTTTAGTTTCGTTATGAATAGAGAATCCATTGAACCACTGCAAATGCATTTCAGGATATCTCTGGGCAATCTATCTAAAACAGGTAAATTTATTTGTTTTATTTCGTTAATTCGTACAGCTAAGCTTGTTCTCATACTCAATCCTTCAATATTTATATCAAACGGATATGTTTCACTAACGACGTCATCATATAACACACAAAGGATATGATTTCATTTTACAGTTTCAAGCAGTTTCAGATATCTTTCTATTTTAAAGTTTCTTTTGTCTGTCAACTATACGTATAAAGAAATTTGTCACCCAGAGAAAACCGTCTTATATAATATAGGGTTGTTGTGTAATTCGGTATAAAGTGTGTCTCATGGCATTTGTAATTACATATTGGTTAGCAAATAAAGATAGAAAACAAAGAAATAAAGGGTTCCCAATAAAGACGATACGTTTTTAAAAACAAATTAAATTAAATACAAAATAGTTGACATAAAAGCGAAACTTGTTTTTTAATTGTAAAATGCAGCTATTTTAAAGTCAGCTCTACCATTTCAAACATGCCCGATACGATCCTTTAAAAACATACCATTCCTATTGGTAAATCCATTATTTAATTTAAAATATATATCGTCCTTTATTTCTTTATTTCATGGATTTATTCCCTAATCCAACGCTCAATCATTTGTGCCAAGTTGCACGTTGACAACTTTAGGTTTCCAGAGTTTTATCGGTTGGAAGAGCAACACCCACCAAGAGTATAAAACAGACTGAAAAACATTAAATTTAATTTTCTTAACTAACCCATGGTTCATAGAAGCGATAAAACCGCAGTCGCAAACAATCTTCCGAAATATAGTGGAGTGTTCTACACTGTGTCTTGCAAAGAGTTGTGACTCCGTGGGAGATTTTATAAGTCAGAAAACTTAAGTACGGAATAAAACTAGGAACTGAGGAGAATATATCTAACTATTAAGACAACTAGTGCTTTGGTATCAGATGGGTCGAAACTATTTTAAAGGCTACACAAATAAATAAAGCCAGCACTAACCGTACATGATAAATAAAGGCCATAATCCTTAAATACCAGGACATGAATATGTGCTTACAAAACGATTGACGGTCACAATCAGTACACCAATCACGTATCAAGTGTCCAATTAAGAAATGATGTTGGTATAATCAAAAATCGGTTGTAAAATAATGATTTTGTGGCACATTGTTCTTACGGCTATCCTTTTATTTGCAAGTTCTCATGAAATTTTATTTAATGTGTTTAAAACGTAATAAAACAAGAATGAAGTAAGCTTGGTGTATGGCAACCGGAAATATGAAAGTAAAATCGAAAGAAATTTCAGTTCCTTTCAATGTCAGATAAAGAGTTCCGGATAAAAGAAAAATTCATGCCGGACTACGATTTATTTTAGTCCATGAGGAAAGATAGTAGTGCATGTTACAGTAATCTGTTGGACAGCTTTGTAGTGTTCCGGAACTAGTTTTTCTATAAGTTTTGCCTCAATTCCCACTACCTCAGGCCGGCCTTATGTTCCATTCATTTGGGAAATCCAAGTTGATTTTCGTCCACACACAAAGGCACATACGAATGCCGAAAAATGCAACATTGGCATTTATTTGATTTTTATAATTCTTCTTACCGTAATGAACCATGAGTTCATTAAAAATGCATTTGGCATAATTACGCCAATGTCCAATTACGATAGGGAGGACACATACTATTCAAAGAGAACAGGGAACGCATCGCTGGTTGGTCGTAAACGACGTCGGTATTATTGTTCTTTGAGGATGGTGTCTAGTTCTGTTTGAATTTTCGTTAACTGTTTTTTTTTTGTCCGCATGTAACCCTAAGGAGCATACGAGAGCTTAACCAGAGCAGGACATCGATCTGCAGGAATACAGTCCTAGGCAGTGATCAGAATCATTTTTTTTTAAATATATAAAACTGCAACCGTAGCAATTTAAATCAACCACAGTGCCCGTTCAGAGTGTATGATTAAAGACGTGAATTATGATGTTGCATCGTTGAAAAACTCCATCATATACGGCCAAAGCAGTGAAACGTTTCTATTTCCATTTTACAATGATGAGTTTATCAGTTAACTTATCACGCTTACTCATCCCAAAGTATATACATTTCTATAGCTCAGTGTTTAAAAATACATCTAGTGATAAGTCTATCTTTCTTCAATGTTAAGATAACGATGTAACATAATGACGATGTAGCATAATGACGATGTTGCATAATGATAAGCTTTTCTTTATTAAGATAACAATGAAGTATAAATAGAAAACAAATCTACTCACTTAAGGCAGTCAAATATTTACTCAGTCACCCATGCACTCACTTACTGTACTATCTGAATAATAAAGCAACGAGCACCGCCTTAAGTCCTAAAAAAATAAATTTTTATAATTTTTATTAGAATAAAACTTAACTAGCGCAGTGGCTGTCGCTGCAGCTGTAAATGCTGCTGTGGAAGATGCTCCACCGTCAAATACGTCTTCCTCGATATCATACGGAAGTGCTACAGAATTTCAATTTGATTACTTACACTAACAACAGTGTCAACAGCAACAGGAGCAGCATTCTCATCAACCAAGGTCTTTATAATGGCAGGACCACCAAGAGTAGCTGCCTGCATTCATCACTACAGAGCTGGTTGTTTGTTGTGCATCGATTCATCCCCGATGAGAACAGCAAAATGTGTAAGGCGAAGTAGCCACGGACATATCAAATATTGGTGTTCCGTGGTCGTTGACATTTGACCAGGAAAGCAAATAATTTTGGCGTTATAGCCAGCAAATAGCAAAAAATTAAACAATTTAAACATTTTAAAATACACTAATTTAACATTTTATTTCGAAGGACAATCGAAACAATAGGTGCTGAAAGCACCGTATAAAAACATTTTTTTTACACTAACGTTAAAATACAAACTGTCTAAAAACAGAGGTAAAAAAATCAAAAAATCTTCTTTGTTCTAAGAACAAAGGTAAAAAACTATCAAAAACAAAACTGTTAAAAGAAAATTTTCTATCTTCCTCTATTCAGCCACTGGCAGCATTCAGTGTCATTAGAGGTTTCTGCCGCAATTGCATAATTAGATTTTATGCAGTATACGTTCAGGAGCTTAGTGCTTTGATGTCTAGTCGAATAGACGACGTGCGTTGCTGGTAGCACTTCATTTATATGGGCGTTTGATGAGTTTGGCATAAAGTCACCACCTTAATTCAACTGTAGAATGTTTTGTTGCGGTACTGCAACATCTTCCCGGGCCGTCGACAATGGACCCAGTAGTCGCCTTCAGTTGGCGTCACCAACGTGTGTATGTCCGCGTCGTGAGAAGTCGCGGTTGCTACTTGTTGAAAACCGAGGCTTCAAAGCTCGTGTTGCTTCTTCTATTGTGTCGCAGGAACCGGTAAGGTGCAGAGGTAGGGTGGCAATAATTAATTATGTTGACTAGATCTGATTCTATTAATTGATAAGGTTATAGAATATACTTGGTTATGGGACAATAGTATTATTCGTATCATCAGCGTGTGTGTGTGTATGTGTATGTGTGTGTGTGTGGCCGAAGGCCCAGTTGGCCATTGATTGCGAACGTTGTAGCTCGAGATAAGGCCGTCGTTGTGTGTTGTTGATATTCTCCGACATGTTGTGAAGGGGTTGCCTGAGAGGCGGTATTTACCGCATCAGCTGGGGCAACGATTTGAATAAGCACTTACGTTGTTCATAGTTTGTTGTTTGACTTATGCATTTAATGTTGAATGTTGGTTGGATCGTAAATCCCTGGTGTCATCGATGAACTTCTTGGACGTAGTCCTGTGGCGGCTCCGCCAAATCCCACGGTTCACCTTCCTGAAATAACCCCAATAACTGCTACCCAGTCTGCATAAGCTTTCGCTAATGCAATTGCATTAGCATGTTAAATGCTTGACGCATTAAATAGACCAAATCTATAATCTTAAAAAGTCCCTGTAAAATAATTCTTACCTTTTCTTGCATCTCTTCGCATACAATTCCTGTAAGAGTTCTTTATTACCTTATCATAAATTACCTGAAAGAAAATTCATCGGTTCATATATAATTGTTGCGGATTCGCCCTTAACACAACCGGCGAATTCGCAATTAAATACCCGTGGCACCACCTAAATGAGATATGTGGCATCACCCTAAAGAATGTCAGCAATCAGCTGACATTTGTGAATTAATTCTGTTGGTTGTCACAGGACAACTATCTTTCTTTTATACTCTTTGTTCGTTAGCGCTGGGCGTAGATAGATGATCCAACGAAATCGAACCCAACGAAATCAACTTGAATCATTTAAATAAAATAAATTAATGTTAGTTAATCGACAAGCAAACTCGTTTCTTTATCTGGAGGGTTCGTTCTGGACTGGCTATCTCTCAAAATTCGGTATTATTTTCCCTTTGTTTCAATTACATTTCCAGTTGTTTCAGAACGACACCAATCAACATTTATTGGGCACGCAGGAGGACATTCAAACACCAGGAGACACCATCGTGTTCCTCACGCGTGTGTTCAGAGTTTGTTTGGCACACACATCTTTTTGGCCAGGAGACACCATCGTGTTTCTGACCGCGTGTATTCAACGCTTGTTGGATACAATAATACAACCGCATTTCAGGAAATATTACCCTTGCGTCGCCTATATCCAGCTTCATTCCAGTGTACAATAATTCCCTTTCATACACATTGGCTGGCCACTTTTTTTCCCATCAATAAACAACCCAAGCAGCTGCATATAATTAGCGCAATAGACGCTGAAACGAATTTCCTTAGCACGCAATGTGCAAACAAAAAAACGCTGTCCTTCAAAGGTTTTCTGGCGATACCATAAACATCGTTTGTGGTAGCCTAAATGCAATTCCCATGTAATGAGTACCAGCTTATTTATTTAGCTCACCCTAATCACAGACCGATGCATTAGGTCGCTTCTCCTTTGTTCTTTTTCCCGAGCTGTAGGTTTTGTTTATCCTTGCTGAAATGCATTGATAAACACGATAATGTGATCTTCACTCACACATACCACCATGATCAAGATTAGCGAGTGATCTCTGCACGAGATAATTAGCGCTGAGTCTTATTTCACCACGCTGGTCGCACGCACGAGCTCCCGCCCTCCGTACCGCGGCGGAGGAGCGTAGATATTTACGGTTGGGTCGCAGGAGTTGTGTCTAACTTGTTGTTTTCAATTTTTTTTGGCGAGTTTGTGCCACAGTTAATTCTAGTAGTGACAAAGAAATTATAAGCGAGTAAAGTGATGTTATTTTGAAACAACAAAATGTAACTAAGTTCAAGGAAATAAAATTAAGATAAATATAATAAAATCCAATAGCAATTAACATTAACCCAAATCAGTGCGTTTCATTTATTTGGTGAACATTCGTTCGAACTTCCACTAAAAGGATTGGGGAAGAAGTGAACCGTGTGCCCGTGTCTGGCACTATACTTCTCGCTCCCCACAGTCCTCCTTTGGATCGTGAATCCCTCTGTGTCATCGATAACCTTCTTGGACGTAATCCTCTCTTTGGATCGTAAATCCATATGTGGAGTAAGAATATCTTTGACGTTGTCTAATATTGGATCGTAAATCCATAAGAATCGTATGAATATTTTTGACGTAGTCCTATGTTGGATCGTAAATCCGTAAATATAGTATAAATATCTCTAGTCCTATGTTGGATCGTGGATCCGTAAGTAAAGTATAAATATTTTGGACGTAGTCCTATGTTGGATCTTGGATCCATGAATGGTAATTGAGCGATGTGGTCGTCAATATGTTGAATTGTTTGTCTGTCCTTGGTTGGAAATGTGGCCATTTAGAAATAGTTGGAATCTAGGTGCACTAGATGGAGCTGTTAAGTCAGTCCAAAGACCGATTAGTCGAGTTAAAGTCGTTCTGGCACCGATGTTCACTCGAGAACTTCTTGTTTCCGATTGAGCGAAAATCGGACATTTCATGTGGTACAGCCCTCATAACAGTGTAACCATACATATACAATAACAAGAATCACATACACTACTTCGAGACACTTTACCCCAAAATAGAAACAAGCTACTACTGCTCAATGCCAACTCTAGAAGAGGACAATACCAACTCTGCACGCATTGGGAAGGTGTTGAACAACATGGTCGCTCATTGTCCACTGAGCGACGTGGGCAGAATTGAAGCGATTACCGAATTACAACCAATCTGCCCTCAATATTATATAAGCTTAAAACGAAATTAATACATCATTATAATGCACTTGGTTCCAAAATTATAGGAACGTACTGCTGCAACAAAGCAAGCCCCAAAAAACACTTCAACATCACAGGACCATCACAAACCTAATGACTATACAATTTATATTATAATGTTCAGGAAAAGCAATTAATCAATTCCTATTACACAAGCAGATATTATAAACCTCAGAGAACGGCGCTGGTGCACTGACGGGGTCACTGCAAGGTCAACATACCAGCATCAGTAACTGCGCGCTATATAGTCCTCATTCCACATGATCATCCGGAAGAAGACCAAGAAAAGCAAACTTTCGGCGCTTCAATTCTCCGTTCAGGCTTCAATGGAAATTCACGGACGCCGTGATTTCTGCCTTCGCTCCACTGTTAGGGGGGAGGAGTTACAATAGACACCTATAGCGTTTGAAATAATAGTGAAGAAGATCGTGTGATTCGAACTGACGCTATGACAGCTCGAATCACGAAAAAAATTTTACCTAAGCGTTACACATCAGGCTACTGACCGTGTTTTGAATTTGATTTCCAAACTCGACTATACTCCATGGATGTGAATTATTTTTTGTTATCGCTTGGTATACGGTTCTGATGTATTTTTCTTATTCGATTTTTAGTTCGGTGTTCTTCACTATTTTTGCTTGTGAATTGTGTTTGTATCTGTTAGAATCGCCACACACCTACCACCTCAACAAAAGCCCTATCAACGTGCTTTAAGGGCATCATTCTATATATAAACTTATAAACATATTTGTAAAACTTATTAAGATACATTGCAATTGCTGGGAGAAGCAGCAGTGTATCCATGTTTGTCATGTTTCCTGTCCCATCTGGAAATTCACGAGTCAGCATTTTCTGTGGTAATCTTTATTTACCCAAGATCGCTGTTTTTCCCATTCTAATGTGTCCGTTCTGAGGAAAGTGTTAACACGTTCTCTCGGGCGCAATCCCTTTCAAATTGTGCCGTGGTATGGGCCAATACCCACTTAAGTTATTTTTGACATTAACATTATAAGGAATCGCCTCACTCTGCTTGTGACAACATCACAAAACAATGGCGAAACCTGGCCATTGTATACACACGTTCACCATTATGTGTAGCCTTTCTCCCATAAATGATACCGATGAGTACAACCGGTTCGATGTTGATGGATCAAAGATAAGGATAAGTGTATGTAGGGCTCCAAAAAGCCCTACCATCTCTTGCTCCCATTCCTAATCCAAAATCCTATCAAAACCTGAAAAAACCCAAACATTATCCAAAATTCGCAATAAACGAATCAAACATTCACAACACGGCATAATTAAATCCAGAATCAAAATTAAATTATATTCGTTTATTGTTCTATATTTGCTCCACAGCATCACCCAAATCCAAAATTCAGAGATTGTTATCTCTATCCTAAAAATTCCATTGAGTTAAACAAACAAAAACTCAAAAGCAGATACATTCACACATCTGCGTAATGGTTTCGTAAGAATTCAAGAAATTGATTTCTTATCTTGTGTAAACACAACATCTCGTTCGAAATATCCAAAAGATCG
This sequence comes from Microdon myrmicae, assembly GCA_963931805.1. Classification (NCBI taxonomy): domain Eukaryota; kingdom Metazoa; phylum Arthropoda; class Insecta; order Diptera; family Syrphidae; genus Microdon; species Microdon myrmicae. Next base: position 109,232,300 of record OZ007496.1, read on the forward strand.
AGATTGTTGCACGAAAATGTGTATCTTTGAGATACAATTTTCGATTCCTTTTCCTTTATAAAGGAATGGTTTCGTGATCTCCGGGCCGCAGTATCTAGATCCTCCTGCCACAGAGCAGTTATTTTAAAATAAACTCAATAAAACTAAATCCAAAATAAATAAAACTGCTTTCATAACTTTTGAAATTTTGTGCTGGCACCCAACGTTCGATGATTCTTTTTATATATATATATATATATATATACCAGGACGACTCCAAAGAAATCGGTACAGGAACCAGTACTGAGGTTGCAGGGTATAAGGACACTATCCCCTAGGTTACGTCCCACGAACAATCAGGACGTTGCTCTTCCCTCTGGGTCAGAGGAAGCACGGCAACGAACCCTTGCTGAAGTGTGTTGTTCCAGGAGCAATCAAATAAAGAGATCCAACGTCCTTTTCAGGACAAGAAAACGCGCTTCCTGAGGAACAACCCCCACAACGGCAAAACAAAATTTTGGTGGCAGCGCGTGGGATACCCAAAATCCGCTCACCACAGAAGGAGGATCAGAACAAACAAAATTCTGGTGGCAGCAGTGAATCGGACTGATTCCCAATATCCCCTACCAGTAAAAGTATAGAGCACATAAGGTTACAGAGAACCATCGGCAACAAAATAACAAAAAGCGCTTCAGTGAAAATAATAATAAACAAATTTTGATAAAAACAGCGTGCCCGGGGCTAAACACCGGCAAAGTGACTTAAAATTTTAAAATTTCTAAAAGCGTCGTCTGGGGCTTAGACACCGGCAGAGTGAAAAACAAACCAAATAATAAAAGTGACAAGCGGAGACGACCACATCCAGCAGCGACGACAGCAGCGGCGACACCGACAGGAAAAAGCTGGTATATCTTTGTGAAGTGGACATTGCCAGCTACGTCAGCAGTACATGGACAAAAGTATCCATTTTATTTAAGGTAAAAAATTTCATTTTATTAATATACAGTGAAAAATTCAAGGAGACTAAGAGAGCTCTTCATAGTAAAATTAATGTAACTTTTGTGAAATTAACGTAACTTTTGTGAAGCCGATTAAGGTGAAATTTTTAATGTCGGTCTTGTAATAGTGATCAACTCCCTAAAATAAAGTAAATTCATTTTAGTAATCATGCCCGGGTCAAAATAATAAACAAACGATTTTTCCTCAACATACGTTTCTTTGACTCAAATTTTTTATACAAAGGGAAATATATAATAAAAAGAAAATTTCTGTTTACTTGTATAATAGAGGCAAAATTTAAATACATTTTTTCTTTTAATATATATATAATCATTTATCAAAAATTCTTTCTATACATATACACATTTATTATCCAAAATTGCAACAACTTATTTATCAAGTAGGGGACAAATAAAAACCCCAAAAATAAACTACAAAATTTGATTTTTATTTTTTATATACCTATTTGAATTTAGCACATATATATACATATATTTTCCTTAAATTATTTCTGCTTTTTGGGGAAGATTTTTACACTCTTTATGTGATAACAATAGCGGACAAATTAAAATTATTAGTCCTTGTCTTTAAGCGCTGTTTAGGACATTCTTAGGTTGAATTTTTTCCTTTGGATTTCTCTTTTGGTATCATTTGCGTCTCATCGGAAAATTCATTCTTGGATCTGTTTCTCTTCTTTGCCCGTGACACTTTAGGCCTTGCTCCCCTCGAACGAAAGGAAAATTGTTTCTCTCATCTTAGGGAAAAATACACTTTACCCAATAGGGTCAAACTAACTAAGTTTGAAGGTACATTAATCTTGTTGTTCTTATCTTTTCTCTTGGCCATCGTACCACGACAAAATGAAAATTGAGTCTCTTTGTTCTCTACCCCTTTTTACCATCATTTGGGAAGGTCTGTTTCATAAATACGTCGTTAGCGAAAAAAATAAACCGGGTACGCGTTCGCAGAGACCTGAGCCCGAGCTCATACAAAATCGCGAGGACGAAACTTCGGAAACGTTACGAACGGAAATACGCGAACAAAGTTCTAGAATGAACTACGGATTCGGATTAAGCGACATACTGGGACTCGTGCCGGTATTTAACGGTCATCCTGACGAATTAGAGGGTTTCGTCTCTCGTGGAGACATTTTGTTCTCACAAGCACAAGATGATAACCAGAAATCTTTTATTCTAAGGGTGGTCAAAACCAGATTGCAGGGACCGGCGCGTGATTGTATCAGGCATAAAATCATTTCTACTTGGGAAGATCTTGTTTCAGAATTAGAGGGAGAATTTAAAGCTCTCATCTCTAGGTCTGCTGCCCAAAATAACTTAGTGGCAACAAAACAAGATAGCAAGGAGGGTGTGAAAGAATTTTCAAATAGACTCACACATCACCTGCATGAATTGGACAGCGCCACATACGCTAGTTCACCTGAGCCTGCAGTCAGAAGTTATCTTCTGGCTGAGAATCAGAGACTCGCGTTGAATACGTTTGAGGATGGGATACGAAATTCCAGCCTCAGAATCTTGGTGAAGTCTCACAACGCCCCAAATCTTAAAGCAGCCATCAGCTACGCTTTAGAACAATCTCGAAGATTAGGTAACGATAACTCAATGCTAACTTCCAATAACAATTTTAGGAGAAATAACCAACCAATTGTTTGTCAAACATGCAACAAGAGGGGACATACTTCTGCGACTTGCTATCGCAACACTAATTTTCCTAATTTCGTCCCCCAACGCATTAAAACTGAGGCTGAACGTCTCCAATGCACATACTGTCGAAAGTATAATCACACTCAGGCAGACTGCAGAACCAGGTTAGCTCATATGCGAAACCAGGACCAACCTTCAACGAGTCGAAATCCTTTCAGAACTCAGCCCAATCAATCTCAAAACAGGACAATGAGAAACTCGCCCCAGATTGAAAATCGAAATACACGACAAAATCAAAATATTAACAGGGTATCCAATCAACAACAGGGAAACGAACTCACTCGGGCAGCGAGCAACGGCAATCCTTCTCGAGTTCAGACAATCGCCGATATACACCCCACCCCGATGTAAATTTTGAAATGCGCGTATTTTTCTGCCCTGAATTTAAGGAGCCAGTAATACGTGTAAAATTTAATCCATCGGATAAACAATACTCCACTTTCCTCATCGATACAGGCGCCGACATCAGCCTGATCAAATTAGATAATCTTTATATTGAACAATCTGTAGACAATTCAGACCCAGTGACTATATCCACCATTGCTGGGAAACCGGTCAGCACATGCGGAAAGGTATTGGGGGAGTTCGAATTCAGAACTGATAGGCACTCCATACCCTTTAAGCATAATCTATTTGTAGTGGGGAGCAATGTAGACTTCCAACACGATGGCATACTGGGAAGCGATTTCCTCACGAAGCACCAGTGCCACATTAACTTTGAAAAGGGATTCCTTAAATTCGCTGTAAAGAAGAGAACCACGGTAGAACTCGAGCAGTTTTTAGGAAACAATAATGAGGTCAAGGAAAATATTCAGAATGCCACGCCTTACGAGGTGTCTTCCACGGATAATACAGGCATTCTTGAAAAATTGGATAACACCGTTCGTGAGTCAACATCCGAATCCGTTTGTCTACGGGCCGGATCTGATGCTGTGACAAACACAACGAAACCAACCACCCTTGAATCTTCCTCTTCCCATTTAAATAAAGTTTGTGGTAACGAAAAAGTTAAGGAAACTGCTGAAAAACTAAGTTCAGGAAAACATGAACCTGAAACTCTAATATCCCCAGTAAATTTAAAACGAAATGCCAAAATCGATTTCATAAAATTGCATTCACGATCTCAACAAATAATGGAGATTCCATTTAAAGGAAAACTTAGTCAAGAACTGATTATAAAAAAATCCGAGATCATGCCAGGGATATATCTGGGTAATAGTTTGACAACACCACAGGACAACAAAATAAAGGTATTGTGGATGTGTTTAACTAAAGGGTGTCCACGTAGGACACAGAACTGGCTAAACACCCCGACGTTGTTCCGACGTAATTGTTCTCTACGGCCGCACACCTGGTGACACAAAAACAATACACGATCGCCAACTCCAGTAAAATAAAACGATGGAGTTGTTTTTTTCTTTGAATCTTTATTAAACAACACAAACAAATGTTATTCCGACTGGAACAATGTTTATTTAAATTAATTTTCACAGCATGCACTATTAGGTCACAGAGTGGAGAAATATTGTTTAATCTTTAATACATTATTATATTTGCACTTATTAAACCGATTAAAGAATGTTATTTAAGTCACGAAATTTTTGGGTTCTACTTTTAGATTATTAATATACGCTTGTCGCGCCTTTATTGAATCACGCTACGCGACTGTGGCACAATTCGACCTCAACGACTCATCTGTGAGAACACCTCGGTGTATAATATCTGACTGACTAATCCCATTGGAAATCATTAAAGTGAAAGAATCCCGAAAGAAACTGGAAAGAAGGCGGAGTTACACGATTAACTTGATGTAGTTAATCGTGATTGGACCTGACGGAATAGGCATACATTACGCATGTGTGCGTATGCCATGCATACGATCGTTCAGCGACCGTGGATGGCGGGCAACATCGCTAGTGCATTTTCTAAGAATGCAAACACTAGCATGTGGGGTGTGAAAAACTGAAACCGATAATTTGGTCATCCTAATGGAAGGCCATAAATCTTCATTTCGGTTGCCGATGATTACATTGCAACGAACATAGGGTGCAGCCGTTGGCAGATGTTGAAAGTAAACATTTTCCGGCTGCATCCTGGTCGTTGCGCGATTACGGTCTCTGAACATGGGGACCGATAATTGGAAGCCAGCGATTGCTGGTAAACAGGGACATGTTTGGTTTGCGTCAACAGAAACCTTGTCGGCGGTAGTAAATCAATAGGGGCAATAGCCGCATGCATGTTATGCCGGGGGTAAGCAAATACAACGAGTCACAAGGAATTCTTGTTGATTGTTGTTTCCATAGCTTAAGGCTATGGAAACGAGATGCCCTGGCAGAATGTATGCCTAAAGATAAGATTTCAGATGCCATGGCAATGTGATGATTTTGCCATGGACTTATGTTCTTTTCAGGAAATGATGTACGCCTCGGGGGTAAATTTTCGATGCCACGGCAAGGTGATAAGCTTTGCCGTGGGGTTAATGTTTTTTAGGGAATATGGTCTGGCCGAGGGTGAGTTTTCGATGCCACGGCAAGGTGATAAGCTTTGCCGTGGGCTTAATGTTTTTTAGGGAATATGGTCTGGCCGAGGGTGAGTTTTCGATGCCACGGCAAGGTGATAAGCTTTGCCGTGGATTTAATGTTTTCAGTGGTGATGCTGGAGAAAAAGGGGTTTGGAAGGAAATCCCCTACAGAATAGGTAAGCTGCCTAACATAAATTCAAAACGGTTATCCGATTGGGTAACCGTATTAATTCCGGCGATTTGGCTGAGGGTAAATGCCGTAGCAAGGTTACGCAACCTTGCTGAAGTTCGACCGAGAGGTAAGTCGTTCGCCTGGAATAGTGGGGATCGAGCGATGCGTGGCTCTTCGGGCCCTGAAAAGCCCCACAGTATTACTAATGAACACATTAGACACCGATCAAGAAGTAAGCACCAACGACATAGAAGTCGAATGGGAAGATCTGGATGACTACAATGTGTTACAGGCGGATGAAACTAAGAACTTTCTAAAAAATAGGCTTGGACGGCTAGAATCACTCCTAGAGTTGCGTCATTGTAACCAGGAGGAAAGGAAATCTATCCTAGACATCTGCCGCAGATTTAACGATCTCTTTTACTTAGAGGGCGACCATCTCACACACACTGACGCCATAGAGCATCAGATCATCACGGAAGAAGGAAAGCCCCCACTTTACATAAGACCATATCGCCTCCCAGATAGCTCGAAGCAAGAAATCCACAAACAAGTGAACGAAATGCTTCAGGATGGCGTGGTACAACCAAGTTTCAGTCCTTGGAATTCCCCTCTCTTACTAGTACCCAAGAAGGCAGGACCTGATGGGACAAAACGGTGGAGAGTGGTTGTCGACTTTAGAGCCTTAAATAAAATAACAGTCGGAGATGCATATCCATTGCCCAATATTACTGATATCTTGGACCAGCTAGGAAAAGCTAAATATTTTAGCACTTTAGACTTAGCAAATGGTTTCCACCAAATATGCATGGACAGTAGAGACAAGGCAAAAACAGCGTTTAGCACACCCTTCGGACATTACGAATATAATCGAATGCCCTTCGGACTTAAAAACGCACCTGCCACATTCCAGAGGCTTATGAATAATGTACTCATGGGTCTCCAAGGAATAGAATGTTTCGTTTATGTAGATGATATCGTAATTTACGGATACCATCTGAACGATCACAATTCCCGACTCACCAGAGTTTTCGAGCGATTACAAAGACACAATCTGAAAATACAACCAGAAAAGTGTCACTTCATAAGGAAGGAGCTCACCTACTTGGGGCATGTTATTTCAAAGGAAGGTATAAAACCAGATCCAGAAAAAACTAAAGCGGTGAAAACGTTTCCAACGCCCAAGAAACAAAAAGACGTAAAATCTTTTCTCGGTTTTGTAGGCTACTACAGAAAATTTATCCCAAATTTCGCCGAACTGGCAAAACCTTTAAGCAGATTGCTCAGGAAGAATGTTCCATTTTATTGGGATGCCTTTTGTGACGAGGCATTCACAACTCTAAAAAGAAAGGTTATTACCCCACCAATACTGGCTTATCCAGACTTTAACCGGGAGTTTATAATAACTACGGATGCTAGCAATGTTGCGTTAGGAGCAGTGCTATCTCAAGGTACAATAGGACAAGATAAACCTATTGCTTTCGCTAGCCGAACTTTAAACGACGCAGAAACTCGATATACAACATCCGAAAAGGAATTACTAGCAATCGTTTTTGCACTAGCCCAGTTCCGACCATACGTTTACGGACGAAAATTTACTATAGTCACTGACCATAGCTCTCTACAGTGGCTTATAGGACGAAAGGATCCTACATCCAGACGTATGCGATGGAGAATTCTACTCGAAGAGTATGAGTACACAATCGTCCATAAAAAAGGAAAGCAAAATGCAAATGCTGATGCTCTCAGCCGTATAACAACGACTACCCCAGTCAATCCCATTAAAAATAATATCCTCGTCACCACACGAAGTAAAGCCAAACTCGAAGAAGATGTGGCTGCACAATCATACAAAGATACTACCAATCTTGTATGGCAAGAACAAACAGGGTCCATCTATACCAAGAAGAAACTTGGACTACGTATTATAATCCTCCCATTGATAGACTCTGCTGAGGAAGAAAACCTGGCAGGAAGAATCCCAAACTTCACCAAGCCAGACGTAGGTAAAATTACGTTTCATGAGCAAGATGGGTTATGCGCCATCACATTGCCATTGCCTTTCAGAAACGAATGAGAAACTCCAAAAAGAAAAAAATAAAAGTCGAAGGAAAGTAAATGTATAGATGTATTTATAACCTTACAAAAACAAAAAAAGAAAAATAAATGTATATACGTAAAAAAAAAAACCTTAGAAAAATCATAAAGTAACACTGTACGAAAATACCACGATAATGTATTTAAAATTTGCCTGGAAAATTTTTCTTTTCAAATACTGTTACACGAATAAATAATCTTGTAAATATTATACAATATTTTAAATAACCGAAATAAACAAACAAAACAGAAAATATATCTATAAAGAAAAATATATATACAACTAATAATGTTAAATTCACCTCTTAACAAATTATTGTTCAAAAACGAAATAGATAGATAGAATAAACAAAGAAAATTTATAAATTCAGGAGATAACAAATAAAATATAACAAGAAATTAAATCTCCACATAACTCATATGTTTCAAAAATAGAAGTTTCAAAACTATACTATAAACAAATATTGACTATCGAAAAATGTATTATACAAATATTTTAATCAACCATCACTAACTTAAATAAATAAACAAACAAACATTTTTGTAATAATAAATAAAACAAAACTTACAATACGAAATAATGTTAAAATAAGAATTTATATAAGTACAAAACATTTTGTAATGAATAAATTGTAATAAAATTTTAGTATAACTCAAAACAAATTTAAAAATGTCTAGAATTTAATTTTACGTACAAACTACATGAAAAAATTATATAAATAAATAAGGACAATGAAAAGTCCTCAAAAAAAAATGCTCTGTAAATAATATGTAATCAGTATTAATATGTAATACACAAATTGTAATAGTAAGCCTTAATAATCTTACGCAACACTTACATATATATTGTACCACAAATTGGAAAACCTATAATAATACTTTATAAACAAAAACAAAAAAAAAACCTCTTATATAAAAAGAAGAAAAACATATTACTCACAATTGTTACTAAACGTAATGGAAAAAAAAAAATAACATAAACACTGTAAATAACACTTTTAATATATGTAATTACAACTTAATCATTGATCACTTTAAATATCAAAACAAAAAAAAAAAATTGTACTGTAAGCTAAGAAAATAAATATTGCATACATAGAACTAAAATGAAAAAAAAATCAGGCATATGTAACGGAATCACGATACTATCATCCTTATTCCCAATCACACCATTTTCCAGAAAATTAATCTCATAAAGATCAATTTTCTTTTTTTCAAGGAGGGGAGGATGTAGTGCTCCAAAAAGCCCTACCATCTTTTTCTCCCATTCCTAATCCAAAATCCTATCAAAACCTGAAAAAACCCAAACATTATCCAAAATTCGCAATAAACGAATCAAACATTCACAACACGGCATAATTAAATCCAGAATCAAAATTAAATTATATTCGTTTATTGTTCTATATTTGCTCCACAGCATCACCCAAATCCAAAATTCAGAGATTGTTATCTCTATCCTAAAAATTCCATTGAGTTAAACAAACAAAAACTCAAAAGCAGATACATTCACACATCTGCGTAATGGTTTCGTAAGAATTCAAGAAATTGATTTCTTATCTTGTGTAAACACAACATCTCGTTCGAAATATCCAAAAGATCGAGATTGTTGCACGAAAATGTGTATCTTTGAGATACAATTTTCGATTCCTTTTCCTTTATAAAGGAATGGTTTCGTGATCTCCGGGCCACACATCCGATATCCCCCAACCTCCACCTAGTGTTGTAATGCTAAATTATGCTGATGATACTTTAATCTACTCTAGCAGTAGATTTGTCAAAGCGGCAAGAAACCGCGTTAACAACTTCCTCCCGCTCATCTCAGCATACTTTAACAAATGGAAAATTCGCCTCAACCCAACCAAAACCCAGCTAACAGTGTTTAAGGGCAAAAACGCTCACTGCACAAACAACACTAAACGTTGCCACAGCAAAATTAAACTAAATCTTAATAACACCCTCATAAAACCTTCCAAAACACTAAAATATTTGGGAGTAACCCTTTCCAACAACTGGTCATTCTCAACCCACATCAAAAATTCTCTCCAAAAAGCCTCAATACAGCTTAACCTGTGCAGACGAGTGTTATGGAAACCTAAAGGCCTTTCTCTTAAGGTCAAACAGCTCATCTACAAACAGATAATCAGACCTACTCTTACATACGCCTGCCCATTATGGTACCACATCTCACCCTCACAAATGGAGAAATTACGAGTGTTTGAGCGGAAATGTTTCCGGTTTATCACTGGCTTACACCGCAAAACCAACTCATATAGATACCATTGTAACAACGACCTTTACAACACCGCAGGCATCGAACGACTGGATAGACGGATCCTAGAACTGTCGATAAATTTCATAGAAAACCTTCCTAACAATCCCAACCCGATAATAACGGACCTACCATCACCCTCCTCCAATACGGGAGCTCACTACCGTAATTGTCTCCAAATCAGGACCCTCTTCGCCGCAGGCAGACTGGTTAACGATCTAAACGAGATCGTGTACCACAACACCGAACTGGCACCCAATCATTTCAAATACAGCAACATCCAACCATTCTCCAAGATCCTTACCTTTAACACAGAACCGAATGGCTCTCCCCTCCTTCAAGAACTTACCTGATCCTATCCCTTAGTATCCTCAATCCCAACGAGAAATCCCACATCCATAACTAAAAATTGTAAATATTATTTTTAAGTCAAATGCGAATTGTCACTATCATTGCAATATCAAATATTGTAAATTGTATATAAGATTAGACTAAGTTAGATTAAGTTATGTTAAGTAATTTTAAGTAGGCTAAGTTAAAATAAACAGAATTCTTGGTTTTTCTTCTGACCTTTTCCAGGAAAAACAAAATTAACAATATATATAATCACATTAAATCTTAAGCACATCTAAAAAGAATTGTTTGAAAAATGTTAACAAATAGCATGTAAACACTTATTATGTAACCAATCTATTATAAGTTAGCTGTATTACTTATTGTAACTATTAATTTTTGGTCAAATAAATGCAGTATATTAAAAAAAAAAAAAAAAAATGATCTCCGGGCCGCAGTATCTAGATCCTCCTGCCACAGAGCAGTTATTTTAAAATAAACTCAATAAAACTAAATCCAAAATAAATAAAACTGCTTTCATTACTTTTGAAATTTTGTGCTGGCACCCAACGTTGGATGATTCTTTATATATATATATATATATATATATATATATATATATATATATATATATATATATATATATACCAGGACGACTCCAAAGAAATCGGTACAGGAACCAGTACTGAGGTTGCAGGGTATAAGGACACTATCCCCTAGGTTACGTCCCACGAACAATCAGGACGTTGCTCTTCCCTCTGGGTCAGAGGAAGCACGGCAACGAACCCTTGCTGAAGTGTGTTGTTCCAGGAGCAATCAAATAAAGAGATCCAACGTCCTTTTCAGGACAAGAAAACGCGCTTCCTGAGGAACAACCCCCACAACGGCAAAACATGTATATAAACAAAGAGCAAAGTCTGGAAATTGAAGTCATCTTCGATGAAGAAGTTGTATAGTATAAAATTATAAGGTTTTATTAAATATTCTTATATACTTAGTGGGATAGCGACTTTAACTCGCTCACTGTTTTCAGTTATTATCGTCTATTCTGGCAAATCATAAACAATAAACTCACGTTTGAATAGCAATACCGATTAAGGGGGGAACCTCATGTAAATAGCCTGTTTTTCAGGAATTTTTTTTAAAAAATGCAATGCGTAGATTAATTGGCAATTTAAGGCACAATTTATTTACGTTATAATATTTAAAGAAAATATTTTTTAAGACGAATCGTTAAGAATAAAACGGTGCAATGGTGGCTTGAAAACAGCGTCTTGAAAATGCGCCGTGCAGCATACAGGTCACAAAAATGATCTGAAACAAAAAATACAAAATGCGTTCTTTAGTTTATGCAAAAACGCTCAGCATGGCGTTCCCCTTTTATTAAAATTTGTAAATTTGCAAAAATGGCAAAAAAAAGTTTTGAAAAAAAAGGATTTTCTTTTATAAACAATTGTTAATAACAAGGTTTTAAATAAAAAAATAAAAAATCGGAGCTCAACATGCTGAGGCCATATATCTATAAAATTTCTATACCAAACTTCATAAAGATCGAATGATTCGTTTTCGAGCTACGTTGCACGGCGTGCGAAATTTTGCATTTCGAGAAAAACGCGTTTAAAGTTTGAGTAATAGAAAAATTCGTAATTCGTTCTAACTTACCGCAGTTGTTTGCTAATCTGCGATTCCAGGCCATAGAGTATATCTTCCTCTTCTTCAAACTGTTCTAATTGAGCCGTTTTTTCCTGTTTTCGAAAAGTACGAGCCTCTTTGGTGGCATCGCCCAATTAGACTGTTTACTTTCTTTTGTAAATAAAGTACAAGGAGGTATCGGATCACTTTCTAATTTTTTTTCTCGTATTTTTGAGGAAATTTCCTATCAATTTAGGCAAAAACAAAAAATGGCTAAAAAATTTCATTTTACATGAGGTTCCCCGCTTAAGTCAAGGAACTAAGTGGAAACTCGGACTCTACGGAGGTTTTGGTGAAGGCATTTGTATTTTTATCTGTTTTTTGCTATTCATGAACCGTGTAACATATTAAAAGACAAGAAAGTCAATAAACTCATGAACTCATAAACTCATTTCGTTTTCAGAATTTATAGTGAACCCGAGGTAAATACTGCTTTTACCCACTTGTAAATCATTTTTGTCTACTACGATTTTCGATCTGATATGTTGCTGATTGTATACTATTGTATGGTTTTTATCATTATTGGCATCAACATATATTACAATCCGCTCTCCCTTAGACTCCTCACTTCTCCAATCTAACCTTGACAGCTTTTCGATTTGGTGCCAAAACAACTCCCTAGAACTGATTATTGCCAAATGTCACACAATTACCTTCTCTCGGAAACGCTCCCCTACCACGCTCCTATCTCTTACTTAATCAATCGATAACATCGGTTAAATCGATTCATGGCATGGGCATCCTATGTGACAAGGAGGTCAATTTTACCGCACATATTGACGACATTATCCTTAAGGCCACCGCCGCCCTTGGCTCTGTAGTAGTAGTGGTTTTATTTCTTATAAGGTTTGTACATTAAACTTTACAATTTATTATTATTATTTACTGGCCTGTAGGGACCCGGGAGTTCATGACCTCACCGACTCGGCTCCGCCATTGTTCCCTGTCCTGTGCGCTCTCCTTCCACGTTCGATCATCCGATCCGATCTCCTCGAGGTCTAATCTAACATTGTCCTCCCATCTCCGTCGCGGCCGTCCTGTCGGTCTCATCCCCGTTAGTTTACCGTCAAGAATTCTATGCACGGTCCTATCATCACCCATTCGCGCTACGTGTCCGGCCCATCTTAATCTTCGCGACTTGATCACTCTCACTATTGTAGGTTTGCGGTATAGCTCTTCCAATTCGTGGTTGTGGAGTTTCCTCCATTGTCCTGACTCCTCGTCATATTTACCGCCAAATATACCCCTTAAAACTTTATTCTCGAATACGCGGAATTTGTTCTCTTCCCGCTTTGCGAGAGCCCATGTTTCGCATCCGTATAGAGCAATCGGCATGATTATGGTTCTATAGACACGGAGCTTTATATTACGTGATAGCAGTTTGGATTTTAATACTTTCCGGGCTGTATTCTAACTAGCGTTGCCGGAATGTAGTCTTGTGTTAATTTCCTTCGACGTTTCGTTTCTGGTCGTCAGTATCGTTGCCAGGTATTTAAATTCTTTGACATTTTCAAATATCTTGCCCCTGACGTTTATATGTGTTCTCTGAGGTCCACCTGCTCTCGTCGTAATCATGTATTTCGTTTTGTCTTCGTTTATTTCTAGGCCCATCTCTTCTGCTGCTTGCATGATGATTTCACAGTTTTTACTTATAGTTTCGAGATTATCGCCCAAAACGGCGATGTCATCCGCATACGCGAGCACTTGTGTGACCACGTTCAGGGATGATCCGGCCGTGTTGTCGTCTTGTACCTTTCTGATAACATACTCGAGGGCAAGGTTTAAAAGGCATGGTGAGAGGCCACCCCCTTGTTTTAGTCCGTCCCGGATTTCAAATGGTTCTGAGAGGTGATTTTCTATTCGAACTCGCCCTTTGTTTTCATTCATGCAAATTTGAATGAGGGCGGCATATTTTTTCGGGATCCCCAGCTCGACCACAATATGGTAGAGTCTTTGCCTTGCGACTGAGTCGTAGGCTTTTTTGAAGTCAACGAACAGTTGGTGAACCGTCTCTCCGTATTCCCACTTCTTTTCCAGCAGTTGCCTTATTCTGAACATCTGGTCGCTTGTTGACCAGTTCCGACGGAACCCGCATTGGTAGTCTCCCAATATTTCTTCTGCGTACGGTGTGATTCTTGCCAGTATGACATTCGTTAATATTTTGTATGTGATTGGGTGCAATGATATTCCTCTGTAATTTTCACAGTCAGATCTGTCGCATTTTTTGAAAATGGGGATGACTATTGCGGTTTTCCATTCTTCCAGAATGACTTCCTCTTCCCATATTATTTTAACCAGTTGGTGGATCTTTCGAGCGGTTGCCTCTACTCCATGCTTCACAAGCTCTGCCGGTATGCAATCAATTCCGGAGGCCTTGTTGTTTTTCAGTCGATTTATCGCGTCTACAACTTCGTCGAAAGAGGGCTCTGGGATCTGGGGCTCGGCTGTATGTACGTCTGGTGCGTTTATTTGTGGTTGATGGGTGCGCACATTGAGCAGGTTTTCAAAGTACTGGTTCCATCTTGTCAGGATATTTTCTGTTTCTGTCACCAGACAGCCGTTTGTGTCTCGAATTATTTTGGCTCTCCCTCGGTAGCTATTTCTAATTGAATTTATGCCGGCATACATACCTCTGCTGTTCTTTGGTCTGGCATTTTCTATGATTTTTTCGATCCGAGTCTTCTCCCATTTGCGTTTTTTGCGTTCGTAAAGTCTAGTTGTTTCTTTTCGAATTGTCGCGTATCTTACTGCGTTGACTTCATCACATGCTTCTAAGTGGATCATTCTGAGGCGTTTACGTTCTTCGATCTTTGCCCTGCACTCATTGTCAAACCAAGGTTTGGACTTAGTTGTTTTCTTAAATCCTAATACTTCTTGGGCTGTTTGTTTGATTGTGTCTCTGATCGATGCCCATTTAGTGTCCACACTATTGGCTTCCTCTTCCTCACTACTGTCATTCTCTAGGACGCTAAATCTATTCGTTAGTCCGTCTTGATATTCAGCCCTTTTACGTAGGTCTTTTAGTTTATCAATCTTGAACTTTTTGCTCGTCTCCCGTGACTGTCCACGTGGGTTTGCTGCAAGCCGACTTCTAATTTTACCCATCACTAGAAGGTGATCGGAGTCGCAATCTGCTCCTCTATATGATCTTACGTCAAGGATATTCGAGTGGTGTCTCTTGTCCATGAGGAAGTGGTCTATTTGGTTAAGCGGTTACGGCTTTATGGATTTGCTTGCGCTTGAACATCGTGCTCTTCACTACCAGGTCTTTTGACGCTGCGAACGTGATAATTCGAATACCATTATCATTTGAAACGTCATGTAGGCTTTCTTTACCTATTGTTGGTTGGAAGATATCTTCCTTTCCAATTTTCGCATTGAGGTCGCCGAGGAGGATTTTAACATCGAATGATGAGATCCCATCAAATACTTCCTGTAGGGTCTCGTAGAATGTGTCCTTCGTTTCTTCGTCGGTCGATTCTGTTGGGGAGTGTACGTTTATAAATACATAATTGTACCATGGGCCCTGTATTTTTAGCACCGACATTCGGTCATTATTAATTTGCACATCTTTTACATGGGACGTAATCTTCTTGCTTATGATGAAGCCAGTTCCGAGGTTATGTGTATCGGTACCTCCACACACCAGTGTAAACCCGTTGGTTTCGATTACTTGATGTGGGAGTCGAACTTCCTGAAGCGCGACGATGTCCATTTTATATTGTTTCGCGTTTTTTACGACCGTCTGTATCGCGCCTGGTTTATATAACGTTCGAACATTCCACGTGCCGACGCGTATATCCCGCTTTTTCAGTTTTTCCCTACGTCTTCTTTTTGCCGAGTCGGTGTTTTCTTGATGATTTTTTCCGTTATGGTAGTGTCGGCTCATCACACCTACGCCTACCGGGTTTTTCGTGAGATTGTTTTTTGTATATTGGTTATTCATTTTTGATCCCACGAGCCTTGGGGTTTTAAATAGTCCGCCACATCAGAGCCCCGTTTTTATGTGGTAAGGTCTGCTTACTGCTCTGATTCGACCCGGTGTCAGAGAGGCGCCGTTATAATACAGCCGGTATACCCCTGGCTGCAAACCATCCAATGGGCACGGTGACGCGTAACACCCTAGATTAGGGGCGGTCGATCTTTGTGTGTTACTCCTCGCTAACCTGTCTGACATGGGTGATCCTACTGGAAGCATATGCTTCCGTCAACATAGCCTGAGTGATTCATTGTACTTTAAGCCCCCGCACCACGTCAAGGTTTCTACCAAGCAGGGGAAACTTTACAATAAAATTGACAAATATTGTGAAACGCTGGTCGAAAGAATTCCTAAAACCCCACGTCACACGCTCACTCTACATAACTTTTCTCCGTCCTCTGCCTGAAAATGTTAGTCATATCCCCGTACTCGTATCAGTTGTCTCACATTCACAGGATTGAGAGCCTTCAATGTCGTTACTTGCGCTTTGCCCTCGGTGAACTAAATTGGGAAAACCCTCTGACTCTACCGCCATACACAAGCCGACTCCTTTTAATCAAGATTAAAACACTTGAAGACCGCAGAATCCATGGCGACATTATCTTCGCCCACCGTCTTCTGTCAGGCTCAATCAATTGCCCAAGTCTGCTCTCTTTCATAACATTTTACACGAACCCACGTAACTTACGTAAAACTCGACTCTTCTACTTGCCCGCCCATCACTCTTCTTATGGCTCCAACGAACCCATCTCGCGTAACCCATCTCGCGTATGCTACGAAGGGCCAACTCTTTCCCCATCTCCTTTGATTTCAACCTCTCCACTCGCGCTCTCAAACGCCTTCTCCTAACATATCCGTGCCCCCCCCCCCCCCCCCCCCCACCGGCCCTTACACCTTAACAACCCCGCCCCCTCCTAGCCAACAAGCCTCTACGCATCAATCCTACCTTAAATTATCAGTTAAAACATTATGGAGAATGACTTTCGTCTAGTTAATTGTCGAAGAAAAAAGCATCTTTATTGACAGTTCGAAGTGTTTTCAGTACTTCGGTGTAGCTGTTGCCCAACGACGAAGCCTACCTATAAAAATGGTGTAAATCACGAAACTTCTTTCATAATCTCCCATGTTGGAGTTATAGTATAATTGGATCTTTGATACGAGCATAAGTCTAAGCTGCCGTCTGGTTGAAAAGAACAACTGCTGGCACAAAATTCATTATTGGGCATTCCTTTCTTTTCGTATAAAATCGCGTCATGAAGGCGTCTTTTGTATATGTAACTCTTATTAGGAATATTTGCACATTTTCTATTTAGTGGTGTGGGGGCGTGTGCGGTTTATAAATTGCACGCGTACGTGTATATGAATGACGCCACGGTCTCTCACAATTAGATTTCATATTGCGGAATGTATTAAGGAGATATAAGTAGTGTCACGTTTACAATAGAAATTATGAAAACCCTCGATCATGTATCACCACCCATAGTTGAAAGTGAAGGATGCTTGATAGAGGGTAAATATTGTCAGATATCCTTTCAAATACATGAGAATTTAAGCCATAACCATTCACCCGGGTAGACATCATCGAAAACATTTCCTGTCAAATGAAATGGCACCGTAATTCACGGCCGCTTTATTTGGCATCTGTTACCCTGACTGACAAGTCATCCATTTTTCTTTCAATTATCAAATCTTCAACCGAAGTTTGGCCCGGCATACAAAGTAGGAGTCTGTTCAGCTGCCAGGGTCCTTAATTTATAATAGCCTAGCAATATCGTTCGTAAAATTCTCATCCATTCCGATGTGGGGCGTTTAAAATTCTAGACCATGAGAGAATGAAGAATCGCGTAAGAGAATGACTGGTATATAAGGTGCTAAGTGAACAGATAACACTTCATTTTTCTCGCTAGCCAAATTGGTGCCGTTTGCTTTATGGATGTTTTATGTGCTCTCTGCCTGATACCGTTAAATCAAATGCCGAATTCAAATATAATTAAAGTGTGGAAGGACCAGAATGTCTGGAAGTCACGTCTTGACGATGGAACACACTCCAGTGGAGATGCGACAAAAAGGTACTCACCTTGGTGTTTCTCATGTCATGTCGGCATCATTCTGATCTTTCGAAACCGTAGGTTGGCCGAGTATCAGACTAAAAAATTGGAGGGTAGAGGTTAGCCTAGAGTATTTTTTAATAGTCTACTCAATTATTCCGCTTGCGTTCGATTATGGGGTGATTTTAATGGGTCGTGGCTGTGTGTGCTAACCACTTTGCCGTGAAGTCCGTTTTCAAAGTAAACGTTAACTTGGGGTGAAGTCGCTCAGCTGGTGCCAGGACACCGTGAGGAATACTTCTCATACTGAAATATATTTTTGGGAAAACATATCGGTTAATTGCGTTTCAGTGCTCGGAAATGTGTTTACGGAAGGGATGAGTGCGAGTGTTTAGTAAATGTATTCCAGGCACGTTGTTTGAATTTTACTGTGCGGTTGAGTTGGAGGAAATGTACCCACGTCAGAGAATATCACGATAAAAGGAATTGGGGGGAGGAGAAATATGATTTATTGAGGATGCGGATGCTTTTCTAGTCGACCAGAATCCACAATTTATTGCTGACAGCAGTTAAGCGTGATGTGTTACATGTAAAGTTTGTTTACTTTTTCTTACAAGTGATGCTGGATATCCACGAAGCCGAGCAGTGATTTAGTGGAGTTTGAAAATCTACCTGTAATATCGTATGCTGATGAAAAGTTAACTTTAAATAGGTGAGTTAGGCATATAGTAAATCATCACACTGGGTAGTGCCGTCGTCATGTTTTATATGTTTGAGATGCTGAGCGTGTGCTTTTCTTCAGTTTAGCGATTTGTTTCATTTGACATTTTTGAAATCTCCGTAGAAAGCAAAACACAATAATTAAGGGATCATCTTAAATGAGTCCGGTTATAACTGAATTCGTAAAACTTAGAATTTTCAAAAAATCGAAAAGTATCTTTTTCCCTAAAAGCCTTCAATGTTTTAAAAATAAGAAACAGTATAAATTATAAGTGGCCAATGACCTTGGCCGGAAAAACAAATTATCATGGAAAATTTAACAAGCCTCAGGATTTGCTAAATAAGGCCAAGACCGGTTCCCGGTTGTAGTGCCGATGATGATAATGTCTATATAGGGAAAGGCTAATAACCTTGACCGGAAAAACAAATTATTATGGACAATCGAACAAATCTCTGGTAAGGACCGGATACCGGTCGAGACACTTGCTAAATAAGGCCAAAACCGTATCCCATGATGATGATGATAAATTATAAGGAGAAACATTTTTAAGTACCTGTAATTTGAAGCCGATCATAGTGCAGTGTCGCGTACTTGGAGCAGATATGTGAGTGGCCGGGTAGTTGAAGCAGTCAGATGTAGTTAAAATGGCTAGGCTGTCCGTGAAATCAAGCAAGAGGAAAGAAGAATATGAGAATATTAACTTGGAGGACCAATGATATGGCGCGGGTATTGCTATATGGAATGCCCTTTTCTTAAAACAACTTTTTTTCAACCATTCGAAAACCAATTAATTACCATTTTAATTAGACTTCTCTCGGGAGAGGCGAACCTATAACGCCGAGTGGACCCGAGATGCCATCAAATAACTGTTGCAGTTCTTTTTGAACAGTTGCAGGTTGTAACGCTCCAGGAACACTCGTGTGGGAAGGGAGTTCCACAGATTCCCTGCTCTGTAACGGAACGAGTTCTGATGCAGGGATGTTTGCGCCGTCGGGAGATGAGCCACAAACGGGTGCGATCAGTCGGATTGTCTTGTGGAGCGCATGTAAGCCGAATTGCGTGGAACAATACCAAGAATCTCCGAATAACAGCACCCGTGATAATATCTGTAAAACAGACAGAGGTCGGCTACGCGCCTTCGATGTGATAGCGACTGTAGTCCCGACGTCAGCGCCGAGTCTCCGATCAGGCGGATCGCTCGTCTTTGTACGCTCTCAAGGAGGTCGAGGGTACGTTTAGGAGCCGAGCTCCAAACATGAGAGCAATATTCGAGCGCGGGTCTAATTTGGGATTTATATAGGAGAAGAAGTTGGGTCGGAGTAAAATATTTCTTGGCTCTAAAAAGATAGCTCAGTTTTCCCGAGGCTGACCTGGCGATACTCGACACGTGTTTATGCCATGATACATTCCCACAGACCGTTACGCCGAGCAACTTCAAACCCAGCCTCGAGGACCCGGCCATTCATCATCAGCTGTGAAACCGATGATCCAGTTTTCTTTGTGAATGTTGTATATTGTGTCTTCGTTGCATTGAAGTCGACAAGATTGGCCCTTCCCCACTGCAGGACCCTATCTATGTCCTGAATCAGATAGTCAATCTGTCCACATCTCAGCCGATGCGACGCAGATGCACCAATCGGCCGAACACTCGAAAAGGAGGAAACAAGCGTACTATCATCCGCGAAACTGAACACTTTGTTATTTGTTGTCTCCAACAAATCGTTTATGTGAAGCAAAAACATGGTTGGAGCCAAAATAAAGCCTTGGGGCACCCCCGAATTAACAGGATACAGATCCGAACACTCGCTGTCCACAACAACCCGGATCGATCGATTTTTGTGGAAGCTCTTCGTCCAGTCGCAGAGCTGCTGGGAAAGTCCATATGAACGAAGTTTGCTCAGCAATGCCCTGTGCCAGACGCGGTCAAAAGCCTTGGAGATATCCATTGTGACCGCTCTTGACTCACCATGCTGCTCAATCGCAGATGTCCAGATATCGGTTATAAGTGTCAAAAGGTCTCCCGTGGACCGCCTGCGACGGAATGCGTATTGACGGTCATTCAGAAGTCCGTTGCACTCCAAATACCTAACTAACTCTATATTGATGACTTTTTCCATCACCTTAGATAAAATAGACAGTAATGCTATCGGACGGTAATTTTGTGGGAGACACTTTTTTCTCATCTTTGGGATTGACTGAAGTCGAGCGATTTTCCAGCAGGCAGGAAAGGTCCTCCATGCATAAGATAAGCGGAAGAGTCTGCCAAGAACCGGCGATGGTTCTGGAGCACAGTTCTTAAGGACTATTGCTGATATTCCGTCCGGGCCTGTTGCCTTTCTACTATCCAGTTCACGTAAAATGTGTCGAATAGTGCCCGGACGAAATCTCGCATCCCACATGAAAGAGATCATAGGTGGCTTCAAAAGGCCGGGATCGAGGTTTAAATTCTCGGAAAATAAATTCGCGAACACATTAGCTTTATCCTTTGAATTCGTGACTAACGTCCCGCTGTCTGTCACCAACGGAGGGAAAGAGGAGGATGCGAAGTTACCGCTGACAGCTTTTGCCATTGGCTGACTAGGCCGGTTATTCGCTTGATATGCAAGTGCTTGCGCGACAGATACCAAGCAGTGATCTGAGTTTCCCAGTGGCGCAGAAACCTCTACGGTATAAATACCGCGTTCGGATGTCAAAAACAGATCCAGGGTGTTCGCATAATCGCCTTGGGCACGAAGTTTGCTCAGCAATGCCCTGTGCCAGACGCGGTCAAAAGCCTTGGAGATATCCATCGTGACCGCTCTTGACTCACCATGCTGCTCAATCGCAGATGTCCAGATATCGGTTATAAGTGTCAAAAGGTCTCCCGTGGACCGCCTGCGACGGAATGCGTATTGACGGTCATTCAGAAGTCCGTTGCACTCCAAATACCTAACTAACTCTATATTGATGACTTTTTCCATCACCTTAGATAAAATAGACAGTAATGCTATCGGACGGTAATTTTGTGGGAGACACTTTTTTCTCATCTTTGGGATTGACTGAACTCGAGCGATTTTCCAGCAGGCAGGAAAGGTCCTCCATGCATAAGATAAGTGGAAGAGTCTGCCAAGAACCGGCGATGGTTCTGGAGCACAGTTCTTAAGGTCTATTGTTGGTATTCCGTCCGGGCCTGTTGCCTTTCTACTATCCAGTTCACGTAAAATGTGTCGAATAGTGCCCGGACGAAATCTCGCATCCCACATGAAAGAGATCATAGGTGGCTTCAAAAGGCCGGGATCGAGGTTTAAATTCTCGGAAAATAAATTCGCGAACACATTAGCTTTATCCTTTGAATTCGTGACTAACGTCCCGCTGTCTGTCACCAACGGAGGGAAAGAGGAGGATGTGAAGTTACCGCTGACAGCTTTTGCCATTGGCTGCCTAGGCCGGTTATTCGCTTGATATGCAAATGCCTGCGCGACAGATACCAAGCAGTGATCTGAGTCTCCCAGTGGCACAGAAACCTCTACGGTATAAATACTGCGTTCGGATGTCAAAAACAGATCCAGGGCGTTCGCATAATCGCCTTGGGCATCCGGCATTCGCGTTGGCTCCCCCACGAGTTGAGTCAAGTTGTGGCTTACAGCAAACATCTCCGCCATCCTCCCAGCCTCGTCGATTCTGTTAGAATGTAACAACCAGCCGGAATTGTGCACATTAAAATCGCCAAGGACAACAATTTCAGAAGCTGGGTGGTTGATCTGTATCCAGTCGACGGTATGTGAAAGATGTTCGAAAAATGTCACCGGTCGATCGTCATTCGGGGAGCGGTAAAGACAACAAAGAAATTTAACGGAATTCCTCAGCACGACCCTCAAACATATGATGTCCATATTATTGGGTTCACACGCCTCCATCCTCTGGCCAGCCAGAGTGGACCGCGCAAAGACGCAGACTTCGCCCTTAAAACGGAATCTCGAATGTAAGTCGTATCCTGAGCAACGAAGATATATCGAATCAGTTGACGAATCGACCTGGGTCTCAGTTTGGGCTAGGATATCAGGTTGCGTTGTTTGCAAATATTGGTGGACGGCCTTTACATTCGTATTGGTGAAACCGATGCCCCTGATGTTACAAAATGCCGTCACCAGTCGAGCGTGGGCAGAGCCTCGAGAGCGAGCCCGGCTGTGCGATGACGAACCTCTCAAAGTTCCCTTATTTATCATGATATCTCCATGATGTTCTCCCTGACATAGTCTCCCCCCTGGAGATCCGAATGGGAGACTAGTTTACCTCCGGAATTTTTTATATCAGAAGGTACCATCATCACTTATCTCCGTGTCCGTCCCGGCCATCAGCCACACATCCGATACACCATCGAAGATTTTTCTCGGCGATATCGCGGAATGTACAGCGTGGCGGGGTGGTATCTCACCTTGGGACCGACTACCATCTAACCAACCTTTTCTCGAACCGGTCCATCAGCCAAGCCCCGAAAGATGGCCAGGGATTTCTCGCGACCATTTCAGGGAGCCCAAAGCTTGATGGGGTGGTATTTCACCAGGCGCACAGGGTGTTGGGCCCCTGGCTACTGTGGGGGTTTTCTTTACCACACGGAGAACCAACCCACTAGCCTAACCTGGAAACATGCAAAAATAAATCCACAATAGCATACGTCTTCCAATCTGCAATAGAAAAACATTTTCCAAACTCCCAACAGAATATAATATAACAGAATATATTCTAATCATCCCAGCATTCATTCCCAAAATTGCTTCGGTCAATTCTTTACCGAATTCTCATTCCCTTTGCGACCACGCAATCACAATTTCGCCGAAATTGATATGCCCTAATAAAACATATATTCCAACCTACAACAAACATTAACCATCTTCCTCAATTACATCACCCCACATATAATTTTTCCCAAAATTGCTTCGGTCAATTCTCCACTTAATTCATATTTCCTCTTTGTGACCAAGCAATCTTAATTTCCCCGAAATTCATATGCCGTAACAAAACGCATATTCAAATTCACAACGGAACATTAACAACTATACCAAGCCGCATACATTTCCCCGAAATGACTTCGGTTAATATTCTATCTAAACGATATTCGTTGCTTGCACCCAAGCAATTGCAATTTCCCGGTACACACAACCAACGAATCCACCTTAGCTTATACGGCAAGGATTCGCTGGAACTAAATTCCTATGCAGGCATAGTAACTCTTTCTCAAATTCTTAGTAAGTGGCAGCGAGCTCACTTTAGCTATAACCCCACTGCCACAACGCGATGAATTTCTGATTTCATCAGTCAGTCGCTAACCACCCGCCAAACGGCGCACAACAAGGAGTTGCAATTTACCCACGCCACCACAACAAAAAGTCGTTGTCCAACCACCTTAAGAGTCGGGTCTGGTGTCACCGTCATCTGCTACGTACGCGAATCAGTTTGTTAAATTACACCATTACGTCGTGTATTTAGACTAAGTCAATCGCAGTTTATCCCAATGTAATTCGCGTGTCCTCAAGCGATCAGTTTGTTAAAGTAAACCACCACGTTACGAACATAGACTAAATCAACCACAGTTTAATGTGATGCAAGTGTGCTCAAGCATTCAGTTTGCTAAAGTAATCCGAAACTTTGGTGCCCATACTAAATTAATAACAGAGTACCGAATTGTTCCTTCGCCTTCATTGTCAACCAAACCACCAAGTTATGTAACTAGGCTTGAGCAATAAAAGCTTATCCAATACCAGCAATTAACCGTAGTACCAAATGTAATTTAGTGTTTTCACGATTCAAGTCACCTGCGCAATAAATACAGATTTAATAAAGGATATGGAGTCAAGTTATTTATTTGCGGAGTACATCAAAGTGATTCGATCGCCGTTCTAGACGTAGCGTCCTAGTCCGTGAACAGTACGCTGAATCCTGAAGCTAGGGTGGTTTAGTGAACCGGTGCTATGCGCTGGCACATCTACACCTAAACCCCCACACTACCACTCGGCCTTTAGTCGCCTCTTACGACAAGCCGGCCTAGCTGTGAGTATATTCTAACGCCCTACTCACAGGGCCTCTACGACACGAAAGGAAGTCAGTATTGCATCGAATTGTGGCTGGTGATGAAAAATGGATTTATTTTAAAAATCATGCGTACATCCAGGAGAAGCGTCAACATGCCCTGCAAAGCCTGATCGGTGCGGAAAAAAAGAAAATGGTCTGTGTTTGGTGGGACCAGAAGGTGGTGGTGTATCATGAACCTCTAAAATCTGGCGAAACTGTTGATGCGTAACGCTACCGGCAACAAATGATCAATTTGAACCATGTATTGATCGAAAAACGACCAGAATGGGCCACAGGACACGGAAAGATAATTTTGTTGCATGATAATGCTACGAATCATACAGCAAAACCCGTCAAAGAAACAGTAAAAGCTGTCGGCTGGGAAGTGTTACCCCACCCGCCGTATTCACCAGATTTGGCTCCTTCCGACTACAATTTATTTTCATCGATGGGACACGCATTGGCTGAGCAGCATTTCAATTCCTACGAAGAAGTCGAAAATTGGGTCTCCGAAGGGTTTTATTGGCGTGGTATCCACAAATTGCCAGAAAAGTGGTGGAAATTTGTAGAAAGCAATGTCCAATACTTTGAATGAAATGTTTTTTTACTTTTTTTGTACTTTTACTTTATTAAAAAATGCTCACTTCATACTGGTACACCTGGTACATTTGAAAATATATTTGTAAAGAAATTAAATGACACGGCAAAAGATAACAGTGACAACAATGCCTATAACTTTGCATCGGATTATTTTTATTTTATTTTTGCAACATTTTTTATTTTCGTTTTATATTTTTAGAATCTAAATTATAGGCTAGACAAAAAATGCTTAAATTCTTGCTTAATTATTTTTTATTATAACTTACTGGTCACAATACGCAGACGCTCTAAGCTAAACATTACATGACTATTGCGAAATATGCCTTTCGGCGATAGAACGTTGTTTGTGGCTTTAGTTATGAATATTTGTAACAAAGAAAAATTAGAAAAACTTTGTGCCGAATTTTTTTTCTCGTTTTTTTCTGTAAATTCGACTTACTTTTTTTTTTTACTTTTATTTAAAAGAACTTAACTTAAATCTTATACTACCCTAATTCTAGAAAAGATAAGTCTGTGTAAGCAGGCTGATGATGCAGTTATTCTACCGACACTGGTACTCAGGTCTTTATTAGTCATGCAACCACCAGAAGTGTTGGTGCTGTTTAATATTATCGTCCCCGTTTCTGTGGAAGATAGCCCTGTGGCGTTTCTCTAGAACGCCACCAATCATTCTCCCATTTAAAACTCCCACCTAGGGCATATAAAAACCTGAAACTGCTTGGCTGCGCTGAGGTAAAATACCAGCAGCAACACAAGCGTTTCTATAGGAAGGGCAAACTGATTGTACATCTAGCAACCAACATTACACTCGTTCTTACCAATGAAATGTCTCCTGAAGAGTCGGCTATAACGTCACATAAGAGATTTCATACCTTTCAGTTCTTTTAAGCATGCCCACGTCGAGCGACAAATATATTATGGCATACGGCGGTCAACCAATGCGTTCGGTTTCTTGGAATGAAGATTCCCCAGCACGATTCCTGTGGCTGGACCGCCAATGTGTACGTGATCACCATGAACATCAACTATGCTTCGACGGTGTGTGTGCACCAGCTGCAGACACGCCAACTCATGTTCTTGCTATGGATTCGAATAATCCACGGTTCGTTAAACCATGGACACAGCACGAGCATCCAATAGGATCACCGTGTGTGTGTTTCGCGCGAGTTAACGTATGAATCACCCAACCACTATGCATCCTTATATTCACCTCGAAATAAGAAATTCATCTAACAACAACTAGCGTCTGCATTTTTACGATCTTCTAGGAATGTGTTTCCTATTCATTCCTTAAAATATTTAACATTAAAATTGTGTCTAGACATCATTTACCTAGATCCGAAAAAAACCTAAAATAAAATGCTAGGAAGCAAAACATATGTATCTATACGTTGGGTCATTAAAAACACATTAGGGGATTCCTAGGTTAAGATAGAATTTAAATATAAATAGCATTGAAAAACTGGAGAGAGTGTTACCACAAAGAAAATTACAGTAAAATGTTGTAACTGTGGAGGGCCACATCCAGCAAATTTCTCTCAATGTCCTCAGAAGCTAAAAGTTCTGCAAAGACGGAAATTAGCAATGTCAACAGTTAAACCAACTACAACGAAACCAACAGTATTGCAGGAAGTAAAGTTAACCCGACCCGGAATATCTTACGCGGATGCAGCAAAAGGAAGCCTCAACACTACCACTCCCTCTAACGACAATATTAAAAATTTCAATCTGGACATTATGGGTTACATCCAAAGCCTACAGGCCATGCTTCCTTCGCTGAGGCATATGTCAGAAACAGAAAAAAAAAGTTAAAGACTCTTTCACTAATAACTTCCCATATTCTTTCCAGCTCTTTCTAAACTAACCATTATCTCCCTCAACACAGAATCCATTTACTCTAACATACGTAAGCAACACCTCCGGTTGTTTGTTGAAAAGTTTTCCCCAGATATCCTCTTCCTTTCAGAGACCTGGCTCAAACCAAATTCCCGAGTTTCAATTCCCAATTATACTTTAGTTTCTAACCCCAGAACTAATGGATCTCATGGAGGTACCGGCATATTAATTCACAAAAAATTTCAATTCAGTGAAATTAGATTCACCTGTGTATCCAGCATTGAATACACAGCAGTAAAACTTTTCTGTGAGAACAATAAAGTGCTCGTCTTAGCATCCATTTATATTCACCCTTCACGACAACCAGATTTCCCAGATACTGACATTTCGCAGATTATCCAACAGTCTGTAGCGTTCTACGAACGCACAAGTCTACTCAGGTAAGGTTCCTATCTTCAAAGAACGTACTTACCTGAGAGCGTTGCACGCGCCCACAGACGCGTGCCCCAAAGTCCCACGATAGGGCCTGCAACTCGCAGCCAACGTTGAGACCGACACCAAAAAGCAAGGAACTGAACGTCCCCAAAGCTTTTTAGGTTAAGCTCAACAATTATAATTCTCCATACCTAAAACCTACGACCTGAAACAAGGAGAAACATCCATGCATCCTTCGACGTGTGCAATCGCAAGCTAAGTGAATGCCAGCACCACAAGTCGGCAACCCTGAACATCTGCACGAGATGCAGGGAATTACAATTAAAACAATTAACCGACCAACGGACGTGGTGCGGTTGATCTAAACATTAGATCACCCAAATATTCACCGCAAACAAAGGACCGCATTCCTTAGCCTCGTAACCACCCAGATGGCGCGAAAAACCAAGCACCACGTAACTCCAAACAATACTTTGTTTGAAGTTTTACGAAGGCCAGCTGCAATAAATAAATACGGCACAGCATTGCGCCGTTGCCACTGTCCGCCAAGCAGAAATGCATCAGCGGAATGTTTGTTTTTCACACCATGTGAAAAACTCTCTTGGATTTCAAATCCAATAGATACCAGCGGACTAGACGCCCAGGCGATCGTCAACACCAGATGGTCGACCTAACCAAGCAGCGTGGGAATAGAACCCACCGTCAACCACGACGGTGAAGCTTCCACATGTATGCGTGAGAATTTTCTCCTTACAGGAAATTGTGTCTGCACAACTGCAGATACAAAACACACAGGGACTGAAAAAAAAGAGTATCCGATAGGAAGTAAAATTTTGATCGTCAACGCGACGAGGCGTCTATATCGAACGGTGGAGAAGAAGAGTCTTTTTCGAGGTAGGACAAGTAAAGAAATGTCGAGGTTTCACCAACTTTTAAATTATATCGTGTGTTGAAGGAACTATCCGCTTTGTGCAAAAACTCTTTAAGTGTTTTTGAATTAAATTGTACAATTGTGTAAAGATTCACATATAACTCATTTTTTTAGTGTTTCACCGCGATAGAAAAGAACAGTATTAGTTTAACGTTGCTGCTTATAAACATTCATAAATAAAAGGAAATTAAATTGTACAATTGTGTAAAGATTCACATATAACTCATTTTTTTAGTGTTTCACCGCGATAGAAAAGAACAGTATTAGTTTAACGTTGCCGCTTATAAACATTCATAAATAAAAGGAAATTGAATAAACGCTTCCTAAAAACAATTTGCCTGAGTTTCATTCTTGTGCTGTATTTGTTGTGTATGTATGTTTTCTCTGCGGCAAGCAGTGTTCGGCGGAACACTTGAACACGTATAAATCCGCCAAAGTGGTGACATCCCGACGAGGGAAAGTGAACAGAACACGCCGCGAAAAACAATGTAAAGAAAAATACACACGGTAAATAAAAAAAAAACAGTGAATGCCGAAAAATAAAAAAAGACACTAAAAAAAAAAACTAGAAGCGAAAAACAGTGCCGAAACTCAAGGATGAACATAAGCACCCAGTAAAGCGAAGTGCCAGTGACAGCGACGACACCACCGAACTGCAGCCCACTTTCGCCCCACGAAGCCCAACAACGCAGGACATCTCCAAAAAAAAAAAAAAAAAGCCGCAAGTCATTTTATTCTTCCTTTATATTATAATAAAAGAGTCATTCATATTTTAAAATTGATTAAGCTCCTTCTGAGAAAAACCGAAATGTAGTAAGCTCCTTCCGAGCAAAAATTCGAATTTTAATGCACACTAAAACAATTTCCTTTTTTATCATATTCTTCTTTTTCCTTTCTTAGTCTGTAGTGCAGTAAACAAATTGTGATACATATATATATATATCCTACTTTAATTTCTTGTGCGAGCTCCCTCTGAGTCTCATAGTGCAGATAAAATATTTTTTTTTTTGTGTGTGAAAAATTTATGAAGCTCCTTCAGAGCTGAAGTGAGAAATCTGTGTGAAACTCCATCCGAGCCTTAAAGTCCTTTTAAAACACGGCGCGTAGCTCCTTCTGAGACGCCGTTAAGAAAAAGATATTTACGTAAGATTAAATCATGTCAAAAAAGAATCATGGTAATACGGCCAATAGCGGCTGACTTATGTTAGGACATTATTATTTTTAGTTCCCGAGCATTAGACAGTGGTCTCCTTCGTATCCAATCGGAAGGCGAGAATTATACGCATTTCCTGTCAGCTTATTTCAAGCCATATATATAGAGATTTTTGTAAGCTCCTTCAGAGCGGAAATAAAAATATTACTAAAGAAAGCACAAATCCAAAATATTAAATAGAAATTTGGTAAGCTCCTTCAGAGCCTGAAGCACACACGAACTAACGACACACTCGGCATTACTTTCTCGTAAGAACGCGAAATAAAGCGAAATTAATCCCCCGAAATAAAATCAACGCAGACATAGCTGCGCATCCGCGAAAAACCTTGATAGTTCTTACCTCCTCGTACTGCTTGTCCTCCTCCGAACGGAAAAGTTTCTCTCTGTCCGCTGCCAGCACAGTCGAACAACACGTAGGATCCTCTGGTGTAGGCCCACCCTTTTTACTACCTTTGGAAAATAGATAGAATCCTTTTGTGCTAGGCCTTTTCCCCTGTCATATCTTTGGAACCAGCAGGTCGTTTTACCGCGTTCCACTCGAAAAAACTTCTCGAAAAAAGTAAACGCGAACCTCTCGTTAACAAGCGATCCGCACACCGAGCGACAGATTTTCGACGCGAAACTTTTGAAAGTAGATGCCAACCACAAGGTCGCAAGCTTCGATACAGAAAGCGAAAACGTTGAGAGGAAATATAATCGCTCTCCCACAGAGAAAATTAACGCGAGACCTCCCCAAGTCGACATTAACCACCAGGTCGAAAAGCACGGTTCAAAAAACGCAAATGGCAAACGACGCCCGACCTTCGCCAACGACATCACAGGCTCCTGCCCTCCGTCAAGAAGCCGACATTCCATTCCAGGCGGACCACCGCCCACAACTGCGTAACGCAATATTACCGGACTTCACGTCCGACGACCCAGACTACTGGTTCGGTTACGCCGAAAGGGTTTTCAGAGTGGAAGGAATCACCGACGAGGAAGTGAAATTCCTCGTGGTAACACGGGTACAAGACCCAAAATTAATCCCATATGCGAAGTGTCTGATAAAAACCCCATCTCCGCAACCGTACACGGCGTTTAAAGAGATGGTGACTAACGCCTATAGTGAAACGCCGCAAAATCGCTTGCGACGTTTATTACGGTCGACCGACACCTCTGGGATGCGACCATCCCAGCGCGCCGCCTATTTCCGTGCGCTGGCCGGCACGGACATGTCCGAGACAGCCTTAACGGCTATATTTCGAGAATCTTTACCAGAATACGTTCAGGCAATCGTCGCGCCTCTAGCCGAATCTGGTCTCGACGAGCTAGCGCGACACGCCGAGGCAGTAATGGCCACGGATAGATCCCGAACGGATCTCCAATTCCTTCCGGTAACGAACCCCGCGCAAAATCCACCTCTGCCCCAACCACGAACCTCCACGGTAACGTGCACTCATGCAACACAAACGAGCAATGAGATAGAACGCTTAGGCAGGCAGGTCCAGCAGTTGCAAGCGCAACTGAATAACCTCAGCGTGGGGAACAATTCATGGCCTGGCCGTGACAGATCACGGCGACGAAGCAGGTCGCGTGAAAACTTTAGACGCGGGCGCGGTAGATCGCGCACCCCAACCAACGAAAACACCTTGGGCAGGTGTTACTTCCACCACCGTTTCGGGGCACAAGCCAGGAAGTGCAGGCAACCCTGCAACTGGTCACATGTGCCAGCAATACAGGCTAGTTCTTTAAACTAGAACTGCCGACCGTAGAAGAAGCGCAAACGGCCGGCAACCCCCAATTAAGTCGCTTGTCAATATACGATTCGAAGTTAAATATGGACTTCATTATTGACACAGGTGCGGATATTTCCGTTCTTCCGCGCTCATACGCACCTGCCACTCGGTTGCCGGATGAATTGAAATTGTTCGCCGCGAACAATACCCCTATCAAG
This sequence comes from Microdon myrmicae, assembly GCA_963931805.1. Taxonomy (NCBI): domain Eukaryota; kingdom Metazoa; phylum Arthropoda; class Insecta; order Diptera; family Syrphidae; genus Microdon; species Microdon myrmicae. Next base: position 109,263,827 of record OZ007496.1, read on the forward strand.
ACATACGGTAGGAAGTTAATGACACTAAAAATAGGCCTACGTCGACCAATTCGATGGTACTTCGTAGTAGCCGATGTCACCGATCCTCTAATAGGGTCGGACTTGCTGCGACACTATAAACTAGTAGTGGACGTAGCACGTAATAGACTGATGGACCCGTTAACGTCTCTTTCTCAGCCAGTAAACGCAAAGGCGGGAAAGGCATTAACGTTAACGTGCACAACCGCAAACGGTCCATTCAGCGATCTGTTGCGCGAATTTGCGGACATTACAGTTCCGCTTAGTAATCCCCGACGCGCAAAAGCCGGCGTTTTTCATCACATTGAAACGCGCGGCCCCCCAGTGAGCCAACGCCCGCGCAGATTGGCTCCCGAAAAATTGCGTGAGGCTCGTGCAGAATTCGAGTATATGCTCGACTTAGGAATCTGCCAGCCATCCGATAGCCCTTGGGCGAGCCCACTCCACCTCGTCAAAAAGAGCAACGGCGAGTGGCGTCCATGCGGTGATTACCGAATGCTGAACGCGGTGACGACACCCGATCGGTATCCGATAGCAAACCTGCACGACTTTTCTTATAAGCTGCAGGGGTGCGAAGTTTTCTCGACCCTCGACCTCACGAGGGCGTACCACCAAATTCCGGTGGCTCCCGAAGATATACCGAAAACCGCGGTAACCACACCTTTTGGACTATTCGAGTTCAAGGTGATGACATTCGGTCTCCGAAATGCAGCGCAAACGTTCCAGCGCTACATAGACTCAGCTCTCCGCGGACTTGACTTCTGCTATGCGTATATCGATGATATACTCATAGCATCGAAAAACATGACTGAACATCGCTCCCATTTGAAGCAAGTGTTCGAGCGCCTCCGAGATTTCGGCCTGGTAATCAATCCAGACAAGTGCCACCTCGGAGAAGCGGAAGTCAAGTACCTTGGCTATTGTATAAATGGCCAAGGCGTCCGCCCATTACAGGACAGGGTGGACGCACTAATGCAATTTCCTCGCCCCACGAACGTGCGAGAATTAAGGCGTTATTTGGGCATGCTGAACTTCTATCGCCCAACACTCCGAAACGCCGCACAGGTCCAGGCTCCTCTCAACGAATATCTAGTAGGAGCCAAACGCAACGATAAGCGACCAATTAAGTGGACCGAGTCAGCTGACCAAGCTTTTCGCTTATCGAAAGAGCAGCTGGCGAACGCAACTTTGCTTCGACACCCCATCGAAGGAGCCCCATTGTCCATACAGTGTGACGCTTCCGACACTGCAATTGGGGCCGTACTCGAACAAGAGTGCGATGGTAAATGGGAACCGCTGGGCTTCTTCTCAAAAAAATTGAACCCGACCCAGCGACGATACAGTGCCTACGACAGGGAGTTACTAGCGATCTACTCCGCAGTAAAGTACTTCCGGCACATGGTCGAAGGACGCCAGTTGACGATCAAAACTGATCACAAACCACTGGTGTACGCTTTCCGAAAGAAAGCGGGAAGTTCAACTCCACGACAGGAACGGCACCTGGATTTCATCGGGCAATTTACCACCCGAATCGAATATGTTCCAGGTGCAGACAACGTAATTGCAGACGCTTTTTCGCGTATCGATGCAATTAAACTCCGTGCGCAAATCGATGATGCCGACTTGGCACAAGCGCAAGGAGAGGACCATCAACTCGAGTCCCTATTGAAAGCGGAGACAGCACTAGTTCTGCGTAAACTTCCTTTCAACGACTCAAAAGATGAAGTCTGGTGTGATGTATCGACAGGGACAGCTCGCCCCTACATCCCAGAAAAGTTTCGAAGGAATGTGTACGAAACATTCCATAACCCAGCCCACCCAAGCGGACGCGCAACCGCTGCGGCCGTCCGACGTAAATTCGTCTGGCCACATATGGCCAAAGACATCACAAATTGGGCACGTAATTGTTTGCAATGTCAACGTTGCAAAGTCGATCGACACAACGTGCTACAACCAGCACAGTTTAAGCTCCCCGAGGCACGATTCGCCCATGCACACATCGACATTGTGGGACCGCTTACGCCGTCGAGAGGTTACATGTACCTCCTGACGATGATCGATCGCTTCACTCGGTGGCCAGAAGCAGTGCCACTACGAACAGTGACCGCGGAGAATGTAGCCAAAGCATTCTATTCGACTTGGGTCACACGTTTCGGCGTCCCAGCCACTCTCACAGCTGATCGAGGACCACAGTTCGAGGCAGCGATTTTCAGGCAGCTGACCGATCTACTCGGCTGCCAACAAAGCCACACGACAGCTTATCACCCCCAGTCCAATGGGATGATTGAACGATGGCATCGCTCACTGAAAGCCTCACTGATGTGTCACGACGATAATCAATGGCTGGACGTACTACCGACAGTTCTTTTAGGCTTGCGCACAAGCATAAAAGAAGACCTGGGAGCCTCAGCAGCAGATCTGACTTACGGAACCAATCTGCGCCTCCCAGGAGAGTTCTTCGCCGATGGAGAACCACCGCTCGAACAGTTGCCAAATTTGGAAAACCTACGCAAACTTATGCGAAAGGTCAGGGCAACACCTGTCGCCAGACACGGTTCCAAGAGGATATTTGTTCACCCAGAGATGGACAGCTGCACGCACGTCTTCATCAGGGTGGACAAAGTTAGGAAACCTCTAGAACCGCCCTACGAAGGGCCATACAGGGTGCTGGATCGGATAAACAACCGTGTTTTCTCTGTAGACATCGACGGCAAGCCGTACACCGTCAGTGTCGAAAGATTGAAACCGTGCCACCTGGAACTACCACCAGATACCGTACTGGGAGAAGGGCATCAACAACCAGCGGCGGTAGCCGAAACCTGCCCCCTACGCCACCCAGCAGACTCCCACGAAACGCCAGGCACGTCAAATGTGAGAATCAACCAAACCCTCGCGAAATGGTCGCGCGCGGGGCATCGGACATCCTACACGGACCGATAACGCGGCAGCGCGCCCGAGATCTGCGCGCACAAGAAGACGCTGCGAAGATTCTCAATGTACGGCAACCTGAAACCCCAACTTCTGACAAGCGAAAAAGAACGACGAACGCGCTAACTTTCGCTCCTCTACCACCCAAACACCGCCCAATACGGAAGGGAGCACGCTCGTAAAACTCAACTACACCCCCCAAGCAACTAACTACCTCATATCGTGACTACGTCACTAGGGGGGGAGTGATGTAGCGTTCTACGAACGCACAAGTCTACTCAGGTAAGGTTCCTATCTTCAAAGAACGTACTTACCTGAGAGCGTTGCACGCGCCCACAGACGCGTGCCCCAAAGTCCCACGATAGGGCCTGCAACTCGCAGCCAACGTTGAGACCGACACCAAAAAGCAAGGAACTGAACGTCCCCAAAGCTTTTTAGGTTAAGCTCAACAATTATAATTCTCCATACCTAAAACCTACGACCTGAAACAAGGAGAAACATCCATGCATCCTTCGACGTGTGCAATCGCAAGCTAAGTGAATGCCAGCACCACAAGTCGGCAACCCTGAACATCTGCACGAGATGCAGGGAATTACAATTAAAACAATTAACCGACCAACGGACGTGGTGCGGTTGATCTAAACATTAGATCACCCAAATATTCACCGCAAACAAAGGACCGCATTCCTTAGCCTCGTAACCACCCAGATGGCGCGAAAAACCAAGCACCACGTAACTCCAAACAATACTTTGTTTGAAGTTTTACGAAGGCCAGCTGCAATAAATAAATACGGCACAGCATTGCGCCGTTGCCACTGTCCGCCAAGCAGAAATGCATCAGCGGAATGTTTGTTTTTCACACCATGTGAAAAACTCTCTTGGATTTCAAATCCAATAGATACCAGCGGACTAGACGCCCAGGCGATCGTCAACACCAGATGGTCGACCTAACCAAGCAGCGTGGGAATAGAACCCACCGTCAACCACGACGGTGAAGCTTCCACATGTATGCGTGAGAATTTTCTCCTTACAGGAAATTGTGTCTGCACAACTGCAGATACAAAACACACAGGGACTGAAAAAAAAGAGTATCCGATAGGAAGTAAAATTTTGATCGTCAACGCGACGAGGCGTCTATATCGAACGGTGGAGAAGAAGAGTCTTTTTCGAGGTAGGACAAGTAAAGAAATGTCGAGGTTTCACCAACTTTTAAATTATATCGTGTGTTGAAGGAACTATCCGCTTTGTGCAAAAACTCTTTAAGTGTTTTTGAATTAAATTGTACAATTGTGTAAAGATTCACATATAACTCATTTTTTTAGTGTTTCACCGCGATAGAAAAGAACAGTATTAGTTTAACGTTGCTGCTTATAAACATTCATAAATAAAAGGAAATTAAATTGTACAATTGTGTAAAGATTCACATATAACTCATTTTTTTAGTGTTTCACCGCGATAGAAAAGAACAGTATTAGTTTAACGTTGCCGCTTATAAACATTCATAAATAAAAGGAAATTGAATAAACGCTTCCTAAAAACAATTTGCCTGAGTTTCATTCTTGTGCTGTATTTGTTGTGTATGTATGTTTTCTCTGCGGCAAGCAGTGTTCGGCGGAACACTTGAACACGTATAAATCCGCCAAAAGTCCGTTCCCGCTCCATTTATAATCGGAGGAGACTGGAATGCTCGTCATACAGCATTCAATGATAATAAATGCAACCAATATGGTCGCCAATTGCTAGCCCTCCCCCCGTCTTATCCATATACTTACATTGACTCCCCATTACAGCCAACTCGTGTCTCTAGCTCAGCCAGGTCAACAATCGACTTCTTCCTCAAGTCCGACGATGTTTATTCAGCGGGTCCACCTACAGTCTCCTTTATATTTCCTTCTGATCATGGTTCCGTTCACACCACGATCCAAATCCCCTCTTTCGACCCACTCTACTCGTCAAACCCTGTCCCAAACTTCACCAAAACAAATTGGAGAAAAGTCAATAGGGAAATAGCGATAAGTTTCTCTGACCTGTATATCCCTGAAGCATCTAACTTACTCCCTACTGAAATCGATCAAGCATCTTTAAGAATAGAGCAAATTCTTAAGGAGGCTCTCAGCAACAACGCCCCGACAACCATTCCTCATAACTATTTAGGAAAGCCTTTGCCCAGCATCCTAACCAAATTATTGCGCCTTAAAAAGCAGCTCCGCCGTAAACTTCGTACAAGATACTGCCCCTTTATTAAAAGCCAAATCCAACCCCTATCCACTCTGATAAATGAACAATTGAAAAAGTTCGCAGATGAAAACTACATCTCCACACTTAAAAATATCAAACCAAATCGGGATCTTTTCAAAAACATCAACCAATTAACTGGTCGTAAATATAAACCCCGAATTGATCATCTCATCAACCCAATCAGCAATAATATTGCCCAGTCCGATACGGACATAGCAAATTGCCTCGCAGAACACTTTGCAAAGATTCATGAGCAAAATAATTCTCTATCAACTCCCGGCTTCGAGAACACAGTAAACGAATACATCTCAAACAGATTATTCACATCTTTTACTTCTTTCATCGGTGAATTTAACAACACGAACATAGCTTCACACCCCTTAGACACTACAAATTTTCTAACTGCAGACGAATTATCCGAGATCGTAAGATCAGGAAATAACAAAAAGTCAACTGGATTAGATGGAATCCCACGTCTTCTATTTAAAAGACTACGCCCACAGAATCTACTTCCCATCCTCATTCTTCTTAATCATATAATTAATGTATCGCACTTCCCAGAGAACTGGAAAACTGCGGTAGTAATTCCTATTAAGAAGCCCGGTAGTAGTAATAGCCCTTGCAATTATCGTCCAATATCCCTATTAAGTACACTAAGTAAGATACTGGAACGCAAGATCTACCAAAATCTTCTCTCATTTGCCAATCAGAATGCCCTCATCCCTAACTGTCAGTTCGGATTTCGTAAGCGACAATCCACATGTCATGCTCTACTAAAACTTACACACGATGTTACAACTGGTCTCCAAAACCAAAGTCCTACTGTGTGTATATCTCTCGATATTTCTAAGGCGTTTGATTGCGTCTGGATCTCAGGGCTGCTGTACAAACTGCACTCCATATTTAATTTAAACTCTCACACAACAAAGCTCTTAGCCTCTTATCTTTCTGACAGAAAATTCGTTGTGAGAATAAATTCTTCCGTCTCAGAAACCCGCAACATAACCGCGGGTGTTCCCCAAGGCTCTATTTTAGGGCCAATTTTATATCTGTTATATACCGCGGATATTCCTCAACCCGTATCTCCTAATGTTGTAATGCTAAATTATGCTGATGATACATTAATTTACTCTAGCAGCAAATTTGTTAAGGCTGCAAGAAACCGCATTAACAACTTCCTCCCTAACCTAACAACATATTTCAATAAATGGAAAATCCACCTTAATCCAAATAAAACGCAGCTCATAGTGTTCAAGGGCAAAAACGAGCACTGTACAAACAACACTAGACGCTGCCACAACAAAATTAAGATTCAACTGAACAACACTCTGATAAAACCCTCCAAAACCCTAAAATATCTGGGAATCACTTTTTCTAATAACTAGTCTTTTTCCTCCCACATTAAAAATTACCTTCAAAAAGCCACAATTCAGCTTAATCTCTATAGAAGAGTAATGTGGAAACCTAATAGTCTCTCTCACAAAGTCAAACTGCTCATTTACAAACAAATTATCAGGCCCACACTCACGTACGCGTGCCCATTGTGGTACCATATTACTCCCTCCCAAATGGAGAAATTACGAGTATTCGAAAAGAAATGCTTTAGGTATGTCTCTGGGTTACATCGTCGTCCTAATTCCTATAAGTACTATAGTAACGTCGAACTCTACAATACCGCTGGTATTTGAGCGCCTCGATAGACGATTCCTCGTCTATCAAATTTATCGAAAACCTACAAAATAATCCCAATCCCATAATAACCTCGCTCTTAGAGAACTCTCTAGATATCAGAACTAACTATCCCAACTGTCTCCACACCAGAGCTATCTTCGCCTCAGGCAGACTGGTAAATGATTCAAATGAGATTGTGGGGCTTTTCAGGGCCCGAAGAGCCATACATCGCTCGATCCCCACTATTCCAAGCGATGCGACTTACCTCGAAGTCGAACCTTCAGCAAGGTTACGTAACCTTGCTACGGCATTAGCCGCCAGCCAGATTGCTGGAATTAATTCAGTTACCCCAAAGGATAACTGACATAAATACCTTTTAGGCAGCTTACCTTTCTTTGGGGGTTTTCTCCAAACCCCTTTTCTCCACTACCATACCTGAAAACATTAAGTCCACGGCAAGGATTATCACCTAGCCGTGGCATCGAAAATTTCACCCTCGGCATGAATTGCACCCAGTGCATCTCGTTCCCATTACCTTATGCCATGGAAACAAAATCAACACGGAGTTCCTAGATTACTGGTTTTTTTTTTTGTCCATGGCACCCCTAGCATGCGGCTACCAGGTCTCATCAGTTTGCCACCGCCGACAAGGTTTCGGCTGATGCAAAGCAAACATTCACCGATTACCAGCAATAGCTGGTTTCCTATTATCGGTCTCCACCGATCAGGGACCACAAACAAGCAACGAATTGGATGCGGCCATCAAGTGTTTACTTTTAACATCTGGCAATGGCTGCACCCTATATTCGTTGCAATACCAAAACATAGCATTCACACCACAGATTGTTTATGGTATACCAATTCCCTATTAATGGCCGCCAACCGTCGGCGGACCTGGGAAATTGCACGTCCATCAACCCAAATATTGATTTATGGCCTCTCCTAGGGTGACCAGATCTTCGGTTTGTTTTGCTTTTACCCCAGATGGTTCGGTTGCCGGCAAGTATTACACAATCAATTGTGTACACAGCCGCAGGCCCATGCATTGTTTGTATACGCAGGAGATGCAGTTGCGACGCTCGCATCCATCCTCGATCACCGGACGATCGAATGCGATGCATACACATACATGCGAAATGTATGCCATATTCCCCGGTCCAATCACGATTGACTGCCTCGAGTTGATCGTGCAGCTCCTCCCCTTTTACGGTTTTTCTTAGCGATGTCTTTCTGTCTGCAGCGAATGAAAGTCAGTCAGATTTGATACGCGAAAGTGGTCGCGAACATTTGGAATTGGAGTTCCGAGTCGTTGGAGAGTTTTAATCGCGATTTTATTTCTCTTTTACTTAAAGTCAGTCCGTGTAATAGTTTATAGATAAGTGCAACTTTGGAGAGTGTCGTCCTCACCAGTTCTGTCTAATCAAATGTGTGTTTCATGTTATCGGACAAACTATAAAGCTCATACCTTTCATATGTAAATCCGCGTCAAAAATAATATAATGTTAATAGCTCAGAAACAATAAATAAACATTCAACTATCGAGTCATCGTGTTTTCTTTGTGTTATTCGGAGTTTCGAGTTTGAAGTGTACCGGCCGCAGGAATCGAGTGCTGAAGCCAGGTTTCACGAGCCTAATCTTGTTCCGGTCTACAAGTGCCTTCTTCCATGAACTACGTGGGTGTTTTTTTTTATAGATCATGCATTCCTGTCAATGCCATAGTAATTAACACCTACAAGATCATATACCACAACACCGAAGTTACCCCTAACCAGTTCAAATACTGTAACGTTCAACCATTTTCCAAGATCCTACGCTTTTCCAACGAACAACCGGAGAGAAATACTCTACCTCTAACCCATAACTGACCTCATTCAACATCCTTTAATTCATAACATATATCCCATTAATTATAAAACTTTGTCTATGGCTTTATGAAAATCATACTGTAATCAGACTAAATTAGGTTAAGTTATTTATATAATTAGGATTAAGTTTAGATTAAGTAAAGTTGAAAAAACAAATTCCTGGTTTTCTGACCTTTTCCAGGAAGATAATACCACTAAATTTATAAACACGCATCTATTTTATATCTCATAAAATATTGTTTGGAAAATGTATATATTATTATAATAATTACATGTAAGCAATTGTTACAAAATTAATTTTAAGTCGCTGTATTACTTAAATGTACGAATTCTAATTATGGTTAATAAATACAGTTTTGAAAAAAAAAAAAATTTAGAGAGTGTTCATAGTGACCTGTAATTTTACAAATAAAATAAAGAGGCATAGCTTCGAAAAAAATATATTTTTTCTTCATACAAAATATATCAACAATAACTGGCGCATTTCCTACGACCCATGGGAGAATCATCCCTTATTGGTCGTCGAAGCGATGGATTATAGTATTCTGTCGTTTGAAAACAAAATGCAATAATGGAAAAACACCATATATGGTCATGCGGCGAAGAAAGAATTTTGGTATTCTTTCGTGCCGATGGAGAAGAGATATTTAGAAGGTCTGCTAACGCCAGTCAGTTAAAAACGAAAAGGCAAGGTTCGAGCACGCGATCACAAAATGTTTGAAATTAACGTCCGATCAGTGAGTAACTCGTATATCGAGACAAAAAATCCTACGTTCCGTTCTAAGGGAGTGCTCTGCGAGTAAAACGGCAATTCATGTAAAATAACTCTTGATCTAGTGAACATCGAAATCGGTCTACTGTGTGTTAGTCTTACTAAGTTCATTAAGCGAAAATTAATTCATGTAAATAACTCTTAACTTTGCGAACACCGAAAACGTTCTATTTTTACGTTTGTTTGATTAAGCTAATTTAAGTGCAAATTCGTTCATAAAACATAACTCTTACTTAGGAACACGAAGTTGTCTATTTTTGTGTTTGTTTTTGTCTAATAAAAATTGTTGTAAGTTGAATCCCAAGCAACCTTTCCGTGGTAACTAACTTTTACGTAGAAACTCCAACATTTTATGTTATAATGAATTAAGTGCCTGGGAGGACCTAAGATTGTATATATTTGCTCAGTGTAATAAAGACAAACTGGAGAAGAACATCAGCGTTTAATTTGACCTTACGAGTAGTGGACGTGGTGTGAAGGGCAGTGGACGGAGGCAAGCTACGAACCCGTGCGTGCAAACAATTCTACTCCACAATACCTCTTCCCACCACAAGAAATTACCACAGCCCTACTGAAGGGCAAGACCTCAGACAATCGCCCGTCTACGGATGATCTACTTACATGAATTCCGGATCTATCTTGTATAAGCCCTTTAATGTCCAAATCAAACGGTATCAACGCCTTTTTCTAAGTAGATCAGACATTGTATGTCGGAGACCAGTAAGCTGCGGCATGTGTGATTTCATGACATGTTTTAAAGCCAAACTGGTTATTTGGAATAATGTTGTTGTCATCTACCCATTTTAGCAGAGCTTTGTTAATGATCTTTCCGAATATTTTACTGATATTTGGGATTAAGCTTATCGAACGCATGTTCATTGGGTTTGTACAATCTTAGCCTTTTTTGGGATGGGCTGTATGATTGCCGTTTTACAACGCCCGGGAAAATATGCATTATTCATCACGTTGTTAAACAGCACCGTGTATATATCTATTGCCATTGGAGGGAAGTTCGTGAGTACGATGTTAGGTACTCCATATATTCCCACTAACTTTTTGCTTCTCAATGAGTCGAAAATACCCTGGATTCCTTCCCTCATAATTAAAAGGGTATTAGTCCTGCCATTGGCATTAATATTAATTGACAACTTATCGTCACTGAATTCGGTAAAACTGGGATTCTCTGATAGCCAAAGTGCAATTTCATTTCGGAGGTGCCGGTGATTCAGTAGAGCTCTGTTCTCTAAGACGTGCTCTCATTCACATTGTACATTTCCTGAAAGACAGCCCGCATAGCGTTCACCTTTTCCAAAGAATCTCCGATCACAAAGAGTTCATTATTGAGGATAGCGTTCTCTGTATATATGCCAATGTTGATTAGCAGCTGCTTGTTTACATCGGTACGTGGAATTTGGAGTCACTGAATCTCGTTTTGATTATTTCTCCTGAATATTTTATTTATTTGTGGGAACATATTCGGGTTATTAGTTTTTATAGCTCGAATTCTGTTGTTCCAATACAAATTTGTTGCTAATCTGTAGTTAGCTTTAAGTAATTGTTGGAGGTTTTTTAATTGGGATTTCAGTGATATTATCTGCTGATCTTGTCTGTCTGTAAACTGTCTGTGTACTTGTTTTAGTTTCGATAGCAGTCTGCCTTTTTTCTTGTGGAGTGCGTTTATTGTTGTGTTTATGTACATGTTTATATGATCTGTAACTGTTTTGTCCATTGTTCGTTTTACGTTTTCGTCCATTTGTTGAATGTATTTGTCGATTGTGTAATTTGTCAGGTTTCTGTTTATTGGCAGATTAAAATCATTCGAACGAAGTTCTCTGATTAATGATCTAGCGAACCGAGGCCATCGCATTGCCCCGTAGTTATAGGGTTGCGAGATCACAAATTCCTCCAGATCTGCCAGATCGTTCGGAAGTTTTAACACCGCCGTTAATGCACAGTGGTCACTGTCTTATTCTATTGTCAGTAAATAGTTTCTGTTTCGTCTGTTGGTGTAAAGTAGTCGTGAGTCAATAACCAATATATCTAAGAACGTTCTACCTCTAGGGAACGATGGCTATTCCGTAGCTAGTAGGTCAGTTCTATATTCCACATGATACAGATCCAACCAACCAGCCAACTGATTTCCTCTGGCATTAGATATATAACTTCCCCAATTTTTATGCTTGGCGTGTAGTGCACCGGAAATCCCCACCTTACCCCATAGAAACAATCTCCTTCCTCCACATACAAATTCCCACACCCAAATCGACATTGAATTCAATGTCAACTAAATCGAACTAAACGTTCAAACTCAAACATTGAATTCAATTCAATTCAAATTTCTACAAGATTCAAGGCCCAAAATGTACATGTGTCTAAACAAAGGCATATCTATTTTCCGCTGACACACAATTCAAGCAATCATAAACATCCTAATCCATATCTTCGCATGGCAGATGTTTTATGATTTGTAAATGCACCAATTCAAAACCCATTACCTAACTCCCACGGATCTTGTTTTATTCATCCGAGGGACACGCAAACTCTTGTCTGCATAAGCTAGACGGATAACAAAAGCAAAAAACCCAAATTCCAATGCATATCCTAATATGCACCAATTTAAAATCGATTATCCTAATGAGCACCACACCCGAAATCGACATTATCCATCTGAAACGTTCGTTTCAAGATCTAAAATCTCGATTTGTTTTCATTTAAAAGGAAGATGTATCGCGATCTCAGGGCCGCAGTATCTAACAAGCCATTGTCCCTGGAGGAAGTATCCCAGGAAAGGAAGAAATTATAATTGTTAACCGTAATAAAATATATAATACAAGAGTAGATACTCCGCGCGTTTGTTTGAGTGTTGTAGAGAAAGGATTTCTTTCCCGATTTGAAGCTGCAGATCCCTGGGGGCAAGCAACCCCTTCAGAGGCTGGTGACTGTCAACTCACAAAACACTTCACCCATCGACGATCGGTTACTACTCATCCCTCAAGGTTTGAGGAAGCATGGTGGTGACCGCAACGGGTCCCCTCATGAGCGGTCTAACAGATCCTTCATCCTTTTCAGAACCAGGAGACACGCTACCTGGGAGCGAGGTCTACTATCACAGGCGCTCATATCTAGAATCGGGATTTCACCAAATACTGATCAAAAACTTAGACAAAGAAAGAAGCAACAAATTAATATCATTTGCATGTGAAAAACAAACCACACAATCATATACGAAAAGACCTTAAAATTGTTTGTTTTTTTCTCGTTTCAGGTTTCGTTTATCCTTCGCTAAACGGAACGATAAACACGGTGAAGGGTACGATCACACACATACCACCATGATCTGCATTACGATATCTGGTTCTCTGTTCCACAAAGAGAGACTTTACGTCTCTCTCGTGGTAGGTAAAACATATCCTTAGTGGAGAGGATATCTACCACCACCGAATCGAGGGTGAATCAAGAACCAGATTCTAACCCTCAATTGAGTCCAATTACATCCGCCGACCGTGTGGGGTTTCTCTATTCTACATGAGAACCAACCCACAATCTCAACCACAATTTCCACCTTATTTCGACCGCTTTCAGTGCGTCATACATACCCATTTCCTTTATACGCTATTCACCTGAAATACATGTTTTCCCCAAGGACGCATAGCTAAACTCATTATCCTATGCAGATAATGCATAATTGAGTTTAGCTACCATCTTTGTCATACGGCAACACCATTGCTCTAACGATGGGATTTCCACCGGAAATTCCATTCGTATTGGTTAGCAATAACCAAGTCAAACCAAGCGACGCGGTTGCAGGATCATTCATTGGCTTCGGTATTTACCAACATTCCATAGAGTTTTTCCCATGGTATTAATTCCCTAGCCGATTCGGCGTCCTATTGACTTTTCCCAGATCACCCATTCGCTTGGGATCAACGATCTCTTGTTGCAGGTGAATAGCATCAGCTAGGTTCTCCCCGCCTTCGCCGTTCTGTCTTTCCACGGTTCAATCTTCTCTGACTAAACCATAGCTGTACCACCGGGTCAGTAGGTCATGTCAGTAGCTGCATTTGATACCAACACACGCAACCAAAGCTACCCCGAGATCACATCACATCGTGTTTCTGTTCTCTCATTCTCCACGTCCGTCAATTACCAATCAACTGAAGTTGCTACACTTCAACGAGCGAAGCTGAGAGAGCATAGGCGTGCTCTCTTTTGATTGTCTTGTGTGTAAAGTGAAATACAGAATTTCACCCTTAATCCAACAGTCACTATCCAACCACCATCGCGCGTAGTCACGCTGCCGCTTAGGCCAAAAATTTATTTCGCAAATTTTAAAGAGTCGAGTGTAATCTGTGGTATATGCAGTTTCAGTGTAAAATTGTCGCGAAAGTTTTCACAAATTCTCACTGGGTCTGGCCGTTCAAATTGAACTTATACTTAGTTGCCGCCAACACGTTTTGCATCGTAATTATTTTTGAAACAAGTGCAAATTAGCACCGGAATACCCTTTAGCCGTAGTGAAAATAAAGAGCAAATAAAAACTAATTGAACACAGAAACAATCAGTGGGTTTTATTTATCGTCTCTTCTTTTGGCGACAATTTTTGGATCAAGTGTCGGGGAATAAAGTGAAACCGTGCCATACGTTGGCAAATACCTTTTTACCCCCCCCCCCCCCCCCCCCCACAACCGTGCTGGTCGTGGCCGTCACTCCCGCTCCCCGTTTCGAGCACGGAGACGCGTATACACCCCAAAGTCGTGTTTTAAGTGTGTCCAATACGTACCGCGTTCCAAAATCGAACAGTCTCAAACTACGGTGTTTGAAATAAGTTTAGCGTATAAAACTATGTGTAATAATTCAATAAACAGTATAGTATAACTGCCCGTGTTTAATTCAAATCTCTAACTGTATTCTAATTAATCTCAACGAAAGTGAAATAAAATAAAATCAATTACAAAACATAAAGCCAATAACCTTTGTATCGCGGGCTCTAAGCAAAACCGAGCAAAATTACGCAACAAATGAAAAACAATTATTGGCAATTATATTCACCTTGAACAAACTTAGACTTTAACATACATACAGGGAGTATCGGATCTCACCATTTAGCCAGACCACCAATTACTTACTTATGCCATTTCAGAGAAAAATACCAATGCAAAAATAAAAAGGTGGAAAAACATAACCGAGGAGTATGTCGCTAAAATAGTGTACAAACCTGGTAAGGAAAATTTCGTTGCCGATGCTTTAAGCAGACAGCAATTGAAGAATTCAGCTACTTCATCCATACACTCGGAAAATAGTTCATCATCATCATCATCGGCACTACAACCGGGATCCGGTCTTGGCCTTATTTAGCAAGTCTCTCCACCGGTATCCGGTCCATATCCGAGATTTGTTAAATTGTCCATAACTATTTGTTTTTCCGGACAAGGTTATTCACCTTGCGCCAATCTTTCTCAGGATGTCACTGCATGCATTGGTTCAGTACTTGGCGGGTGCCAAAGTAGCTATCCAGGGGTGTCACGTGGAGACTGTATGTCAACTTGAATTGAACAGGGACAAGGATACTCCTGGCCTTCGCCGGGTTGAAAGCAGAGACTTTGCCCTATACGTTACCAAAACTTTTGGGACCGTCAGATAATGAATAATTGTGAAATAAGTTGTGTATCACGTAGTCAGTATTAATGTAATATACGTTCCAAATTATAAAAATAAGCACACCAGTGAACCTTCCACGTTGTTACCGCCAATACCATTTGTGGACTACGTGAACAAAAGAACACGAACAGATTTATTCTATTGAACCATGTCTTACTTTCCAGAGAACCACACTCGTTAGTGAAAAATTCTGCAGACTATAAAAAATCCTACGGCAATCAATTTCGTACAAATTGTTTCTTAACAGGACATCAAGCAAACACGGGCAATTTAATTTACTCCGTGTGTTTTCATGGCACACAGTGGACAAAGTTGGAATCATTATTTGCCGAAGTATTTCTTGCCATAACGTCGATACTCTTTAAAAAGAATGTCAGGACAACAGATGTTAACACTTTCTAGGTAGAGGTCTCTGGCGGTAAGAATTGTTGCACGTACTTGCTAACCACATTTTCAATCGGTACTGAGAAATCAAAATCGTTAGGAAGGAAGTCATTGCAAGGAGATATCAGGGATCGTAAAAATAAAATTGCGCTGGTTTGCAGTCTATCCGTTTCAGGGAGTCAAATTTACGACGTACGTAAAATTGGTCATAATGACCTCTTACAGGCATGAGCAGACGATAGTTCTGTATTACGAGTTCAATTTGATTACACTGCTGACTTGCATTGAAGATGATTGTAGTTCAAACCGACTTCCTTTTATCGTAACGAAATTCGAATATTGCATATTAATAGCGATTTACGTGACTAGCAAGTTGATGAATCATTCATTTTGAGGATTAGAGTACGTAATATGGTGAAGGAAATAATTCCCTTTCCTCATTTACTCCTCCTTTTTTTTTTCTAATTATATCCTTTCCACTAATTTGTTTATTCAAAGTTTGCCGTTTTTTTTTTTTTGTTTTCTGCCCTCACTAGTTCCCTTGGTTTTCTTCACAATTTACATTAAAAGTTGCTTTTAACCACCCATTATTATAACTGTCCGACAGGTTTGCAAGGGTTTGACTATGACCATTGTAAGGTAAATACTGGGCCAAGGGTAAACTTTTAGGACCAGTCATGAAATGAGCAGGGGAACATTTTCATCATTTTTGTGAAGATGGGTGATGGACCGACCGAAAAGGTTAATAGGTTGGCTCCAACACTCCCCCCCTTCCCAGTGAAATCGGTTATCCTAGAAGCTCGGTGCATATGGTTTAAAATCAGTTTTAGTTAGTCTTTAGCTGCCAGGCGATAAACCGATCTGAAAGGGTTAATGGATGTCTTTTTTTTTTTTTTTATTAGACTTCTCTCGGGAGAGGCGAACCTATAGCGTCGAGTGGGCGCCCCGAGATGCCATAAAATAACTGTTGCAGTTCTTTTTTAACAGTTGCAGGTTGTAACGCTCCGGGAACACTCGCGTGGGAAGGGAGTTCCACAGCTTCCACGCTCTATAACGGAACGAGTTCTGATATAGGGATGTTCGCGCTGTCGGGAGATGAACCACAAACGGGTGCGATCCATCGGATTGTCTTGTGGAGCGCATATAGACCGAATTGCGTGGAACAATGCCAAGAATCTCCGAAGAACAGCACCCGTGATAATATCTGTAAAACAGACAGAGGTCGGTCACGGGCCTTCGATGTGATAGCGACTGTAGTCCCGACGTCAGCGCCGAGTCCCCGATCAGGCGGATCGCTCGTCTTTGTACGCTTTCAAGTAGGTCGAGGGTATGTTTAGGAGCCGAGCTCCAAACATGAGAACAATATTCGAGCGCGGGTCTAATTTGAGATTTATATATCTGCAATACAATATTAAAAAAAAAACTTTCTATGAAGTTTGTGTAACATTTATTCAATGGACAACTGACTGTTTTTCTGGTCTGCCAATCCAAGCGATTTAACCCAGTGACATATGGAACAAAATCCGGACGGCCTGAATCTTGAAGCTTATGTGAAATGTGACCAAATAATCCGGGTTTTTTTAATAGATGCAAGAAGTACACATCCATAAGTTACGAGGAATGTACTCGTCCTGAATGGATATTCAATTTTCAAATTTTGCTTGTGGTGGTTCCGAAAACGCCACTGCCTACTTCCCCAATTACTCCCCAAGCTTCCTGTGCTGAAGACCCTCAAATCCCCGTGTTTCATAATTGCTAATTGCTGCTAATCATATTTAGCACCTGTAAAAAGAATTTCACCTACAAGGGCATTTTTCCTTGCATCAAGTCACCGGCAAAAATGTTCCCAACAAAGATTTCTTAGCATTCATAATCCAATGCATCACTAGAATTCGCAGGAAAACTATTCCGGCACCATTGTTTGCCAAGCAATTTTGTCCCTCATGTGCACCCTAATCTTCCCACTTGCACATATCTTGCAGACCCTTTGTCCAAAGGACAAAAGCAAATACACGCATCTAGCGTCTAGTGCCATAAACTGAATTCCTTCGCATGTAAACATGCATACAAATTTGATCCCCTTTCATACACATTGGCTGGCGACCTTTTTCCAACAATATACAACCCAAGCAGCTGCATGTAATTAGTGCAATCGACGCTGAAGCCAATTTACCTAACTCGCACCAAGTGCAAACAAAGAACGCCGTTCCTCCATAGGCTTCCTGGCGATACCATAAACAATCCACATCGTTTGTGGTATCCTAAACGCAGTTTTCATTTAATGAGTAGCTGCTATTTATCCAGCTGACCCTCATTATCGAACGATGCATAGGTCGCTTTTCTCTTTGTATTGTAATTTCCCTGAATCCATCCCTCATGACCTCGATGCATAACCAAATACAAACCCATTAGCATCCCACGAAATTCGATTTGTTTGTTTCAACGAACACACATCTCCTGGATGCACATTATGCCCCTTCTTGGTGTTTCAGATTCGTTGTCATGGTGGGTTCCATGAAAGAACCCATGTACACACATACATGCAATATCGTTGAGTCGTATTCCAACCACCGATTCGGACGGTTCGTCTTCCGCTCCCCGTTTCGCACCACGGGGACCCGTACATTCAGAAGTCTCCATTTAACGTGTCGGAGTGCAATTGCGTGCCTTTTCGTGTGTGCGCCTTTACCAAGTCGAGAGTCGACCATCAGAGTTCTAATGTATGTTAACGTCAAATTTTACTCAACAAAAATAAATTTTTACGAGACATGTCGTTTAATCCCAGTTTGTGTTAAGAAATAAAATAATAAAGATCTCATTTAACTAATAAACCATATACAGTGCGTTTCATTCACTTTTGCTGTGGTGGCATCTATGTGTTTTGTTTCACAGCCTGGGAACAATGTCAACGAACAGATTCTCTTCTCTTGGTTTTGTTTCGGCGGAATTTATAGTGACGGTGGCGGAAGAAGGAAATCAGCGCCGCGCGCCGGTGCAGCATACATACATACCGTGCTCACGAAAGCCATAAAAACAAGTATTGTGGCAGTCCAATGAACGCAACCTTTTCAATTGCCTACATAAAATTCTCCTAAGTATCTAAAACTTTAATTCGTGCTAAGACAATAGCATTAACATCATCATCATCATCATCATTAACGGCACTACAACCGGGATTCGGTATTTGGCCTTGTTTAGCAAGTTTCGAGGCTTATTAAATTTTCCATAATAATTTATTTTTACGGGCAAGGTTATTAGCATTGCGCCGAAATATCATTAACACCGAACAATAATGTTCCTAAGGGCAAGGTTACGTGAAACGCACCATGTTTCCTAAAAAGCAATTCGGTTGCACCAGTAAGCAACCGACGTAACGCGAAACACCGCGGAGCGCCATCAGTATTACCAAAAGGCATGATTTCATATTGCGCATCATCTTAATAAGAAATCAATTCGGTTGCGTCACCAAGCAACCGATGCAAGCGTAAATCAATGCGGAGTCATATTTCTTGTCGGGTGTAGCCGCACACACACATTCAGGAGATACTTCTTCTGTTCTTTCTCGTCCCAAAAATCTCGGTCTCCAAACCGATCGATAGGCGAAGTAAGAACTTATGCCTGGATGTCCGGCAAATAAAATAAAATGCAGCACCCATGAATTGCCAACTAAGGACGTACGATCAGCGGAATTGCTGTACGCAGTAGCTGATCGTATAAACATTCAGCGTCCCACTATACAATTTGTGCACAGCTGCAACCGTTTCGCTGATGCTTCCCTGGTACGAGATTGTATGTCCACGGTTCGCATGCTCATGGACACACAGCATGAGCGTGCGAAGTTACCCTATCATGGTGTGTGTGCACATCTTCTCTGGAAGGGTTGTAATTGCATCCTTTCCATGGTCCGAGGTGTGCTTCGGAAGCTCCGATGTTAGCGCTTGCGCGGAGTCGGTATCAGAGATTATTCTTCTGGGGATGGAGATGTATATTCCACATTCCATCAAACGAAGTTCGTCTGATAAACCTTGATTTGATAAAAATGCGAGCAGAATACAGCGGAAAAAAAGAGCTTTTAAGCAAAGGCGCTCCAATCCCACCGATGTTAACAGAAAGAATTTAGTTAGAATCAGAAATGCGTGCAACCAGGCGATTGATACCGCGAAAAAGGCTCACAACGACAGGGTGATCAATAAGCTCCCTCGGTGCCCAACTGGTTCGCGCTCCTTCTGGTCAATGGCAAAAGCTGTCAGCGGTAACTTCGCATCCTCCTCTTTCCCTCCGTTGGTGACAGACAGCGGAACATTAGTCACGAATCCAAAGGATAAAGCTAATGTATTCGCGAATTTATTTTCCGCGAATTCAAACCTCGATCCCGGCCTTTTGGAGCCACCTGTGATCTCGCCGGTACAGTCTTCGATGCGGGATGTGAGATTTCGTCCGCGCACTATTCAACGTATTCTACGTGAACTGGATTGTAGGAAGGCAACCGGCCCGAACGGAATACCAGCAATAGTCCTTCAGAACTGTGCTCCAGAACTATCGCCGGTTCTTGGCAGACTCTTCCGCTTATCTTATGCACGGAGAACCTTTCCAGCCTGCTGGAAAATCGCTCGAGTTCAGCCAATCCCAAAGGCGGGAAAAAAGTGTCTCCCACAAAATTACCGTCCGATAGCATTACTGTCTACTTTATCTAAGGTTATGGAAAAAGTCATCAATACAGAGTTAGTTAGGTATTTGGAGTGCAACGGACTTCTGAATGATCGTCAATACGGATTCCGTGGCAGGCGGTCCACGGGAGACCTTTTGGCACTTATAACCGATATATGGACATCTGCGATTGAACGGCATGGTGAGTCAAGGGCGGTCGCATTGGATATCTCCAAGGCCTTTCCCAACAGCTTTGCGACTGGACGAGGAGTTTCCTCGAGAATCGATCGATCCGGGTTGTTGTAGACGGCGAGTGTTCGGATCTGTATCCTATTAATTCGGGGGTACTCCAAGGTTCTATTTTGGCTCCAATCTTGTTCTTGCTTCAAATAAATGATTTGTTGGAGACAACGGATAACAAAGTGTACAGTTTTGCGGATGATAGTACGCTTGTTTCCTCCTTTTCGAGTGTTCGGCCGATTGGTGCATATGCGGCGCATCAGCTGAGATGTAGACAGATTGACTCTCTGAATCAGGATCTAGATAGGGTCCTGCAGTGGGGAAGGGCCAATCTCGTCGACTTCAATGCAGCGAAGACACAATATACAACATTGACAAAGAAAAGTGGATTATCGGTTCCACAGCTGATGATGAATGGCCGGGTCCTCGAGGCTGGGTTTGAAGTTGCTCGGCGTCACGGTCTGTGGGAATGTATCATGGCATAAACACGTGTCGAGTATCGCCAGGTCAGCCTCAGGGAAACTGAGCTATCTCTTTAGAGCCAAGAAATATTTTACTCCGGCTCAACTTCTTCTCCTATATAAATCCCAAATTAGACCGGCGCTCGAATATTGTTCTCATGTTTGGAGCTCGACTCCTAAATATACCCTCGACCTACTTGAGAGCATACAGAGATGAGCGATCCGCCTAATCGGGGACTCGGCGCTGACATCGGGACTACAGTCGCTATCATACCGACGGCGCGTAGCCGACCTCTGTCAGTTTTACAGATATTATCACGGGTACTGTTATTCGGAAATTCCTGGTATTGTTCTACGCAATTCGGCTTATATGCGCTCCACAAGACAATCCGACAATCCGTTTGTGGTTCATCTCCCGATGGCGCGAACATCCCTGCATCAGAACTCGTTCCGTTATAGAACGGGGAAGCTGTGGAACTCCCTTCCCACTACAACCTGCAACTGTTCAAAAAGAACTACAACAGTTATTTGATGGCATCTCGGGGCGCCTACTCGGCGCTATAGGTGAGAAGTCTAATAAAAAAAAAATAATAATAATAAAAAAATGATCGTCTCCTATGAGCTTTTTTTAGATCAGGGGATGCGATCGAGTTTTTTTGTCTTCACCAGTCAATAAAGGAGTCGAGATTTGTTTTCTGTGGAGTTCGGTCGATGCACGGGTGTTTGTTGGACCCGATTGATTATTAAACCCCACAGTCACGGAGTTTGTTTAAAGAATCAAACTATACATGTGTAACCTCCAGTTCAAATTAATTAATGATAAACCAACTATACATGTGCAACTTTAAGTTAAAGCATTTAGTGTTAAGGCAAACTATACTTTTGTAACTTACAGTCCAAATTAATTAGTGATAAATCAACTATACAAGAGCATCTTCTAAGTTAAAGTAATTAGTGTTGAGACAAACTATACATGTGTAACCTTTTATTTAACGTTTACTAGCGAAGTATGCTAAACCTTTATGTTATATGTTTCGAACCTTAACTGTTACGTTTTAAGTTTTCAAGTAGTACGTCGTTTGAACCAAGTATCATCAATAAAGTAATCCCCAAAACGATACACAGTGTTTTTCAATTTCATTTGTAATGAGGTGGTGATGTGAAATAGACCGCATCTAGGACTAAATAAAACACCACACCTATCCATAAGTTACGAGGAATGTACTCGTGCTGAATGGATATTCAATTTTCACATTTGGCTCATTCTCAGTAACGTCTGTGCGCTATAGGACGTAATACTAAACCATGAGGCATAACGATGAAAAACAAAGAGTTCTCTGTTTTCTCATCACTATAATATCCACGCATTCTAGTTTAATGTACACCTGTTCACCTCTTTTCTTTATCCTCCCCCTTTTTTCAATATATAATGTGATCTCAATATCTTCTTTCTTCGCGAAAAAAAATGTCAAAACAATAAGCATACTTTCTAAAAATACTCACTCAATTTTTATGCTGTCCACATAAATGTTATACAGTATTGTATTAGCGAAACATATAGAAAAAATGTAGAATCTTGCCATTTAAATAAGAGTAAAATCAAAAAGGAAAATGCATTTCCGATTAAGGCAACATTAACCCAGACGCTTGTGCCAATTCTCTTCAACTTATTAATTCTAGTCATTTGCTTTTCTTTCCAGTGTGCTGCCTAGGAATTTATTATAAAATAGCTATTTTCAATTAAAAACCCAATTGCTCAGTTAATTGGAGCAAAGTTAAGGGTAGCAACGTCTCCAATACTGATTAATCCCTTTTTGAGAGTCTCTAATATTCGATGTAACACCTCTTGTGGAATTGCTTTAGTGGTCCTGCTTTTTCATGGTCATGAAAAAATTTAATTAATTTTCAAATGTTTTTCAGTTTACTGTATGACTCGGTGTTTTGTTTTTTTACCATTAAATTCAATAACTGGCTGGTGTGCACACTGGATAATTTTTGCTCGTGTAATTGTTATCCAATTAGAAGTGAACCAATTGAAAATTCGTAACGGAGGGACGAAAAAAGAGGGAATATTGCGAAAGTTTATCTATTACAGATGACTAGCGCTTGATATATGTTGAATGCAATGAATTGATGTATGTTAATAGGGGAACGAGAAGCAAATACGTCACCCGTATTAACTGCTGCGTATTAGTAAACAAATATGCAGAGAAACTTCGCTCTTGGCATTTTATCGTAGAATATTTTATTTCCTCATCCTGTTTTATCCAAAATAAATTGCACATTGATTCCATTTGTTTACAGCCCCTGTGGTGTATATTCGTTCTTTTGTTTTGGTTTATATCTACATTTATTTAACAATTCAATTACATATTTTACTTAGGACTAAATGTTAACTTGTATTTTACAAATATCATTCTTACATTATGTATGATCTCTGCCGACCGAGGAATGTCGTCGGGGAAATGTAGAACGTATTGGCACTCGATTGGCCAACACCTATCTTACGGCTTCGTACGCAATTTGCGCTATGCCAACACGTCCTGCGTAATGCACTCTGCCCGTTCTGTCAACACGTACGCAACTTCCACCAATAGCTGCGTCGAGTGGTGGGCCGTGGGTATGATCCGGAACGCAGGTTTCTCCTGACGTGTACAAAATGTTGTCCGCTGGCTGAACAACAAATGTGTTGGAAAGCTCCTGGCGTCAGCAACATACTTGCCTGAAACTAATAAATATTGGCAAGAAGAAAGGAAATGAATACCTCGATTCATGGTCCAGCAGAACGTCCTGGTCGAATCTTCAATGAAACTAGCTTGATTTTAGTTAATTGATTAGAACTTTTATTTAAGGATGGTTTTGATTCAGCTTGATTATCCAACAAAACGAACTACACTCCAGCAAGGTTTTACGTAGAAGTAATAATAATTTATTTTCTGTCACCTTGACAACCAGAACAACAAACATGTCAGCTAGATGCTGACAGTTTTTATTTGGTTGCGAGGGTTGCGTTCAAATGCGAAGTCGCTGGTTGCATCCAGTGAATCCGCAACACATTAACTTACTGGCTCTTCGCAAGCACTCTAAATTTTACATTATCATTTTTCTTGTGCCTCTCGGCGTACAGTAACTAATGTTTCTATAACATGTCACAATAACTGATGTTTTCTTTTTAAAATTTATTCTATTTTTTCTATATCATGTATTATTTATAAATGTTTTTTTTTTCGTAATTACATATACAGGGAGTTGAGAAGCAAAATAAAACAAAAAAATAAAAACGAAATAAAACGGGCAAACATAAACAAGGAATACAAATAAAAATTAAATAACAAAAATAAATAAAATAAAATAATTGTGAATTGCGGATAGGGGGAAGGAAAGCGGTGCGCCTGAGAGGCATACTATGTTTGGGGACGTACAGTCCTTTCTTCATCACTGATCCACCACCAGTTGGGATGGGATAGATCTTACTGATTTATCTCTTTCACCGATCACCATACTAAAACGCAGGCGATCTGCAATATTAGAGATATCGTTGTCTTGGAGAATTCGTTTATCCCTGGCACCACGTAAAGCGTGGTAAATAATAGGTACTCCATGTTTTTCTTGGATAAGACCTTTTTCATCCAAGAAAGGGAACGATTCTGGGGGAATGAACCCATTCTGGTGAGTACCCTCCATATACATATAATTGCTCTCGAAATGAGATCAGTTTCACTGCACATTGCCCTTGTTGTGTGACGACGAATAATCTTGATAATGAAGTTATGTATTCTGTTTAGTCCTGATTTGTCATACAGGACTTTATTGGGATAGTATTTCTTATACTGCGACTCTGGGGTTCTATACATTCCGAGGCAAGAACGCGAACACTGCCTCTCGAATATCCGAAACTTCTCCATGTAGAATGGGGATATGTTATACCATACCGGGCAGCTATACACTAATACTGGTCAGATAATTAATGCCGAGTATGCAATTATTTTCACGTTGGAGTCCAGAAGACTACTACGGAAGAGACTTCGTGTGATTGCATATGCGTTTTTAGCTGCTGTAAGAGCAAGTGCTGTATGTTTATTAAAGTAAATATACTGATCAAGCCAGATACCCAGCTTTATGACAACAGTTTTTACTTGTATGCAAAATTATTACTACTTGCAATGGAAAATGTTTTCCAATTCCGTTTTGTATCCCTTGATGCACTGGACAGGGGCTTTCTGGTAACGATAGTCTCTGTTTTTTGGAAATTTATTTTTGATTGCCAGTCGTCGCAAAACGTTTGATTTTGTTGAAATCATCTTGCAGAAGTCTGTTGATGACATCAATCTTTTCTCCAGATCTATACACCACAATATCGTCGGCATATGTAATTGCATGGTTGAGAGAACCCACTAGATCACTAGTGTAAATGTTAAATTAACTGAGAGAATTCACTGCTCCCTGTGGTAGACCATTTTTCTTTCGCCAACTGCTGACGAGAACAGCAAATAGATGTTGGCGTTATAGCCCAGAAAAAAACGCAAAAATTAAACGACATTTTAAATACACTAATTTAACCTTTATTTTTACCATGAATTTTAAGTTTACAGGCAAAACACAGGTGCTGAAATCACCGTGTAAAACATCTTTTATCCACAAAACGTTAAAACATACTGTAGCGAGCTTATGGTTCGCTGGATTAATTATTTAAAATAAATAAGAGCCGTTAAATCGATTTTGAATTAATGTAACATTTTATTTGTCCGTTAATAACAACCGTTACTTTTACCCCACACTTATCGCTTACTTATCGCGTCTTTGACTCTGCTTACTTCTTACTTATCGCTTGCTTCACTTTCTACTTCTTGCTCCTCTCCATGATCTGTGTGCGACGTATTTATACCGTTTCCTCATTCTGATTCAGCGTTTCGTTTCCGCCCGTTCCATTGCCTTGAATGTTCTACTGTTCATAGTCTCCAGTTTTCCAGTACTTTATAGAATATTCTAGTACTTTGTTGCGGACTTCCTCGAATATTCTAGTACTGATTGTCATATGCGTCACACTACCCTCCGCCTAGATTAGTTCGTCCCGAACTAAGTTCACTGGTCTCCTGTGTTAACAAAAGTTGCCAGTCGGTCACGATGTACCACTTTCATCTTGGCGTTCGGTCTTCGCTGAATCCTATAGACAACGTCGTTAATTCTTGTGAGAATCTTATACGGTCCTTCCCAATATTGCTGCAACTTCGGAGACGTTCCTTTTTGCCGATGAGGGTTATAAAGCCACACGTTATCGCCTGCATTAAACCCGGATGCGTTGGCTCCAACGTCGTACCTTGTTTTCATCCTGTCACTTGATACCTTGATTTGCTTTCGAACCAAATGATGAATCTCGTAGAGGCGATTTCTCCATTCGGCTACGTAGTCATCGGTGTTTTCTATGGCGTCTGGAGGTATTCCGTATCGCAGATCGGCTGGTAATCGTATCTCTCGTCCAAATATAATTTTTGCTGGAGATTGGCCTATCGTATCGTGATTAGCCGATCTATAGCTCATGAGAAAGGTTTGTACATATTTGTCCGAATCTCGTTGGTGATCACTAACGACCTTCGATAAATGCTCTTTCATTGTTCGGTCAAACGTTTCGACCATTCCGTCTGACTGCGGGTGTAAGGGTGTGGTCCCGGTTTTCCTTACGCCCAGTGCCGCACAGATGCCTTGAATTATCTGGGATTCGAAGTTTCGGCCTTGATCGGAATGAAGCTCACAGGGAACTCCATATCTGCTGATCCAATTATTGATAAGCTGCTCAATGACGGTTGTTGCTTCTTGGTTTGGAATTGGAAGGACTTCCACCCATTTGCTGAAGTAATCCATGATGACCAACATGTATTTGTTGTTGTCGTTTGTTTTTGGAAATGGTCCTGAAATATCAATCACAATTCGCTCAAAAGGGGCACCCACGTTGTACTGCTTCATAGCGCTCCTTGGTTTTGCTGTTGGTCCTTTGGTCGCAGTGCAAGTTGTGCACTTCCTACACCAAGACTCGACGTCATCTCTCATGTGAAGCCAGTAGAATCGAGATCGTAATTTTGAAAGTGTCTTATTAACTCGCAGATGTCCACCGGAGGCCCTGTCGTGCTATTCTGTTAGTACATCCTTCAATTTTGATGGTGGGACTAGAATCTGCATTCGATAGGATTTTCCGTCCGGGGCTCCCCATTTACCCTTTAGAATTCCATCTTCCACCAGCAAGGAATTCCATTGTCCCCAATATGCCTTATATGTTCCACTCTTGTCGGAAATATTGTTCCAAGTTGGGCGCTCGTTCTTTTCTTTGTGTTCCATGATTAGTGACATATCTTCATCCTGAAGTTGAGCTGCGCGTATAGTATCATTTGTCCACCCATCTAGTACTTCTACTTGTACATTTCGCAGGTCGTATGCCTCTTCTTTCTCTTCCGCTTTATGACAATGTTTAAACTCTGGCTTACATGGTTTTCTTGATAGAGCATCAGCGTTATTATGTACCTTCCCTTGCTGAATTGAGCGTATCATTGATACAGGCGCACATTCTCCCCTTTTCTTATTGCGACCGGCTCTTCGGACGCATTTAGTACTCTGACAGGTATAATCTGTTTCTTCACCTCAGGTTGTTCCGTTGATAGTCTCTTCTTATGACAAGCGCATGAACAACAATTCTCACTCGATGTTTCATTTATTCGTTGACGTTTCCTACAGTCAACAGAGATGTGGCCGACTCCGCCGCATGGCCAGCACTTCATAGCAGGTCTCGGGGTTCTCCGTTGTACATGCCCGATTCTTTGGCAGGAACATTCCTGGACGGACGTTTCTCGGACTCTATATGTACTCCTGGTAGCCAGTTTAGCAGATTCATATGCCAATGCGAACGCCAGTATTTCATTAGTCGTCTTCTTTCCCGCTAAACGAACGGCTTGTTGCAAGTCCCGATCTTGGAGTGCGTTTATAAATGCATCCATTGCTACCTCGTTCAGAAATTCCTTAGTCATATTTGAATAAGACAAGTTTGCCAATCGCTCAATGTCTGCCTGAAACTGTTGAAGATTTTCTCCAGGTTCCTGCATTCTGCTCCGTAGTTGCATGCGGTAGACCTGCTACATGCGGTTGTCTCCATACCTAGCTTCAAGGCCGTCTCTTACCGCTTGGAAATCTGTTTGCTTCTCTGCTGGTATGGTTTGTAGCAATTCTGCAGCCGCCCCGCGGAGTGACAAGATTAGTGATGTTGATTTTTGCTCATCCGACCACTTATTATAATTAGCCGCGGCGTCAAACTGACGTATAAATATGGAGAAGGGTCCCGTTCCATCGAAGGTTGGCGGTTGCATCTTTGTATCTTTGCAGTCATGTTGATTGCTAGGCGATGTCTTATTTCTCTCAACACACCCAAGTCTCTTTTCGATTCGTGTTATTTCATCGGTGACTTTGTTGAATTCAGCTTCGTTTTTTAGATCTAGATTTTCTACTTCGTTTTGAATTTCGTCCTTAAAGTGTTTAAAATTACATTTCATCCACTGTGTTTGGGCATCCAACGTTGCATTGACATCTGCAGTTTGCGCGTCCAATTTTGAGTTAATATCTGTAGCCTGTGCGTCCAATTTTGAATTTACGGCGTCGAATTTTGAATTTTGGGCATCCAACTTTGAATTAACATCTGTAGCTTGTGCGTCCAATTTTATCATCATCATCCTGAGCATCTCCGAAATGTCCAACGTTGGCGAACTCTTCTCCGTTACATTGGCACCATCTTGACTCGGTGTTTCTTCTCCATCCGGACAGTCTGGCGCAATCGCAAAAACATATGTGTCAACATCAATACCCTCTTCCTCCATTGCTGCTTGTAGACACTGTCGAAGAAAATGCTTCTGTCCTCTGCTATCCAGATTCCGGTCGTCAAGTTCCTTCTTCAACTCAGGAACGCGAAGATCCTCCAAATGTCGATCTGACATCGTCACAACACACTTTCACATACTTAGTCACTTCACCAATAATTAATCCCACTTCTGACACCAATTGTAGCGAGCTTAATCGCTGGATTAATTATTTAAAATAAATAAGAGCCGTTAAATCGATTTTGAATTAATGTAACACTTTATTCGTCCGTTAATAATTAGCGTTACTTTTACCGTACACTTATCGCTTACTTATCGCGTCTTTGACTCTGCTTACTTCTTAGTTATCGCTTGCTTCACTTTCTACTTCTTGCTCCTCTCCATGATCTGTGTGCGACGTATTTATACCGTTTCCTCATTCTGATTCAGCGTTTCATTTCCGTCCGTTCCATTGCCTTGAATGTTCTACTATTCCTAGTCTCCAGTTTTCCAGTATTTTATAGAATATTCTAGTACTTTGTTGCGGACTTTCTCGAATATTCTAGTACTGATTGTCATATGCGTCACAATACTGTCTAAAAAACAGTACAACAAATCAGAAAACTGTGTCAAAACAGTAACAATTTAAAACGGTTAATGAATAGACAATTTTCTTTCTCGTCTATTCAGCATTTGGCGGCATTCAGTGCCACCAGAAATTTTTGTTGTCAGCTCATCTTTGTATTCTTTCGAAGTATAAGCTCAGCCGCTTAATGCATGAAAGAAACTGTGGGAAATTGATTGTTAATGTGCCGAGCAGTGGATCTCAGATCAATTTGTCGTTTCGAATCACTGCTGGCATTTCCGAATGACATTTAGGCTGCTTGATGTTTTGTTGCTGTACTGCAACAATTTTTCATGTGGAAGGACTTGTTAGAGATTATATCTCCACTACAAATTGTTTACCCATTATCATATCGTAAATAAAAAAATCCTTTCCAAGGCCAACCAAACAGGCCCCTGTGCATTGTCTCTTCGCCTTGTTCCACTGTATGTCGGAAACAAGTTTTGTCGCAGTATGAGCTGTGTCATGTTCCGATCGGAAACCAAACTGGTTGTTCGGAATAATACCATTTTCCTCACACCAGCTAGTCAATGCTTTATTTTTAATTTTCTCGAATACCTTGCTGATGATCGGAAGCAAAGTAGTCGACCGAAGATTGGCTGGATTGCTCCTGTCCTTGCCCTTTTTGGGGATGGGATGGACTACTGCAGATTTCCATTGGGTTGGATAATATGCGTTATTTAGAGCGTTATTGAACAAAATAGTTTAAACCTTCACTACTTCAAGAGGTAAATGCTTTAGAAATATGTTTGGAATACTGTCTATTCCAGAAGATTTTTTGTTCTTAATCAATCTAAGAATGTCCATCAGTTCATCCTTGGGTACAAATATGCTGTTTAGATTTCTAAGCGGGGAATCCGCTCTATTATTTTCACTAAAGATAGTGAAACTTCGACTTAAGAGACGCCAATTGTTAAATTCATTGCGTAGCGAAATACGTTTTTGGACAGTCCTATTTTTCATGTCAAGGTTTGAATGAGCCGAATCGTTCAATCTATACACTGCTTCGAAACAAGCACCAATTGAGTTCGCTTTTTTTGCGGATCCTCGACTGTTATGAACTCTTCGTTAGAGTTGGTGTATTCCAGGGCAAGTTCTGCCTTCAGCAGAGTTTGACAATTCTCGGGAGTCCGCAGAACACGCAGACATGGGATGTCTTTATAATCTTTCCTTCAAAAGACTTTATTTATTTGAGGCAACATATTCGGTCCACTAGCTGTGGTGGCTCGTATTCTGTTGTTCCAGTCTTCATTAATTACTGATCTATAATTGTTACCAATCAGTTTTTGAAGATTTTTAATTAGTGAGTTAATTGTTTTTATTTCCTGGCTATTTGGATCGCTAAACTGTCGGTAGAGCAGTTTTAACTTTTTTAACTTAACTTTTTTAACTCGTCGATCGTTCCGTTTCTGTACTCGTATCGGTTTGTATGGCTCTCGGAGTGTGACACTTTTGGAATAGAACGATTCATTGTATTAGTAACAATGTTGTTCATCGTCGAAAGATAATAAACAATTTCTTCATTACGTCCCAGTATCTCTTCTGCGTACGGTGTAATTCTAGCCAGAATGACATTTGTTAATATTTTGTATGCGGTTGGGGGCAATGATATTCCTCTGCGAAAACTACAGAGGAATATCATTGCTCCCAACCACATACAAAATATTAAGAAATGTCATTCTGGCTAGAATCACACCGTACGCAGAAGAGATACTGGGAGACTACCGATGTGGATTCCGTAGGAACCGGTCAACAAGCGACCAAATGTTCACAATAAGACAACTGCTGGAAAAGAAGTGGGAATACGGAGAGACGGTTCACCAACTGTTCGTTGACTTCAAAAAAGCCTACGACTCAGTCGCAAGGCAGAGACTCTACCATATTCTAGTTGAGCTGGGAGTCCCAAAAAAATATACCGCCCTCATTCAAATTTGCATGAACGAAAACAAAGGGCGAGTCAGAATAGAAAACCACCTCTCAGAACCATTTGAAATCCGGGACGGACTAAAGCAGGGAGATGGTCTATCACCGTGTCTCTTTAACCTTGTGCTCGAGTATGTCATCAGAAAGGTACAAGATGACAACATGGCCGGATCATCCCTGAACGGGGTCACACAAGTGCTTGCATATACGGATGACATCGCCGTTCTGGGCGATAATCTAGAGACTGTTAGTAAAAACTGTGAAATCATCATGCAAGCGGCAGAAGAGGTGGGCCTAGAAATAAATGAAGACAAAACAAAATACATGATTACGGCGAGAGCAGGTGGATCTCAGATAACACATATAAACGTCAGAGATAAGATATTTGAAAAAGTTAAAGAATTTAAATATCTGGGAACGATACTGACGGCCAGTAACGAAATGTCGAAGGAAATTAACAAGAGACTGCATTCCGGCAACGCGAGTTGGCACGCAGTCAGTAAACTGCTGAAATCCAGACTGCTATCACGTAACATAAAGCTCCGTGTCTATAGAGCCATAATCATGCCGATTGTTCTATATGGATGCGAAACCTGGGCTCTCACAAAACGGGAAGAGAACAAATTCCGCGTATTCGAGAATAAAGTTTTGAGGGGCATCTTTGGAGGTAAATATGACGAGGTGACAGGACAATGGAGGAGACTCCATAACCACGAATTGGAAGAGCTATATCGCAAACCTACAATAGTGAGAGTAATCAAGTCGCGAAGATTAAGATGGGCCGGACACGTGGCGAGAATGGGGAACGATAGGACCGTGCATAGAATTCTTGACGGTAGACCAACGGGAAAGAGATCAGTAGGACGGCCACGACGGAGATGGGAGGACAATGTTAGGTTTGACTTTGAGGATCGGATCGAATGGTCAAGCGTGGAAGGAGAGTGCCCAGGACAGGGAACGATGGCGAAGCCGAGTCGGTGATCTCATGAACTTCCGGGTTCCTACAGGCCAATAAATAATAATAATAATAATAATAATTCGTCATTATGAAGATTTCTGTCAGTTGGTGGATCTATGTCATTGGATCGTAATTCTTTTTTTATTATCTGATCAAAGTGCGACCAGTGTGCTTTTCCGAGATTAAAAGAATGTATCTGTTTGTACTGGTCAAGTAGTGAATGTTCGTTTGGGACATGTATTACAGCACCAAGTCCGTACTCGATAGTATGAAGACAATTTCGAGTAGTTAGATCCTTATCTAATAATTGTATTCGCTCGTCCAGCAACAGTAAATCCAAGAAGGAATTTCCTCTTGGATATGACGGCGTACTTGTAGCGTACAATTCTAGTTTATGTTCGATAGTGTTTGTTTGCCACCAGTCGAACAACACATTGCCTCTTGTGTTTGTGATAAGGTTACCCCAAGTACTGTGCTTGGAATTGAGATCTCCCGCCGTAAAGAAATAATTATTTTCCGAGTCTAACTCGAGACTACAAAAAGGGTATCAAGTTCATTGATAAACTGTATACACTGTGTATGGCCAGTAATATAGCTGTTATATCAGTTTGTGCCTCTGGAGCAGGGGTTTTAATGATATTTCGTGATTATTCTAAGGTGCATTTTTTACTCCACCTGCCATTTGGGCGTATGACACACTTGGTGCCACGAACTTGTTGTAAGAGCGGGTTTTCATCCGTTTCGCTTTTTCAACTTGCTTCTTTCTGGCTAACCTTTGATTTTAGTTTTTGGTGCTTATGGCAAACTCTAAAGTTAGCAGGATGACCTGAGTTGTTACAGAGGACACAGGATAGTTTATTTCTATCCGGTAGCTGTTCTTTGCCCAATGGAATTTCTCCAATGATATGTTTATTTAGGCATTTGACGCATCTGAAAAGCATATTGCAATTCGCTGCCACATGGCCGAAGCGTTGACAGCGAACACACTGCAAAACGCGGTCGGACTTCTTTATTCTCTCCCAACTTATTGTGTGGTGATTAATCTAAGTTCATCAATTTTACTATTGGGGCTTAGCGAAACAATGAAGAAAGGCAACTTACGGTTGCGATTTCTAGAATTTGCTGTAGAAAATGGTTTCACCCCTGTAAATTTCAAGGCATCGTTTCCGAAGCTTTTTAGTTCTTCGAGCACCTCTTCGGGAGTAAAGGCAGGATCAACTCCTTTGAGGAGAATGGAGACAGTTTTCTCCGATATGGGGGTATACGTGTGGTACTCGCTTTTCGATTTCCCCAATGCCGATTTGATTTTGCTATAGCCTTCTAAATCATCGCATGTTAAACTTATCTTAAAATTATTTATCCGTTTTGTTTTAAAAGTTTTGCATGTCAACTCACCCAACTTTATGAGATCCTTTGTCTCCAGGTAGCTAATGTAGATAGGAGGTACTTTCTTCCTTTTATGACTGGCACCTGCTGAGATGTTTCCTGCTGTTGATGTGGTTCCTGCTGTTGATGTGGTTCCTGCTGTTGTTGCTGATATGATTCCTGCTGTTTAGTTTCCTTATCTTGTCGTGTTTTCATTGTCTTCGTGGGTTTCTTTGTCTTCGTGGGAAGATCGGTGCGAAAGGCAGGCGGTAAACGCTCATTCTGGAGACAGTCGGTGGAGCGGCCATCAAGAGGAATAATTCGCAAAGAGTCCAAGTGCGAATAGAAGGAGCCCACAGCCGAAATGGAAGATCGATAGAGGTAAGAACCATCACTAATCTAAAATTTACAAAGCAGGAAGTGATGAAAGAGGTGATCGATGGACGCAAGCACCTGCGAGACCTCGGAGACCAGTTGGCATACACCCAGCAAGAGCCAAAACTACTCATCGGGCAGGACAACTGGGGCCTGATAGTTACGAGGAGGCTGAGGAAAGGGAGAAACACCGAACCAGTTGCTTCACTCACCAGTCTGGGATGGGTCTTGCACGGGTGCGAGGCTAGGAACAGCCCACCAGCGAAATCCGTCAACTACAGCAGGACGGAGGAAGACGAGACGAAATTGCTCGTTAGACGTAAACTCGCAATCAAAGAAACGAGAAGTAAACCACCAACGGAACGAGGTAGACCCGGAAGGCGCAGAAGAAAGAGGGAATTGACAACTCCGCGGACAGTACATTCCACCGGAACATCAGATTGGCGAAACAACGTTGAAAATGTACTCTACATCAGTGAAGGAGAAGCCATATACGCCGACCCAACAACCAAGTACAAATACAAGGGGTGCGGTATCGAAGAGAAATGGCTGCCTTGGCGAGAATATGATGGTCAACCCGACGACAGTGCAAATAGTCTTTACGAAAACGAACACTATCTCTGGTGCGGGAAAAAAAATCAATGGATACGGACATACACAGACAAGGATGAAGCTACATTCTTTTGGGACACCGAGAAGAAAAAATGGATTCCGAAAATCGATGATGACTTTCTGGCAAGGTATCGTAGGAGTTATGGCCCTACTGACAACACGACACCAACGGCGGGACAGCAGACAGAGAAACGAACGAAACCGCCCGACAAGGTGATGAAGGGAGCGGTCAAAACGATTGCACCTGCAGAGATTGGAGCTGGTGAAAGAAAGCCTGCTACAGAGCGACCACAATGGTTCGATTTGGAATCGAACGACGAAGAATGATTCACGTCGAACCACTCCCTGCTGGGGCGCTCTTGCCGTGCGACGGCACCCGATGACTTCGATGACCACGAACTTGTTGATAGGACGAGCTGGAGAACAGCGCAGCGGCTGACGGACCATCTTCCAGAGAAGAATGGTAAAGAATACCAACCGACACTGATGCCAAGAAGGATCTCCGGCCGAGATACTACCGAACCACAAGTTGGAGATATAGTCCTGGTGGCTGATTCATCCCTGCCCCGTAGTACCTGGCCCCGTGGAGAAGTGCAAGCGGTGTACCCGATGGAAGGATTAGAGTCCTGGACGTGAGGACAACATGGGGGACACTACGAAGACCATCTCGCCGCGTCGTAGTGCTGGTTCCAGCGACAACATCGCCGCCACATGAGGAAGTGCTTCGCACTGTGTGGGAGACTGTTGGCGATGCATCACGAATTCCCAGGAAAGGCAAGGCAAGCGCTAACATACCATTTCCGGGGAAACGACGATCAGCGGCGCACCAATTCCAGGAAGCCACTAAGAAAAGCAGATCCCACGAAACGAGCGATGGAGGGGACAACTCCGGGCCTATACAAGGCGCGCACATTCGATGAAGCAGCAGGAGTCGTCGAAGGAACTCCTAATGAAAAGGTCTTGTTCAAGACCAGCAGCAAAGAGATCAGAAAACAATAACAAAATAATAAAATATTCAATTCGTCAATAAATAGTAAAATAAGCGAGTTATACCGCGTTTTGCTCGTCTAGTTTATTGGGTCGTTAAAGAGGGATTTGTACTGGGCAAGACTCAAACGCCCGCCAATCCAGAGAAGAGTCCGGCTCTGGAGGTACAATCCGTCGAATTAAGAAAGCATCGTTGGCCGGCTAGTGCCGGAGAATACAGTCCACTCGAAAGAGAGACTGAGGCAGCGATAGAGAAGCGCCGTTTGTTTGTTTCAGTTTTCTCTTTTCGTTTCAGCAACACCCCTATCTAACAGTCTCTCGATCCATTTGTCTCTCCATACCTTAGCTTATAAGTTCATCAACCTTGTAATTGACCAATTAATAGATCGGTTAATCTAACAAACCATCTAGAGATAGAGAGATTTGTGGGGATGAAGCGTATTCTGCCAGGCATGGGCACTCGGTTCATCTTCCTCCTCCATCATATTCAAAAGAAAAGTTCCGCTGCAAATTGTTCACCATGGGCTCCCGGAATCACTATTTGTGACACTGAAATAACCAAGCAACGAACCGGCCACCAGAGGAGAGAGGAGAAAAAAAAAAAAACTATTTTTATTGTTTATCTTTACGTTTATTTATAACTGATGGTTCTTGATTTTACTTAATACTGGTGATAACACAAATTAAACGCGAGATGTACAGTAGCACTGACGTATATATGTTGAGCACTTAGCTAACAAACGATTAAAAGATTGGTTATAGGGGGCAACCCGATCACGATACTCGACGGTATTTACGCATCCCCGGCGACACGGGGAGCGGGAACGGCACGACCGTTGTAGTCGGCGGATGTAATTGGACTCAGCGATAAACGGCTCGTGCAGAGCCGACTCGCTAATGGGGTGAGTTTCCCCGAGAGAGAAAGTGTTCCTCTCCACTAAGGATACGTTTTACCTACCACAAGAGAGACGTAAAGTCTCTCTTTATGGAACAGAAAACCAGATCTCGTAATGGAGATCATGGTAGTATGTGTGCATGGGTGATCGTGAGGATCATAATATTCAACACTCGCGCGAAGGCGATGGATAAACGAAGCAGACAGGCGGTAAGGACAAAGGGACCGTAAAGATCATGTACGTGTGTACATGGGTTCTTTCTTGGGACAAACTATGAGAACGAACCTGAAACGACGAAAAGGGCATAGGGTGTATCCATGAGATGTGAGTTCGGTAAAGCAAAACAACCGCATCTCCTTGAATGCTAATGATTTTTGTTTGCTCATGCCGCTGCTGATGGGAAGCAGATCCCGAAATATGAGAAGACAAAGGGAACGCTTGCTCCTCGATATATATAGGGGTTAGTATACCCGCTTGTCACGCGGGAGACCGGGGTTCGATTCCCCTTCGGGGAGCCTCTGGCGCAAGACTAATGACCTTGGCCGAAAAAAAAAACAAATCGTTATGGAAAATTTAACAAGCCATAATAATCGACTTGCTAAATAAGGCCAAGACCGGTTCCCGGTTGTAGTGCTAATGATGATGAAAGGGAACGCTTAGGTCTTTGTCTAAGATGTGCATTGTGGCTAAATAAATAGGCGGCCATGCAATGTGGAAATGCGCTAATTGGCTTTAGCTTGATTACCGGGAAATGGTGTTTATGGCATCCCTGGTAAGGGTCGGTATTCAATTCCTATTTGCATTTGCATGTGCTGTAGGATTTAATTGATGCCT
Organism: Microdon myrmicae; assembly: GCA_963931805.1. Taxonomy (NCBI): domain Eukaryota; kingdom Metazoa; phylum Arthropoda; class Insecta; order Diptera; family Syrphidae; genus Microdon; species Microdon myrmicae. Next base: position 109,301,117 of record OZ007496.1, read on the forward strand.
TAAGACGCGAGCTGCGTATATTTGTTTAGGTCCCTTGGGTGTAGGTCGCCAGCCAATGTGTATGTATGGTGATTTATGATGCACTTGGTGACGACGGGGAATAGGCGACGCAATGTTTATGATCCCTGTTATGATGGTTACATTGTATGTAAACCAAATCATTTTGTTTTCAGGAATTCGTCTAGGGGGATTTGCTTGGCACCGAAGGTGCCGAATTGCTATTGGAATTCCTGATAGGTTAGGAAAGAATTCTTACAAGGAATTTGTATGCGAAGAGATGCATGAAAGGTAAGGATTCTTTACAGGGACTTTTAGATTATAAATTTGCTCTATTTGATGCGTGAAGCACTTAAGGTGCTAATGCGATTGCATTAGCGAAAATCTATGCAGTTTGGGATGAAGTTGTGGGCGTTTTTCAATAAGTGAGTGGGCCGTGGGATTTGGCGGAACCGCCACAGATTTATTAATTTACCAGTCCGCATTGTGGGATTTACAGATATACAGAGTACAACAGAAGAACCTGTTGCAAAAAATAAAAAAAGTAAAAGTTATACAGTCATCGACACCGTATAACATCTAGAGTTTATTCAATTATGTACTCTATTTAGTCTTAAGAACAAGCAAATGGCGCCATTATTGTTAATAAACTACTTTAATAGAACCCTCAAATTTCGTTGCACTCTATGTAATATATTGGTGGATATACTAAGGAGAGCGTCAGGTGAGCTAGACTCCATGGTCGAATCATATAAAAAAGTTATTTGATGTATAGTAGCCACATAAACAAGTGGCATATGAGACGACTGTGTTGGTGACAGCAGATTCTACTCTAAAGAGATGAGGCGTTTTAGGAAAAGTACGACTCGACAACGAATGCACGCGATATCTTCGACGACTCCATGACGGAGAGTAAATGACGGGGAAACTTTCTGCTGCACTTGGGACCACAGTCTGATATCGTTTGTGCAGTTATTTACATCTCAAACGACTAACAAACCAAAATACGGTGCTACTATGGTAAATGGGACTGTTAGCGTCGCATCATGTCCGGGAAGACGCTACGATCAACAACGAATTACTCGGTTCCTGAGTAGACGTTGCGATCTCACGTTAATTGTCTGATTCCCAGAATGGCGCTACCCATACAAAGCAGTACATACACCAGTTACGCACAGAAAAATGACACAACGGAACGATTGTCGTCTGCAGAATAGTACGAGGGCAGTTTGATAACTCAGTGACTTTTTGAATAAAATATATTTTTTTCAGCAAATAAGCATTTTATTTCGCAAAACAGTCTCCTTTTAACCCGATACATTTAGTCCAACATTTTTCCAATTTTTGTTATTCCTTACAAATAACAGGTTTCCTCATGGCCGTCAAAATAGGCATTCGTTTCTGTGATGCGGCTGCCTGTTTTTAATGGCTGTCAGACACAAACTAAATGACGCAGCTTGTTCAAGCTTTAACAGTAGTATACCTACGAGGATGGCCTTTTATATTTCGGGATTAGAGAACAAAAACAAATATTGATCATCGAAAATCACTTTATTGTTTTTCAAAATATTCCCCATGACGATCTATACACTTTTGCATGCGTTTGAACCATTGTCGATGCACTTTTGCCACTCTGATTGAGGTATCTCCAACACATGCATTCTGAATGCAGCAACCGCTTCTTCAGGTGTCGAAAAAGTTGACCTCTCAGTTTGTTTTTTACGTACGGGAATAAAAAGAAGTCAGTCGGTGCCAAGTCAGGACTATACGGCGGATGACCCATCAAATCGATGTTTTGGGTGCTTAAAAATGCAGTTGTCGCAGCCGATGTGTGAGAGCTCGCATTGTCGTGGTGAAGAGTGATCCGTCTTCGGCGCTTGGTTTTCCTGATTTCTTGGAAGACAACTGGCAAACAAATGGTTGTGTACCACTCAGAATTGACTGTTCTGCGTTGTTCTAGTGGTACGGTTGCGACATGTCCAGTTTTTCCGAAAAAAACAGGCGACCATTTGCTTGGAAGTGCTTCGTGCGCGAACAACTTTCGTTGGATTTGGCTCATCTTGAAACACCCAGACAGTCGACTGCTGTTTACTTTCGGGTTCATACGCGTAAATCCACGATTCATCACCTGTCACGATGTCATAGACGTGTTTCGAAGCACCGCGACCGCATTTTTTGAGCATTTCTTTCGACCAATTGACACGACCCTTTTTTTGGGCGATTGACAAATTGTGTGGGATCCAACGCGAACAAATTTTTTTGACAGTCAAATGTTTATGCAATATTGAATGTATGCTGGTCCCACTAACGCGTAAGCTTGTCTCAATCTCACGATAGGTCACATGACGATATTCCAATATCAGTTCGGGCACAGCATCAATGGTTTTCGGAACAACAACTGATTTCGGACGACCTTCACGAAATTCATCTTGGAGTGAACTACGACTACGATTGAATTCACCATACCATCGATAAACACTGTGGGCCGAGATGAATCTTTTAAGTTACTGTAAACAACACAAATAGCGCTCGTATGTCAAAACGTTCTGAGTGCGTATAACCTCAAAAATGTCCAACTTTACGACAGAGCTGTCAATTGCCGGATTGCAACGCTAGGGTTGTCAAATCCCGAAACATAAGAGGCAACCCTCGTATAGATTGCCGTTGACGGAACCAGTGTTGCATTTAAAGATACTACGCGGGAAATTCAAAAAGTCACAGATTTGGCAAACAGCCCTCGTATAAAAGGCGAACAATCTTGCACTCTCGTTGAAATATAAATACACGTACAATGTTTACCAACACACCCAACACCAACCGGTCTTGTACGTTTTTATTCCTATCTGAAGAATGATTCACGTCGAACCACTCCCTGCTGGGGCGCTCTTGCCGTGCGACGGCACCCGATGACTTCGATGACCACGAACTTGTTGATAGGACGAGCTGGAGAACAGCGCAGCGGCTGACGGACCATCTTCCAGAGAAGAATGGTAAAGAATACCAACCGACACTGATGCCAAGAAGGATCTCCGGCCGAGATACTACCGAACCACAAGTTGGAGATATAGTCCTGGTGGCTGATTCATCCCTGCCCCGTAGTACCTGGCCCCGTGGAGAAGTGCAAGCGGTGTACCCGATGGAAGGATTAGAGTCCTGGACGTGAGGACAACATGGGGGACACTACGAAGACCATCTCGCCGCGTCGTAGTGCTGGTTCCAGCGACAACATCGCCGCCACATGAGGAAGTGCTTCGCACTGTGTGGGAGACTGTTGGCGATGCATCACGAATTCCCAGGAAAGGCAAGGCAAGCGCTAACATACCATTTCCGGGGAAACGACGATCAGCGGCGCACCAATTCCAGGAAGCCACTAAGAAAAGCAGATCCCACGAAACGAGCGATGGAGGGGACAACTCCGGGCCTATACAAGGCGCGCACATTCGATGAAGCAGCAGGAGTCGTCGAAGGAACTCCTAATGAAAAGGTCTTGTTCAAGACCAGCAGCAAAGAGATCAGAAAACAATAACAAAATAATAAAATATTCAATTCGTCAATAAATAGTAAAATAAGCGAGTTATACCGCGTTTTGCTCGTCTAGTTTATTGGGTCGTTAAAGAGGGATTTGTACTGGGCAAGACTCAAACGCCCGCCAATCCAGAGAAGAGTCCGGCTCTGGAGGTACAATCCGTCGAATTAAGAAAGCATCGTTGGCCGGCTAGTGCCGGAGAATACAGTCCACTCGAAAGAGAGACTGAGGCAGCGATAGAGAAGCGCCGTTTGTTTGTTTCAGTTTTCTCTTTTCGTTTCAGCAACACCCCTATCTAACAGTCTCTCGATCCATTTGTCTCTCCATACCTTAGCTTATAAGTTCATCAACCTTGTAATTGACCAATTAATAGATCGGTTAATCTAACAAACCATCTAGAGATAGAGAGATTTGTGGGGATGAAGCGTATTCTGCCAGGCATGGGCACTCGGTTCATCTTCCTCCTCCATCATATTCAAAAGAAAAGTTCCGCTGCAAATTGTTCACCATGGGCTCCCGGAATCACTATTTGTGACACTGAAATAACCAAGCAACGAACCGGCCACCAGAGGAGAGAGGAGAAAAAAAAAAAAACTATTTTTATTGTTTATCTTTACGTTTATTTATAACTGATGGTTCTTGATTTTACTTAATACTGGTGATAACACAAATTAAACGCGAGATGTACAGTAGCACTGACGTATATATGTTGAGCACTTAGCTAACAAACGATTAAAAGATTGGTTATAGGGGGCAACCCGATCACGATACTCGACGGTATTTACGCATCCCCGGCGACACGGGGAGCGGGAACGGCACGACCGTTGTAGTCGGCGGATGTAATTGGACTCAGCGATAAACGGCTCGTGCAGAGCCGACTCGCTAATGGGGTGAGTTTCCCCGAGAGAGAAAGTGTTCCTCTCCACTAAGGATACGTTTTACCTACCACAAGAGAGACGTAAAGTCTCTCTTTATGGAACAGAAAACCAGATCTCGTAATGGAGATCATGGTAGTATGTGTGCATGGGTGATCGTGAGGATCATAATATTCAACACTCGCGCGAAGGCGATGGATAAACGAAGCAGACAGGCGGTAAGGACAAAGGGACCGTAAAGATCATGTACGTGTGTACATGGGTTCTTTCTTGGGACAAACTATGAGAACGAACCTGAAACGACGAAAAGGGCATAGGGTGTATCCATGAGATGTGAGTTCGGTAAAGCAAAACAACCGCATCTCCTTGAATGCTAATGATTTTTGTTTGCTCATGCCGCTGCTGATGGGAAGCAGATCCCGAAATATGAGAAGACAAAGGGAACGCTTGCTCCTCGATATATATAGGGGTTAGTATACCCGCTTGTCACGCGGGAGACCGGGGTTCGATTCCCCTTCGGGGAGCCTCTGGCGCAAGACTAATGACCTTGGCCGAAAAAAAAAACAAATCGTTATGGAAAATTTAACAAGCCATAATAATCGACTTGCTAAATAAGGCCAAGACCGGTTCCCGGTTGTAGTGCTAATGATGATGAAAGGGAACGCTTAGGTCTTTGTCTAAGATGTGCATTGTGGCTAAATAAATAGGCGGCCATGCAATGTGGAAATGCGCTAATTGGCTTTAGCTTGATTACCGGGAAATGGTGTTTATGGCATCCCTGGTAAGGGTCGGTATTCAATTCCTATTTGCATTTGCATGTGCTGTAGGATTTAATTGATGCCTTAAGACGCGAGCTGCGTATATTTGTTTAGGTCCCTTGGGTGTAGGTCGCCAGCCAATGTGTATGTATGGTGATTTATGATGCACTTGGTGACGACGGGGAATAGGCGACGCAATGTTTATGATCCCTGTTATGATGGTTACATTGTATGTAAACCAAATCATTTTGTTTTCAGGAATTCGTCTAGGGGGATTTGCTTGGCACCGAAGGTGCCGAATTGCTATTGGAATTCCTGATAGGTTAGGAAAGAATTCTTACAAGGAATTTGTATGCGAAGAGATGCATGAAAGGTAAGGATTCTTTACAGGGACTTTTAGATTATAAATTTGCTCTATTTGATGCGTGAAGCACTTAAGGTGCTAATGCGATTGCATTAGCGAAAATCTATGCAGTTTGGGATGAAGTTGTGGGCGTTTTTCAATAAGTGAGTGGGCCGTGGGATTTGGCGGAACCGCCACAGATTTATTAATTTACCAGTCCGCATTGTGGGATTTACAGATATACAGAGTACAACAGAAGAACCTGTTGCAAAAAATAAAAAAAGTAAAAGTTATACAGTCATCGACACCGTATAACATCTAGAGTTTATTCAATTATGTACTCTATTTAGTCTTAAGAACAAGCAAATGGCGCCATTATTGTTAATAAACTACTTTAATAGAACCCTCAAATTTCGTTGCACTCTATGTAATATATTGGTGGATATACTAAGGAGAGCGTCAGGTGAGCTAGACTCCATGGTCGAATCATATAAAAAAGTTATTTGATGTATAGTAGCCACATAAACAAGTGGCATATGAGACGACTGTGTTGGTGACAGCAGATTCTACTCTAAAGAGATGAGGCGTTTTAGGAAAAGTACGACTCGACAACGAATGCACGCGATATCTTCGACGACTCCATGACGGAGAGTAAATGACGGGGAAACTTTCTGCTGCACTTGGGACCACAGTCTGATATCGTTTGTGCAGTTATTTACATCTCAAACGACTAACAAACCAAAATACGGTGCTACTATGGTAAATGGGACTGTTAGCGTCGCATCATGTCCGGGAAGACGCTACGATCAACAACGAATTACTCGGTTCCTGAGTAGACGTTGCGATCTCACGTTAATTGTCTGATTCCCAGAATGGCGCTACCCATACAAAGCAGTACATACACCAGTTACGCACAGAAAAATGACACAACGGAACGATTGTCGTCTGCAGAATAGTACGAGGGCAGTTTGATAACTCAGTGACTTTTTGAATAAAATATATTTTTTTCAGCAAATAAGCATTTTATTTCGCAAAACAGTCTCCTTTTAACCCGATACATTTAGTCCAACATTTTTCCAATTTTTGTTATTCCTTACAAATAACAGGTTTCCTCATGGCCGTCAAAATAGGCATTCGTTTCTGTGATGCGGCTGCCTGTTTTTAATGGCTGTCAGACACAAACTAAATGACGCAGCTTGTTCAAGCTTTAACAGTAGTATACCTACGAGGATGGCCTTTTATATTTCGGGATTAGAGAACAAAAACAAATATTGATCATCGAAAATCACTTTATTGTTTTTCAAAATATTCCCCATGACGATCTATACACTTTTGCATGCGTTTGAACCATTGTCGATGCACTTTTGCCACTCTGATTGAGGTATCTCCAACACATGCATTCTGAATGCAGCAACCGCTTCTTCAGGTGTCGAAAAAGTTGACCTCTCAGTTTGTTTTTTACGTACGGGAATAAAAAGAAGTCAGTCGGTGCCAAGTCAGGACTATACGGCGGATGACCCATCAAATCGATGTTTTGGGTGCTTAAAAATGCAGTTGTCGCAGCCGATGTGTGAGAGCTCGCATTGTCGTGGTGAAGAGTGATCCGTCTTCGGCGCTTGGTTTTCCTGATTTCTTGGAAGACAACTGGCAAACAAATGGTTGTGTACCACTCAGAATTGACTGTTCTGCGTTGTTCTAGTGGTACGGTTGCGACATGTCCAGTTTTTCCGAAAAAAACAGGCGACCATTTGCTTGGAAGTGCTTCGTGCGCGAACAACTTTCGTTGGATTTGGCTCATCTTGAAACACCCAGACAGTCGACTGCTGTTTACTTTCGGGTTCATACGCGTAAATCCACGATTCATCACCTGTCACGATGTCATAGACGTGTTTCGAAGCACCGCGACCGCATTTTTTGAGCATTTCTTTCGACCAATTGACACGACCCTTTTTTTGGGCGATTGACAAATTGTGTGGGATCCAACGCGAACAAATTTTTTTGACAGTCAAATGTTTATGCAATATTGAATGTATGCTGGTCCCACTAACGCGTAAGCTTGTCTCAATCTCACGATAGGTCACATGACGATATTCCAATATCAGTTCGGGCACAGCATCAATGGTTTTCGGAACAACAACTGATTTCGGACGACCTTCACGAAATTCATCTTGGAGTGAACTACGACTACGATTGAATTCACCATACCATCGATAAACACTGTGGGCCGAGATGAATCTTTTAAGTTACTGTAAACAACACAAATAGCGCTCGTATGTCAAAACGTTCTGAGTGCGTATAACCTCAAAAATGTCCAACTTTACGACAGAGCTGTCAATTGCCGGATTGCAACGCTAGGGTTGTCAAATCCCGAAACATAAGAGGCAACCCTCGTATAGATTGCCGTTGACGGAACCAGTGTTGCATTTAAAGATACTACGCGGGAAATTCAAAAAGTCACAGATTTGGCAAACAGCCCTCGTATAAAAGGCGAACAATCTTGCACTCTCGTTGAAATATAAATACACGTACAATGTTTACCAACACACCCAACACCAACCGGTCTTGTACGTTTTTATTCCTATCATCTCTTCATCGAAGTAGTTAGAGGACGCATGTACTAACCCTGTAGAAACTATCCGTAGAAAGTATGGGGCTTTTCAGGGCCCGAAGAGCCATGCATCGCTCGATCCCCACCATTTCCAGCAATGCGACTTACCTTAAAGTCGAATCTTCAGCAAGATTATACAACCTTGCTACGGCATTAACCGCCAACCAATTCGCTGGAATTAATTACATAAATACCTTATAGGCAGCTTACCTTTCTTTGGGGGTTTTTCCAAACCCCTTCTCCGCGGTCATTCCTGAAAACATTAAGCCCACGGCAAGGATTATCACCTAGCCGTGGCATCAAAAAAACTTTCTCCCTCGGGCAGGCATTGTACCTAGGGCATCGCGTCCCTATTATCTAATGCTACCCATTCCATGAAAACAAAATCAACACCGAATTCCTAATGTACTTGTTTTGTTTGCCATGTTACCCCTAAGCGTGCGGCTGCCAGGTCTTATCGGTTTGCCACCGTCGACGAGGTTTCGGCCGACGCAAAGCAAACATTTCCCGCATTTTCAGCAATAGCTGGTTTTCCATTATCGGTTTCCACCGATCATGGACCGCAAACAAGCAACGAATTGGATGTGGCCATCAAGTGTTTACTTTTAACACTGGCGACGGCTGCACCCTATATTCGTTTGCAATACTTAAACGTCGCATCCATATCTTCCGGATTGTTTATGGTGCATCGGAATTTTCTATTAACGGCCGCCAACCGTCCGCGGACCTGGAAAATTGCATGTCCATCAACCGAATGTTGATTTATGGCCTCTCCTCGGGCGAGCAGATCTTCGGTTTGTTTTTCACACCAGAAGGGTCTGTTGCCGGCAAGCATTACACGATCGATTGTGTACACAGCCGCAGACCCATGCAATGTTGGCAAACGCATACAACGCATTCCCATTACCCGATCATGGAAATAGCGTCTCTGTTGACATAAGATCGCAGAGACCTATCCCTTCGTTTAATGATCATTACGATGAGATGCAATAACGACGCCCGCATCTATCTATGTTCACCGGACGATCGTATGCGACGCATACACATACATGCGAAATGTACGCCATATTTCCCAATCCAATCACGATTGACTGCCTCGAGTTGATCGTGTAGCTCCTCCCCTTATCGAGGCGATTCTTGCAATATCATTCTGATGGTGGCGAACGAAGTCCAGTCAGATTTTACCACCAAGGAGTATCAGTCAAAGGAGTCGTGAGGTCGCGTACGGGTTTGCACAAGTATCTCGAGAATTTTTATTTTTTAGTAAACAGCCGTGTAGAACGAGGTTCTGTTAATACACTCTTTTGTTATTGAAGTGTGTGCCAAAATCATTGAGTTTGCACAAATATCGCGATAATTTTCATTAGTTAGCAAACAGCCGTAGAACGAGGAACTTTTTACTAAACTAGTGCGTGTTAAATAAGCAAGTACAATAAAGAACCAATAAACGTTAAACATTACATCTCTAACCGGAATTGTGTTTTATTCCTCGAACAATCGTTGGGTGTAAAAGGAAATAAGTGTCCGTGTTTTGGCATCTCGACTTTTAACCCACAAAACCTCCTCACCTTTTCAGATATCAGGACATCGTGCCTAACATTGTCACGGATGGGTGATTCTCCTTATCGTAAGACATCCAGCAGGCAAACAGATGATGAAGGACATACTTGTCCTTGCCAGCAGTACCTGAAAAGTCGTTGAATGAACTGTATCGATCGTCGCCTCATCAACAAAAAATATTAACAGTATTGTTTGCGTACAGGCGTGTGTGTGTCCTCCTCAAAGAGGAAATAACAGTAATGTGTGGACGACGTATCCACGTTAACCACAAAAGACGAAGAAAAAAACGATGTGAGCGTATTAGAGAGTCCGCGAGTGCACTTGTTTAATAAACAGATATTTAATGGTTCGATCGCGTGTGTCATCAAACAAACAATAATTTAAAATCAGCTACCGGGAGCAGTGGACAAATACGAAGACCTGACCGGTAAGCAGCCAGTGGAAAAAAATAAGTCTGATGAAGAGCTCCACAACATTTGCGCCGACCTTATCAAAAAAAGAGATGAGCTATGCAGAGAAGTAAAAGCAGCTCTGGAAAAAAGGAACATGCGGCGTTTACAATTATGTGAACAAAAACAACGACAACACCAGCAGGAAGAACAGCAACAGAAACAACAAATCGATAAGAAGGAGAAAATGAGTCATATGGAGACTACGCATCAATAATCCGAAAGTATCTTGCGAGATCAATGAGCTCGCCGAACCATTTAATTTGTAGTGCATATTGTCCAAACAATGGGTGGATGGGAGTGAACATACAGGGTAAAGTCTCTGCTTTCAATCCGGTGAAGGCTAGGATAATCCTTGTCCCTGTTCAATCCAAGTTGGCATGCAGTCTCCACGTGACACCCGTCAAGTAGTGAACCAATGCATGCAGCGACATCCTGAGAAAAGTTGGCGGAAGACTAAACCTTACCCGGAAAAACAAATTATTATAGACAATTTTACAAGTCTCGGATAAGGACCGGATACCGGTGGAGAGACTTGCTAAATAAGGCCAAGGCCGGATCCCGGTTGTAGTGCCGATGGTGTGGTGTAATGATTTAGAGGTTTATCATAAAATTAAATCTGCTTTAGGTACGGCGACTAGCAAGTATTACACGCACACTCCAAAAGCGGAGAAAATTGTCTCCATGGTCCTAAAAGGTGTTTGCTCCAGAAGAATTACGTGAGGAATTAAAAACTGTTGAAACCGACAGTCTAAAGTTTATAGGTGTGAAACCATTCTTCACCGCAAGCTCTAGAAATCGTAACCGCAAGTTGCCTTTCTTTATTGTGTGCCTAAGTGCCGACAGTAGAGTTGATGGGCTTAGGTATATTAAATATCTAAACCACCAAACAATAAGTTGGAAGAAAATAAAGAAGTCCGAACGCGAATTGCAATGTGTGCGCTATCAACGCTTTGGCAATGTGGCATCGAATTGCAATATGCAATTTAGATGTGTATAGTGTCTAACCGAGCAAATTATTGGGGAATGCCCATAGGGCAAGGAACAGCTCCCGGATAAGTATAGTTTATCCAGCGTCTTCTGCCTGTTACGGACGCGGGGTTGTGCGTTCCACGGACTTTTGCAAATGATAAAAAATGAATGATGAGACCTGTGTAACTAAGTTTGGATATCCACAATTGAAGGGCAATGCGAATCAAGGGCAGTGAATACCACCAAGGATTTTAAGCGCCTTTGGCACAAATCAATACTGATCTAGTTTCGTCTGTATTGACTTTTCCAATAGTTTTGCCATTGTATTCAGGTTTGTTGAAAACCAGCCGATTCGGGTTATTGTGGAAGGCATGTCTTCGTATCTCTATGGCTTTAACTCCGGAATGCCTCAGACTTCTATACTGGCCAAGACAATTTCTGCTTATATCGGGTTTCCAATATGGACTTGACAACTTTAAATTTAATTTGTGAACGCACCCTATCACTAATGATCGAACTGTCACTGTCAATTTATTCAGTAAACTCAACATTTTCAGCGTGGTTACGTACGCAAACGAACAACGTCTGCAAATTATAAAAATTTACTACCGAAATTTGTAGTCAGTGACCGCAACTTTAAGAGCATTAACTCCAATTTTCAGTAATTCCTAGTAGACAGGCAATAACAAGTTTAGTGCAAAAATTTGAGTCTACGTATTCGTTGTGTGATGTTGCCGTGCCAGTGAGACAACGGGTTGCTCGAAGTGTCGAAAATATCGCTGCCGTTCAGGCGTCCGTAGCAAAGGATCCAAATCAGTTAATTCCACGACGTTCTCAAGAATTGGGCATCGCCCAGACCACTTTATGGCAAATTTTGCCTAAGGATCTTGGTTTACACCCATACAAGATCAAGCTGACTCAAGAATTGTAGCCGATGGACCATTTGAAGCGACGTACGTTCTCCGATTGGGCCCTGGAAAAGATGCGCCAAGATGATGAATTTCATCGCAAAATCATCTTCAGTGACGAAGCTCATTTTTGGCTCAATGGGTTCGTCAATAAGCAAAACATGCGTTATTCGTCGGGTGAAAATCCACATGTGCTTCATGAATCACCACTTCATCCACAAAAAATAACTGTTTGGAGCGGTTTGCATGCCGGTGGCGTCATTGGGCCATAAATTTTCGTCGACGATAACGATCGCTACGTTACTGTGAATGGCCATCTTTAACGCACCATGATTACCGAATATTTTTCGCCCGAATTGGAAGATATGGACTTGGGCGACATGCGGTTTCAACAGGACGGTGCCACAAGCCACACAGCCCACGATACAATCGATTTATTGAAGAGTACGTTTGAAATGAGCCAGTCGGGTGCCCGCCTCGTTCGTGCGATTTAACGCCTCTAAACTATTTTCTTTGGGGGTACGTCAACTCATTGGTCTATGCCAACAAGCCGACGACATTGGACCAGCTCAGAGCCAACATTGAACGCGAAATAGCGGCCGTTTCGGCCGAAATGTGTGGCCGAGTCATCGAAAATTGGGTTCAACGAATCGACCGCTGCAAACGTGCTCGAAGTGGCCATATGAACGAAGTCGAGTTCCATTCATAAATGTGTTGATTGTACTTCAACCCGATAATAAAGCTTTTGAAATATCTCAAATGGTTTGCGTTTTATTTTAAAAAAAAGTTGTCTAGTCCCCATTGGACACCCGATATTTATGATTATATATTCAATCGGATAACTCAATTTTGCCGATGATAACAAAAATGAGTTCTTGATTTTGAAATGGGTTGTTTTTTTTTTACTTCTCCCAGGAAAGGCGAACCTAAAGCGCCCTGAGATGCCATTTTTTCTTGACCTGGTTCGTCAGCCAACCTCCGAAACATGGTCAAGAATTTCTCCACTATTTCAGCCCAATGGGCTCAATGGAGTGGTTTTCAATGGTCGGGTAAGCTTTGGGACCCTACCTACCACTAAGTAATTGTGCCGAACTGCACAATAGGAAAAGTCATCAGTTGATCCTAGGCTTGCACAATCAAACGCAAGACAAAACCTCCTTACCAACTCGGCCATTGAGGCGTTTAGCCCATCAACGTCACATTATCAGACTCAGATGCAACCAGGCCGGCTCCCTGAATCAAGGAAGATCTGGGCACCTGGGCAAAATGCTGCAATGGGGCCAAAGACGGAATTTATGAATTTCACAAGAAAAAACCGGATTGCCGATTACACAGTCTATGATAAACAGCCAGGCCGTAAACTTAGTGGAAGTGTGGGGGTGAAAAAGTATATGTGCTAGCGTATGGCACTAGTTCACTACCACCCCACTAAAAAGTTCCTCGCAAACCGTCGTCCGAAATTCGAGCACCAAGGGGGGAAATGAAAACACTTGCTTTGTCCGTTGATGTTTTTTTTTAATATGTTCTTTTATTCGTCGGTGTTTTTATTCCACGGGGGCGATGTACAACTCGGTGCACAATAGGGAAATACAATTACTTACATAAAGGGAAGTTAACAATGAGTTGTGAAAATAAGAAAAAGGTTACACTTCACACGATCATTTGGTTGTTCTCCCTTTGCCGCTGCTCCTGTTCTAAGCGCCGAGTGAGGCGCTTAACCTATTCCTTCGGCTACGTGTCTGCTACGCAATGCCCGCTCTTTATGAGACGGGGTTTGTTCGGTCTAACGGTATGAATACCTTGTTTTCGCGTTTTCTTTTGGGGGCCGGTTGTTCGTTTTAGTTTCGGCGGGGATTTAAAACTGCCCCTTCCCGTCCTGCAGCGATTTGCGGATCAATAACTAACGCGGACTCCCCATCGACTCGACTTGGGCAAGAAAGATAACACGCACTCTACGGTGGTTGGACAACGACTGACTGTGTGACTCCTGCGGTCGTGCGCCGTTTGGCGGATGATTAGCGATTGGATATGTCCAGCCCCGGTGGCGGTTGAATCTCGACTGACTGATTATTGGAAGGAAAAAGTTCGTCGCTTCGCACAGTGGGACGACCCATAGCAATATATTAAAAAATCAACAGTTTTAGCGGTACTCTTTAGTGATTGGAAAGGCATCATAAATTTTATAAATTAAAGAAATCATTTGGAATTGTGATTTGGTACAAATGTTACAGAGCGGTAAACTTTGGCTAAGTACATTTTTTGTGTTTTTTGATATAAATTAAATTTATTGTCAGTTTTAATTATACGTATAAATAAAAACTACATTATGATAAATAATAGTGGTCAAGGTATGGAAAATCATATTTTAATATATAGAAAAATGTGTTTGTTCCGTTTTTTATGTATTGTGACGTTTGAATTTCATTATGGAAAATTTAACAAGCCTCAGGACTTGCTAAATAAGGCCAAGACCGGTTCCAGGTTGTAGTGCCGATGATGATGATGATGATGATGACGTTTGAATTGCAGGTCTAATTGGAAAATTTCAAATTTTGTGATTTTTGTGTTTAGCTAAGATTTTTTAAAAAACATAAAAAAGCGTCTTTGAGATTTTTGATGTTTTGTGATGTTCTATGTGTCTATTGATCATATCCATAAGCGAAATTTTGCGCAAATTCGCGCTTCTGCAATTTTTTGACGTTTTTGTAGGCTTATCTCCATCAATCAAAAACGATGACCTTTTCCAAAGATGGATTGAGAGTGAGAAGCCAGTGAAGATAATTGCTGTTGCTGAAAAATTAAGTGAATTATTGAGTCTAGAAGGGTCAGATGAAAATATTGAACCTGAAATTCAAAGAGTTTCCAAGTATTTGTGTTTCACATTAAAGAGAAAATGGGAAAATTGCCAAAGAAAGCGAAATAAATTTATGCAGTTTAATGAAAGCTGGGTAAACCTTAATTTGACATTGCCAGCAAATATTTTAACTCATTGGAGAAATAAAAATAGTTTAAATGCACCCAGCAATAACAGAGGTAGACCGTCAAAAAGATTTGAGGAATGCAGTGAACGCACGAAAAAAAAAAAAAACGTCGGGTTCATGAATTACCTACGCAGCACAGTTCAGAGGAACTAAGCTATGCTGCTAACATTTCAAATGGGTTTTCAAAGTCTCTTCAAAAATCGAATAAGCCGTTAACTCTGCAACAGACGCTAGCATTGTATTAAGATTTGGATTTGTCTAAGAGAAAATACGCTCTTCTACGATCTGTTGTAAATGGCCTTCACAAAGACTGTTTTCCCAGTTACTATAAATTGAAAAAATATAAATCTGATCAATCCCCGAAATTGCTGTTGCGTCGGAAACAATTGCTGAAGTTAACCTCCAATCGCTTTTAAATAAAACTGCAAAAAGCATTGTCGATATAGTTAAAGAAAATCTTCCATCTTTGGACACAAGTAATTCATTCAATCTTCTATGCAAGTGGGGCTTTGATGGCAGCTCCGGGCACAGCAACTACAAACAAACATTTTTAAACAGTGAGCATACGGATAGTTTCTTGTTCGTTACTGCTTTTTTTTTATTTCTGTAGACCTATGAAATTAGTATTCCAGAAAGAAGATAGTACTCTTATTCTGTCCGAACAAAGCCACATGGAAGAATTAATTGCACATCTTCAACACTCCGAAGTCAGTATTGACGGCAGAAACATTAACATCAATTTTACTATGATTAGGACAATGCTTGATGGCAGTGCGATAAATACCTTAAGTGGAACTAATGCTGCTCAAAATTGTTTTATCTGCGGAGCCAAACGTTCCCAAATGAATCTACCTTCTGTAGAAAATCGGACGACAAACACAGATAATTATAAATTTGGCCTTTCATCTTTACATTGTTGGATCAGATGTTTCGAATGCTTGCTGCACATCTCCTACAGATTGCCTTTTAAAACTTGGCAAATACGTGGTCAAGAAAATAAAACTGCATTTGCAGAAAGAAAAAAAAGAGATTCAAGAAAATTTTAGGCTCAAAATGGGTTTACTTGTCGATATCCCTAAGCCAGGATACGGAACCAGCAATGACGGAAACACGGCTCGACGCTTTTTCGCAAATCCTGAATTGAGTTCAGACATTACAGGAATTGACAAGGAACTCATAAGCAATTTCGGAATAATATTAAGAACGATTGCAACTGGTCGTGAAATCAATGTCGAAAGATTCGCGAAGCTATTGGAAGATACTAAAACTATGTATCTTTCCAAATACAGCTGGTACTGCATGCCTAGCAGCGTTCACAAGCTTCTTGTTCATGCAAAGGACATAATTTCATTTTTCGATTTGCCTATAGGTGCCCTTTCAGAAGAAGCTTTAGAAGCTAGGCATAAGGAAATTCGAAAGGCCAGACTAGATCACAGTCGAAAGTGCTCTAGAATAGATTCAATAACTGATTTAATGAATCACTTATTAATTACTTCGGATCCTCTCATTTCAAATATAAGATTCAAAAGCTCATATATGCCTAAAATAGATCCACATATTGAACATTATCTACTTCGAAATGGTGCAGAAAGTTTTACGCTACCAATAGACTTGGCCGATATAGGTGGAACATCATCATCGGAGAGCAATAGCCATTAATAATTAACATACATATGCACATATTTGTTATTTCAAATTAATTTATTATACCTATACATAATTCTTTTATATTAATGTTTTGAAGTTTATTAAACTATAAAATTGTTAACATACTTAAATTTTTAAATAAAGTTTGAAAAAGCATGCGCAAGCTTAGAAAATAAATTTTGAGTTTAAAAATAAAGTTTGCTGCTCAACTCTTTTTTTTTTTTTTTGAGAAGCTGGACAGGCCATTTTTGCAGGTTGATACCTTTTTTTTAGGTCGTTGCATAGATATCAAATGTAAAAAGAGATTAAATGCAAAATATTCATATTTTAGTTACTAAAACCAGAGATATTAATTTTGCCGTTTTTCCCATAGACTCGTTCCACTGTGCGTCGTGGCAGTTGAGTCATAGCTAAAATCGACTCGCTGCCACTTACGAGGAATTTCGAGAAAAGTTACTATGCTTGCATAGGAATTCAGTTCCAGCGAATCCTCGCCGTATACGCTGAGTTGGATTCGTTGGTTGTGTGTACCGGAAAATTGGCTTTAGGTAGCCGAGCAAGTATGGGCATGAATTTTCGGGGGAATTGCTTGGGTGCAAGAAAGATAAGATACTAACCGAACTAATTTCGGGGAAATGTATGCGGTTCGGTATAGTTGGTGGTGGTGGTTAATGTTCGTTGTAGGTTTGAATATGCGTTTTATTATAGCATATGAATTTCGGAGAAATTAAGATTGCTTGGTCGCCAGGAAGGAATATTGTTTAGATAAAGAATTGACCGAAGCAATTTTGGGAAAATGTATGCGCGGATGATTTAGAATATATTCTGTTGAATTATATTCTGTTGCGGGTTTTGGGAAATGCCTTTCATTGCAGATTGGGAGATGGATTCTTGCAAGTTCGGGATGGATGCGCTTGCAGATTGGGATTTGTTTTTGCATGTTTTGAAATGGGTTACAGGTTAGGGTAGGGTGACGCGCTGTTAGCGGTCAAGATTGGTTGGCATCGTAGGTTGGTGATATAGAGAACCCCCACAGAAGCATATGTCTGGTCAGCGCCACAGTTAAGTCCGTGTCCAGAAAGGGCTATCTTCTTAGAGTTAAAAAATGTTACTCCGGCTCAACGTTGTCTTTGCTACAAATCCAGGTTTGACCCACACTCCTATATTGTTCGTATGTTAGGAGTTGATCTACTTAATAGCATTCAGAGACGAGGAATCTGCTTCACTGACAACAGAGCATTAACATTAAAGCTATATTTACTGTCACATCGAAAGTATACGACGGACCTTTGTTTATTTTTCAGATCTTACTAGGAGGAGAATATTCCTAAAATCATTGCAGGGAATATGATTTGTTCGCGTCTCATAAGGCAATCCGACAGATCGCACCAATTGATATTTTCTCTCGATGGCATTTAAATCTCTGCATCGGAACGGCAAAAGCTGTGGAATTCCTTAAACGTAGATTAATCGTTCGTCACTTTTGATGATGAACCTCACAAAATGTATGTGACTATGGTTGAATTGATACGACTGTATAACGTGAGCCTCAATTGAATTATTTTTGGTTTGAGATTAGAAACTAAGTTGAGAAACACTAATTATGACATGCGATTTCTAACACAACCCGAAAAACAATTCTCGTAGTAACATGACCAACTGCTTCACAGATAGATTTTCGGATGCGCTTTACATGGGTTGCCTTGGATCAACTAAGTAACGCTTCCTCTTTGATGATAGATCGTTGTTGATTGATATGGAATTATTGATAAAAAAATTGATATGTGGCGAAATATTAGGTATTGAATAATTATCAGCCATAATGAACTACTTTTTATCACCCTTAATTACAGAACCATTCCTTTGCTTTCTGTCCGAACATCGAATTGATTACACTCGACGTGAAGTGATTTTGAACGTTGCGTTAATGTGATGGCTCAAGAGGAATATTTGACTCTCGCCATACCAACTCTTTAAAAAGTCCTTCGATAAATATGCAAGAACCATCCTGTACATCTAACCAATTCGGCCACACACCATTTAAAAAAAATTTACTGCAATTGATTTAATATTATAATTAAAACCCGAAATAAGATTCTTCTTTAGTTTGTAAGAGTTTGGACCAAGCTTAATAAATAATCCCGTAAAGGAACCTCCGACTTGTGAAGTTACTCCCATTTGTTATCCACTTTCTATTAACAAAATTTGTGTGTTCTTGCCTTTTGTTTTCTATTATTGCCCTACCGTGCCAGCTATAAACTGAATGGGAAGGCTAATTTGCTATACCTATCTACGAATAAGTAAATGTTCACACTATGTCCGTGGCCATCTGTGGGCATTACGTCCCTTGCTGGATGTTACTTCTTTTAATTCCTTTAATTTCTGGGCAAGTTTAAATTATAACCACTGAATCAGCACTTGCTGACATCCGGATGATCCCTCGAGACGAATGAAGCACAACAAAAAGTATCTTAATCATTGAAGCGGAAATATTAGTGTTAAGCTTCCTTCAAGATTCAGCCACCACTTGCTTAAAAGCCCAAGTGCCTAATGGAATATCAGTGCACTCAAGCACACAATAAATTGAGAGACCCATTGACTCCACAGCTATCCTGTCAGGAGATCTATTATTAATTTGTAATTTGCTTCGCTTTAACTGGTTTCCGGTTAGTACCGTGGCACGTACTGTGATTCCTCGGTTTACAAACTCACTAAGCATGACGGATACTCTCTACCTGTCCATTTTAAATGTCATCCCTTGAGTTTAGGATCTCCTATTGAAAGATACATACTATCCAAACTGAAGATTTAGTTGTTGCTGTACTTGTCTCTTAGATAGACAAAATTATGATGTCACTGCGAGAATGGTTTATTGATCCCTTCGTGGCTTTGAAATTTACTGAAATGATTTGCTGATGGTGCAATGGAGCATGGAGACCAATAACTCACAAGCACTGGAGACGTTTGCAAAGAGGGAATGTATTGATTGTCCATTGCACTTTTGTGTCTGGCAACCGAGAACTATCTACCCTGCATTTTAATAGAAAGTTATGTAAACATTGGCTTATGTTACATTCGCAAAATATCTTCCTCAGTAAATTAAATATTTGTGGTAAGTCAAAATAAATGGCCAGGAATTTATTTAACCTGTCGGGTTGTATCAGGTTTTTCAATAGGGACATAACAAATTTGAATTCATAAATGAAATATCAGACTGAAATGTATTCCAGGTGCAGTACATATGCTACATTTAAGTGTGGAATTCAATCTCGTTCATCTGACTACCACAAGCACTTTTGCTGGAATCCATCCTTTGGAGGCAATCTTGCACAAGATTGTTCGTTCACACCTATCGAGCGGAAAGTTGCCAATTTCCTAAGATACTCAAACGTTGTTGGCTTGTTGACATAAATCAACAACTTAATGTAATTCCATAAAAAGAAATCCAACTGCATTAAATGGCATGGGGAAGGTGGCCATTTGGCCGACTATTTCTCGAGTTTACACGATCATCAAAATTTCTCTTCAATAGATTAATTGTATGCTCATCTGTGTGGCATGTGGGTCCATCTTGTTGGAACCACATATCACTGATGTCAAGTCCATCGAATGGTAGCCAATAAATATTCTTACCCAGTATCACGATGGAATGCCGATCAGTGGGACAAACGCTTGGGAAGAAGATAGCAACAGAACGGCGGCCCTCTTTGCAACAACAAATTACCCTAAAGGGAACAGAGTTGATCAGCGGGAGGAAGGGTTCGCCTGGGCTGAGGTCAAGGAATTCAGTGTTACGCCGTATTCCGGTGGAGAATAGCAGAAATCAAAAGCTTTCTGGACCAAGTGACTGGGGATGCCGGGGCAAAGAGCCCCATTATAGTTGCTGGAGACTTCAACGTCTAGGTGGTAGAATGGAGAAGCACTAGGACCAACAGTAGAGACCAGGCACTACGCGAAGCGTTCCCACTCCTAGATGTGGTGTTTCTTAATGATGGTGCTGACGACACTTTCATAAACGAGAGAGGTCAGTCCAAAATTGCGATCACATTCGCCTTCTTAAAGGAAGGATGTCGGTACAAAATCGAACTTGGCAAGAAACATGGAGTAGCGCGTTTTTGACACCTATACACACCACCAAGCTGTGATGTACCAAATGCTACCATACAGGGGATATATCGCAGTCTCTTCGATACGTCGTACTATGTAGGAGAAAGTTGCATTACAGGTGTTTATTATTGGATTGGTCAAGGCCACGTAGGTGAGTACATGGCTGACCTTTAAATCAACAACTTTAGGACTAGCAGTTAGCAACTCCCACAATCATTGACGTGAGTCGTGACTGATTTAAATGTGCACGATTCCTAGCCGATTCCGGTTTCTGGCGGAGTCACGAAGGTGCCTCGTGGCTATTTTCTGACCGTTCGATCGGGTCCGTGAGTCCTGGCTAACATTTCTCACACGAAGATGAGTCGTGCCTAATTTTCCCTCGCAATGCACGTATATGATTCGTGGCGGGATATCCGGGACGATCACGAAGCAAGCCATGGGAACATGTACTAGCACGATCACTTAAGTTAGTCGAGGCTCAATGGGATCTAGTGTTACCTTAGGATAAATATCGAGACTTGTTTCACAGTGATCTGTTGCAGAAATAAATATATTAGAAATGGTTGTACTCACAGCTCCCCTTGACTCGGATGTATGGTTTCCTTATAATAACTTTTTGTCAATCTATGTTGAAGATGCTTTTATTTTAACTTGGTTTATTTTTCTTATTGCACAAATTATTTTAAATGTCTGTGGGGGTTCTCTAAATACATGGAGAACCAACCCACTATTTCCGCCTAATTTCGACCGCCAACAGGGTATCAAACCAACCCCAATTTCTCCTACTTACCTATTCACCTGAAAAGCATGTTGCAATAACGGACGCATAGCTGAATTCGTTATTCTATGGAAGAAATGCATAATTGAATTCAGCTACCTTCTGCCATACGGCAACTCCAGTCCTTTAACCATGAGATTTCCACCGGAAATTCCAATCCATGTGGCTAGCAACAACAAGTCGAATCAAACAACGCTGTTGCATAATCATGCAACGGCTTGGGTAATTATCGAAGTCCATAACATGTTTCCCACGTTAATATTACGCTAGCGAAAGTAGCGCCACTTCGACACTGTATCCGCTGGGGATCAATGATCTCTTTTCGCAGGTGAATAGCACCAGCTAAATTTTTCTCTCCTCCACAATTCTGTCTCCCTGCAGGTCAATGCACATCGAGGTCACCACATTCACCGAATTGGGTCAGTGGGCTACCCTCAAAGTTGCATTGATTCATGCACACACAACCAAAACCACCCCGACATCACAGTACATTGTGTTTCTGTTCTCTCATTCTCCCATGTTCGTCGACTATCGAATTAACCGAAGTGTTCACCACATCTCGACGGGCGTGGCACATGAGATAACAGAGGCGTTAAGATGATCTCTGTTGGTTGTCCGGTGTGCAAAAATTAAATTACCCATCTTCATCCCTTTTTCAGTCAGTCGTTATTCAACTACTGTAGCGTGTGCACGCTGCTGCACACGCTCGAGTCAGAACCTAAGAGAAGTGTTGTCAGACGAACGTAGAGTCCCGTTAGTCATTTGAGAAAGAGAAGCGCGTTGCCTTTCAAAATAGACAGTTTGCAATTACATATTTGCCACGCATTGAAGGAACAAATTTAAAAGTGTAAACTCGAAATTAAAAGAATTAAAAACAAAGTTAAACACGGAAAAACCCAATGCGTTTTCATTAATTCAATTTTTCTCCTGGTGAACATTAATCCTCTTTTCTCTGTAAACAATTTTTGACGACGTAAGTGTTGGTGGCTGAAGTGAATCCGTGCCCCTGCCTGGCACACCGAATTTCTACCCCCACATGTCTTCCTACAATAACTTTTTGTCAATCTATGTTGAAGAATTTTTATTTTAATTTGGTTTAATTTTTTTTTTTCACAAACTGTTTTAAATGTCTTCTCGCATTAACTTTTTGTCAATCTACGTTGATGATCTTTTTATTTTAACACAACTGACGATAAGATTCGCGCCGAAATGTTTAAAACACCACGACTGCTTAGGATAATACAACACACACGAATTGATTCTACCAGACGACCCTTTCTCTCTGCCCATTCGCGCCCTTTAATACCGATCGACCATTCCCGATCGCACACTCAATTTCAATTAATCCCCAATTATGCGACCGACTTACTTGAGGTAGTTGTTGGTAATCATATGATGCCTGGGGGAATAACTGACAAGTCAAACCTAATGCGCTGGTGGGGATTCGTACTGCTAATCTCTTAATGTAGTTGTGGGTACATTCGTGTACAGTGCACCTAGCAGTTGCCCAATAATATAGTTTACTCAACGGAGGAGCTGATTTCCAGCTTGAGAGTTCTCTTCACGATAGAACAGACTTCCAGGTCAGGGTTCACTTAACGTACCCATGATTCCAATTTCAGGGTTCACTTCGCAAACTAACTGAGTCCAGCTTTGCAATTCACTTCACTTACTAGAAGATTTCTAGCTTCAGACCTCACTTCACATTCCAAAAGATCACAGCGTCGGAGTTTACTTCACGTACTGTCTTTCCGCAGAGCTCGATTCGACTTACCAAGAAGTTCTTCTGGGCGACCAACTGAATGTTCGGCAGTAGTTTGTCACCATATACTTTCGTATAGAGAGAAGCTGGCATTCATTAACGCGGAGTCGAGTGTAGCAAATGTAACATAAAATGAACTTCTGCGAATGGAGAACAATGTAACAATGAAAGAGAGGCATGAAACAAAGCGTTGAATAGAGTTCGGCTGCGAAACATAGCACTCACGTCGTATCGACATGAGAATTTTACTCTTCCGGTCCTTTTTGGGATCTTATTTTGCATCCTTCGGCGCCAGCTGAAAGGAAAAACGAGAACCTTACCGTTCGTTCGTACCGCTTTTTATCAATTGCTTTCTGCACGTGTTCCAGGTGGCACGAATCTAGGTCGAACGATGGTGTAATAACTATCGATGCTACCTGGTAGTCATGAAAGGACTTCACAACAATAGTAGTCAAATGCAAAGGAGCAAAAGTGACATGTCTAGAATGGTTGTTTATATTTTCCTGCTATGTCAAGACACGAAAGTACAAGAGCAGTTGGACATCAGCGAAAGGGCAATGTCTTCAGAGACCATGGAAGAGATGCTTATGGCAAAGTTCATTAAAAACAATAATTGGACTGGATTTAATTTTCAGTTGCTGTGGTTAAGACTGTGTGGCGGTTCCACGAACCACGAACCGCCAAAACTGCTTTAACTAAAAATCCGGAAGTCTTTAGCAGCCTTTCCTCACATGCTTCCAATCCGGACATTTTACTCAACGATGTAAAAATTAGGGGCTTATACCAAGCGCGCCAAGGAACCAGCAGCGCCGACCTTACCCTTATACATGCTGGGCACAATAGGGGAACTGCTAGAGCTCGACGGGAACAATTCACCGAGGATACATCGGGGTTCTGAATAGCAGTACGGGTTTCGGAAAGGTAGATCAACTAGCAAAGCCCTATTTCTGATACACGACATCGCCCGTAAGGCGATAGCCGCAGCACGATGACTGGGAGGAACCACAAAATATTGCGCCGTGGTCACAATAGACATCGAAAATGCACTCAACTCGGCGAACTGCGATTAGATATTACAAGCTTTGATCGGTCTACAAGTCTCACACTGTTCCATATCATAGCGAGCTGTCTTTCTGATAAAACACTGATCTATGACACCGATAGAGGACCACAAGACTATAAAATAACAGCAGGTGTACCACAGAGGTCTGTACCGGGCACACTGTTATGGAATACCACGTGTGGTGTGCTCAGAGACAATGTACCAATTGGAGTAAGAATCATTGGATATGCAGATGATTTGGTAATAGTGGCCGATGCTAAACACCTAGATGTCGTGGAGAATATTCGTGCTCATACAATCCAGAACATTAAATGCTGACTAGATATGGCCGAACTGAAAATATCCGCACATAAGACGAAGGCAGTTTTTATTAGCAGCTCCAAGAAAGATGAATACGTTGATATCAAAATAGGACGAGCATCAGATCTCATCCCTCTATTGAATATCTTGGTGTTACCCTTGACAATAGGATGACATTCAGGCACACCTGCGGAAAATGAATGGAAAAACGGCAAGATTATGCATTGTCTGAGTAAGACTGCTACGCAATGTTGAAGGATCCCGGCCCCACAGTTGATAATCAACGTCAATATCTCTATTGTAATTAACGCAGCTCACATATAGCAAGAGTCGCAGAGTATAAGCCGTATATGAAGATAGTGAACTCCGGACTATGCTGTGCCTTCTGGAAGATATCGGAAGATGCCATAAATGTCATGGCTGGAAGGAATCCATTTGGCATTGCAGCTAACGAAATCGCTGCCACACATGCGATTGACGCACTATGTAGTGTACTCATTAAAACAGAAACGCATTTATCATAATATGTTATATACCGGATCACAGACTAATGACCTTGCACTGAAAAGATAAATCATTATGAAAGGTTTGACAAGCCTGAGGACTTGCTAGATAAGGCCAAGACCGGTTCTCGGTTGTAGTGCCGATGATGATGATGATACCGGATCATAAATCGAAATCCATGATCATGAACATAATACCGGACGGCACACGCCAAAGAACTGACACCATGAGAGGTCAGACAAAAAGTATAACATGTCAATACTCAATTGCCCAGGTATTCCGGTAGATGTGTGTCATGGTGCATGGCACTCACCTATTAACGTATCATCTGAGAAGTGTGTAGTGTTCCGGAACCCTACTGTCTTCCTTTAATCCTAACATCAATCTAACATATCCTAACATATCCATTTTTTACACACAATATCCTCATTTTCCATAATATATATATACTTCGTTCTTTCATTCTCAAACATATTACTCATTTATCCATTATCACATTTCATACATTCATTTGCATATCAATCAATTCAATAGTATCAATGTATTTGCATATTGAGAAAACCCCTTTTCATATTAATACATTTCTTAAACAGTAATAAATAACAATTAAATTCAATTAATATCCATATTTCCAGATATCCATTGCATTAGCAATACATTTTAAACCCTTAACTGCAAATATCTACATAATATGCACATACAAAATCAATTTGAAACCATCCTTTATATAATAATATATAATAACACATAATCCTTTCATGAAAACACATTCCCGTTATCCGAAATAAATAAGCAGCTGCATAGTTTGCAATAGTTTCAGTTTTCATCCCTCTTATGAGTTTGTGCACAAGCAACTCGATTTTGATTTCGTTCATAGAGAGTTTAGTTTGGATTTTGAGTTACAACTAGAAGGAAGTTGAAAGCAGACCTCCGAGAGAGGAAGTTTGAATTAGCTTTTTGAGTTTTGTGTTTTAATTTAATAAAAGACAGTTTTGTATATTGAATTACAACTTTTGTTATGTGTTTTAAAATAAATATATTGTTGAATTATAAATATTAACGCGTTTATTATTAACCTCCACGCTCTTTCCTCGGTCGAGGAAGCACGGCGAATTGGAGACGTAACAAGTGATTCATTTTGAATTTACCATGCAATGTGCGATGAATGTTTGAAATTAGGAACATAGTTTTCAGGTCACGATTGGACGGGCAAAATATGATGGCATATGACCTACTTCGTATCGATATGCATCGGAAATTTTGATGGGAGAAATTGTATTTAAGAACCGATTTTTGAAAGAAAAACCAGATATAATCTGATTACAATCAAACTGGCGTCTCATTATTGTAACTTTTTTTTTTGGGAGATATTTATGGTATTCGTGCCCTGCCATATAGTAAAACGGAGATCTCTCATTTAGGACCTTCTACTCCTGATATCACTGATCGAGTGAATTCGACCCGACACAACATTGCGTTGACCTCTGCAAATTTGCAAAAATACGCTTCAACGTTTACGTCAGATTTTTGCATTACTCTGCTTGGTGGCGCACAAATGCTTACAAGGCGACTTTCCCAGTATCCTACCTGAGGGTAGCAAGCTATTGGTTTATTATGGAGATCCCGCCATAATAAACCAATAGCTTGGTACCCTCACAAGAGGATCGCGTGCGAATGCGGATACATAGAGATACAGAGATCTCCAGCAAAAGAGAATAGCAACGAAGATGGGACTCATAACATGGTATCTGATATAGAAACCTGGCTCAAAAGAAAACATGACAACCTGAACTATTGCCTTACACAGCTGATATCAGGACATGGATGCTTTTCACAATATTTTCATAAGTGTAAGCATATCAATCTCCTATATTGATTGTATTGTGAAGGCAAAATAGAAAATGGGGAGCACGTACTCACCGTGAGTATGGGTCGGACAAATACTTCGATAGGAGTAATAGAATACATACCAAGCTAAAAAAGCGTGGAATGTAACAACTGATATTATATGTGACATAATGATATTATATGTGACACCAGTTGCTACCCGAAGAGCCGAGTATTAGATAAATTCCGACCCAACCCGTGATGGAATGTCTAAGTTCGTAAATAGTAAAATTTCAATACCCAAGAGTTGTACGCCTAAAAGTAATGCTGCTCTAAAATAAAACACAATTCGCAAGAGAGCTTTCACCACCAACGAAATTCTCACATTCACTCATTCATTCATTAATACACGCACAATTATTTGCTTTCGAAAAAGTGAGCTCATCCACTCACCCCATATCCGAAACACCTGTGGGGGCGGAGTATGGTGTGCCGGCGTACGGCACTGGATTCACTTCCTTCCCCATCATAAATACCGCCGAATACAAAAACACGATCACCAAAAACAATGAGGAACATGAAACGCTTAGTAGATATTATTAATTCGTCTTATTTCCACTGATTTGTTTTCAACTAGTCATTTGCGTTCAGATTTTATTTTAATATCTATTTCTTTACAAATAAGTCACTACACAGTTTTATTATTCATGTTGAAGGTATTTCCAGTCTTAAGAATGATTGCAAATTCACCGCACTGTATATGATTGGGCTTTAAACTGCTGTTTTTATTTTGGAACTGAATAGATTAAGTTGGCCGTCCGGCATTAACTTTATATGATTTAGTAGTACAGCACAAACAGTGGAAATTTACTGAGGTAGGAAACGATCGACCCGAATGACAACAGTTTTTGATTATAAATTGACTCGTGAAATGACTCCACGGGGAATAAAACTTGACTCCAATAAGAATGTTTAAAATGGACTCGGGGGTGTGAGCACCTCCCGTACGCACGTTACGGGGGGTGAATCGCGATTTCATGTGCACAGCTCGATGGTTGTAATACGACTCAGCGATATACATTCGCTAATGGGGTGAGTTTCCACGAGAGAGAAAGTGATTCCCCAATCAAGGACAAGCGCCACTGTCTGGACAATCACCACCACCACCTACTATTTCTGTCTGGACAATAACCACTACCCTAGACAAACGACCACGATCACCAAGACAAGCACCGAAGTAATGCCCTAAAATAAAACACAATTCAAAGATCTCGCAAGAGAGCTTTCACCACAAACGAAATTCTCACATTTACTCATTCATTCATTAATACACGCACAATTATTTGTTTTCGAAAATGCAAGCTCATCCACTTACCCCATATCCAAAATCCGACCCAACGCTCTCGCAAGAGAGCTTTCAGGGTGACGCCACAAATAAGCACAGGCACTCGCCCGATATCCAAAGGCACCAACCCCAAAAAGCGCTCTCGGAGGAGGTTTCGGGGTGACCCCACTTCCTGACCCAGAAACCCCCCAAAAGTGAGCCAGAACGGTATAAACACACTACTGTTGATTCAAATATCTTCAGTGTACCACTGTCCGGTGGGACGATTATTAGCACAGAAATAACGAGTTGTGTTCTTAAAGTTGCGGTCAACGATTCCGAATTTCGTTAGTAATTTTTAATAATTTCCAAACATTGCTTCTTCGTGAACTTCACCACGCGCAAAATACAATCCTTGACTCGTGTTTTGACATAGGAAAATCGTAGAAATATTGTGTGGGTTTGTTCATATGGAATACCAAATTCATATGCCTCTTTTGAAAACCCCTTTACATAGATAATGTAAGTTTTCTTCTTATTTCTACTTATATCTTGATGGCATCAAAAAAATGTGTCAATAGCGACCAATCTGTTTATTAACAAAGGTTGCCATGTCGACATATACGTCGTCATTTATACTGATTTAAGCAACATCAATTAACTATTATTTTAACACACAATAAATTGTTATTAATCATACACAACGCCAGTCAAAACAAATTGATTTGAAACATAAAAGGCTCTCTGTGTTATGATCGTCGACTGAATTCAGAGAATACACTACAGCTCTCGAAACATATTTCAGGACAAACATATAGGGGACTGCACATCAGTTCAGCTTAACAGTTAAATGCACAATTTAGATAAACGCAGATAATCGTTCTCTGGCTGAAACAGATCCACAGGTGTTCGATAGGATGCAAAAAATAACATTGGGACTTATTGGGGAGCCAGACAAAGGTCTTTCATTTTCGTCGCTAAAACATAGTTGCAACGTATCCTGTCGTGAAATCTTTCTATCTTCATGTTTACGAAGAAGTAACTATACCAATAGACCAATATACAGTAACCACGTCCACGTTAGGCGTTATTGTATCATAGGAAAATTAAATTTTATTATTTATTATTATTATTTATTACAATGCAAGTAAATTACATGGTAACTTAAAACTAATAGCACTAGCGACTAAGGCTTTCGGCTAGAAAATTAAATTATTATTAAGTGTATTTCAAAACAAGTGAAGAACAAATGGTGTTTTCGTCGTTGTAGTTGGAATGAATACCCTCAAAGGGAAAGTTAATATCGAAGATTGGGTTATACCAAGTCAGCACGTTACCTTATATGATAAAAGCAATAGCAAGCTCGTATTTATAAAAACCAAATTAACGTATAAAACATAATTCAGCTTATCCTCCGCCACATTATCAAGCCGGTTATTTTAATTAAGATGCTACATGATACCACATTACCCCGGAAGATGGCATACCCCAGGGACCTAGTGAAAAAATAGATTTATAGGTCCGTGATGTCACCATAAATCTAAAATCGGCATCTTCCGGTTTCAGTAACTCGTCATTTTGCATCAAGCAGTGCTTTCGGGCCAACCACAAGTTTCTGATAATAAAGCCGGTAAGTGGTTTAGCGTGTACACAACGGCGGTAATCGGATAATATTTGCCTTGAGTCTCTTCTCGTCTGCCCCTCGCATTATTCTCTTGGGATGGTCATTTATAATTGAATGCCAACCTTTGTTTTTTCTCGGCCCTTAAGACATCTATATCCATTATAGTGGCTTTTTTGCTACGACAGCATTTCTTATTAATGTTAGAGGAGTCAACCACAATAGTCCTCACGGATGCAAAGTCATTAGGTGGACCCAGGGTAGTTTGTTTCCTGAATGGAATTGAATAACCTTTGTGTTTGTATTTGTGTCTCGACTAAATGTGCAGGCAGCCATGGAAGTGCATATTAAGCTGTCGATGTGCTGCAGATGGAGTTTCGAATATATCCCAGATTCCGTTTAATGAACTTGGGGCTTTTTTGTGGGGATTAAATTAAATTCCACTTGTGATGCAAAATTGAGTGATGAATTTATATTCACTTAGCACCAGCGGCTCTGGCTTTCAGGGAACAAACAGTTTAGGTGACATGTAGGTTAATTTTGTATGCGGGTGATAGTGTTGGACTATAATTGGATATTTTGCTGCACCTTGAATGGTCAGAAAGTAGGGAATTGATGGAAGCTGAAAATTAAATAATTATGTAGCTTGTAGTGATTGCGTATGTGTGAAAAGGTTCTAGGTTTAAGTTTGTATATAAAACAAGTACGATACATTTTAGTGGTCCAGGTGTTTGCTTATGTTTAAAAAAAGGAGCAAAGTGCGGAGATAATTTATATATTTTGCCTGGTTAAAACAAATCCATTATTTTTTACGTCTATTTCAAGACTTTTTTTCTAACAAGCTTCGGGACAATTATCCACCGCTTTGTTCTAGAATTTGTTGCTATTTTAAAAGTAATTATTCCCTGTTGGCGAAAAACAGGACCAGCCGATTTAGATAATCTTCTCGCGATATTAATTTCTTATCACTGAGAAAATTTTGAAAAGACAAAAATCATTGGTAACAGTTTGGTGCCAAACTCGTATTATAAGGGGGACGCATCAACACTTTGCGTCCGAGTCGTTATAAACATATTCCACTTGGCGTTGTTCTGATAGAATACAACACCGCTCTTGTTGGCCCATTCTGTTTGCTATGTTTAATCACAAATATCAAATGGACCAATTTTTATCGAACTGTTGCGGATTCGCACTCAATGCCGTCAACAACGAAAATCATCATAACTGTCAGTAAAACAGCTGACACAACAAATAAATTAATTGACGAAGTGTTTAGTGTTTAGTATGAGGGCAGAACCATCATTTATTTAGCTTAATGCAAGCTTCCATTAACTTAAATTAACTAAATATGTTCTTCGCTTATCTGTTCTTGTGTGTACTTTAACGTTTTAATCTGAATCAATCTAATCAATCTTAATGAGGAATATGAGTAACAATAAATAATCATCATCATCATCGACACTACAACCGGGATCCGGTCTTGACCTTATTTAACAAATCTCTCCCCCGGTCCCGATTTCGAGCCGATTTCATCCAGTTTGGCACTCCCAGGCTCTGGGCGTCCTGGTCTACGCCATCCCTCCATCGCAGACAAGGCCTGTCGCGCTGTCTCCTTCCATACATTCTGCCACAAAGGACTTTCCGGACAGGCTCTTCTTCGCTCATTCGAGCTAGGTGTCCCGCCCACCGGAGTTTACCGAGCTTGATTTTTCTTACAACATTAGCTTCAAGGTAGATTGCGTACAACTCATGGTTGTAGCGTCTCCGGAAGCGTCCTCCCTCACATACGGGGTCAACAATTCTCCTTAAGACCTTTCTCTCGAACGCGGCAAAGAGCTCAGAGTGCCTTTTATTAAGCACCCAGGTCTCGGATCCATACTTGAGTACTGGTAAGACCATGGTCCTGTACAGTAGTAGCTTGGATGTTCTGGATAAATTTCGGGATTTAAAGAGCCTTGATTGACCATAGTAGGCTTTGTTGGATTTAATCAGCCGTTCGCGTATTTCTTCTTCCATATTGTTATCGGCTGATACTATTGACCCAAGGTAGTTGAAGGATTGCACTACTTCAAATTCATGCTCCACTACCCTGATAGTTTGACCAAAGTTAGGTCTTCTCTTCACAGAAGTTGCCGCAGTCCCAGTTTTTGTGCCGCCTGCTCGATCTGGGTGAAGGATTCCTGTACCGCCGATTCGGTTCTACCGATGATATCGATGTCATCTGCGTAGGCAAGTATCTGGCTGGACTTGGTGACAATAAGCCCTCTTGTTGTAACGCCAGAGTCACGGAATGGGGTCTCCAACGCTAGGTTGAAGAGGAGACAGGCCAGACCGTCCCCTTGTCGGAGTCCGTTATAGATGTTTATTGGTTTGGACAGCAATTCCGCTATTTTTACTTGACTAGTTACGTTGGTCATGGTCAACCTACAAAGTCGTATCAATTTGTTTGGAATGCCGAATTCTCTCATGGCATTATATAGTTCTACCCTGGCTATGCTGTCGTAGGCGGCCTTGAAGTCTATAAACAGATGATATAGTGGAATCTTAAATTCCAGACATTTTTCCATCGCCTGCCTAAGGGTGAATATCTGATCAATTGCTGATTTGCCTGGGATGAAGCCACACTGATATTGACCAATTATGGCTTTAGCGTATGGGGCTATCCGATCTTGTAGGATAGTGGAGAGTTTCTTATAGGTGGTACTCAGCAATGTTATACCCCTATAGTTGCTGCACACTGTGATATCTCCTTTCTTATGTATGGAGCAAATTATAGCGCGACGCCAATCTTCCGGCATCTGCTCTTGCTCCCATACGTGCACCACGATCTCATAAATTGCGTGATGTAATGCTGTCCCTCCTTGTTGGATAAGCTCAGCTGGTATGCCATCAGCTCCAGGAGCTGTATTTGATTTTAGCTGTCTAATGGCGTTTAATGTTTCCTCAATGCTTGGTGGCGGCAGCATTGGGACTTGATCTTGCATTGGTGGAGCCTCCAATTCTTCTGTGAGCTGAACATTTAGCAATTCATTGAAGTGAACTTCCCATCGCCCCAGAATGCCTTCAGGATCGGTGATCAGATTACCTTCTTTATCCTTGCAGTAAGTGCAGCGTGGCGTGTACCGCGTCATACTGCGGATTATATGGTAGAACTTCTGCGCCTGTTGTGGTCAAGGTTTTTTTCCCAGGCACATTTCTTTTGTCTGTGAAGTCTTTTTTTAGATCTTCTGAGCTCTTTGTATTTCTCCTCGCATACCCGCGTCGTATGAGACTGCTGCATTGCCCGGTATGCAGCATTCTTACGTTCAGTCGCTAGTTTGCACTTATCATCAAACCAGTCGTTCCGATCTCTACGACTACTGCCTAATATGGAGTTGGCAGTACTAATGACAGTATTCTTAAGGCGTGTCCATTTCTCTTCTGCGCCTGGCATTCTGGCTCCAGGACTTACTCTCCCCCCGTCGAGCTCTTCGAGGGCGAGTCTTAACGGATGACCAAAGGTGTTGCTGGTATTCTCATTGCGTAAGGCAGCCGTGTTGATTCGAACCTGATCCGCGGATGCAATACGTCTTCGTATGGCAATCCGCGCTCGGAAAACTGTACCAACAAGATAGTGATCCGAGTCGACGTTGGCACCTCGGTACGTTCGTACCGTCATCAGGCTCGAGGAGTGGCGGCGATCTATCAACACGTGGCCAATTTGGTTGCGACTGGCTGCATCAGATGATACCCAGGTAGCTTTGTGGATATCTTTACGCGGAAACCTGGTACTCGCAACGACCAAGTATTTCGATGCTGCCAATTCGATGACGCGTAGTCCATTGTCATTCGTCTTCTCATGCAAACTATGGGAACCGGTGTAGTGCCTGAAAACCGGCTCCCGACCTATTTTTGCATTCAAATCACCAAGAACGTTTTTCACATCGTATCTTGGGCGGGCATTGAGGGCCTGTTCGACGGTCTCGTAGAATTCTTCTTTATCGTCGTCAGGGGACTCTTCTGTAGGTCCGTGAACGTTTATGGGGCTTATGTTCTTAAATTTGCCTCGCACGCGAAGAGTGCATAGCCTTTCGTTTATTGCATTAAAGCCGATGATGGCAGGCTTCAGTGTTTGGCTAACTAGAAAGTCTACCCCGGGCACATGGTGTTTTGCGTGACAGCTGTAATAAATGTCATACTCTTTTCTTTGAATAACACCACTCCCCGTCCATCTTATTTCTTGCAGTGCTGTTATGTCAGTCTTATATTCGGACAGGGCATCGGCTAGCTGCTGTGCAGCTCGAGCTCTGTATAGTGAGCGGACGTTCCATGTAAAAATTCGTAAATCATTTAGCCATTTTCGTTTCCCTGGTCGTCGTCGTGTGTCCGGTCCATATCCGAGGCTTGTTAAATTTGCCATAATAATTCATTTTTACGGGCCTGGTTACTAGCCTTGCGCCAACCTTTCTCAGGATGTCCCTGCATGCATTGGTTCACTACTTGGCGGGTGCCAAAGTAGCTATCCAGGGGTGTCACGTGGAGACTGCATGTCAACTTGGATTGAACAGGGACAAGGATCTACCTGGCCTTCGCTGGGTTGAAATCAATCAGAGACATTGCCCTGTATGTTCGCACCCATCCCCCCAACAATAAATAATACTAACAAACAAATAGTGAAGTGTTGTTCTTGGGTTTCTGTAACTACTCTATTGATTTGGGTCACTTGTGCATTCATTTAATAGGTCATTTGCTACCAATGCGGTAACATTTGTAAGGACTTATATTTACTACTTGTTAATCAAGTAACCGGCGACGTTTGCTCGGGTGTGTGTTGATTACTGGACTGGAAACAGTTCCCAAATTCGTAACATTTGCAACGGACACCTTGGCGGCCGTGATCATAGGGACACCGTTAATGAAGATGTAGCGTTTCTACTAACACCACTGCTACCTTTTCAACCTACCTCCAAATCTTCCTTCCTAAAGCTCCACTAATTTCATCATTTTTGCTTATGCAAGCGCAATACCTTCCCCAAGTATTCTCCCACCGATTGCATTACCTTTCGATTATGCAAATGGCATCCAAAATCAAGCATCTGCCCATCAAGGACATTCACGCAATTAACGCGGTATATCAATTTTCCCTAGAAGAAATTCGGTACGCCAGTACCGCATACATCAATGCACCTCAGCATTGTTCTAAAAGGAAAACATTTCGGTTGCTATACTAGATAACCGAAGTGGATTATGGAAACAATCAGCAGAACCCCTGTCTGCCTGCATTTACTGTCCCACACGTGCGCAACAGATTTTCATTTTGCACCAGTACTCACGGCCGCTTTTATGCAATCTTCAAAGCACCGGCGCAATTCGCGCCTAGCTGCCAAGAGCCGAATTAAATGCCAGTGTAAATACTCACACTGGAATTCGACCCATGACTCCCTAGGAATGCAATACGCAATTAACATGGTTGTAAACACAACCATCATTGTGTAATTATCCCAAATGCATCCTAATCCCTAACGTACTATTTGGACAACTGCAAATACTTATCCCAAAGATGCTTTTTAATGAATTTTTATTCCCACGGCTCGACCACTCATGAGCTCGCATCACGAGCCAACAAGGTGATCACGCGCAAAAGTAGTTGAGTCGATGTGAGTGTTTCAAAACGGACGGAGTGTCCAATAGTTCAACAAGGAGTCGAGGAAAATTAATAAAGGAGAGTGTCCGAAGTTATGGAGTTTGATAGACTGAGTATTGCGACCGCGCGAGCAAAAGGTTTCACTTTAATTGCAAAGAGAGTGTCAAGTTAAGTACGAAACCACAGATAAATAATAGTCGCGGGTTGTTTAAAATAAAACGAGTGTGCGGAATGTATAATTTCATGTGGATCAAATTTGTGAAACTTGTGATAAAATATTTAAGTCAGAATAAAAAAGAACATTAAAACACAAACCTCACTAGTGCATTTTGTTTTTCCCTTTCTACTGTCCAACGGCGTGAAAGTGAACTAAGTTCTTGGGAATTCTACCGAACCATTATGTTAGGACACTTGATGAACCTTGCCAAGGCCGGCATATAATCAAGTGATTTTCCTACAAAGACATTGATCCACATCCACCAAAATCATCCTCCGTGCACCCATAGCACAGGTAATCATTAATATTCACAATAATTCAAGTCCGTTGATTGCAGAGGGCGGACCACACACAACATTTGGCAGGAAGTGCTGCTAATCATATCAGCCTTCGGTCGAGCCAGCAGGAGCTTTCGAACAAGAACATACCTGAATTTAGTGTTTAGTCACATGGAGGAATTCCATAGTAGATGATTCTCATCCAGTCACACCAACGTTTTACTTAATGGCCTTTATTCCCCCTTTGGATGGTGTCACATTTTCCGATCGCTTCTGCCATGATCATCTTCCTTTATTTTTATGCGTAGTTTTTCTAAAATCGAATTTTAATTTTTAAACATATTTTTATTAATTCGTCCCTGGTGTTGGACGTTCATACTCATACTTATCTCAGTTTTGTTCTTTTCTTAAATATTAAAATTCTGAAACACATGTAAGTTTGTTTAGCCAATCCTATTTGAGCAGCTGCCACGGTTTCTCGTGGGGATCGTTTAGATGTTATGGATCCAGCCAATGCTGGATTACCCATTAGGCCGGACTAGGCCATGGCCTGGGGCCATGTCATGATTGTTTTTAATTTATTTTTAATTTTGATTAAATTTTTCTATATTTTTTGGAATTTTGTAAACAAACATTTTTTTAAAGACAATTCATTTATCTTATGTAATTGATTATACAAATATATTTTCAAACAAAAATATTTAAAAATCTTAATTGATTTATTCTTTTGATTGTTATTTTAAGCTACGATTAGAATTTCAAATCGCGCGAATTAATAAGAGTCTTCTTATTTAATTACAAAAAACAATTACACATTATTATTTTTTGAGTTGTTCTTAAACTATATTTACAATATTTTAGATACTAGGTGTATCTACACGCATCACTCGATGAAACCTGACTGACTTATTCCACCGTTCGCCTATATCCCTTTTCCAGTCATCTTTTTTTGTTTCTCCAATTCCTTATCTCACACTTCATTTGGGTCGTGGGATCGTTTTGATAATCCTGTTCGATGATTGTTTGGACAGCTGTGCCATGTCGGGTGCAGCATTGAATCCTATCTTCAATGCTGAAAGTTTATCTGGTACATTGTTTGGACCGCCGTGTCATGTCGGATGCAGGAATGAATCATATCTTCAATGTTGATCACGTTGGAGGTCATCATTTTTATTACATTGTAATGTAGGTTTGTGATGAATCTTATCTACTAGTTGGGAGTTGGGTGTGTTAACTCTCACCTGGCTTAGAATAAAACGTCCTCGTTTTCATTGACTTATTTGTCCCTTCTCCAAGAGTCGTAACTCCCTTTCGTAGGTTTCTTGGGAATTCCTCCTTTGGATCAGTTGTTTTTTTCTTGATAGTGGTTGCATAACCTTCTCGTTATAAGGGATATGATTATGGTGATTATTAGAAGGGATACAAGACAGATGGAGCTTTTTACTGGATTTTCTTCGACTGGGATAAAAAAAATGTGGAAATTTCCCGGCTGTTCGTGAACTTAGTTTCAGGATTTGATTTTTGTAAGTTGAATACTTCAAAATTGTCGTAATGTTTCCTCGTGATTATTGTCTTAAGTTATTTCATTACATTTGGGTATATGATTGCATCTATATTGACTGTGTTACTGAACTGGATTAAATTTGGACCATAAGGGTTTTATTATTCACAATATGTTCATAGTCTTCTTATTTAATTACAAAGAAGTATTATTATTATGTAATTAATAAGAAGTATATGCCCATTTTCTAATTCTTTAAATGAATCATTGTGTTTTTTTTTTTTGTTTTATTAGGGTACGGGCTGGTTCAATATTTAAAATCTTAATTGTACAGTAGTCTGTTGTTTTTACATATATAACTACCAATATTATTTTTACAATTAGATACGTGAATATAAGTCAAATGGTTACAGTATGGGATCTTAGATGCTAGGTTTATACTTAATGGCTAACATTGGATATTTGTATATAATGGCTATAGGGCCCTTAAAGTAACATGCAATGATTTTAGAATATTCCATGGCGTGTATTGTATGATAGGTAAGTTTGTATTTCTATGATGTTGCCGTGGTCTGGATTACCTGTGATCAATTTAAATATGGTTCCCAAGAAATGATACTTCTTTTGCTCCTAGTCTGGTGTGGTATCAACTGGGATTTTAATGATGAGCATGGTGAGAATTATCTTTAGCTGCATGGTTGTGAGCGGATATTGTCCTTGTGAACTTGGAGACTTCGATTTGTGGTTACTGTGTTTCCTTTGTCTTCTCGTACTATGTGTTCAATAAACCTGTCGGTATTTTTATTTCGGCGTTTGGATTTCACGTAAATTCTTTCTCCTGGTTTATAGATTTTTTCTGTGCGGTTTTTATTGAAATAGCTTAGGAGTTGCTTTTGTTTTACTTCTAATTTTTCCTTGACGTCCAGGTGCGCCGCTCGGTTGAAAAACACGTCCTCGGGTTTTCTTCCAGTCACTGAGTGAATTGTTCGATTGTACCGTTTGACTGCATCGAAAATGTAATCTTTACATTCGCCTCCGTTTGCCTTTGTTAATGCCCTGACTATCTCTATTACTGTAGAATGGGCGCGTTCTACTTGGCTGTTGGATGTGGAATGATCCGTGGAGACTCTTATGTGTATCACGTCATGTCGGTCGTAAATGTTTCTGGCATAATTTCTAATGAATATTGATTCGTTATCCGTCGTGAGATATCTTGGGCCTTGGTATGTAAAAACTTGAGATAAGAGTTCGTCTAGGACTAAGTGAGTATTTAATTTATTTGAAATGTGGCGTAGGTGTAGGAATTTTGAGTATCTGTCGATGGAGCTGATGTAGATTTCGTTTTTCATATGAAATAGGTCTATTTGCAGATATTGTGAAACTTTGCTTGGTATTGGCGTGGTGCCGATGATATGGTTGTTGGGTTTCCGGTCGTATTTCGTAGTCATACAGACCTTGCAGTTGGTTGCGTATTTTTTGCAATCTTTATCTATGTTGGGCCAATAGCATTTTTCATAAATCTCTAGTTTATTATTTCTATGATTTCGATGAGCTCTTTCGTGGATAGTTTTGATTATTTGAAGCTGTTCGTTAGGTTCGGTTATCTCTTTTAAGAATGTTTGTGTGAGAACAATTTTGTAGTTACTGAATGTTTTCTTTATCTTATCTCCGTATTGGAAAATTGTTGCTTCGTCAATTTTTACTGCATTAATTACATTGGGGTTCAGTATCTTCGTTAGGTTGGAAATTAAGTTTTCTTCGTTTTTGAAATTAATTATGTGTCTTGAGTTTTTAAAGATAGTATGTGATCGTAGGTCATTAGATGATGTTTTAGTTAGAATTATTTGATTTTTATATTTGTTGAGTGGTTGTGGGCTTCTTTCAAATTGATCAATAGGTGAACTTACTGCGGAATGATCTGAACATGAGGTTGAGTTTATTTGTTGGCGGGATAGTGCGTCTGCTACAACGTTTTGATTTCCCGGTTTGTA
Organism: Microdon myrmicae; assembly: GCA_963931805.1. NCBI lineage: Eukaryota > Metazoa > Arthropoda > Insecta > Diptera > Syrphidae > Microdon > Microdon myrmicae. The sequence goes on from OZ007496.1 coordinate 109,340,637, forward strand.
GACGATTTTTGCTCCAAACTCTTCGATGAAATTCTTCCATCTTTTTAATTTTGTATTAGGGTTCTTCTCTGAGGTTGCGAATGTTAGTGATTGATGGTCGGTATAGATAGTTAAATTAGTTAGAAGTGCCCATACGATAGCCAACAATTCTTTTTCATTGGTAGAGTAGTTCTGCTCGGTAGACGTTAATGTTCTTGATATGAAGGTCATAGGGTTTCTTCATTGGCTTAATACAGCTCCTATGGCGAAGTTACTCGCGTCCGTAGTGAGGTCGAAGGGTTTTGAGTAACCCGCTTGATATAGTTCTACTTGTGCCCTTAATTCATGTTTTATTTTGTTGAAGGATTCTTTAGCATTTTCATCGAATTTTATTGGCACTTTAGCGCTTTTATTCTCCGATGTTTGCCCATTTTCCTGTTATAATAATAATGTCATAGGTTTAGTGATGTTTGCGTAACCTTTAATAAACCTTCTATAATATCCAGCAAGTCCGAGAAATGACCTTAGTTCTTTCAGGTTTGTCGGTTCGGGGTAGTTTTTTATTGTGTTGATTTTTTCCGGATCGACGGTTATAATATTATGTTTAATTATATGTCCCAAATAATTAACTTCTTTGTTAAAAAATTGTGATTTCTCGTTTGATATCTTCATATTTGCGTTCTTTAGGGCATTGATAATTATCTTTATGTGTTCAATATGTTCCTCTGGAGTATTTGAAAAAATGAGTACGTCATCGATATAGACATACGCGAATTTGCCGATGTATGGTCGGAGAATGTCATCGACGCATCGTTGGAAAATCGATGGTGCGTTCTTGAGTCCGAAGGGCATTCGTATGAATTCGTACTTGGCTCCATTGATGTTAAAACTCGTCTTGGGTCTGTCGGATACCCTCAACTTTATCTGGTGGAATCCAGATTCCAGGTCTAAGGTTGAAAAAATTCTGGCATTTCCCAAGTTTTGAATGGTTAGGTTCACATCGGGGATTGGATTTCCGCTGCTGTCGTCATTTTTGGTGCACTTGGTGTGTATATTATTGATGGGTTCTTTGCCGGTTCCTCTTCACTGTCACTGTCGGTGTCTTTATTGAGTATATTATATTGTATAGCTCTGTTCCTGAATGTTTTTACTTTCGTTATTTTCATTTAATTTGAATTCTCTATTGATTATGTTAGTTTGTTCACTGTTTTCACTGAAGTTTATTTATTGATATGTTAATTTGTTCATTGTTTTATTTGAATTCTCTATTGTTTTTTTTTCACTTTTATTTGTTCAATAAAATATAAAAGATTTCTTACCAGTCTGTTGTACTATGTACATCGATGCTAAGGATGTCAAATGCTGCGTGTCCTCTTGTCTTCGAATCCGTACGATTTGTTCCTTTTTTTGGGTTCCCTGGATATGCCTCTGAGGTTCCTCTTAGTTTCGAGTTCTTCGGGGTCTTCCTTGGGTTGTTGGTCCACAGGGTGATACAAAATTAGAATTTATATCCTCCTGGCAGGATCGCCAATTAATAAGAGTCTTCTTATTTAATTACAAAAAACAATAACACTTTATTATTTTTTGAGTTGCTCTTAAACTGTATTTACAATATTTTAGATACTAGGTGTATCTACACGCATCACTCGATAAAACCTGACTGACTTATTCCACCGTTCGCCTATATGCCTTTTCCAGTCATCTTTTTTTGTTTCTCCAATTCCTTATCTCACACTTTATTTGGGTCGTGGGATCGTTTTAATAATCCTCTTCGATGATTGTTTGGACAGCTGTGTCATGTCGGGTGCAGCATTGAATCCTATCTTCAATGCTGAAGGTTCATCTGTTGTATTGTTTGGACCGCCGTGTCATGTCGGGTGCAGGAATGAATCATATCTCCAATGTTGATCACGTTGGAGGTCATCATTTTTATTACATTGTGATGTAGGTTTGTGATGAATCTTATCTACTAGTTGGGAGTTGGGTGTGTTAACTCGCGCTAAATAACCGAATCAGCGCTTGCAAACTCGAGCTTGTTTATATAAACAAAAACGATTCATTTCAGTGTTTTAAGCAAAACAAAACTATCTGTTGCTTTGTCGTTTGTCAAATTACATTTGTTCGTTGTTCTTAGAGAAAAAAAGAAACGTTTTTTCAATTAGTGACGCATCTAGATGTTAATTGTGTAATGAACATATAGAAAACTAGGCATTTTTTGAAAAAGGTAGGTTCTGTTTTATACACACAACACAAAAAACATCACCAATCAAATGGTCTTTTTTTTTGTTATCCAACAACAATAACGAAAGTGAGTTTGTATATTATTTTCGTTTTAAATTTTTTTATAAGTTTCGTTCTGTTTTTCGAAATTTGTTTTGTTGTTCGATTTTGATTTTGTAAACTGATTTAGTTTTAGCTATTTCGATAATTTAACATTTTGGTTTTGTTTTTTTGATTTATTTTTGCGTTCGATTTTTTGATTTTAAACTTTGTTGTTTAATTTCAAATGCAGAATTTGATGTTTGCTTTTTCTATCAGAATGTTACGATTTAAGTATGTTTGTAGATTACATAATGCGGCGTCGGATCAGAGCGGGGCTCAAAAAAAAAAAAAATTGCGGATGAAAAGAAAAAAACGAATTGAGACAGATTTATCGAAACCTTTGAATTTGTTTTCATGCTTGTTTTGTGGAGCGATATTTTGAACAATTTTCGGGCAACGAGCAAAGCATTGCAGTCAGTAGAAAGTGATCTGAAAAACTGCACGTTAATGTACTCGTCAGTAGAAAATTTGTTAGATGAGATGAGAGATAAGTTCGAAGTGTTTGAAAACAAAGCCAGATCCATTTTACCTGAGACAGATTATGCGAATGTTGCATCGCGAGTTCGACGAAGAACAAGCCAGCCAAGCGATGGCGATGCTCCAGAGGTTGCATTAAGTCCGCGCGACTATTTTCGTGTAAACGGATTTTTGGTAATCATCGATACGCTCAAGATTGAACTCAACAGACGAAGCAAAGTTTACTTAGAGGTTTCGGAGAGATTTTCGTTTTTGGCTGATTTTGATTTGACCGAAAATGTGTATTCCAAAAAGATTTCCGATTTAGTTGACTTTTACTCTGACGATTTAGAAGAATTTTACCCTAAACTCATACAGTTTCACCCTCTCATTAAATCAAAATTCCCAATGAAACTTAAGTTCACTCACTCTGATTTCCATTGAATCGGACATTCTTCGTCAATTGATTTTGAAGAAATCATCAATGATTTTGTTGATCAAAAAAGTAGAAAAAAGGTTTGTTGAAAACGAGCGTCGCTTTCATCTTCCAAAGAGATGTCCAAAGATTATTTTATTATTTAATATACTGTTAATTATTTTTAATCAAAAAATATATAATTCAACTGAAAAAAATGATTTCCTTTATTTTATTGTATTTGAAAACCTTAAAATGATATGAATTAGTTGTTTAAATTATACAAATGCATCAATAACGATTAATTTTACAATTATTAAAAAAAAGAGGGCCCAAAAATTTGAATGGCCTAGGGCCCCCGATTGGCTTAATCCGGCACTGGATCCAGCTTCGATATCGGTTTTACTGATGGTATTCTAGTTTGTTAGCGATCAGCTGTCCTGGTTTCGGGTACTTTTGACTTTGCCCGTGGGAATGGTTTACATTGATTTGAATATGAAGATATGGGTTTGATTAGGATTAGAATATGATGGGGTGTATGTGGGTTTTGATTGGGATTGGAATATGATGGTGGTGTATGTGGGGAGAATGTTGATGGTAGGTCTTTCTGGAGCACCACCGTGTTGACATATGAACGGCACAGAGGAAAAACATGCAATATTAACATACATTCTTATGTTTTTTGAACTGACAATATCATTGTATAGTACAAATCTGGTAGAACGGAACGCCAAAACACACTTTGCAGTAACATGAGTCATGAAGTAATCTTCATAGAAAAATATTGATACAGAGCAATAACAAGCAATGTCAAAGTCGTACAGGAGAAAAATAAGCATTGTCTTTGGTTGTCAGTTTGCGTTTGGTGTAAAATAACGTCTTGTTTTTGAGGTTACCTCGTGAAGGATTTCTGGGTGAGATGAAGGCTGTCAAAGTATCTCGAAAACGATGAAATTAAAAAAGAAATAAACAAGTTATAAAATAAGAAGAAGTTACATAAAATGGAGGCTTTTGTTCTCTTTAAACGAAAAAGAGAAACTGGGATTCAATGCCAGTTGTTGCGGATTCATTGGATGCAACCAGCGAATTCGCAAGTGAACGCAACCATAGCAACCAAATAACAAATGTCGGCATCTAGCTGACATATTCAATTTTGGTTGTCAAGGAAAGTAAACAACACCTTCTCTTCTGCGTCAACTGCTGAAAGACACAGGACCAAGGAATTTAAATCCTTTAAAATCCCTTGTAATTGTAATCAATAAAAGTAAACATTTAGCACCTTTGAAGCGTTCAAGAGTTGGTTATTTCACGCTGGAAGATTATTTCTTGTGATTGCGGCAGTTAAGCAACTTAAGGTATTCTTTTCCATTTGATTAGCGATTGTTTCAGAACGACAACAATCAACATCACTGCACGTCAGGAGACACTATAGCGTCTGAAATAATAGTGAAGAAGATCGTGTGATTCAAACTGACGCTATGACAGCTCGAATCACGAAAAAAAATTTACCTAAGCGTTACACACCAGGCTACTGACCGTGTTTAGAATTTGATTTCCAAACTCGACTATATTCCACTGATGTGAATTATTTTTATTATTTATCGCTTGGTATACGGTTCTGATGTATTTTTCTTATTCGATTTTTTTTGTTCGGTGTTCTTCACTATTTTTGCCTGTGAATTGTGTGTATCTGTTGTTAGAGTTGCCACAACACCATTGTTCCTCGACATACCCACGGCCCACCACAAGACGCAGCTATTGGTGGAAGTTGCGTACATGTTGACAGAACGGGCAGAGTGCATTACACAGGACGTGTTTGTAGAACATGCAGATTGCAGTACGGAGTAGTTTACGTGTTGGCCGAACGAGTGCCAATACATTTTACATTTCTCCGACGACATTCCTCGGTCGGCAGAGATCAAACTACGTGTTGATCGCTCAACTGCCAACACATTTTACATTTTGGTCCTTCGAGCCGGATCCAGTCTGTGGATCCATTCCACTGCTGCCAGTTCGCAGCTATCATATCACCGCCCAGTTCGCGCAACCGAAAATAATCACATTTTGCCCAGCGTCCAGCCAATCACAATTAATAGCAGACATCGAAGTTCACCACGGCGTTGCATCATACTTTTCCAAAAGGGGCGAACGAGTTGCAGATAATTTAAGTCACGTAAGTTGAGTAAGTTGAGTTCAAGGATAAATTTATAAAACAAATCATTAGATGATTCAAAGACTATAATTTATACGGTAATCGAATTGAATAATCGCATTCAAAAACCAACTCAGATTAAGTGCGAGTTTTATAGAGACAAAGGAAAACACACCATTTGTCACGAAGTGCTGCTATCATCTCAGCCGTCGTTCGACCGTAGGAACTTTCGAACATTATAGTCGATCAAACAACAGCCGTGCAGGCCGACGCAAAGTTCGTGGCACTGCAAAGGATCCAGCTGTGGATCAGACGCAACTGCTGTACATTAACGCCGCCCAATCAGTGACGCAACAATGAGCTGCCCACAAGGTAGCTGCCATACTACCGCCAGGTTCGTGGCGCAGTAACCAAAGCTCTCCCAATTAAAACTACATATCGCTGCCCAGTCGCAGCCCCAAGGTCCAGCCTAAGGACCGTCCGCTGTCATCCGCGGCATATTAGCATATTCAGTCTGTGGATCCAATCCACTGCTGCCAGCTCGCAGCATATAGAAGCTCGCGGGGCATTAACGTCCAGACGCGAAGACCCACCGTTATCAAGTTCGTGAGAACAATCACGTCAACCCCCAGAGAGCGCCCCAATGTCAGAGAAGTCGAGAATGACAAAGTCTACATTGGCGGAACAGCTAATCAACGCCCAGTTCCCCGCTCAGAAGCGATGTCCTGTGCTTTCCTCAACTTCGAGAAGAGAGGGCCACCAACGATATTCAAGATGGACATACGCCAGCACAACCTCCAGATCGAATGGGAGGACATCCGAAAGAACTATAGTAGGTTTCTGTTCAGGGAGCGCGTCTCCTTGTCCTGAAAAGGATGAGGGATCTCTTATAGACTGCTCCTGAAACAACGTACTACAGCAGGGGTCGTCCCCGTGCTTCCTCTGATCCAGAGGGAAGAGCAACGTCCTTAATTTGGCCTCAATCCTTGTCTTCGCTGGATTTCCGCGGGGGAGATACCACGGCTGTACTTACCCGGTGTTAGATAAAAATGAAAAAAGGTTCGTTTTGTTTCCTTAGGTATAAGCGTTTATTATCTCAAATTTATCAAGTATTTTCTTGGGATTACTTCCTTCAGGGCACAGTGTACTGCGGCTTTACTTCTGATGTACCTCCTTCCGGGACAAATAATAAGGTTAAACTGCGGCCCGGAGATCATTTTACTATTCCTCTATAAAGGAAAACAAATCGAGATTTGTATCTCAAAAATGCAAAATTTCTTACATGAATCTCGATTTTTGTATCCTGAGTGAGATGCTCAGTGTTTATTTAAAGTAAGAATTCAATTTCTTGAATTCCTACGAAACTATTGTGCAGATGTGGATTTTGTTTTCTATTTTCTATTTGTTTAACTTAACGGAATTTTCCAGATAGAGATAACGATCTCTGAATTTTGGATTTTGATGATGCCGTGGGGCAAATGTGAAACGATAAACGAATATTAGAGTCGTTTATTGGTAATTTTAATTTTAATTTCGGTTTTGGATTAAATTATGTCGGGGGGGCAAATGTTAAGCGATAAACGGATGTTTGGTTCGTTTTTTGCGAATTTTGGATCATGTTCGGGTTTTTTCGGGTTTTTACTGGATTTTGGGTTTTAGGGTAAAATTGCTGGGATTTGGATGTAGGAATGGGGGAAAAAGGTGGTAGGGTTTTTTAGAGCACTACAGAACCATGAAGAGATAAAACGCCTGGCCAGTCCAGAGATGACCAGCGGCCACCGCTACTTCGTGGACGGATTCATCGGTCAGGCCGAGGAGATATATCTGGACGAGGCCACAAAGTTTGTTAAGGCACGGCACGCCCTCACATCCGACCGTCCGATCGCATCCAAGACTGCGACGGGCACCGTTATTCAACCAACAAATCGTTTGCCGCCATTGATGTTGCAACCACCTGCAACTAACGCCGCCAAGCACATCAAAAAGGTCCCAGAAGCAGTAAAAGAAGTGCAAACTACAGCAGCACCCCTCGCCGCTAAAGCGACACTATCAAAGAAGGCTGATTTCAGCAACAAGGCACCGGCAGCTGCCATTGCACCAGCACCAGCGGAGGAAGATGCCAAGAGATCCGAAGCACCCAGCCAAGAAGAAGAGCCTGCTACAGAGAAACCCGCCGCAAGGCAATAATGATATCAACGTACCGAGACTGCTCGAGGCCCAGTCCGCGTTCGACCCAGTCTCCCCAATTATAGCAAACTTCGCCGATCAAGGCAATAGACAACTACCGAGGCTGCTCGAGGCCCACTTCGCACTCGACCCAGTCTCCCCAACTACGGAAAACAGCTAGGACCTACTCAACATTAGCGAGATGCCCTCAGCACAGCTGCCAGAAGTCAACCCCGAACAAGCGGTTAAGGAACCGCACATACTCCCAATGAGTAAGAGCCAGCAGACCGCCGACTGGAAAGCTGCCTGCCCAAAGCTCAACCCGGCCCCTGTTCCGATGCTCGGAAGTTACAACTCCGACCCAGAGGAACTGGTTCCCTTCAAAACGATTCAAGAACAAGCAGTGTCCAAGGCAAATATAGGATCCGTGTCAGATCTAACGTCAGTGCATTCCACAAATACCCCATCAACTGTTCCAGCAACAGTAACCATGCACAATGTCTGCAGTGACCGTGATCAAACACAGAGTCCGTTTAATAGTCAGTCTCATCAACAACATCCATTGCAATAGCAACAACTACAGAAGCATCAGCAGCAATATTCAGCAGGAACTAGCCTAATAGTAGGCGAAACGCATTTGGCATTCACCAACCAATCGGTGATGTCAATCGACCCAGCCATTTCTAATTCGCTGCAGTACTTGGATGGAAATCTTCTATCAAGCGATTGTCTCTCAGCAACTATCCGTGGTACAAGAAACCTAACAGGGACACCGGATGGCCAAACTCCGGAATCTTCAACGACGACCGCTACACCATGCCACCTCCCCAATAGGGATAGGAGAGCGCAATGCCCCGCTTGGCGGGCGGTGCTCCCCAGCTTTCAGGAATCAACCGCATCCCAGCCAACGAGCACGCCTCTCAGTAATTCAGGAGAGGCGGTACTTTACTCAGCCCAGTAGACACTGGGTGCGCACCTGTCATTCCACCAGAGGCGCGGACGGTGCCTTGGAAGAAGCTATACCAAACTGTCAAAGGCCACATCACACCGGTAAGTCTCGATTCAGTACTTCCGACCACCAGCCATTACGTGGCCATTGATCGTGGGATGCGAATTTACAACTCGAACCCAGATCAAATTGTCAGTTCTGCGACCAAGGGTACCGAACACCGACGACGAAACTCTTATCGTCACCAATCTTTCGACCATCACCAATTCAGGGCGGACGGTTCTCTCCAGACATCCGCATCACTAAAAGTCCACGACCCTGGGCCTCCGGCCCCTGGAACAAACGGATTCGCCAATGATCGGCGAAGGCAGCTGCAAACAGTCACCACCAAGGCAGCGGAAAAGGAGCCGCACCACTCCCCAGTGAGTGAGCATCGACAGGCCGCTGACCGAATTGCCGCCTGCCCAGAGATCAACCCGACCCATGTTCTGATGCATGGACTAGCGCCGGAGCCTCCATGGAGGCAATCGCCATGCATGGTCTGTGGGGCACACCACCAATTGACTGGTCCTGGGGGGTTGCTACTTTACAACTTTACAACTTTACATAACAAATCCCAGCAGGGGACAAAGAGGAGACATCGTCGACGTCGACACCGGAGACACACGCGGTACATGCATCCAGCTACCGCCGATTCCCCTCCTGGACCATTCATCAGACATGCCCCTCGCCCGCTGAACCAAGGCCAACGGGCAATTGAAGAGCCGGGATCCTGGCCGCCCAAAGGCTTCAAGGCAACACCCAGCTACCACCATCGACCAAGGAGAGAGCAATCGGCATCCCTTCACTGGAGGAGGAACCCCCCGACCAAGCTCCGGACGACCACTGGAGCCAGAAGATTCGCCAATGATTGGCGAAGGCGGGCGGAATGTTGCGGATTCACTGGATGCAACCAGAGAATTCGCAAGTGAACGCAACAATAGCAACCAAATAACAAATGTCAGCAACTAGCTGACATATTCAATTTTGGTTGTCAAGGAAAGTAAACAAAACTTTCTCTTCTACGTCAACTGCTGAAAGACACATGACCAAGGAAATGGTTATTTGACGCTGGAAGATTATTTCTTGGGATTGCGGCAGTCAAACAACTTAAGGTATTCTTTTCCATTTGATTAGCGATTGTTTCAGAACGACAACAATCAACATCACTGCACGCCAGGAGACACCATTGTTCCTGGACATACCCACGGCCCACCACAAGACGCAGCTATTGGTGGAAGTTGCGTACATGTTGACAGAACGGGCAGAGTACATTACGCAGGACGTGTTTGTAGAACGTGCAAATTGCAGTACGCAGTAATTTACGTGTTGGCTGAACGAGTGCCAATACATTTTACATTTCCCCGACGACATTCCTTGGTCGTCGGAAATTATACAGATCTTCTCCGACGACATTCTTCGGTCGGCAGAGATCAAACTACGCGTTGATCGCTCAACTGCCAACACATTTTACACCAGTTATCCTCTCAAATGGAAGCTATTGCATTGGGCTTTCAAAAAATGTAAGTGTGCCGAACATAACCGCATATGACGATTACTATAAAAGACAATTAATCTTAACTCTTTTTAATATCCATGCACTATCTACATCCAAATGGTATTTCTTTTGCTACGAAGAAACAATAGCAAAAAAACGATCTGATGTGTGTTCATTCCTCCGTCACGTCATATTTAATATGTGTGATAAAAATACTCGGGAATTGGTGATATTCTGTGATTCCTGCGTGGGCATAAGAATTCACTGTGTTTCATTTTATGCACTTTTTTTATATCATCTTTTATTTGTTCCTCTTATTATAATTTACTTATTCGCTAGATAAAAATGATTAAACTCTAACTTACTGGTCCCTCGCGGATTCTCTAAGTTACATGCATACGCTTAATTAGATACAAAGAAAATGAAGAACAGACAAAACTTTGTTTTTGTTATTGTCTTTACCTTATATGTAACTTAAATACTAAACTAACTAACTTTTTTTTTTTCCTTAACTCCATCTTAAACCTAACATCTAAACTAAATCTTCGAAATGCTAAATCTCTGTACGCTTTCCGTTGTTTGTTGGGTTATTATTATTATTATTATTATTAATAATATTATTACTGTCTCCCTTTTCTTTTTCTCTTTCTTTCCAGTTTTATATGAAAACAGGTTTTTAATTGCCATTCAGCCACCAAAATCTCTGGTGTTGCTTATTCGTGTCTTTTCGGTCTTTCTGTGCTACTGCCCTACTGAACTGCAGGCGCTCTTCATCTGTGTGCGCAAGCTCTCGATTATAACATATTCGTTTATCTATACCCGGCACGTGATAAATCAACAGTATAGCGGATTCATTTTGTATGAGGCCGTTCATGTCAAGACTGAGGAATGCCTCTGGTGGAATAAGGCCTTTGCGACCCACTACCTCATAATACGTATTTTTTCGATAATATGCACCAAAAATTAATTCGTTCGGCGAGCTCATTGATCTCGCAAGATGTCCTCGGATCAACCTGATCATGAAGTTATCCACTCTGTTTATATTTGCCCCACTGTACAGCGCTTCATTGGGATAGTTTTTGTGTGATCGGATTCAGGAGTCCGATGTAAGTAAAGACCCGTCCTGAGGCATTGTTTCTCAAAAATCCGAATCTTTTCCATTAAGCTAGGTCCTACATTAAACCACACTGGACATCCATATATGATCATCGGTCTGATGAGAGCCATGTAGCATGCAACTTTAACTCTGCTGTCAAGTTGACTACTATGAAACAGTCTTCTTGTCATAGCATAAGCTTTATTTGCCTTGGCCAGCGCAGCCTTCAGATGTTTGTTAAAATATAGATAACGATCCAGCCAGATGCCCAAGTATTTGACTACTCTTTGGTTTCCAGTTTTTTATTCGCGTGATCTCATAATAGCTAGCTTTCGCCAGATTTTCTTGGTGTCTCTGGTAGTTTCAGGCAGCGGTGTTCTAAAGAGGATGGTTTCACATTTCTGGATATTGATTTTGAGTTTCCAGTTGTCGCAGTATCGCTGAACATCATTGAAATCACCTTGTGATAGCCTGTTAATGATTTCAATTTTGGTTTAGGTGCGGCATGTGTGGTTTCATCATTTGTTATTTGGAATACTGTTGTTGTCATCAACGCATTCAAGCAAAGCTTTGTTTATGACTTTTTCGAATACTTTACTGATGCTTGGGAATAAACTTATCGAACGCATGTTTGGTATATACTGAATGCCTGCTATTTTCCAACCCATGGGATCGTGTGTATATGTCTGTAATAGAACTGTGTATATGTCCATTGCCAATGGTGGTAGTACCATTGGTACTCCATCCATTCCCACAGACTTTTTGTGTCTCAATGAGTCGAAGATACCCTGGATCTCCTCCTTCGTTATTAATAAGCTACTAGCTCTGCTATTGGCGTTAAGGAGGGAACCTCATGTAAATAGCCCGTTTTTCAGGAATTTTTTTTGAAAAATGTAATGCGTAGATTAATTTGCAATTTAAGGCACAATTTATTTACGTTATAATATTTAAAGAAAATATTTTTTTAAGACTAATCGTTAACAAAAAAAGGGTGCAATGGCGGCTTGAAAACAGCGTCTTGAAAATGCGCCGTGCAGCATACAGGTCACAAAAATGATCTGAAACAAAAAATACAAAATGGGTTCTTTAGTTTATGCAAAAACGCTCAGCATGCCGTTCCCTTTTATCAACATTTGCAAAAATGGCGAAGTAAAAAATCGGAGCCTGAGGCCAAATATCTGCAGAATTTCTATACCAAACTTCATAAAGATCGAATGATTAGTTTTTGAGCTATGTTTCGAGAAAAACGCGTTCAAAGTTTGAGTAATAGAAAAATTGTGAAAAAAATTCGTAATTCGTTCTAACTTACCCCAGTGTTTTGCTAATCTGCGATTCCAGGGCCATAGAGTAGACCTTCCCCTTCTTCAAACTATTTTAATTGAGCCGTTTTTTTCCTGTTGTCGAAAAGTACGAGCCTCTTTGGTGGCATCAAGCCCACATAGACTGTTTACTTTCTTTTGAAAATAAACTACAAGGAGGTCTCGGATCACTTTCTAACTTTTTTTCTCGTACTATTGAGGAAATTTCTTATCAATTTAGGCAAAAACAAAAAATTTCATTTTGCATGAGGTTCCCCCCCTAATAGCTGTTGAGATAATTCATTGTAAAACGATTTTGTTGTCTGCTTCATTGGCAATCGGCATCCCTTCACTGGAGGTGGAACCCCCCGACCAAGCTCCGGACGACCACTGGAGCCAGAAGATTCGCCAATGATTGGGGAAGGCGGGCGGAATGTTGCGGATTCACTGGATGCAACCAGAGAATTCGCAAGTGAACGCAACAATAGCAACCAAATAACAAATGTCGAAAAGTACCCTAATAGCTGTTGAGATAATTCATTGTAAAACGATTTTGTTGTCTGCTTCATTGTATTTGAGATCTTGACTTAAAAAAGTAAGGAACAAGACTAAACTATCTTGTATAGAAAATGGCACATAAGCTGCTTACTGTCTAATCTCACGTATGTACAGTGAGTCAATCTTTTTTTTTTTCAAAACTGTATTTATTAACCATAATTAGAATTCGTACATTTAAGTAATACAGTGACTTAAAATTAATTTTGTAACAATTGCTTACATGTAATTATTATAATAATATATACATTTTCCAAACAATATTTTATGAGATATAAGATAGACGCGTTTTTATAAATTTAGTGGTATTATCTTCCTGGAAAAGGTCAGAAAACCAGGAATTTGTTTTTTCAACTTTACTTAATCAAAACTTAAAATTTTACAAATGAATTTTTTCTCTACTTATAGAACATTGTGTTCTAATTTACTGTAAATTATAATATGAACAAAACAAATTTTCTCAAAGTATTCCTTTAGTTTCTGTGACTTTTAAATTGAATAAAATTTGAACGAAAATCAAAGTGCTCTGTTTTGAAATAAAAGGGGGCAAGTTATTAAATGTGCTGTAACTGGCAATATTGTGAATGTTTATGAATGGTATGTATTAAGTGAGAATGTAATATATGTTAAAGGAAGTTTTTAAGGATGTGTAAGGAGATTCAGTGTTAAATTTAATAAAGGGTAGTATTCTGGAATACAACATCCCACCCTTCTTCGAGAAAGAAAATTATCCTTGAAGAGAATAATTTTCTAGTAACTATATGTTAGCTTAAGATTAATTAAAGACTTGGATTTTCGTTCAATTACATTACAATGGTTTTCAAAATTAATCTTTCATCAAAGGTTACAATAATCAAAAAGTTCTTAATACTAGAAAAATAATCTATTTACATTATATATTAACTAAATTTTTCCAATAATCAAAAAGTTCTTAACACTAGAAAAATAGTCCAAAATAGTCTATTTACATTATATATTAACTAAATTTAAATATTTCTCCTTGGAACCTTTTCTTTTCTTATCCAAAAATTATTATTACTTATTATATTAATTATATAATATTAATATTATTGTTTCAAAATTCTCATTTCCGTATATATATTAATTCCAAAATTTCCAATATATATATTACCAATAAAATGTTCTTTCTTTCTTTTTTTTTTTTTTTCAAAACTGTATTTATTAACCATAATTAGAATTCGTACATTTAAGTAATACAGTGACTTAAAATTAATTTTGTAACAATTGCTTACATGTAATTATTATAATAATATATACATTTCCCAAACAATATTTTATGAGATATAAGATAGATGCGTGTTTATAAATTTAGTGGTATTATCTTCCTGGAAAAGGTCAGAAAACCAGGAATTTGTTTTTTTAACTTTACTTAATCTAAACTTAATCCTAATTATATAAATAACTTAACCTAATTTAGTCTGATTACAGTATGATTTTCATAAAGCCATAAACAAAGTTTTATAATTAATGGGATATATGTTATGAATTAAAGGATGTGGAGTGAGGTCAGTTATGGGTTAGAGGTAGAGTATTTCTCTCCGGTTGTTCGTTGGAAAAGCGTAGGATGTTGGAAAATGGTTGGACGTTACAGTATTTGAACTGGTTAGGGGTAACTTCGGTGTTGTGATATATGATCTCATTTGAATCATTTACCTGTCTGCCTGAGGCGAAGATAGCTCTGGTGTGGAGACAGTTGGGGTAGTTAGTTCGGATATCTAGAGGGTTCTCTAAGAGCGAGGTTGTTATGGGATTGGGATTATTTTGTAGGTTTTCGATAAATTTGATAGACAGTTCGAGGAATCGTCTATCGAGGCGCTCGATACCAGCGGTATTGCAGAGTTCGACGTTACTATAGTACTTATAGGAGTTAGGACGACGATATAACCCCGAGACATACCTAAAGCATTTTCTTTCGAATACTCGTAATTTCTCCATTTGGGAGGGAGTGATATGGTACCACAATGGGCACGCGTACGTGAGTGTGGGCCTGATAATTTGTTTGTAAATGAGCAGTTTGACTTTGTGAGAGAGACTATTAGGTTTCCACATTACTCTTCTACAGAGATTAAGCTGAATTGTGGCTTTTTGAAGGGAATTTTTAATGTGGGAGGAAAAAGACCAGTTATTAGAAAAAGTGATTCCCAGATATTTTAGGGTTTTGGAGGGTTTTATCAGAGTGTTGTTCAGTTGAATCTTAATTTTGTTGGGGCAGCGTCTAGTGTTGTTTGTACAGTGCTCGTTTTTGCCCTTGAACACTATGAGCTGCGTTTTATTTGGATTAAGGTGGATTTTCCACTTATTAAAGTATGTCGATAGGTTAGGGAGGAAGTTGTTAATGCGGTTTCTTGCAGCCTTAACAAATTTGCTGCTAGAGTAAATTAATGTATCATCAGCATAATTCAGCATCACAACATTAGGAGATACGGGTTGAGGAATATCTGAGGTATATAACAGATATAAAATTGACCCTAAAATGGAGCCTTGGGGAACACCCGCGGTTATGGTGTGGGTTCCTGAGACAGAAGAATTTATTCTCACAACGAATTTTCTGGCAGAAAGATATGGGGCTAACAGCTTTATTGTGTGAGAGTTTAGATTAAATATGGAGTGCAGTTTGTGCAGAAGCCCTGAGATCCAGACGCAATCAAACGCCTTAGAAATATCGAGAGATATACACACAGTAGGGCTTTGGTTTTGGAGACCAGTTGTAACATCGTGTGTGAGTTTTAGTAGAGCATGACATGTGGATTGTCGCTTACGAAATCCGAACTGACAGTTAGGGATGAGACCATTCTCATTGGCAAATGAGAGAAGATTTTGGTAGATCTTGCGTTCCAGTATCTTACTTAATGTACTTAATAGGGATATTGGATGATAATTGCAAGGGCTATTACTACTACCGGGCTTTTTAATAGGAATTACTACCGCAGTTTTCCAGTTCTCTGGGAAGTGCGATGCATTAATTATATGATTAAGAAGAATGAGGATGGGAAGTAGATTCGGTGGGCGTAGCCTTTTAAATAGAAGACGTGGGATTCCATCTAATCCAGTTGACTTTTTGTTATTTCCTGATCTTACGATCTCGGATAATTCGTCCGCAGTTAGAAAATTTGTAGTGTCTAAGGGGTGTGAAGCTATGTTTGTGTTGTTAAATTCACCGATGAAAGGAGTAAAAGATGGGAATAATCTGTTAGAGATGTATTCGTTTACTTTGTTCTCGAAGCCAGGAGTTGAGAGAGAATTATTTTGCTCATGAATCTTTGCAAAGTGTTCTGCGAAGCAATTTGCTATGTCCGAATCGGACTGGGCAATATTATTGCTGATCGGGTTAATGAGATGGTCAATTCGGGGTTTATATTTACGACCAGTTAATTGGTTGATGTTTTTGAAAAGATCCCGATTTGGTTTGATATTTTTAAGTGTGGAGATGTAGTTTTCATCTGCGAATTTTTTCAACTGCTCATTTATCAGAGTGGATAGGAGTTGGATTTGGCTTTTAATAAAGGGGCAGTATCTTGTATGAAGTTTACGGCGGAGCTGCTTTTTAAGGCGCAATAATTTGGTTAGGATGCTGGGCAAAGACTTTCCTAAATAGTTATGAGGAATTGTTGTCGGGGTGTTGTTGCTGAGAGCCTCCTTAAGAATTTGCTCTATTCTTAAAGATGCGTGATCGATTTCAGTAGGGAGTAAGTTAGATGCTTCAGGGATATACAAGTCAGAGAAACTTATCGCTATGTCCCTATTGACTTTTCTCCAATTTGTTTTGGTGAAGTTTGGGACAGAGTTTGACGAGTATAGTGGATCGAGAGAGGGGATTTGGATCGTGGTGTGAACGGAACCATGATCAGAAGGAAATATAAAGGAGACTGTAGGTGGACTCGCTGAATAAACATCGTCGGACTTGAGGAAGAAGTCGATTGTTGACCTGGCTGAGCTAGAGACTCGAGTTGGCTGTAATGGGGAGTCAATGTAAGTATATGGATAAGACTGGAGGGGGGCTAGCAATTGTCGACCATATTTGTTGCATTTATTATCATTGAATGCTGTGTGACGAGCATTCCAGTCTCCTCCGATTATAAATGGAGCGGGAACGGACTGTTGGATAATCTGCGAAATGTCAGTATCTGGGAAATCTGGTTGTCGTGAAGGGTGAATATAAATGGAAGCTAAGACGAGCACTTTATTGTTCTCACCGAAAAGTTTTACTGCTGTGTATTCAATGCTGGATACACAGGTGAATCTAATTTCACTGAATTGAAATTTTTTGTGAATTAATATGCCGGTACCTCCATGAGATCCATTAGTTCTGGGGTTAGAAACTAAAATATAATTGGGAATTGAAACTCGGGAATTTGGTTTGAGCCAGGTCTCTGAAAGGAAGAGGATATCTGGGGAAAACTTCTCAACAAACAACCGGAGGTGTTGCTTACGTATGTTAGAGTAAATGGATTCTGTGTTGAGGGAGATAATGGTTAGTTTAGAGAGAGCTGGAAAGAATATGGGAAGTTATTAGTGAAAGAATCTGACCTTTTTTCTCTATTTCTGACATCTTCCTCAGCGAAGGTAGCACGGCTTCTAAGCTTTGGATGTATCCCATGATGTCGAAATTGAAGTTTTCAGTGTTGTTGTTAGGGGGAGTGGTAGTGTTGAGGTTTCCTCTTGCTGCATCCGCGTACGATATTCCGGGTCGGGTTGACTTCGTTTCCTGCAATACTGTTGGTTTCGTTGTTGTTGTTGTTGTTGTTGATTTAATAGTTGTTGCTAATTTCCGTCTTTCCAAAAGTTTTAGCTTCTGAGGGCATTGGGAAAAATTTGCCGGATGAGGGCCTCCGCAGTTACAGCGTGTAACTGTGATCTTTTTGTTGGTAATGGATCCATCAGCATTGACGGTTTGTATTGTTTCAGGTTCCAGGCCTTGTGGATTTACCTTGCATTCCTCGAGCTCGTGTTCCTCTGCGCATCTGCCGCAACGTCTTTGCTGGTGGCATGAGACTACCAAGTGTCCTGATTCTTGGCATCGCTTACAATGAAGAATTTCTTGTTTGTGGGGCTCTTCGATTGCGATTTTTTGGGTAAACAAATATTTAATTTGTTTAAGTTGCTTGATGTCCTGATTAGGTGGGATTTGTATGATCCGGAGGTTTTTTACGTTGTTTGTCCTCATGTACGGTGTTTGGAAGTAGTCCAGCTTATTGATCTTTATTTGTGGACATATCCTAGCGATTTTCAGGCCCACTTCTTCGTTGGTCCATTCGGGATCGATGTGCCTTATAATAAAGGTAGCTGGTTTGCTGTTCGGATGCTGGAAGGTGAAGAACTGATATTGCTCCTCCAACAGTTTTTTAACTGCCCTATCATGATCGAGTAATGATCTGACTGTTATTGAAGTCCTAGATCCTTTTGCATTGGTGCTAAAATTCCAGTGACCCAGGGCATTTTGCAGGGTTTGAATTAGTGCTTTGGTGCTGGTCGGGTTTCTGATGTAGATTGGCGGTGGTCTTTCGTTTTTGTGCTGGGCAGGCAGGGGACTCGGTGCTGGCTTGGCTTGTTTGGTGGATTCCTTATGGGCTGATGATTGTTGTTTGGGTGGAGATGTTTTATGGTTTAAGCTGGGAGAAGGCGTCATCTCCATACAGGAGTCGTCGCTGTTTTGGGTGGATTGCTTTAGGGAGTGAATTTCCTCCCGGAGTTGTTTCACCTCTGCTGAAAGCGATTGGATGTATTCCACGGCTTCGTGGAATTTTTGTTCGTAGTCCGTGTGTTTTCCTGGATTTTCCATTTTTGTGGCCTTCTTAGATGAGTTTTGAAGAGTTTGAATGGCTCTTCTCTTCCGTTCCAATAGATATTCCCGGGTAGCGCTCGGGTCGTTGTCTGGCATCTGTGAAGACAGATTTCGACTACGGCATCCAGCGAAAATTACACGTGTTTTTTTTTTTTTTTTGTAATTAAAATTTGTCGCAATGGTCACGAACAAACGCAAAATATCACATAAGGTTCGATGTGAACGCGATCGATCGTCGACGACTTAACGTCTACGAATTCAATTTTTTTTTTTTGCAATCTTGGTTGTACACGAGCACACGATCAGTATGTCTGATTGTATGAACGTTCCGAAGTGAAGTGGCGAGTGAGTCAATCACAAACTGTTGGTTTATATAATTCAATTTTATTTTACATTACATTTTATTTTTGATTATAAGTTTTTTCGAACTTTATCTTAAATTAATTTCAATAAACTTGTAATAGTTATAAACTTATTTTTACAGAGACTTTTCGTTAGTATATCTGCAATATTATCTTCTGAATTTACTTTAATTAAATCAATAATACCTTGTTCATAATTTTCATTTACATAATGATATTGTACTTCTATATTCTTCGAATTTTTTGTGTAATCTCCATATTTTCCAATTATTAAGGCTCCTAAATTGTCTTCATACAACTTAATTGGTTCGTTTGTTTCCACATTATTATTTACCCATATCTTTCATTTTAAATATATTTATTATTTTTTGTTTTACATCATTAATTTCCCATTGATTTTTACCACATATTAACAAATCATCAACAAACAAAAGTATATATGTCATTCGACTGACGTATAAACAATAATCATAATTACTTCTCACAAAACCTAATTTTGTTATAAATTCATTAAAGCAATTTTACCACAACCTTGGGCTCACTCTTAAGCCATATAACGATTTCAACAATTTACACACTTTATGCCTGTCCTGTTTATAACCTTCAGGCTGCTTAATATATACTTCAGTCTACTTTGCCACTTAAAAACGCTGTCTCAACATCCATTTGTTCTGTTTTAAATTCATTTTGGCAACAGTATGACAATAATAGTTTTAGGGTTTGCATTTTTACTACCAGTGAATAAACGTTATCAATATATTCCTTTTGTTGAAATCCACGTACAACTAATCTTGCTTTATAGGTATTCTCATTATTTTTCTTATATACCCATTTTACATCAATGATATCTTTATCTTTCGGTTTATGAACTAATTGCCAGGTTTGATTCTTAGTTAAACTTTGAAACTCTGAATCCATAGCATTTTTCCAGTTTTCCGATTCTTTACTGCAAATTGCTTCATCAAAACTATTAGGGACATCACAATAATTTACATATATATAATTTGTTGCATGCTCATCAACACCGTATCTTACTATTGGGCCTTTCTTTCTATTTGATCTCCTTATTTCTAACGGTTCATTATTTTCAGTTTCTCGACTGTTATTTTCTTCATTACTATTTATTTCATCATTTACTTCAATTTTTGAATCTTTGTTTTCATCTAAACATAATTTGTGTCCTTCTTCAATAACATCAACATGTCGTGCATTTACAATTTTATTATTTATCAGTACTCTATAACTGTTCTCATTGTAGCCTACCAGAGTTTCTAATTTCGATTTATCATCCCATTTACTATTTCTCAATTGTTCACAAAGACTCTACTTCGGTACATTCTCAAATGCTCTACACTTGGCCTTTTATTAAACATTATTTCAAATGGAGTTTTAAACTCATAGGTATTAGCAATTGTTCGATTTTTCAAGTAAGCTGAGGCCAATATTACTTCAGGCCAAAACGTTTTATTTAAATTAGCTTCTTTTAATAGACATCTCACGGTATCCATAATTGATATATTATAACGTTCAGCAGTACCATTTAATTCGTGAACATATGGAGGACATGGATTTATCATGATACCCCTATTTCTTGCAAACTCAAAAATATCTCGGTTTAAGTATTCTTTTCCGTTGTCACACTGTAGTATTTTTATATTCTGTCCTACTAGATTTTCAACTAAATTTACGTACTCTACAAAATATTTGGATGTTTCAGATTTAGATTTTCTACAATTAACTTTAGCACCTTTGCTATATTCATCAATGAATGTTAGAAAATATTTTTCACCGCGACAATCCGTAGTTTGATGTGGCCCATTCAAATCTGTATGAATAATTTCTAACACTTTGTTAGCTTTAGTTTTCTTATTACGAAAAGGTAAATTTGTCATTTTACTTTCAATGCAATTAGCGCACTTAATATATTCACTTCCTAAATCTTTTGGCAAACTAATTAGCAGTTCATTTTTACATAGTTTATTTAAATATTGAAAATTTACGTGCCCTAACGTCCTGTGCCATTTTTCTTTTTCTGACATTTGATTTTTTTTTACAATATTTACAGTAATTTCTTTATTTCTTGCTTTATTAACAAAACTTTTCATAAAGTATAGATTATTTTCTCTTTTAGCCGTTGCAATTAAATTTCCTTGTCTGTTAAGAATTTTTGATATATTATATGTAGATACTATTTTGTGTTCTGCTGTGACTTTGGCATAACTAATTAAATTCCTTTTCATATCTTTTACAAAGTAAACATTCTTTAAAGTCATTTCGGAATCGTATGTATGTTTTCTAAATACAGTTTTTATATTGCCAATTTTTGTAGGTTTCACAATATTACCATCACCTAGCTTAACACGAACGGGTTCTTTGAAAACCATAAATTCATCAAAAAACTCATCGCTATTTACAATATGGTCTGTACAACCACTATCTAGAATCAAAATTATTTCCTTAAGTTTTCTCATAACATCATTATTG
This sequence comes from Microdon myrmicae, assembly GCA_963931805.1. NCBI lineage: Eukaryota > Metazoa > Arthropoda > Insecta > Diptera > Syrphidae > Microdon > Microdon myrmicae. Next base: position 109,362,211 of record OZ007496.1, read on the forward strand.
TTACAATAAACATTTGATTTTGCGTTGCTCACTTCGACCATGAACACATTTTCATGACCATAGCCTTCGCCGTGCGATGACACTTGTGATCCCTGGTTGTTGTTTCTACCATAGCCACCTCGATGAAAGCCTCTGCCGCAACTCCCCGGCTGATACCTTCTGTTGTAGTCACCACGATGTCCCGATTTTGAATTTGAATACCCCCTGCCTCGACTGAGTTGAGTACCGCCTTGCTGCTTGCAATATCGTTGTAGACGTCCAGTTAATCCGCATTTGTAACACTTACTTCTCGTTTCTGCATTGAATACATTTGAGTTATCTCTGTCTGATTTTGTTGCCTTTTGGTTTTCTTTTTCTATGCTCTTCATCATTATTTTCGATTTAACATAGTCACAGGTTCTTTCTCTTTCTTGTAATTCATCAATCAAATCACCAATATAAGAATACTCGTGAGGTAGGGGTTTCAACATATAGCGCAGCTTCTTTTGCTCATCTAATTTACCGCCAGATATTATTTATGCGTTCGCGACCTTTTCAAAATCATTGAAAAATAATGTCACATTTTCATAATTACTGAATTTAACTTTTTCTAATTTGCTACGACAAACTATTTGTAATGCAGTAGATTCTTTTGAATACATTTGGTCGAATTTTTGCGTTATTTCGAAACTTGTGTTCAGGTTACTGATGTATTCTAATTGACGGTTTGATATTGAGCTGTATATATAATTCGTAGCCTTTATGTCGTTCTTACTCCATGCCGCTTCATTGTCTGTTCTTGGTCGTGTTGTCTGCTCCTTACACTCTTTGAACTTTCACAAATTGGTCTACAAACAATTTTCTTATTCTTTTCAATTCTTCATTCAGATTTATTTTTATTTCATTCATAGTAACACTAGCACAATTTTGGACGCGTGGTAGTTTGCTTCTACTTTATATGCGATTTATTTATAATTTTCATTAGGTTTTTCTTTTTATTTGATTTTATTCAACTACGCTCTACTGTGGCGGTTCCGCCAAACCCCACGGTACGCTTTCCTTAAAAACCCCCATAACACCCATCTTCCCATATAATTTCGCCAATGCAATCGCATTCGGCACACAAAAACGCTGCACGCATTTAAGAGATCAAACCCATGATCTTAAATTCCCTGTTAAGAAAACTTACCTTCATGCATCTCTTCGCATACAATTTTCTGTAAGAATTCTTCATGAACTTTCTAGGAATTCCATAACTCCCATTGTTTCCCTCCAATGCATTTGCATTTGCCCCAGAAAACATTTCTTTTTCCAAGGACATGTAATGCTTTCAAGCATTATCTGAAATTCCTAAAATTGTTCCTTAATGTGCATATGAACCATAAATACCAAACATTCGGCACTCTTTGTCTGAGTTAAAATACTATGTCGGTCAGCTTGTTTTTACAGCTGCAACACTAGCGATCAATAGACAAACAATCACTCATTTCTTTCGTTGCCACCACGAATTGCTTGGCATACCTAAATGGAAGCAAGGGATACGTTTCGGCAATTAACCCAAGATACGATATACAATTTCCATTATATAAAGTATCGTATCCCATTAACACCTTTTCCTAACATCTATCATAGCGACGTTGCACAGCATAGACAGATCATAAATCTCCTTTGTTCATAATGGATGTTTCCGTGGGAACCTCCTATAAGGAGGATCAATCGTGACGCGGTGAATATTTATCGTTGTTTACCGCTTCTGTTTGTTCTACTTTAATTTTGTTCGAACGAAAACTGGCGCTGTTTGGACTAATGTTTTAGATAATCATTTTCCTGAAAGGCTCATAAAAATGTTTGTGCATATCTTTATGGTTCCCTTCGGTTTAGGTTTGAACGATGCCATCTGTTCTGCACATTTGCCTTTTCGGGTTTTTTGTTGAACCATTGGTTCAACGATTATATTTCGGCTTTTATGTGAGTAAATTTAGCGTTCAGCTCAATTTACTTGGCATTTAATTGATTAGCGCAAATTGCATGTTTTTTAGCTTGATTGGCTTGCTATCAATTTATGCGGGACCATTGGGTGAACGGGGTAATGCTTTGTTTTAGTTTCAGGTGAACGTGCAGTTCAATTCCTGATGTCTGTTTTAGGTTTATTTAATGTCACATCCTTTAAGTGGATGTTCTTGGCGTGTATCGCCGTTAGTGGTGCAGGTTGGCTTCAAACAGGTAAGTTTTTTATTGGGATGGGTGATTGTGGCCGTAACATTTATATGAATGTAATTGTGAGAATCGTGATCCGGTTGGGGCTATAAATATTCTCTATTCGATAACTGCGTTATTCAAGAATTCTTTACCATAAAAAATATTACCGTACATGTTGTTTCGTGGAAAAATCAGCAAATCATCTACGATAAGGTGTGGATAATCCGAAGATTTGGAAAAACCCAAAACGTTACGACCTTTTTTATTTGAAGTTTGAACATACACAAGAAACTCTGGAAGCGGCGTAATTCGGAAACGAGAGTTTGATCTTTGAAAGTGGTGTAATACAAAGCCACCACATCTTCCCCAGCTGTTAGAATCTAATAAATTCCATTCCAATATAAACCTCTTTTCACCAACCGTTTTCCCTTTCTTCCATCCGTATTTTATATTTAAATAGTATTGTTATAAGACAGGAATAATCCGTTTTAAGATAAAAAAAAAAACATTATTTTTCAAATCCAGTTAATGCAATCCAGAGTGAAAACACTGATACAAGAACGGAACTTCATCACACAAACTACCATACGAGTACCTACGTATAAAGATTCAACTTTAAAACAATGATCGTACTATATGTGTATGTACAGAGTTTGTATGCCTCTGATCGGTTTGAAAACAGAGTAGGGTGAATGCACCTCATGCAAAAGTCTGGAACCGATTCCGAATGGAGTACTCAATAACTCATCAAGTTGTCACCAGAATCATATGAAAGTCGACAAAGTAGACAGATTACAAGAAAGAGCGAACCTATTCAAATATGAAGAGAATCAATAGCCGTTTGGCTTCATCTAAGGCTCTTTTGGAGCAAAAAAAGTCTAAAAGAAAAAACCCATACAACTTACTTATCCTTTCAACATACCATGTTTTATGTTAGATGTTTTCATTACTTTAATAAAAGATAGTTTATCTGCAAAAGCTACTCTTAAACGTCAGTGTATACTTGTTTCTATAACTTAACCACAAAGATGTGTGGCAAAAAAAAAACAGGATGTACATGTAATCCTTATAAAAAAGCAACACTTCCCGTTTCCTAAAGCTTTCAATTTGCCATGGTACCGACAGTCGTGTTCGAGAAAAACTTCCTCCAGGCATTCTGAATCCGCTATGGTGGTATTTGAATGGATATCCTTTCCCACTAGCATAATCCTTTGAAACAGATTAGAGAGAGTACTTGCACTACATATGCGAGCAAGCATGCACGATGAGGTATACTGGAGCTGGTTGTACTTTGCGAGTACTTAGAATGTTGTATCTTGAAATTGTGTAACATGTTGGTTTTTCTTCACAGGACTCTGAACTTAATAGGATTTTAATTAGGTTGAACCAGTTAAACCGATTTAATGGCTAGTGTCTTTCAATAACATCCAGTTGAACTCAGTGAGAGGTCATACTCCCTAAGACAACTAAAAACAACATGAAAGTAAGTAAAGATTACAGATTTAAGTGAAAGTAATCGTAATTTAAGGTGCCTTAAGTTCTTATTGATAAGGTTGCAGGGGTGTGCGGTGTGACGTGTATTTTTGTGTTGAAGGTCACAATGTATGTTTATTGATTAATTGAATAATTATATATTATGTGAATTAAACTGCTTTGTGCTAATGTTGAAAAGAAGTACTTATGATATGGTAGAAAAAAGGGTCTTGTATTGTGACATTGCTCGTTATGTAAATGGAGGGATCATTCCATATTAAAGTGATTTAGTTTGCGATACATATATACATAATATATATATATATATATATATATATATATATATATATATATATATATATATATATATATATATATATATATATTATGGCTCTCGATAGTATAGTGGTTATTATACCCGCCTGTCACGCGGGAGACCGGGGTTCGATTTCTCGCCGGGGAGCCTCTGGCGCAAGACTAATGACCTTGCCCGGAAAAAAATAATTCATTATAGAAAATTTAACAGGCCTCAGGACTTGCTAAATAAAACCAAAACCGGTTCCCGGTTGTAGTGCCGATGATGATGATATATATTATGATATTCTAATTGATTCAAACGTACTTGGGTAGTACCCCACAGGTACTCACGTGTCACTAGGACTCCGCTCCACAGTCGTCCGTTGGAGATCGCCCCACTACTTCAGCACCATGCGTACCTCCAGCCAACAGCACCTGTCCACACAACGAAAACAACTTGTTCCTCTTCCACGTTATAAGGTTTATTCTTCTATATGTGCTATTATTACATCAAAATGTACCTTTCGATTTTTTGGGTTACATCCATATATCCGTTCTGCGACGGCAAAACAACGAAAAACAAAGAATATCACACGGACTTTCACTGCTTCTCCTCCTTCTTCCTCTTTGCACTCCGTTAACAACAAAATAACAAAATAAATATAAGTTGAACTTTTCACGAAAATTAAAAGACTTCCTTTTTACTTTTACAACTTAAAACTGTTTTTCTTTTGTACAACAAGACTCACGGAGAATCTTCCTCTTTCTTCTACCAGTCCACCAAGACAACAGTTATCGGACCACTGTAGTGCTCTACAAAGCCCTACCATCTCCTTTCCCCACACTTACATTCAAGTTCCAACAACTACAGAATAATTCAAAGAAATCAATCACCCAAAATCAAAAATACAAAATCCTGATAAACCAATCAAATATTTGTTTATCATCCATATACTCATATTTCCAAATCCTTCCTAAAAACTAAACACCATAATGCATATCTTCATATGCAAACAAACACACATTGAAAGATGTCCATTTCGTTCCCATATACACAATTCTAAAATCCTTATGTCCATCTGGATTGCAGCCAGATGTATATATTCTAAAAAATAGATATCAAATTCCTTTTCTCCAGTACTCGACTCCAGTCGAAGTACATTTCGAAATCCTGCTTGCATTTCGATGCATCCGCGATACAAAATCCTGATAAGATTTTGTATAAAATGGCGATGAATTTTGTAATCGAGGATCGTACTCAATAACAGCAGGAGTTCCCCAAGGATCTATTCTGGGTCCCCTATTGTACCTACTATACACTGCGGATATTCCCCAACCTCTCTCGCCGGGTACTCATATCCTTAATTATGCAGATGATACTCTTGTTTACTCCAGCAGCAGGTTCGTATTAACCGCCAGGAATCGCATAAATGAATTTCTCGAAATTCTTTCTTCCTACTTCCTTAAATGGAAGGTCCGCTTAAACCCCAACAAGACCCAGTTGATAGTATTTAAAGGAAGAAACAGTCACTGTACCAACAATACACTACGTAACCATTCAAAACTCCAAGTGAAGCTCTGCAATGCCCTCATTAAACCATCCAAATCACTAAAATATTTGGGAGTTACTTTTGAGAACAATCTCTCTTTCGCGACCCACATAAATAATGTCATCCGCAAAGCTGGGATCCAGATGAACCTTTGTCGACAGGTAATGTGGAATGGAAACCTGAGGGGCTCTCTCATCATGTCAAACTTCTGTTATACAAACAAATTATCAGGCCCACAGTTACCTATGCTTGCCCTATTTGGTTTCATATCTCCCCCTCGCAAATGGAAAAACTTCGCATATTCGAAAGGAAGTGCTTCAGATTAATCACAGGGCTATTCAGACAGCGATACTCCTACAAATATATAAGCAGCCTCACACTATAACATTCCGTCAGCCTAGAGAGACTGGATAGAAGGTTCCTCGATTTATCAATAAGATTCTTTGAAAACCTGGCAGGCAATCCAAACCCTCTCATCAAATCCCTTAGCCTCCACAGCCACAATGCATCAAACCCATATCTTCATGCACTCCATTTAAAAGGTCTCTTCTACGCAAAAAGATTAGTAAATGATGCGAACGAAATCATCTACCATAACAGGGTAACAGATCTTAACCACTTCAAATACTCAAACATTCAACCCTTTTCCGGGTTCTTTCCTTTAACGAGCAGTCGGTGGAGAGACATGTGGTGGTTTATATCTGGTCGTCAACAAGGATGCTGGTTGATAAAAACTCCACCGTCGAGTCACGAATCACAAACACCAACGACGAATTTAAATTGACACAAAACAGTGAACTCAAGTACCGAGAAACACTGGAACACGGGATCAATCCTTCACAATCGAACAATCGATGAAGATGTCTTTGCGACTCCAAAAATGAAACACACTGGAAGTACTGTTTATTACTTTATTAACACTTACTAATTAATCTTGCTTCAACAATTCGTTAACTGATGGTGACTTTACTTGTGTAGCACAACGTTATGATGCTTACGATATGAATGTTATCATATACTAAACCGATGGGACAAATAACTCAACTCCGGTAACGCAAATCGGTCTCTAGATTCGTAAGGCCTGAACACACTTCGAATGATGTAATCTGAGTGGCTTCCATTCGCCACCATCAGAATGGCATCGCAAAGAAAAACCATAAAAGGGGAGGAGCTACACGATCAACTCGAGGCAGTCAATCGTGATTGGACCGAGAAATATGGCATACATTTCGCATGAATGTGTATGCGTCGCATACGATCGTCCGGTGAACGAGGATCGATGCGACCGTCGTAATTGCATCTCCTGGTAATGGGTATACAAACATTGCATGGGCCTGCGACTGTGTACACAATTGATTGTGTAATGCTTGTCGGCAACCAAACCTTCTGGTGTAAAAACAAAACAAACCGAAGATCTGGTCACCCTAGGAGAGGCCATAAATCAACATTTGGTTGATGGACATGCAATTTCCCAGGTCCGCTGACGGTTGGCGGCCGTTAATAGGTAATTGGTATACCATAAACGATCCTGCAGATATGAATGCGATGTTTAGGTATTGCAAACGAATATAGGGTGCAGCCATTGCCAGTTGTTAAAAGTAAACACTTGATGGCCACATCCAATTCGTTGCTTGTTTGCGGTCCATGATCGGTGGAAACCGATAATAGAAAACCAGCTATTGCTGAAAATGCGGGGAATGTTTACTTTGCGTCAGCCGAAACCTTGTCGACGGTGGCAAACTGGTGAGACCTGGTAGCCGCACGCTTAGGGGTGACATGGACAAACAAAAACGAGTAAATTTGGAACTCCGTGTTGATTTTGTTTCCATGGCATAAGATAATAGGGACGTAATGCACAGGGTGCAATGCATGCCCGAGGGTGAAATTTTCGATGCCACGGCTAGGTGATAATCCTTGCCGTGGACTTAATGTTTTCAGGAATGGATCGTGGAGAAAGGGGTTTGGAAAAACCCCCCAAAGAAAGGTAAGCTGCCTAAAAGGTATTTATGTCAGTTATCCTTTGGGATAACTGAATTAATTCCAGCAATTTGGTTGGCGGTTAAGGCCGTAGCAAGGTTGTATTATCTTGCTGAAGATTTGACTTCAGGTAAGTCGCAATGCTGGGAATGGTGGGGATCGAGCGATGCGTGGCTCTTCGGGCCCTGAAAAGCCCCACCGACCTCCCTCTGCCGCTCCCTTCCCTCCTAAGGTTATGTAAAGTATGAAATCTCGACTTAAGCTTAAGACTAGGCTAAATTGTTCTACATGGCTAAATGTGAATTTATTTAACTACCTTAGATATAAGCTAGATTTAAGGAGTGGTAAGGAGTTTTAAGAATATTTATTCTAAACATAGGTAATCCATCCTGGTTTTCATGACCTTTCCAGGAGTCCTACTAATAAATTGCATCTGGAATAAATCTCTTTAGACGTAAGACCTCAAATTAAATACTACTTGAAAAAATGTTCTAGACATTGTAAGTAAAATTGTCACAACTTAGTTAAGTTAGCTGTAAACTTATGTAACTAAACTTATAATGGTCAATAAAGACAGCGATATATAAAAAAAAAAAGTATTCGAGGATCAGTCTCAATTGGCGTCCTAGGTGTAAGGACGCCAATAAATGTATCTAAACTAAACTAAAATAAAGTTAAAATTAATCATCATCATCATCATCATCATCGGCACTACAACCGGGAACCGTTCTTGGCCTTATTTAACAAGTCCTGAGGCTTATTAAATTTTCCATAATGATTTGTTTTTTTCCGGGCAAGGTCATTAGTCTTGCGCCATAAAATTAATAAATAAATATAAATGTAAATTCTATCATATATTTATACTGTCTTATTATTGGAATATTTGGACCGTATTCTACAATCGGTGGCTACTCTTCCCTCAGGTCTGAGGAAGCACGGTGGCGACCGCAACGGGTCCCCCCAGGAGCGGTCTAAACAACACCACTCACAACGGTATCCCAAAAATCCACGAACTCCGTTAACCTTCTCTCTTTCGTTATCCCTCGTCCGCTTCACCGTTTCTACAAAGGTCTCTCTCCGACGGCGGCCAACTCCGAAACCAACCGAAGATACCACCGCCGCGGAGAACCTGGGTTTACACGCCCGTTGCATTCAACTCAAAGCACCTTTCAACCACATTCGATCGGCTTTCAAAACAAGGCCAATCGAAGTATAATTTAATTTCCTTCGACCACCTTTGCATTGTGTGTTTCTTACCACACGTCAATCGTTTAAATTTTCTATTGTTAATGCAGTCAAGTGTGCGCTTTGCCAACGCAAGGGCGACGGACGAGTTACTCACGTCACAGCGGAATAACTGACATCAGTAGTTGATAGTGAATACGTCAGGATATTGATTAAAATTGCCATAAACGAACTTATGCTTGGAAGTTGTTGAGCACGCTGATAAAGGTTTAACCATTCTCAAGTGTTGTAAATTAGATTGCATAACGCATTTACTTAAAAATGCAGAAAATACTTTTACGTTAGGTACGAAAGTTATTTTAATTGCAACACATTTTACTGGCTCTTCACGAGCACTCACAATTTATATAAATTTTATGCTATTTTTATATGCGTTAATGTCTTTCGATAAACGGTAATTAAAATCTTATGGTAAACAGAATCAGATGTAAAAAAATGTATCTTTTCTATAGAAAAATTTCCTCGGGCGACAAAAATCTATATACGATAGAGTCGGAGCAAGGCTATAAAATCCGGGTACTCGAGGATAGAAAAGGATTTTTTTGTTTCCACAAATCTGTTCCATTTTTATTGTGTTCAAAGACATTAGTTTCAATTAAGGCCATGAAAAAAACAGTATTTTCTTTAATATTTCTTCCAGGAAAAGCGCACCCCTGTTCGACAATCTCCCTGTTTTCAATTTTGATGAAGAAATGTGTATGTCGATGGGACGATTGCTTTATTCCAGTCGATTGCACGAAAATTGCGTTCAACAGTACGTGGCCGAAACGTCTAGGATTAAAAATTGTATGGGCATGATCATAAATGGCTCTAAAATATTAGCCTCTATGGTTCAATTCGCGAAAACAATGTATTTATCTTCTGAGTTTGCTGCTAGTGTCTTGCTATTCTTCACTAACGGTGGGAAGTAAGAGGAACTAAAATTATGATTAACAGTCTTTGTCACTGACTATAAGGGACGTGAACCAGTTAGACATTCAAGTAGTTTGTTCCGGTTTCAATCGTATATTTGCAAGCGTCCTTGACTCCAACAAAATTTCACCTGCTAGTTGGTGAAATACTACCCCATCTTACTATAGGCTCCGTGGAATATTCGGGAGAAATAAGAAGTTGGAACACGTGGTAAGTCAGTCTTGCACGTTCCACGATTTGGTTGGGATAAATCTTTGACACTATTTCGGACGTTTAACCTGAACCGGGGTTGAGGTACGACATGATGATATCTAGGGAAATGATGATTGCGTATATATATCACAATATGCAAATATTTTAATAAGAGGTGAATTGTGATCAATTCGTCTCCTCGAAATAGGGACCGCCCTGCAAACAGTGATAACATTAACTCGTAAATGCATTTTCTAACATTAGAGGCATCGGTTTCAATAATATGAATGTCAACGCCCCCCACTAATATTTGTAAACAGCGAACCCCGACTTTCTAGCGCGAAATGAGACCCAGGTGGAGTTGTCAACTGACTCGACATAACTTCGCTGCCAATGCTACGGCTTAAATACCAGATTTCATTTTAAGAGTAGAGTCTGCGTCTTCATCTGAAGCATTAAAACCCAATAACTTGGACATTATTTATGTAATGTGACGTCCTGAGTTGTGTCACATTTCCTTAGTTTCTCTATTGTTCCCCAAATGACAACCGACCAGCGACACTTTTCGAACATCTTTCACAAACTCCAACAGGTTAGTGCTTACTAAGAGAACCGACAGGGCTAGGCCGCTAGGCGTAACGTTCGCTATTAGCGGAAGTTGACTCAACTGTTGGAGAAGTGTATAGCCGGATAACCGGAGTGATTTTGCAAACACAGTTTTTTTATTTCTGAAAAAAGGGTGGACGGTAAGCCGACTTGCGAGACAAGGACAAGTATGTTCTTCCTCGTATCTTGCGACACCAGAATCAAGCGAATGCGTGAGAATATTAAGCTCGGTCTCGTTAGGTCTGAAAAACAGGCAGAAGGTATCATAGCCTTTGGAGGGATAGTATATACATTTTCTAAGTGCAATACTTGGATTGAAGGTAGTTAGGGATAAAGAAAAATAATTAAAAAATAAATAAAGGCAGATTACGTCTTTGGAATCTATTCCCGTTTTCCGATTCAAGCATTTATACCATGAAAACAATTAGACCAGATTAGTTTGATATTGGTGATGTAAGCACTTACATCCTAAAAGACCATCCGGTCTAAGCAGCTTTGTGTATAAATATGAGCTATTGACTAGGACATATCTTAATTTGACTACAATATTCTAAAAGAGCAGATGATGCATTAAGGCTAACTGGGACATTCATTATCAATCGTAGTCTGAATCAGCTAGGAACGGAACTTGCTCGGGTACCAGACAACCGAAGTAAGTTGCTGAAAGTCTTAGATCTGTTTCAGTCATTTGCCGCCTCAACGGCTGAGTTGGTAAGGAAGTTGTGTCTTGCGTTTGATTGTGCAAACCTAGGCTCAACCGACGACTCTTGCTATTGTGCAGTCCAACAAAATTACTGAGTAGTAGGTTGGGTCCCAAAGCCCAGCCGCCCGGTGAAATACCACCCAATTAAGCTATAGGCTTCGTAAAATGGTTGGGAGGAATCTTTGAGCATCGTTCGGAGTATGGCTGAGTCGAGAAAAAATAGCATCTCAAATCGCTGACACACCGCTATAGGTTCGTCTTTCCTGGGAGTAGTAAAATAAAAAAACGAAATAAAAAAAAATTGATGCAAGCATCTATTCCATACAGACAGCTCCGCCATTGGGAAACACGGACTATTGTCTGGATCCATTCAATTCTGTGGATTGGCGAGATCTCTTCGCAACCTCTTTGCGATCAGAGTGTTGCTTTAGAAACGCCCACACTTTTAAGAGAAGGACTTCATCTTCCACATTGTATGAAACGGAATTCATTTTTCAAACCGGGGTTGATATGAGGGTAGGTCAATAAGTCCCTAGAACTGCCTACGATGGCGCTCGTAGCATCGCTAAAGGTCTGTTTTTATTAAGCATCATTCCTCACTAGGTATCTGTCAGTTTTCTAATTGTTTCATGTTTCAATCTTACATGATAAATTGGGTATGAAAAAAATATCTGCGAAATGGGTGGCTTTCAGCTGAGAACTTTTGGGGCGTCAGCGTCGCATCCCAGATGGGTTTCTGCACAGTTTAGTAACTGTATATGAAACACGAATACACCACTACACTCCCGAGTCGAAAGAAGAGTCAACACAGTGGGTTGTTAAAGGCGAACGGGCTCCAAAGAAGGAAAAAACGGTGAAAACATTTGCTCCCTCGAGAAAACTCACCCCCGTTTGCAAATTGGCTCTGCATCGAGCAAAGCAACGCTGAGTCTTATTACACCCACCGGAGGAGTCGGTCGTGTCCTCTGCCGGCCACCGTACCGTTCGCCGGTACGTTGAGTACACACAAGTCATCGCGCGAGTGCAGCTAACTAGTTATATCCCCATTTCCACGTCAATCCTCCGTAACGCGCATCGAATTAAAAGCATAAATCAGTTTAAAACCATGTCGAGTGTAGCTTATAACAACACCAAATATAAAAGTATCCTGTCTATATATATATTAAGAGCCAAATTAGAGTGAACTATATGCATGTGCCGTTATGAAGAAAATCCGCGAAATAAAGAAGAACTTTTAAATGACGATCAATCCGGTGTGTTTTATTCGCTGTGCAGTGTTGATCCTGTGTTTTGAACTTGATTCTTGGTGAACCTTTTGGTGGCGTTTCTTTTGCAGTTTTACACAGTGAATGATGGGTGGGGATGGAAGGGAATCAGCGTCGTACGCCGATGCAACATACTTCCTCCGCACAGGTGCAACACGGAGAATTCTGTCATGTGAAAACAGGCGGAACTCTGGCGGTCATTCCTCAGTCGAACTACACGAGTTTGTATTGGTCTGTCTGGTAATGTGTTCTCCGCAATTTTAAGCCACATGCATTTAAAATCGTACGCGTTGATACTTCCTTCCGCTATTCCTTCCCCCTCCGCTTACCCTCACTGTTCTTCTAGTTTATTCTGCAGGTCTGGCAACATCTGTTCTTTATATGACACTAAATTATCTTCCATTATAAGTAACCCCTTTATGACCCGCTCGGTTATTCACATAAAACTGAAAACAGTCCTTTAATATTTATGTAAGGCCAAGCTTGCATTTATATAACTTTTTCTTTGTAATCTTTCCTAAAATGTTTAATACTAAAGCACCTAATGACTGAAAAGGCGAGAAACAGGAGACACCTTAGATTGTAAGCTTAAGCATTGTGAACCAAAATATGGTGGTAAACAGCAGGACATATCTTCTCTCTCCCTCCTCTTAGCAAGTATATGGTTACGTTAATTAATCTGAAGCAACACCTTTGTAAATGGCCAGGCTTCCCTGGTTAACCAGTTGTTGCCAACGATACCGGCAGAACTCTGAACAAATTAAACAGTGGTGTTGGATTTTTGAGCTCTTTTTGCATTTAAAATTAATTTCCCGTGGAATCATATTGCAATGGACCTGTTGCCAGAACGCCCAGGCCCGTTGTGCGTGTTACCTTAATAAATAGCTTGTGTAATGCGAGGTAATGTTGTTACGTCGACAGCCTTAGCAAGATGGCTCAAGTTGATTCAATTTAAAAACGCAAGGCCGGATACTCGAGCTCGCCATATTTATTGTATCCTTCTCATCGTTCTTCCGGCCAGTAAATTTTATTACGAGTAATATTGAAAATTCATTACACGATGTTCAATATTCCGGGAATAATCCCACAAGGTACATACTATTGTGGCAGGAAAAGGATGAAAGCCGTTGTGTTGGTTAGTGATATGTAGCTTACGAAAATGGCTTCACGGTGTCATGATTTCATGGACAGCACATTTTATAACCAACTTTGTCGTACTTGTGTGATATACATTGATGAGCAATGTATCGTTAAATTGAAAACCACTTGTGTTTAAATATTTTACTCAAAATCAATTTTGATTTTAAAGATTATTCGCAATGGTACCTAGAAACACAAAGGTTTTTCGAGAACATCACAATATTTCAAGTGTCTTTTCGATGTTATCATAAATACTGGTGGGTTGCCATTATCTTTATCGATGATTGTCGTAGTTATTTGGTTAGGTTCTTTTTAAATTGTGGTGAGTCTGTGGGTCCTTTGAAATATTGCTGTCCTCTTTAGTAGTTGTAAGGTGCCACGGGGGCACAGGTTAACTCAAATTAGCCAGCTTGACTGTCACTGATCAGATAACTGCGACAAGAAAAACTCCGTAATTCATCAATTTAATGGTTATTTATTAATAATTCAAAACAAAATAAAACCTTAACATAACACAACCGATGACCACAAGAAAAAACAATGTAGTTTGCTGTTCAAATATTTTACAATAATGTTTTGGTATTTTTTTATGGCTCCTCGATAGTATAGTGGTTAGTATATCCGCCTGTCACACGGGAGACCGGGCTTCGATTCCCCGTCGGGGAGCCTCCGGCGCAAGACTAATGACATAATGAAAAAAAACAAACAAATCATTATGGAAAATTTAACAGGCCTCAGGACTTGCTAAATAAGGCCAAGACCGGTTCTCGGTTGTAGTGCCGTTGATGATGATGATGATTTTTTTATGAATTGCACTGGGTAACATGTGTTTAAACTGATTACAGAAAGTTTAAGAATTTACAATAAAAGTTAAACTGCAATTGGCATCACGTATTTAAACTGCTTACAAAGGTTTAAATGTCAATACAAATTAAAAGGCACTTGGCACACGTATTTAAACTTATTAAGAAAGTGAAAAGTTTTACAATAAAAATTAGCTGCAATAGGCATCACGTTCAACAAACGAAGTTGTCTAAATTTGTAAGAACTGTTAGTGTTCAATAAATGAAGAACTTTCCATATTTGAGCGTTGTCTGGTGTACACTGAATTCTTTTCGTTCGTGAACTTATAACCTGGTGAATTAAACAATTGTTTAGACATAGACACTGACTTGGGTGACAGCAACATAATTCGTCAAACACATCCGTTCCGCGCGGATGTCTCGATTCGCTGCTGAAACCCAACGCAAACCCTAACACACGGAGGAACAACAATTTCAGCAGGAGTTAACAAAAGGTATTGCTGTTCCTTTTTCTAAATACACTTTTGGTTTCAGGCAACGTGCGCACCGTCGCAATTCCCCGAACGACATTCCTCGTACGGCGGAACAACATCAACATATAGGATCTCGGCTGACGACATTTCTCGTCAGGATCGAGACAAAACAATGTGCATTTAGATAATATTGAAGGAAATTCTCCTGCACGTGTGTGGCAGGGTACGTGTGTTTATTTGGAACACGCCATTGGATGTCCATCCTTTTGCTTGTCGGTTTACCGATCGATGTGCATTTATATAATATTGCTGACGCCTTGCGGTGTCGCTGCCCATGCATGGCATGATCCTCCCCAAGAGGGCTCCGACGATGCGCCTAAAACGCATTACGGGGGAAAACCTGTAAAGGCTGCATATAATTAATGGCCTTTAGGTGGTAGATTAGAACAGGTAAGTAATGGCGTTCGAATTGAATTGCCATAACACCTGTTTTATAGGATTTTTGGATGCTCTAACTGGAAATTTTCGGTTTATTAAAGGAAGATAGGTAGTGGCGTTCAAAGGAACCGTCACGGTGCCCCTCCCCCACCCCACCCAAGGCACGTCGTCACGATAAAATTGGTAGGACATTAAGATCACTCGCAGATGATGTGGTGCGACCAAAGGATTGACGATGAACTATGGATCCGTTTACGCCACGTAAATTGCCAGCAGGGGCAAAAAGGTGTGCGATACGGTCCGTCGTGGTGTTGTGAATTTCCGTGGGTCGACAAATGGTGTTTTTCCATCAGTCAGACTCCATGTAGCTCTCTGACATTGGCTCTCCAAGGTGTCAGAAGGCGGGGATAGGGCTCCGTGTGGAGGGCTCGCTGGCATTGGTACTCCAAAGTGCCAGGAGTGATAATGTGGATAGGCGACCAGCACTATGTCTAAGAAAGATTGGCTCTATGTGCACCCCGCGCCAGCGCGTGAGAGCGGCTTCGCGTGAGGGGGCCGCCTTGTTTGTCCTGTGTACTCGCTGTAATCGGCTATGGCTGTTTCTCTGTGGAAACGGGGCTCGCAGCAGCCTCCGGACGGTTCTCCCCCGTGAAGCACGGCTTCAATATTTCCACGCTGATTGTAATCGTCCTGCCCCGGATTTTCAACTCGTAAACGCGCTCGCTGATTCGCATTAGAATCTTGAACGGGCCCTCGTGAGGAGGGTCGAGTGGTTTCTTAACCTTGTCCGCCCTAACAAAAACGTACGTGCAACTGTGCAACACAGGATGTACAAAAACTCCACAGCTACGACGCGTAGTATCTCTAAAGCAGGACGCTAGGCGCCACCTCCCTATATAGACTCCAGGACCTTCCTTCTTTAGGTCCCTGGACATCTCCCAAATGTCCCAGCTACACCGGTCAGCATATCAAACCGATACCACCGGACTGAGACAATATACCTGACCACCTCATGCAGGTACCCCAATCTTTAGCCACCGTGGCTCACCTTTAGCGCCAACCAAAGGCAATACACGCCCCTCTACGCCGCCTCACACTTATCAGGTGCATCAACTGCATTCCGGAGCGCGCATCCATTTCCCTAGGGCACCTTGCAGTTGGACACAACCAACCACACACCAGAAGCCCCCTTAACCTAAGTCGCCTACTATCAACCAAGCGCGACTGGTGCCCGCCCCTTTACCAGTCCCAGCGGCAAACAATTCGTCATACAAACGTATGGGCGAAAGACATCGTCTCTGGACTCGGTTTCCTCAAGTTATCCACTGACATTTTGTTGCACGATGCCAGTGAGTCACAATAGGTCACATCTCCTGGCACTTCGTGCACTCAATAGGTTTCGCCTCCTGACACTTCGTCATACGATGTCAGGGAGCTCCTAATGGGACTGTAGAGGTTCCGCCAAACCCCGCGGTTCGCCTTCCTAAAAAATACCCACAAGTCAAATAAATGCCAAGATTGCAGTTTACAGAGTTACGTTGGCAGGAGCTAATCACGTGCTAAAAGTATTTCGGTTGAATCAGAAGTCCTTATTGTAATGTTAAAGAAAACCGACGAGAGTGTTATAGAACAGATAATGGATGCAAATTGTTAAAATAGAAACTATGAGTTAAAAAGTTTTTTAACAGTATCTTCTTTCTACCAGAAATGTAAAATAATTATTTAAGGGCATCACAACCATTAAATAGCTTTTGTAATTAGGGCAAGAAGTTAGGATACACGTTCACATCGCCAAACGAAATACACCCTTGTCCCAGAATAAAGCAGAATGAATTTAAAAAAAAAAAAAACAGTTAATTCATTTTTACAAGAATCATTTTAATTATTCAAAATAATCTCCCTGATTTGAAATACATATTAGCATTTAATGTGTCGTTGTAACAGTAATTGATTTTTTTAAATATTAAAACAATAAAGTCGTTTAAAGTAATAACACTGTGGCGGTTCCGCCAAATCCCACTGTCTATTTACCGCAAAACCCCCATAACATTCAGCCAATGTCCTAACTTCACTAATGTAATTGCACTAGTACCTGAAAATGCTTCAGGCATCAGATAGATCAAATCTATAATCTTAAAGTCCCTGTAAAGAAAACTTACCTTTTCATTCATTTCTTCGCATACAATTTTCCGTAAGATTTCTTGCTTTACTTATTTGGAATTCCAAACCAATTCGGCACCTTCGGTACCAGACAAATTCCTGTAAACAAAATAATTCGGTTTGCATACAATGTAACCGTCATGACAGGGACCATAAATATTGCGCCGTCTATTTTTCCAGCTGCGCCATGTGTACAACAATGTTCCCTACATACATTTTAGCTGGCGACTTACACCCAAGGGACCAAAGCAAATACGCATTCCGAGTATCTTGGCATCAATTAAATCATACGGCATAAACAAATGCAAATAGGAATTCAATACCTACCCTTACTAGCCATGCCATAAACACCATTTCCCAGTAACCTAGCTAAAAACAAATTGGCACATCTCCACATCGCATCGTCGTCTCTTTGTTTAGCCGCGACGCACATTTCCAACAAAGATCCCATTAGCATCCGACGAGTTCGGTTTTATTTGATTTACCGAAATCATACCCCATGAATGCACTTTATGCCCTTTCTTTGTTCTAGGTTCGTTCTCATCCATGAAAGAACCACGCACACACACCACTGCACTGAAAGAGTGCATTTCTGTGGCGGCCACACCCTTAAGAGAAAAGTTTTTCTCTCGCTTCCCTTTTCTTAACCCTAACCTAGGATGGAATTCATGTCAGAGTTCTGTCCTCGGGGAATCTTATTCCATCCGCTGACCGCCACGGTCACGCAATCTTGCGCTCTCCGCCGGCTGCGGAGATGCGTAATATACCTCGGGGTAGTGTCGAAGTGTTTGCAACCTCCATGTCGAATATTATATTTGCGGCTGTCTTCGAAGATTGTGTTTTCTTTATTGACTTCATAATGTAAGTTTCACGCAGTGCTACCGTAAAATTTTGGTATCCAATAAGAAAATAAAACAACAATAAAGGAACCCTTAATAATAGAAGAAGAGTTTGTTTCATATTTTTACGTGTCCTGTGTTGGTGTTTGGATTTCCCTCGGGTTGTACTGGTCGGAACATTTAGAGGAAGTTGTGGGGACGAGGTAGAACTCTCGCCCATGCTGGTGTCGCGACTTCGTACCCCCACAACACTAGGATTTGCACTGTATTTGTTCATCTTTTATCATTAATTTTATAATTAATTCAGCACTTAATTTAATGAGTTCTTCGATGGTATAGTTTCTTATCTTAATTTGTAGATTTTACTTTGCTCCTGTCCTCGCATTCTTTCTAGATTTCATTTTTCTCCATTCACCTTCTTATTTGCATTTTCTTCCAGATTGTTTTTTTGGTCGATCTCTTCCGAACAAAACCTTTACCTACACAAGTGTCACCCGTTCGATAGTTGTTTACTTTTTGAAATCGATCAGATCAGTCGTCTCATCATTGTTTACTTCTTTTTTATCACCGCACCGGAAGTTGTTATCATCTGGCAAATCGTCGATATAATTGTGGTACAATTCCCCGAGGCAACTTAATAAACTTAATCGCGAATCCGCAACAGATGCCATTCCAAGAAATTCGGTTTATCGGCGCCCCACAAAGCAACTCTATAACAACGACGCCTGCATCTCACTATTAAATTGTTTTTGTTACAGGCAGACCAAATTGTGGCGTTCCCTTCCGAGAAGAAAAGCACCAAACAGGTTTCTAATAGCATCTTAACGAGTTGACCCAGAGAGATAAGTTGTTTATTATTTGATTTCTTACTAAATTACTTGCATGTTGTTCTCACTGAAAGAGTCTCAATGAAGACCTAAATGGTGGACTAGTTTGCCTTCGGATTCCTCTATCTCAGCGGGAACCATCGTGTTGTTCTGCCAACTTTAGTCCGGCGAAACATTGTCGAACATTTATCCCAATTATACCGTGGATCCGGCGGCTAAAGTTGAAATCGACGTACCATCCGCTCCAACCTCTTCGCCTGGTCCATCAGTCAGGTTCCGGAAAATAATTATTAATTTACCTCGAACCTTTTAAGGGGCCTTTTGCTTAATGGATGGTATTTCAGCGGGCCTTTGGGCGTTGGGATCCAACTTGTCACTTGGCCTTTCATCGCCCTTTAAGACAACTAGACTTGACTGTGAGCATATTGTAATTCCTGCTCACTGGGTTGATTCTTTAAAGATGATTTCTGAATTTCAGGTCATGTTGTATGACTAGGTAATCTCTGGAATTTTTCATTTCGTAAGACGTCATTGTAATTTGAAAAATTTCCAACAGATATTTGGGCAAAATTCCCAAATGTAGTGTGAATGAAAGTGGTGGGTCTAAGGGGATAGCCAGCGAAGGGGCACAGCGTGTATTCAATTCACACAACTTCTATTGCTCGCTTGCTGGTTGAGAAAATAACTCGCATAAATATTATTTCGATGCTTCCCAGGATGGGAGTTCATATAAAACTCCCCCAAGGCGAAACAAAAGCCTTCAAAATGCTTGCCATATTGGTTTCTTAAAGGGATAACACAACAATATTGATTGGAATTTTACACATGTCGATAAATCCCCCACAGTTTCACAATACGAAAAATGCTCGGTTGCATGTATTGGGGTTTTACGATGGGGCTATATATGACGTAAGGAGGCACGACAGCGAACATTTCTCGTACCTCGTCAATTTACTATGCTAATCATTTTACAACACGCGCACTCATTGGACCCTCTCTGGCGATAAATTAAAGCTATCCCTAGGAGTATCTTTTCCTGAAAATTTTATAGATAATACCAAACCTGCCCTTTGGGTCTTTTTTACACCCGCAATTTTTCTTGTTAAACTCGAAGTTCTCTCAATAAATTGCGTTTCTTTTGGTGTCCTTTTGTTTAGGGGATTTTTCCTTATATTCGCTAACAGCAATGACGACGAGGAGAAAAGGATGCTCATCTTGGAATGGGAGCAACTTTTGAGGTTTTATTAAAATGTGTCAAACGTCCACCATCGTTGTGCTGCAGTCCTTTTACACCAACAATTACAATTAATTAGACCCGAATCGTGAATGGCCAGTTGATTTAAGGGTTAAAGGAAAGTTATTTTTGAATTTTGGGCGAATTTTGTGTATTATATGAATAGGAGGTTATTATTAAAGTTAATGTAAAAGTCGTCTTAATTTTCTGGGATGTTGAATGTTTTATGGAATATGACAACTAATTATACTGTAGGGCTTTTCAGGGCCCGAAGAGCCACGCGTCGCTTGATCTCCACTATTACCAGCAATACAACTTACCTTAAAGTTGAAATTTCGGCAAGATTGTACAATCTTGCTAGGGCATTAACCGCCAACCAATTAGCTGGAATCATTTCGGTTATCCCTATGGATAACCGACATAAATACATATTAGGCAGCTTACCTTTTTTTTTGGGGGCTTTTCCAAGCCTCTTCTCCACGGTCATTCCTGAAAGCATAATTCATGGCAAAATTATCATCTTGCCATGACATCAATTCAGCATCACCACGAGCTTCCGCGACCGAACAATGGATGGCACATATCTACCAACACACGCTGATCTTTCCATGTGTTATCTTTGTACCCATCCATCGACCTAGCATCATTTCGGGTTGCTTGCACATCTGCAAGCCAGATTTTCAACGGCATGTCTATGATCTATCTTTCCTACCAGTAGAGAAGATCAAATTAAACATTGGCCTTTCAGGCGCACATATTTGCTTGTATCTCAGCATTACCGATTTTATGATCCGTTGCCGTTTCTCGGAACGATCACCAGCATCGGTCATGACCACCAATTTTAGTTTACACAAAGTAAACACACAGGCGGATACTTTCGCCTGACAGTACCTTCAACGGGATTAACATATCCCGTTGACAACATACATCAACGAAATATGTTTATTTTAAATGATCTGGCAACGGCCATACCCAATGCTTGATTCATTATTCCAAGATAGATTCCTGCCTTCGGCGAGGGTTTTATTGACTCACGTCAATCAAAGAATCTATCCCTTGCGGATGGCGGCAGTTTAGCTTGCCCAAACATGTAGCAGCAGATTCGTTCCGCTACATGAGTTTTTCCCTGTTTCCTTTTGTTTCTGAACTTCGCCATTGGCCGCCCTTCGTCGGCGAATCCCTTAAGTTCGTTTTCGTTGGATGTCTGTAAAGAGACATCCAATAGTTAGTCAGATATTATACACCAAACTTGTCGCACGCATCAGGAGTCGGAGTCGAATGTTAGTAGTCAGTGGAGGCCGTAATTGCTAACTTACTGTTTCACGGAGTGATCGCTGACTTAGTAATTTTTACCTGATTAAATTCATTCGTAAAGAGTGTCGTCCTCATCCAAAGACCGTGTATATTGTTATACCCTTAAGTGACATTGAATAGTGTAAAAAATTTGATAATACGTTACGGAGAACTGTTAACAAGTGTTTCGAACTGAGTGATTACTGCCTTGGTCATGTATTTAAATAAATTCATTTGTGAAGAGAGTCGGCCTCACCATTCCTACCGACGAATAAAAAAGTTACTTCTTACATAAATAAATATCCAACATTAAGTGTTTTATTTGGTTTTTCTTCGTTTGCTTTGTGGAACAACGTAAGGTGCTATTTAGTGTTGTGGTGTTTTCGTCCTACCTGCATTCGTGCAAACGCCCCTAGCGAAAAACATATCACCACAATACTATTTCAGTAAAAAACCCTTCTAAGGATTTTTTTTTTTTGGAAAATACTTACTGTTGTAGGATTGTATTATAAAATATTCACATTGTTTACCCTTAAAAAAATCGGGGAGGTTAATGCTTTAAGTACGTCCAGGTTTTTAAAAAAATCTGCTTTTTTATAGATTATTGCTCTCTATAGCTTAAGGCTCATTTCAGTAAAAGCAAATTGCAAAATTCCACATAGCTTCGAAGTTAAAATAACAACCACTTCATACCACTGCGAGTTGCACGAGTTAGGGACGTTGATGTCGCAATTCAACTAAGTATAAAAAAGAAAAAACATTGTAACTAAATAATTAAAAAAACATTATAATTTCGAAATCGTTGGTAGGAGCTCCCATGTTCAGGTGACTTACAGTACTATTTCTTCATCGAAGATTACTTCAATTTTTAAACTCTTTGTTTACATAGAATCGGTGCCGCTGCCCAGTATTTAAGTGTACATATGCCCATACCACGGCACAATATAATTCAAAGATCCAAGGAGACTCGAGCTAAACAAACAGCCAAGTCATGCTTCGGAAAACAGGCCACACAAAACTTCATCCAAAATGGATTTACACTCGCCAACATGCCTAAAGGCCGACAAACAAATAGTATAAACCCCCCGCCCTCCCCCACAAAAACATATTCAAGCCCCTAAGCCCCCACAAATTCAAGCGGCTGCACAAAAGCCTCCCAGGGACAATCCTCAATGCTCGAGGGACTACTTAGTTTCTCCCATCTGATTGAGGATATTCGACCCATATATGAAAAACTAACAACCGAGGCTGAGAGGGGTGCACTCCTTCTCACGGCATGTGGAAGACATACCCTTCAAACTGGATCTCAAAACTAAAATTATCCTCATAAACGTCAACTCCCTTGTTTCACTTTCAAAGCGTGCAATAGTCTCCGACTTCATAAAGGATAACCGGGCGGACGTGGTTCTTGTAACCGAAACTAGGGTGCATCCATGTCACCGCGCCGTATTTCCAAACTTTTCCATAATTTGAAGAGATCGAACCCTCACTGTCGGCCCCACCATCAACGGATGTGGCACCTGTATACTAGTTAATAGCGAACTTCGCCATGAAGCAGTTGACCTCCCACATTTTGAGTCCATAGAGGTCTCCTGGATTGAATTACATCTAGCTAATAACGGTAGAGTGAATATATACTCCATATACCACTCCCATAAAACGAATAATGGCCCCATTAATCTCGAAGATATCGGCAAACGGCATCATAGGCGGCGATTTTAACTCCAGACATTCCCACTGGAACAACTCTGTCTCTTGCCCAAATGGCACAAAAGTGTACGAATGGTACACTGAAAGCACGTATGCCTTCAACTTCGAAATAGTCGCACCTACGGTTGGTACTCGAGGTGACTCAATCCTGGACATCATTATTGTGTCCAAAGACTTACTCCCCCAAATCACTCCTCCTCATGTATCGGCGGGTGTATCTGACCAGAGTGCTGTGACCATGTTCATCCACGGCTATCGAGCATCCCAGGGCCATATCAGACACATACCCGATTATGGGCGCACAAATTGGGACAACTTCAATATTACATTGAACGAAAAACTCCAACAACTCTCTCTCCCCACTAACAGCAACCTAACGACGGTTGAGATAAATAACGCTGCATCTCGACTTCACGAGATTCTAGTTGAAACCTCTGAGGCTCATGTCCCGAAGTACAAACTTGAAATGACTTATCAGATTCCCTTTGACGACTTCACTCTTCGTCTCATCCGAGAGCGTAAAAAGCTGTACAGAACGAGATATGGTCACCGCTTAACCCAAAGAGAACCATTATTGCGATCCATCATTCACAATATTGGTACACCGATAAAACAAATAATCCAAAACAATCGTACCCGACAATTGAAAGACAAACTCAAGGGTATTCAGATGGACCAGAACATTTACAAAAATGTTCAAAAGATATGTGGCACTTCTCTTATTACTGGTCCAATCATACACAGCGGTGTTGTTGTCAATAATGACACCAATAAAGCAAATATTATCGGAGCGACCTTTGAAAATAATCACAGGATTACTCTCCAGAATGCCGACCCGGATACTAATGCAATCATTAATTCAGAGGTCCAAAATAAACTAGACAACTTTAACGAGCCAATTCTTGTCTTTAACCCATCTAGCAGTGCATACTTCGATGACACACGTGATAATGGTCACAGTTTCGTCACACTACAAAATCTAGTTAAATCTCGAAACCCTAAGAAGTCACCCGGTATCGACAACATGCCGTACCACTCGTTGCGAAGGCATTCTGCTTAATTCTTTATAAAGCTCTCCATACTGTTCAACCATGCCTACAACAAGGGGTACTTTCCCCAAGCCTGGAAGCATGCTGTTGTCTGCCCAATAGCAAAAGCTGGGCAACCAACATATCACCCCTCAAGCTTTCGTCCTATTTCGCTCCTCACTTGAATCAGCAAAATATATGAACAGTTCATATACGAGAAGGTAAATAAGTTTATCCGTGCCAGGAACCTAATACCTGATTTCCAATTTGGATTTAGAATTCATATTCATATTCACATATTTCAAAACCACGTCTGCGTGCGCGTCTTTAATAAGGAACCCACCATTGCGGTGAGCCTGGACATTGAAAAGGCCTTTGATACAACCTGGGTCGAGGGACTCGTTTTCAAATTACTGAATACTGGCCTCAGTAGAACGCTCTGTAGTATTATCTACCAGTTCGTTTTAAACAGAACCTTCCAAGTTCGAGTGAATGGAAAGCTATCCCGAACTTTCAACACCGCTGCAGGCATACCACAGGGCTACATTCTAGTCACCATCTTATTTAATATCTACACCTAAGATATTCCTCGCCCTGTGGACGGGAGAGTAAACCAGATATGCTATGCGGATGACGTCCTGGTGTACACGTCAACCAAAGGCCCTAACCTCGCAACAAATCGACTCAACCGTCACTTGGACGAACTGTATCAGTATTACAGTCGATGGAAAATCGGACTTAATCCATTCAAAGCAGTAGCCATAATTCTGAGTAGTAAACACTCCCAACCTGCTTCTCGATATTCACAGAATATTCGAATAAAAATGGGAGATACTACGATTAGACCACAGGACAAGATGAAATATCTCGGGGTCACTTATACCCCAAAAATGAATTTCATCAAACATGTGACCCACATTCTCCAAAGGGGCCTCGGTCGGTCTAAGCAACTGCACAACATCTTGAAGTGGAGGAACAAAGTTGACACCAAAGTTAAGCTTCTCTACTATAAGTAGATAATCCGATCTGGAATATCATACGCCTTTCCCATATGGTCCTGCATATCTTCGGCCCAAATGGGAAGACTTCGAGTTTTCGAAAAAAAACTCCTCAGAAGATGCACCAACCACTCTAGAAGGTCTGACGGTCGCCATTATCCGAACTCTCACCTATACGAAGGTGCCTCCATTATCCTTATCGACGAGTACTTGCTACAATTAGCATATAAGTACCTCGAAAGCATTCAGAACAGCGATAACCCACTTGTATGGGAGTCTTGTGTTCTTGACCTTTCTCTCTCTCGATCTCTACGGATCCGACCACCACAATTTCTTCTTCAATACAAAACTGAAGAAAGCACCCTTCCCAACAACATTCGCCTCTATAATAGAGGATTTCTGGACAGATCCTATAGGGTCTGTGGCGGTTCTTTAATACATTCCCAAAGAACCGCCCATCCTCTTAAATTAACCACTTTCCAACCCACTATACCTACCTCCAATTTTAGGGCAGCGTAAGCTACCCTTCATTTTCTTTCACCTGAAAGTTAAATCTTATCAACCATGCACTCGAAACAAATTATTTCATTCATACATGCACCGTGCCAGACAATCGGCTCGGCTAGTCAGCAATTATAAAAGATAAATACACGCTGGCCAGCGTAATTGTTGACATAGCTGTAGCCGGTATTCTTGCTACGGTTCATGAGTGAATATCGCGCCTATACCCTTAGGTCCGCAACACTTGCGACAATTCCCTTTCATCGGTTATCAACCGATCCTGGAATTTTGGCATGGAAAAGATCATTATTTAGGTAACCTTACCCATGCCATGCATATGATGACCCGCCTGACCCTTTGCCGCCGTCGACGAGGTCCCTGTTGACTTATGTCAACAAAATAATTTGCCTCCTTGTGCACCGGAGCCATATGACTAGATTGGATATTGTCTACATCGGTGTTTCCAAGGAATCTTAGGCAAATATTATGACAACCCCTTTAGTATCATAGGCACATCATATACATCATCTGTGCATCATCGTCATCATATACCCCATTGATCTGTGAAATAGCGTTTTTGTTTACTTTGAAACAAAAATCTATTTCGATCTCTGGGATTCATCACCAACGATGTACTTCTGTTTGATCAGGTGTCCACCGATCATCGTCCTCATCGCAGGGCATTGTACTTTTCCTATACGCCACATATATAATCCTCCCTTATCTATGCAATTGGCGGCCATCGAAGAGATGGATGTGAGTTGCATCATCGGAGTCAAATTTCAACCCTGAAACGGTGCACACGGAAGTTAAAATTAAATCGATGTTGCAAAGAAGAAGTTAAGATCTATATTTTGCCAAGTTACATTTTTTTACTTTGTCATTTCGTTTTTGTACCGTAATAGTTGTAATAATAGTTGTTATTTAATCTATTCTCATCTAAAGCTAAGACATGGTGTAAAGTGAATTCAAATAAAAGAAACTAAATAACTAGAATCAATCGACGTGTTTTATTCACCAGTGTTACCAAATCACCAGTTTATTCTTCTCTCGCGGAACTTTTAGTTTGTTGGGGTATTTGACTGAACCCGTGTCCGTGTTTACGCATAGCAAATACTACCCACAGGTCTACTGCTGACACACTACAAACAGCCACGCACAGCACAAGACAGCACAGCATAAGTAATACATGAAGGGAGTGAACTCAGCGCATAGACTGGCATCACTAAGAGTAATGCTGTGCATTTCGAACGGTATGCGAAGATGCGAGAAATGTTTTGATGCAGCAGTTGCGACGTGACGAGCGGAGTAACAGGTGAACTCCGTCCCGCCCCGCGATGGAATATCTAAAAGAACGTTCCGCGGGGATCAACAGGAGTATGAGCCTGGCGGGAGGTGGTTTTAGTTGGTAAAAACCCGGCATGCCTCTGGATCGGCCTAGAGCAGCGGTCGGGGAACCGGGGTAAATTACCCCAAATGGGGTAAAAATGAAATTATTTTGGGTAATAGGGGAATTTTTTTAATTTTTCTATTGCTATTTCATAAACATTGTAGTATGTTAACAAACTTAAACAATTCAGCGCGATATACGAGCCGGGCGGCTAATTCTGGTTAAAGTCGAGTTTTTCGTTTGGTGTGTGCGTTATAAGCAAGAGGCGTGCGTTGTGTGTGTGTGTGCGTGCTTGCGTTACGTTGTTTCTTGCATCGACCACTAGAGGCGCTGCGTATGTTGTAATGTTTAAACTTAGCACTCAACGGTCGGTTATGCACCGGTTTCCGACGCGTCGTTTGATTGCGTGCAATTTACTTACGAGACACATCATTTCACCATCAATTTCCATTATCAAGGAAAGCGCGATTTGAAAATTTATTTTAATGTAAATTTTTTTACCACTGTTTCTGTCACCCTTCAGATGCCTGCAAATAGGAAAAGAACATACCAGGAAGAATTCCTTAATTATGGTTTTACACAAATAGAAGACAAAGGTACTATGAAAACACGGTGTGTTGTATGTTTGAAAATACTGACTTCAGAATCTTTCAAAAAAAGTCAGTTGAAGAAACATTTGGATAATTTGCATCCACATCTGTCTTCCAAACCGCGAGAAAACTTTGTAAATTTAGATATGTCTGTTAAGGTACTTTTGATCAGCGTTCAGCATCAAAGGCTAGCTTTGCAGTAGCCTGATTGATTGCCCGAAACAAGACACCATATACTATTGGTGAAGATTTGATTAAACCAGCAGCTGTGAAAATGACAGAGATCATGTGTGGTCAGAAAGAGGCGAATAAACTGAATTCAGCGCCCTTGTCCGCAAGAATTGTAAAAGAAAGGATTTCTATCTTGGCAGAAAATGTAAAGGACAGGTTATTTCCTCACTAGAACAGGCTAAATATTTTGCTATTCAGCTTGATGAGACTACAGATGTTAGTAGCAATTCACAGCTAATGGTATATGTTCGCTACAAAGGTACACATGCAATTGAAGAGGAATTGTTGTTTTGTTCTCCTCTCGAGTTGAGATCTCGTGGAATTGATGTGTATAATAAAGTAAATGAGTACTTTAAAACTACTGAAAGCACTAATTTAAAGTGGGAAGACTGTATTGCTGTGTCTGTTGATGGAGCTCCACCTATGTTGGGTCATATTAATGGTTTTTCGGCGAAAAAAAAAATCCAAATATTGAAGTTATTCACTGTATGATCCATCGCCAGGCACTTCTTATGAAACATTTGGAACCTACACTGGAAGTCGTCATGCACGATGTCATCAAGATTGTTAATATTATCAAAGGACATGCACTAAACACGCGGCTATTTCGTGAATTATGTCAGGACGGTGAAGCGGAATATACGGACCTACTTTATTATACAGAAGTAAGATGGCTGTCTCGCGGAACTGTTCTAAATCGAGTCTGGGCTCTCAAAAGTGAACTTGAAACTTTTATGTTTGATCGAAAGAATATTCTCGCAGATAAGTTTAAAAACCCCTCGTGGGTTGCACATCTCGCATATTTAGCTGACATTTTTGAGAAAATAAATATATTGAAGAATTGCAAGGAAAAAATATTAATATCATTTCAGTCAGAGAAATACTATCAGCGTTTGGATTAAAGCTTCAGTATTGGAGATATAAAGCAGAACAGAACAAGATAGCTTCTTTTTCTTTTTTGGAAGACTGTGAAAATATTACTTTTGATGACATAAAGGATAATGTTATAAAACATCTTACCAAACTCAGAGAGCGGTTCACTGACTACTTTCCAGATCTTGATGTACATACTGTGAATTGTGTTGTAGATCCTTTTAAATGTGAAATTACTAACATACCAGAAGAACCTCCAGGTTTGGCAGAGGCAATTCTTGAACTTCGATCCAATACTGAAGCACGTATTCAAAGCAAATCTGTCGTCTTTTTGGTTGTCAAAGGGTACAAAGGCTTTCAAAATTGCACATGAGGAGGCGGTAAAAAAATTGCTGCCATTTGCAACAACCTACCTTTGTGAACAAGGCTTTTCGACACTAATGAACGTAAAAACGAAAAACAGAAATCGATTAAACGCCGAAGACTGTATTCAAATTGCTCTTACATCAAAAAGTCCCAATTTTAAAGTAATTATATCAAACATTAAGCAACATCATTTTCCAAAACCTGAAGGGGGAAAGTTTTCAATTAATTTTTGTTTGTTCCAATTTAAGAATTTTATTTTGTTTGTCTATTACATACTTACTATTTTCATGTAACTTTTTTTATAAATATGTAAATGTAAATTAATTCAATAAATATTGTTTATTTAAAATTTACATTGATTGTTTTCTTTTCAGAAAGGTGGGGGGGGGGGGGGGGGGGGGTAATATCGCCTTACGCAAAAATATTTTGGGGTAATGGTTATAAAAGTTCCGCGACCGCTGGTTTAGAGGTATCTTTTGAAGATTTCCACCTTCTTACCGAAATCAAAAAAAAAAGCACAAGCCAGCGCAAGCACACACAGACACAGACGAAAGCGCAGATTATCAGACGCCAAAGACGTGATCTGAGTTTACTGTCGCACTCAAGACCCATAGGTCTTGTACGATTTCTTTCCCACCATCCCCCCATTCAAGTAGTTAGAGAACACTTGAACTAACCCAACATCTGTGGGTGATTCCGGTTATCGCAAGAAGACCAGAAGCCAGAGACAAGATGTACACATTTGTCCTTGTCTCCCTAAAGTCGGCTTCTCGACTCCCCATTTTTGTTTTTTTTTTCTTTTATCACGGCACAATTTGAAAGGGATTGCTTCCGAGGGAAAATATCCTAACGACGGACACTTTAGAATGGGAAAAACAACCTTGAGTAAATAAAAGATTACTACAGAAAAGGATGACGGCCGTGAATTTTGAGATGGGGCAGGAAACATGACAAACACCGATACCATGTTGCTACTCTGAGCAATTATGGTACAATGCAAACTTGATAGAGTTTACAAACAGGTTTATACGTTTATATTTACATTGGTGCTCTTAAGGCATGATGATAGGACTTTAGTTGAACCAGGTGTCTATCGTAAGTATGTTGGAGCCGGCTGGTCATTATTTTGGGTTTCTATTTGTATTGTAAAATGTTCTTTGGGGGGTTTATGAAACATTACTCGAGTATATTTTAGATTGAATGCTACAGTTTTTCAAATCCAACGTTAGCTGTTTTTGATCATTCGAAGCGTGTGAGAAATGTTGATTAACGCACGATTTATAAAGAAGCAAACTACACTCTGATTTGACTTTGACAGAAATTGGTTGGTTTTATTGATACGATGGCACCGAACTCCGGGAAGGGTATCGTTCCCTCGTGAATTCATCTGACATTTTAACGACGAATCGTAAACTAAGGGGTTCCTATATTCATTTTAACTGATGGTAAGCAGCAGTTTTATATTGGGAATTATATTCGTATAAAATATTCCAAGAATCGTAGTTTAATGTTTTATTTGCGATTCGTTTGAGACCCAATTTTTTTTCCTGGTGATTTATGCTAAGATGCTTTTAGAATAGTAATCCATTTGATATATCTGAATGTTTTTTTCCATGAGTCGATTTATGGCAAAGGGACTGTCGCCACAGCACTTCATCCAGTGACATATTCACGGAGATATTGCAGGTGATACGAGTACTTGGTAGCTAAAGTTTAGTGTGCTCAGTGGGCCAGTCCACCTCGGTTGTGTGTTTTAGTGGGGTGGACGCGAAACCCACTCCTTTTTTTTTGTTTTGCTTGGCATCGTGGTTGTTGCTTGCCGTATTTGTGGCTACCTTACCCTAGGATATTCGCGTTATTTTCCTTCTCACACCGATTGTGGGCCCTCTGCGTCGTCTTTGAATCGTGCAGAACTTCTGTGTCCTTGGATGAGGTTATTATGCAGTGGCTTGTTAATTGGTTGATGCTTTTCGTTATTCGAGTTGTCAGGTGCGCCGACGAGTTGTTTACCATGATGTGTCTAAAGACTATGTTTTACTACATGCTTGTAACCCCTTTGAGGCTTTTTGGATTTTTTTTCCAGGAGTCGATTTGTTGGAAAGGAAATCATGATGTCACCATTATGAACAAGAGTTTTCAAAAATTTAGAAGCGTTGTTATTCCATTCGAAAAAGCAATAACGTTCAACGAAGAGAAAGCAAGAGGACAGAGATGATGCATACCCTACTTCGGATGAAAAAGGAATAACAGAACAATTAGATGACGTTTCCCTCAATTCAACTTCCTGATAACTGTTTTTGAATCTCTAGGTCTAGAATACGGGGATTATACATCTTGTTATATCTTAATTACACCACACACACTCGACACACGGATTTGAAGTAAAACACTCTTTCGCTTTAACATTACAGAAGTACCTTTATTGTTATTTGGTATATCGCACTTTACCATGCACTTTACAATGGTATCAAACACTTGTCTCCGCAACACACACAAGGACACATTTTATTCCCTTTAACAATAATACACTCTGTTTTTTGTTATTTATTGTTTGTATATCCGTTACTTAATTAAAAACTGGATTTGATTATATTATACTTTTTTTTGGCACTCACTTACACCGCGCACCGCTTCGAGATCGTCCCAGTCAAATATCTAGAAACAACCCCTCAAATTGTAAAACCAACTCCACTCGCGGACGACCGTCTCGGTCAACAATTGAGTATCAACTGCCTTTCTTTTTTTCTTAATCTCCCCTAACGAAGACTTTTTTCTTCCATCTTGAAGATCGAAGGCTCCTCGATACTGTCCCGCGGGAGACCGAGGTTCGATTCCCCGTCGGGGAGCCTCTGGCGCAAGACTAATGACCTTGCCCGGAAAAAACAAATCATTATGGATAATTTATCAAGCCTCAGGACTTGCTAAATAAGGGCACGACCGGTTCCCGGTTGTAGTGCCGATGATGATGATGAAGATCGACGGGTATGTCCTTTTTTCTGTCTGGCTCTTTTGAAAACCGTAATTTCCTTTCTTTATCTTTCCCGGATAGGATCCAAAGGGGAAATACAAAGGAAAAATCATTAGAGGATCGTGCTAATACACATTTATGATCCTCATGTTGGTGGGCGCTAAAACGAACATGCGGTTCGTTTTATGGCGCAAGTTGTTTGTTTTAGGAGTGTTGTAACTCCGCGCCGTGCTTTATCGGAATACCAGAGAGAAGAGCGCGAAGTGTTGTGGTTGAAAAATAAAAGACCAAGGGGATTTAGTTAATATAAAATTGTTAACTTTAATGGTATTTAAATCAAAGGTATGTTTGACTGGATATACGGCCGGCGGTTCAGCCTCTGTAATTCTACTGATCCTGAAATTGAAAACTACTGCCCTTTTATAGTTTTTGTAGTTGAGAATTGTCAACTATTTTATTGTCAAAATTCCCAGAAGCACACATAAGACTTTGTGCGTTTCAATTTGAGTTGTGTTCTGGGAATTTGTTGGAGGTTTTAGTTGGATGGGTTCTGGGAAGTGAAATCATGAAATGCGTTTTGAATTAAGCATTTCATGATGTCAAGGTTTTGAGAATTGAGTCAATGTACGACGAATTAAGTTTTGGTTAAATTCGTTGTTCATGTGACTCAATATGGAATTTAAATATACGGCAATAGGGAATTTAGGATTTGGGTTATGATTTGATAATATTGGGGATTTGGATGGGCGTAGCGATTTAGGATCGCTACATCCCTCCTCCTTCAGAAAAGAAAGTTAATCTAGAAGAGGTTAATTTTCTAGAATGGACGAAAGGCAAAGGGCGGTGGCATTTCAACTTCGCGATAGTTTACATTTGTTCCAGTTTGGTTTAACATTTTTGATCCTAGTTTATTCTCTTTTGGGCTGCCTATTTAAAATTGTTCATTAAAAGTTTTGCAAGTTTTAATTAATGTTGTTGTTATTTGTGTAATTGTTTAAAGTTATGTTTAGAATGTGTGCTAGGGTTATATTTTCTCACTTGAGGTGATGGTTATTAAATTTGTTTATACAAGTAGCGGCTGTAGAAATTAGGTATGGTATTTACCAATCAATTGTGGCTGGTGTCATATTTACAGTTATTGTTTACAAAAGGATTTTTAAAATAGGCATATGTATTATAAATTTCTTAAATTTGTACTGTTTTTATTTTGCTTCGTATTTTACTATGTTATTTCTCTAATATATACTTAAGGGTATGGTACATTAATATTTATACTTTTTTGATTGGGACGTAGTGCTAGATTAACAAATTAGTAGAAGTAGAGGTGTATTTATTTTTAAAAGGATCTTATTCTAGTGGTGGATATAAAGCATATTTTGTAATGTTATTTAGAATTTTTTATAGTTTCATTTTCTGTATTTATTTTCACTAAATTTATTTGGAAGGGTCGGTTGGTTACATGGTAATTTTAGTTTGTGTCTATGTTTTCCTATGTCTGTATTAGTTTTATTTATGTGCTATGTGTAATGTTCAATTTATCTGGTAGTTAACTTAGGGGTATTTTTCTTATTCACTTGTTTTTAGATGTAGTATTAATTAGTTTGGTTTATTTTTTTTTTCTTTATTATTATATTTGAGTTCAATCTTACTTACTAACAATCATTAAATTTTGTTTAGGCGTAAGAGAAAATTGTTTTTTATTATTAGTATTCATTTTTATATTTACATAATTGTTTTGATTTTTACTTTATAATTGTTTGAATTTCGTCTTATGTATTAACAATTTAGATCTTTGTAAGGATGTTAAAGGAAATTTGTTTTGTTATAGCCTTTAAATATTTAAGATTTACAGATGTAAACATTTTAGTTTGCTTATATGCTTATTCTTTTATATTTATATTTTTTGTATTTTAAGAATTTTTTTTTTTCATATTTTACACATATATATATATATATATATATATATATATATATATATATATATATATATATATATATATATATCTAAAGTTTGGGTTAAAAGAAAAGATCTATTTGTTTTAAGCTTTTCCCTAAACTTGTGGAAGATTTTTCATACTTTCTTATGTTTAGGTTGTGTGCCAAGGTTCAAAATTTGTGTAATGAAACGACCGAAGGGATACGTTTCGAAAGATGGAGGATTAGTGGTAGCTTTTGAGCGATCGGTCTTTGCTTTATTTCTAAAAGGGATTTGTAGGGTGTAATTGTAAGTGCGTCAACGTATGACACTGGTTAACTAAACACCCCGACATTGTCCGACGAAATCGTTCACTATGGCTGCTCACCCGGTGACACAAAAATAACACACGATCACCAACTTCCGTCAAATAAAACGATGGAGTTGTTTTTCTGTTTATCCTTTATTAACACCTGATAATTAATTTTGCGTCAACAATTCGTTAACTGATGGTGACTACACTAGTGTAGCATAACGTTATGATGCTTACAATATGAATGTTATCATATACTAAAACGAACTTATTAACACTTGATAATTAATCTTGCTTCAACAATTCGTTAACTGATGGGACAAATAACTCAACCCCGGTAACGCGAATCAGGACTCTAGGTTCGTAAGCCTGTACGCACATCGAATGATGTAATCTGACTGGCCTCCATTCGTCACCATCAGAATGGCATCGCAAAGAAAAACCACAAAAGGGGAGGAGCTACACGATCAACTCGAGGCAGTCAATCGTGATTGGACCGGGAAATATGGCATACATTTCGCATGTATGTGTATGCGTCGCATACGATCGTCCGGTGAACGAGGATGGATGCGAGCGTCGTAATTGCATCTCCTGGTAATGGGATTGCATGGGCCTGCGGCTGTGTACACAATTGATTGTGTAATGCTTGTCGGCAACCGAACCTTCTGGTGTAAAAACAAAACAAACCGAAGATCTGGTCAGCCTAGGAGAGGCCATAAATCAACATTTTGTTGATGGACATGCAACTTCCCAGGTCCGCTGACGGTTGGCGGCCGTTAATAGGGAATTGGTATACCATAAACAATCCTGCAGATATGAATGCGATGTTTAGGTATTGCAAACGAATATAGGGTGCAGCCATTGCCAGTTGTTAAAAGTAAACACTTGATGGCCACATCCAATTCGTTGCTTGTTTGCGGTCCATGATCGGTGGAAACCGATAATAGAAAACCAGCTATGGCTGAAAATGCGGGGAATGTTTGCTTTGCGTCAGCCGAAACCTTGTCGACGGTGGCAAACTGGTGAGACCTGGTAGCCGCACTCTAAGGGGTGACATGGACAAACAAAAGCGAGTAAATTTGGAACTCCGTGTTGATTTTGTTTCCATGGCATAAGATAATAGGGACGTGATGCACAGGGTGCAATGCATGCCCGAGGGTGAAGTTTTCGATGCCACGGCTAGGTGATAATCCTTGCCGTGGACTTAATGTTTTCAGGAATGGATCGTGGAGAAAGGGGTTTGGAAAAACCCCCCAAAGAAAGGTAAGCTGCCTAAAAGGTATTTATGTCAGTTATCCTTTGGGATAACTGAATTAATTCCAGCAATTTGGTTAGCGGTTAAGGCCGTAGCAAGGTTGTATTATCTTGCTGAAGATTCGACTTCCAGGTAAGTCGCAATGCTGGGAATGGTGGGGATCGAGCGATGCGTGGCTCCTCGGGCCCTGAAAAGCCCCACATCACTCCCTCCCCAGTGACGTAGTCACGAAACAGGTAAGGCAGATTAAGAGGAGGTTAGTTGGGGATGGGCGCGCGCCTTGGCGCGAGTACGGGGAGGTTGTGCCGGTGGAGTAGGAGTGGTGTCAGTAGATGGGGGTGGTTCTGGAGCGGAAGCTTCGTGCGTGCAACTGTGCAGTTCAGGGTGGACGAAACGTTTTTTGGAGCCGTGCCTGGTTACAGGGGTTGCCCTAACCTTACATAGCAGGTCACGGATATGTCCCAATTCACGAAGGTGGTCACGCGGTGTTTCGCCATTCAGGAAAAGTTCTCCTGGAAGAAGGAGGTTGGTGCCGTAGGTAAGCTCTGCTGCCGAAGCACCTAGGTCCTCCTTAGTACTTGTCCTCAGGCCGAGGAGGACGGTTGGAAGGGCGTCAAACCATTGTGTGTCATTATGACACATGAGTGAGGCTTTTAGAGATCTATGCCAGCGCTCTATCATCCCATTTGATTGCGGGTGGTAGGCTATGGTACGACTTCTTTGGCAGCCGAGAAGATTTGTTAGCTGCCTAAAAATTGTCGCCTCAAATTATGGACCTCGGTCCGAAGTTAAGGTGCTTGGTACACCGAAGCGTGTGACCCAAGTTGAACAAAAAGCCTTGGCGACTGATTCGGCAGTAACTGCCCGGAGAGGTGTCGCCTCTGGCCATCGCGTGCAGCGATCCATCATAGTGAGGATATAAGAAAATCCTCTTGATGGAGTAAGCGGTCCCACTCTGTCTATGTGGACATGGGCGAAGCGTGCCGTGGGAAGCTTGAACTGCGCTGGCTCCAGTAAATTATGTCGCGCTACTTTGCAGCGCTGGCACTGGAGACAAGCACGTGCCCAACCGGTGAGGTCTTTTTTCATCCGGGGCCAAATGAATTTGCGACGGACAGCAGCGGCTGTTGCTCGGCCGCTGGGGTGGGCTGGGTTGTGGTAAACCTGGAACACGCCCTTACGAAGTTTCTCGGGAATGTAAGGTCTAGCGGTTCTAGTGGAGATATCACACCAGATTTCGGCCAAAGGGTCGTGAAGGGTAATTTTCTTAAGCTCTAGTGCCGTATCGGGAGTTAGGACGGACTTGAGTTGTTCGTCCTCCTCTTGAGCTACGGCAAGATCAGCGTTATTCAAGGCGGAATGCAAGTGAATCGTATCGACCCGAGAAAGGGCGTCCGCCGTGACATTCTGTTCACCGGAGATATGCTTAATCTCCGTAGAATACTGCCCAATGAGGTCTAATTGACGCTCTTGTCGGGGGAAGGCATTTCCCGACTTCTTCCGGAACGCATAGACCAATGGCTTATGGTCTGTTAAGATGGAGAGTGAGCGACCTTCTATCATATGACGGAAGTACTTAACAGCGCTGTAGATCGCGAGCAATTCACGGTCGTAGGCGCTG
This sequence comes from Microdon myrmicae, assembly GCA_963931805.1. Taxonomy (NCBI): domain Eukaryota; kingdom Metazoa; phylum Arthropoda; class Insecta; order Diptera; family Syrphidae; genus Microdon; species Microdon myrmicae. The sequence goes on from OZ007496.1 coordinate 109,399,575, forward strand.
TAACGTCGCTCAGTGGGACTCAGCTTCCTTGAAAAGAAACCAAGTGGTTCCGGTCGGCCTTCGATGTCCTGTTCAAGGACGGCTCCGATTGCGGTATCCGATGCGTCGCATTGGATAGAAAGTGCCGCTCCCTCGAGGGGGTATCGGAGTAAGGTGGCATTTGCCAATTGTTCTTTGGACAGTTGAAATGCTCTATCAGAGACTTCTGTCCAATTAATGGGGCGCTTATCATTGCGCTTAGCTCCTTTCAAAAATTCATTTAAGGGAGCTTGAACTTGGGCAGCGTTCTTCAATGTTTGACGATAGAAGTTAAGCATGCCCAGAAATCGACGAAGCTCACTCACGTTAGTAGGTCGAGGATACTTCATGAGGGCCTCCACACGGTCTGGAAGTGGGCGAATGCCCTGGTTGTCAACGACGTAACCCAGATAGGTGATTTGCTCCTTGGCGTATTGACACTTATCTGGGTTGATGACAAGACCGAATTCACGGAGGCGCTCTAGGACCTGACGTAAGTGGCGTTTATGTTCGGCATGGTCTTTGGAGGCGATGAGAATGTCATCAAGATATGCATGGCAGCAATTAAGACCACGTAAAGCCGTGTCGATATAACGTTGGAATGTCTGTGCGGCATTCCTGAGGCCGAAAGTCATCACTTTGAACTCGAAGAGTCCGAAAGTAATGACTGCGGTCTTGGGGATGTCTTCTGGTGCCACCGGAATTTGATGGTATGCCCTGGTGAGATCCAGGGTAGTGAAGACATCGCAACCTCGTAGTTTATATGAAAAATCATAGAGGTGTGCAATAGGGTATCTGTCCGGGACAGTTGCTGCGTTCAACAGCCTGTAATCGCCGCATGGGCGCCACTCACCAGAACGTTTCTTCACTAAGTGGAGTGGGCTTGCCCAGGGACTGTCCGACGGTTGGCAGATACCTAGTTCGATCATGTGCTCGAACTCCGCGCGCGACGCACGTCATTTTTCGGGAGCCAGTCGACGTGGACGCTGGCTCACCGGTGGACCACGTGTTTCTATATGATGAAACACCGTGGCTTTGTGTCGGCGTTGGTTAGGTAGAGGAATTGTTGTACTAACAAATTCCTGTACCATGACTTGAAACGGGTCTGTGCACTCTGTGGCCCTTGAAGTTGCCGCTGGAGATGCCGTCATGGGCAAGGGGGGTGCGGTTGGAGCCACTAGTCTGTTATGGGTCGAATCGACCAACAGATTATGTGCGCCTAATAGGTCGGAACCTATCAGGGGTTCATTCACGTCCGCAATGACGAAACGCCAAGTGATCGGACGACGAAGACCCAGTTGCAGTGCCAGCTTTTTACGTCCGTACGTAAGTATCGGCGTATTATTCGCAGCTGACAATTTAAGTGCGGCAGGCACGCGGTTACGCGGAGCAAACGATCGCGGGAGGACTGAAATATCGGCGCCGGTATCGACAGTAAAAGCGATATTCAGTTTAGAATCCCGGATGGTTAGGCGACTTATCGTATGGGTGCCGGCCGATTGCGCGAGGGGGTCGGTCGGCAAAATTAGTTTAAAGGGCGCCTTTGGGTGGTGGGTGGTTGTGTCCAACCACAAGGCGCCTTGCAATTAAATGCGCAATCACCATATCGTTGGTGATTGGCGCACCAAGGGCGAGTAACGGCATTATCAGTTATATTCGTCCTACTGGTATTGTCGTTACGGGGAGGTCGACTCGGAGCTCGCTGAGAATTGGCCCGGTGAGGGCCATTTTGAGAGATATTGGCCCTCTGAGGGGCAGTTTGAAATGTATTGGTCCTCTGAGGGGCAGTTTGGAAGGAATTCTACCGATTGAGAGGACGGCTCGGCATGGCACGATTCTGGGCGCCTCGAGGATTGTTTCTCACCTCTGCGCGAAATTGACTTATCTCGCGGAGGAGTGATGTTTGGAGCGCCCGAAGGTCGGCAGGAGTTAAATGTGGTGGCGAACTTCCCTGACTAACGTTGGGCCTTGCCTCTGGATTCCTCTGTGGGAAATTGGTTGAGGCTGGCCTTCTGTGATGTAATTGGGTTTGAGAAGGATGATGAACTGGAGCCAATTGAGGGGCTGTAAAAGGCAGATGAAGGTGCCGTGTAGGCGGGGCGGCGTGTTGAGAAACCGCCGCTACCTGGTACGCAGGAAGCTCAGAATACTGATCTGAACTTTCCATAATTGCGTCCGCAATCTTGGATAAATAGTCCAAACTCTGGTTGGGTTGGGCTATAAGTGCCGAACGGGCATGTTGGGGAAGACACCTCAAAAAGTGAGGCCTTATTAGGTCGTCCCCGATCCTGGTCCCCGCTATAGAGCGTAAATGGGTCAGGAAAAGAGATGGTCTCATTCCAGAAAGGTTGGTTACAGCAGATAAGCGTTGTTTCCGCACACTTCCGGGCTGGTTCAGTGCGTCGAGCAAAGCTTGACGCATGTTGCTATAAGCGTTGCGGTCGGCCGACCTAATGATGTGGGCAACATGCGGTCGCTGAGTGCGGTCAAGCACTTTCAAGAGCTCGACTGCACGAAGTTGTTCATCGTGCAAGTCAGAGGCCTGGAAGATGCGGTCTGCTACTGCAAACCAAAGGTCTTGGTCCTCCTCATCGAAGGGGGGGAGCCCTATATTTGAATGACGAGTCCCATTCCCGAGGCTGGAAGCATCGGGGAACTCTTGGGGCTCTGATCGCCTATGAGCTTGTTGAGAGGTACCGGCACGAGTTGGGGGCATTATAATACCAGAATCCACCAATTGGCCGGCACCAGGGGTGTTAGAAGAGGTCGGGAGCGTGTTATCAGAAGCAGGTTGGGATCGATTAACGACACTGGGGGCAACCGGTGGTGCCAGGGGGGTAGGTAGTGCAGGTGGGTCCTGATCGGTATCGAGTTGATCAGCCGGGAAGTCGTGAAATTCAAGGGGCTCGGGTTGTTCCTGGGCCTTTCTGGCCATGGTGTTCCGCGTGTTGACCATTATGGGTAGTGACGCGAAACGGAAATAAAAGGCGTAAGAGGACGCGAAGAAAGATGAAGGGAGGCCGATGAGTCGCAAAGGAATCGCAGGAAGTTGAGAGAACCACGAATGTTCCGAAACAATGGTTTTCACTAGTCAGAATAAGTCGAGCAAAGGTTGGAAGTGGAGTCAAGTGGAGCCAAAAGGGAATCGTGCCGCGTCAAGTGGAGTTGATGGAATCTTGAATATCCCCGAATACGGTTTTATTAATTAAAATGCGTCGAGCGATAGTCGGAGGAGTCGTATGTGCAATTACCGGGAGTTACGTGTTAATCAATACCCTGAAGGGGCTTACAAAATTTATTTTAATTTTGCCTTTATTGCTTGCAGTTTGAGAATACCAATATATTTTCGTTTGTAATTTTTTAATCGATATGGTTCTTTCGATTGGGTTCTTTGTTCAAGTTTTTTAACAGGCAGATGTTTTTATTTAGGGTAAATTCAATTTTATTAACAATACAAGTTCACTTAATTGAAGAATATGTATGTAAATGTAAATATCATGTGAAGAAATTAGGTACATATACTTATTTGCACAAATCTTAAGGATACAATAAAATGAAGACAAAAATAATATTTAAAATATAAAGTTATAAAAATAAAAACTGACATGGAATACAATTAAATGCTGGTGTATTGCCGCGGTTTAAATGTTAATTAGGTCTGTATCTTTTTAATGAAAAACTAAGAAAATTCAAAAGGGAACCATAAGTTGGTTTGTTAGTTGATTTTTTTTTTTTTTTTTTTGGGTGGCTTAGTTGTGTACTTTAATTTCTTACTTTCTGTTGTTTTATTAGTGCAGAATTAAACTTATTGGATTAGATATTTAAAAATACTGGTGTATGTATGCGGACTTGACCCGGAAGGGGCTTACAATTCTGTCGACCATATAACAACTCTTAATAAGTCATTAAAGAGTAGTGTCGTACAAACGATGAAATGAAACAAAAAAAATAATGAAAGTAAAAGGTTTCGCAATTGAAGGATATTATTAATTGTTGTTTACGACTATTTTGTACTAATTTTTCACTCGAATTTCAACTTTAATGTCGTTTTTCCTTTTGCGTATTTATTATTATTATTTTTTTTAAATTTGTTGGACTAAAATCGCTGCTTACAAAAACAAGCAAGTTTTTATTTCGTTAATAATGTAGGTAAACGTTCGCTTTTATATAAAGAGGGGGAAACTTTTGTAACTTTTAGTATCAAAGAGATGTCTTTCTTCACATAACTATACAATATATTTTGATATACGTGACGTGTGTTCTTTTAGTGGTATATATTATAAATAAATGAATAAATATAACGTATATGTATATATCTGTTTATTTGCCCGTTTATTTATAATTAATTTCAGAATTACGGTAGTATTTAATTTTTACGTGTATGCAAAAACCTAATTTGTTTAGAAATTACAAGTCTGTTTAGCTGAGTTAGCTGTGAAAACCAAACTATTGTGCATACCTGTGCGTTGACTAATGTGGCTGCAGTTCCTGGTCCGCAGTGGTGAGTCGTTGGGACGGCGGTTATAGCTGTGTTGATTAAAGGTGTGGTAATTGACGAACGTTGGGGATATTGCACCCTTTAATCTCCTTTTTAATTGTTTAACACTTTTCACACTGAAGTAGGAAAAGCACTGGCACTAATAAGTTATTTGGGAACTGTCACTTGCAGCAAGGTCGTTGTTATTGTAAGATGTGGTGAAGCGAAGATTGTGTGTTCATGTTCACTGACTGCCAGGTCACCAATGTAGGGTGTAATTGTAAGTGCGTCAACGTATGACACTGGTTAACTAAACACCCCGACGTTGTCCGACGAAATCGTTCACTATGGCTGCTCACCCGGTGACACAAAAATAACACACGATCACCAACTTCCGTCAAATAAAACGATGGAGTTGGTTTTCTGTTTATCCTTTATTAACACTTGATAATTAATCTTGCGTCAACAATTCGTTAACTGATGGTGACTATACTAGTGTAGCACAACGTTATGATGCTTACAATATGAATGTTATCATATACTAAAACGAACTTATTAACACTTGATAATTAATCTTGCTTCAACAATTCGTTAACTGATGGGACAAATAACTCAACCCCGGTAACGCGAATCAGGACTCTAGGTTCGTAAGCCTGTACGCACTTCGAATGATGTAATCTGACTGGCCTCCATTCGCCACCATCAGAATGACATCGCAAAGAAAAACCATAAAAGGGGAGGAGCTACACGATCAACTCGAGGCAGTCAATCGTGATTGGACCGGGAAATATGGCATACATTTCGCATGTATGTGTATGCGTCGCATACGATCGTCCGGTGAACGAGGATGGATGCGAGCGTCGTAATTGCATCTCCTGGTAATGGGTATGCAAACATTGCATGGGCCTGCGGCTGTGTACACAATTGATTGTGTAATGCTTGTCGGCAACCGAACCTTTTGGCGTTAAAACAAAACAAACCGAAGATCTGGTCGCCCTAGGAGAGGCCATAAATCAACATTTGGTTGATGGACATGCAATTTCCCAGGTCCGCTGACGGTTGGCGGCCGTTAATAGGGAATTGGTATACCATAAACAATCCTGCAGATATGAATGCGATGTTTAGGTATTGCAAACGAATATAGGGTGCAGCCATTGCCAGTTGTTAAAAGTAAACACTTGATGGCCACATCCAATTCGTTGCTTGTTTGCGGTCCATGATCGGTGGAAACCGATAATAGAAAACCAGCTATTGCTGAAAATGCGGGGAATGTTTGCTTTGCGTCAGCCGAAACCTTGTCGACGGTGGCAAACTGGTGAGACCTGGTAGCCGCACTCTTAGGGGTGACATGGACAAACAAAAACGAGTAAATTGAAACTCCGTGTTGATTTTGTTTCCATGGCATAAGATAATAGGGACGTGATGCACAGGGTGCAATGCATGCCCGAGGGTGAAATTTTCGATGCCACGGCTAGGTGATAATCCTTGCCGTGGACTTAATGTTTTCAGGAATGGATCGTGGAGAAAGGGGTTTGGAAAAACCCCCCAAAGAAAGGTAAGCTGCCTAAAAGGTATTTATCCTTTGGGATAACTGAATTAATTCCAGCAATTTGGTTAGCGGTTAAGGCCGTAGCAAGGTTGTATTATCTTGTTGAAGATTCGACTTCCAGGTAAGTCGCAATGCTGGGAATGGTGGGGATCGAGCGATGCGTGGCTCCTCGGGCCCTGAAAAGCCCCACAGATTCTATTTATTTGGTTATCTTTGTGTTTTATTACGGAGCTTACTACGAGCTTGTGTAGATTTTTTAACTGCAAACGTTTGACATACGGGTTGTTTGCTGGAATTTGTTTGTTCTCAGGCTTCTGCTTTGATGGGAATCTTAGTTCCGCAGTCTTATGTTATGCTGGGGACTCTTTGTTCCTCAGTCTGACGCTTTGCTGGGACTCTTTGTTCCTCAGTCTGGCGCTCTGCTGGGACTCTTTGTTCCTCAGTCTGAAGCTTTGCTAGGACTCTTTGTTCCACAGTCTGAAGCTTTGCTGGGACTCTTTGTTCCTCAGTCTTACGTTTTGCTGGGACTTTTGGTTCCGCAGTCTTGCATTTAGCTGAGATTATCTGTTCCTTCGGCTTACATTTTGCTGAGAGTTCTTGCTCCTCAGGCTTACACTTTGCCGGCGTTGTTTCTTTCTTGGGCTTAGGCACTTTGTTATTAAAAGTAGGGGGATGTAAAAATGTGGAAATGTAGGGAGCTGTTGGGATGGTTGGTTTAGAGACCTTTCTTAAATCATCGGATCCGGCGCGTAGACAAACGGATTTAGATGTAAATTTGTGGATACGATCTTTGATTTCTACTTCCTTTATTTGGAGAGCAGTTAGATCGTCCTGGCTTTGGTTTGTATCCCTACCTTCTAACATGATTTCATATGTGTTTCCCCTAAATTGTTTCTGATTGTTGATTTTTAATAATTGTACGCTGCTTATTTTGTTTAGTTCTCCACTTCTCCAGGCGTTTGCGGTAGAAGTGCGCTGAGTTTTAGGAATAGTTTTGTTAAATGGGGAGCTGTTTTGGTTATTTAATTGCGACGGTCTCTTTTTGCATTCCTCCTGGGAACGGTTAAATTTGCTGCAGTATCTGCATTGGAGGCGTTCAACCTCTGCTTTAATTTGGGGGATGGATTGTAAGGGTTTACTGTTGCGGTAGCATTCCTCAGACGTGTGTCCAGACCTATTACACGATTGGCAAATTATTGGTCGGCTGAAATTCGTATAAGCGGAAAAATTTGCTGAAGTGTTGTCGTTTCTTAATCGAGGGGCCTGCTCGAGAGCGTAATTAATGGCTGCTCTGAGATTTGGGGTACCTCGTGCTTTGATCAAGAGTTTTAGCTTTGGGTCACTAAGTCCGTCTTCGAATGTGTGTAGGGCGAGTTTATTATTTTCCTTGAGGAGATATGTTCGCACCGCAGGTTCGACAGTGGTTCAAATGTGGCGTTGTCCAACAGGTGCAGGAGGTGTGTGAGTCTGTCTCCAAACTCTTTCAAAGAAGAAATAAATATATCACTAATTGTAGAATAGCATTAAGTGCGAAAAAGTGACACTAACGTAAGATTCCGTATATTAAAAAGTAAACACATTGTGATATCATCATAAGTAGAGTTAGGAAACATCATACAGATTTATACATACTTGTTCTATACTTTAATAACCGGCATATACTACAAACCTTGTAGGTACACGGTTTCCGTCTAAATAAAAGATTAACACAGTTATAATTTTAAATAGGAGCGGCAGTGAGAGAAAATCTCTCAGAACTGTGTTGAGTTACTGAATTATACCAGAGTATTCAACAAAAAGTTAAACATACGTGTAAGCCCCTTCTGGGCATAGATATTTGCGATCCTTTTTAGTAATTTAAGCACTAATAATCCGAGTACCGAGCAACGTTCAGCCATTCGACACACACACAGCCACTCAGTACCGCGCGACACCTTTCCGACTCAGCTATCGAGACCAGTTTGCACATGCATCCGCCCTACCCTAGCCCGCTTGACATTTTTTTCTTGGCGACGACAATTGTTACTGCCGTCCTGCGGAGTGGGTTAAAGTTTCTTTCTTGCCTCTGTTTCCTTCTTGCCATCCACCCCATATTTCGTGTGCAGACACCGCGCCCTTATCCAAAGAAGAGCATGGCTCACTCAACAAGAGCAAAAACTGCTCAGTTAGAGCAACAGCAACCGCGCGCGGAATCATCAGCATTCGAGGACGCATCCGGCGCGGAGCAACCTCTACGTTCAAACAGCCGCGACCTACGTTTGCCCCCCTTCGACGAGGATGATGCCGAGCTTTGGTTCGCCATGGCAGAGCGCATCTTTAGGGCTACCGACCTGCACGACGAAGAGCTCCGTGCGGTCGAAGTGATCCGCACGCTAAATCGACGCAAAGGACCATGTCGCGCACATAATCAGGTCATCGGACCCAAGTCCGTATAGCAGCATGAAGGAGGCGCTCCTTAGCGCCCTGAACGAGTCCGAGAGCAGACGACATCAGCGCTTAGCGGCAGAGACCAACTTCACTAATATGAAACCGTCACATTTCCTAACACACCTGCGCGCAATATCGGGGACGGGGATCTCCGATGATGTCCACCCTTATAGCTCAGCCCAACCAGAGTTTGGGTTGGCTGGCAAAAATCGCGGATGCGATAATGAAAAGCGCAGATCCGCGATCCGAGTCTCCTCCCTTCCAGGTGGCAACTATTAACCACCAAGGCATACTGCCTCCACGCCACCAATGCGTTCCCCAGGCGGCTCCGCGAGCCTTCTCATTAGCCACACCCACTCAAACTATCCTGAGCGACGCGTCGCAATTAGTGACACCACTACACGAGCCGATCCACACGCGCGGGCGCCCGGAGGGACCCTCGCGTTTCGAGCTGAACCTTCAGCGTGAAATTAACCAACTGCGCGCGGAGGTGCGAAATGCCACGCGCGCGGTGCTTGACCGACCAACCTACCGACGACCACAGACACAGACTCTCCAGGGACGCGCTGACCCTCCTGGGGGCGCGTTGCCCGCACGCGGAAATGCGCCGACATCCAGCCGCGATACCTCAAGCAGAGCCTTGACACACGCTTGGTGTACCACCGACGTTTCGGGGCAAAAGCCAGAAATTGTAGGTAGCCGTGTGGCTGGAAGGGAGCGGAACCACCACGTTACCCTCAGTTAAACTAGAGTTGCCGGCCGTAGTTAAAGCGCGAACGGTCGGCGCTGCACACATAATGCGCTTGACAATCAGAGATCCACAGACGGATATAAGCTTCACTGTCGATACCGGCGCCGACAGCTCCGTCCTACCCAGATCCTACGCCCCACACAATAGAGTCCCTGGCCGGCTCCAATTGTTCGCCGCGAACAACACGCCTATAGCCACCCACGGACGGAAGTTCTTTAGGCTGAATTTAGGCCTACAGCGCCCCATTTCCTGGCACTTCGTGATTGCCGATGTCAGTGAACCATTAATAGGATAAGACCTATTATCGCGATATAACTTACTGGTGGATACCGCCAACAATAGACTCGTAGCTCATCATGCCTTCACCCGGCCGCCTAGGGAGGCCCACGGACGGAAACGGGGGCTGATGTGCCCGAGGATTCAATTCCCGCACTGTTGGAGGAATTCCTGAACTCAACGATTCCTCTCCCCAGTCAGCAACACATTGAATCGGGAGGATACCATCATATACACACACGCGGCCCGCCGGTTAGTCAGCGCCCACGCCGCCTCGCCCCCGAGAAATTGCGAGCGGCACGCGACGAGTTCAACTTCATGCTCGAACGCAGGATCTGTCAACCCTCAGTTAGCCCGTGGGCTAGCCCGCTCCACCTAGTTAAAACGCGCAGCGGGGAGTGGCGCCCATGTGGAGACTATCGACTGTTGAACGCGGTCACAATTCCTGACAGATACCCCATAGCGCATCTGTACGATTTCTCGTACAAGCTGCGCGGTTGCACTGTTTTCACAACCTTGGATCTTGCCAGGGCATACCACCTAATTCCGGTGGCACACGAAGACATACCAAAAACCGCAGTCATTACCCCTTTCGGGCTCTTTGAGCTCAAGGTGATGACTTTCGGCCTCAGGAATGCTGCACAGACATTCCAGAGGTACATCAATTCAGCACTACGCGGTTTAGATTATTGTTACGCATACATTGACGATATCCTAATAGCTTTGCGAACCCGTGCGGAGCATCACCAACACCTTAGACAGGTGCTCGAGCACCTCCGGCGATTCGGCCTCGTAATAAACCCCCAAAAAGTGCCAATTTGCCAAGGAGCAGGTGACTTACCTGGGATATCACATCAACGGCCAGGGCATTCGTCCGCTTCCAGATAGGGTGGAAGCACTCACCCAGTTCCCCCGCCTCTCCAACGTTCGAGAGTTGCGCCGATTCCTCGGTATGTTGAATTTTTACAGACCCACCTTGCGAAACGCGGCGCAGGTCCAAGCCCCGCTAAATGAGTATTTAAAGGGGACAAAGAAGAATGACAAGCGCCCAATCTCCTGGACGGAAGCTGCTGATGACGCATTCCGTCAGTCCAAGGCGCAGCTCGCGAACGCTACTCTGCTTCGCTACCCTGCGGAGGGCGCACCGTTGGCTATCCAGTGCGACGCGTCGGATGCGGCAATAGGAGCCGTGCTGGAGCAGGAATGTAACGGGAGCTGGGAACCGCTCGGTTTTTTCTCTAGGAAACTTAGTACAACCGAGCGGAAATACAGTACATATGACCGCGAGTTGCTCGCTATTTACAGCGCGGTCAAATATTTTCGCCACATGGTGGAAGGTCGTTCCGTGGTTATCAGAACGGACCACAAACCGTTGACTTACGCCTTCCGGAAGAAGTCCGGAAACGCGTCCCCACACCAGGAAAGGCAATTGTATGTGATAGGTCAGTATACCACCGAGATACAGCACATCTCGGGAGATCGGAATGTTATTGCGGACGCATTATCTTGCATTGATGCTATCCAGCTACGCGCCACTATCGCCGATGCCGACCTGGTTCAAGCACGGTGGGGGGACAGCCAGCTGGGGGCTCTGTTGAGGGCGGACACTGCACTCCGGTTGCGAAAGTTCCCGCTAGGGAACTCTACAGACGAGATATGGTGCGATATCTCTACGGGAACCGATGAAAATTTACTTTGAGCAAATTCGAAATGTATTTTTCATGTTTGAGGATTTCCTTTTTTCAAAAAGAACATTTGAAAAGAATAATACTTTCACAAATTTATGTGTGTCAGCTCTATAAATACGGCTAGGTAATATTGGCATCGATTACTTTAGGTAATGAATGTTCGTTTTGTTCACTAAAGAATTGGCTAATTGCAGAGCCAAGGATTATTTCAGAAGTTTTTGGACCAACATTTTCAGAAAATACCATCGCTTTCTCATTTTGTTCAGTTTTAGATTTAATTACCCGAGAATACAACGGGAGTAAAATGTCCACAAAATAATTTTGACATTTCAGTTTGGCTACTCTTATAAGTCCAATATTACATACATTTTAGTTGAGCCATTCAAAATAGAGTTATTCTTAGTGGCAACAAAAAGCTAACGAACTTACTTCTTAATATTTAATATACAGCATAATCCTCTTAACCTACTATAAACTTTTTAGTTCATCTCTGATTTTATATAGTCCCTATGAGTTTATATTTGGCTGGCAGACAGACTCCCCAGAGTGCAACTGTGGGATTATATCTTCAAATTGTTTTGAAAAACACCACCAACATTGCTTCGAAGACCCACCTAAACGTATATTATGGGAACGCACAATCTCAAGAGCACGAGGAAGTTTTGCGTCTTTTATCTTCTCCAGTTCACTATGAATCAACAATATCAGGGACCAAGGACGTGGACACTTAATCCAACCCATTTTTAAATGTACTGATCTACTCTTCTGCTGATGTAGGACTTTTATTTTAAAGAATCAGCGAATGTAGGATTACTCTTGCAAAGATACGAGAAAGTTATCTGTGGTGTTTTTACTCACGTTGCTTCACTTTATGAGAGACAACACTTTATAAAGAGCCACCTTATGCCTATATATTCATAACATTAACAAGATAATGGAATTTTAAAAAATCGAAATATTTTTAACATACAGCGATGGTCCCCATTCATATTAAATATATTCATCGACTTAATTAAACTAATTTAACTTTTACAGTGTATATCGCAGTTATACCGGAAAATCTAGGTAAGAAATATTGATATTCGGGGGTCACCTGTTTATAATCCACTGAGGGGGAAAAAGCAAATTTGTTAGCCCAAGTGGTGCTTCAATACAGTGTCCTTAATTAACACGCGCCAGGTAGTCTGGTTCGTGTTAGCATCTGCGTTAAAATTTCGTACAAAGGCTGAATTAAAAGTCGGTCCTGGGTAAATAGAATCTGTGCAGCTGACGTAAAGTGATTATTTATTCATGGCCATGAGAGAGTCAGGGGACGAGATAAATTAGTTTGAGTCCGCTGGGTAATTATCTTCTGATGATATCCGAAGCAGCTTCAAAAATTCAAGTTATTAAGCAAGTTTTTTCGGAAATGTCTGTGAGTTTGATGAATATTGTTCTTTTTTATGTTTGGTTGCTAAATTTGTAGCGAAAATTGCGGTAGTAGGAGTGGATGTCAGTTTGTAGCGATGGTCGGATTTGTCACTTTCAAATGGTTTTTTTAACTGAAACTTATTTGTGTCGGTGATGGAATATGAATCTGGGAAGAGCAAGTTCATATTCCAATTAATCCTTCGAATATGGTAGAATAAGTCACATCTTTAGAATAACACATTCATTCCATACCCGAATTTACATATATGCATTTTTGTATGAATAAAATCAAAAAATTTGTTAGAAATGGATTTTAAGACTGACATCGATACCCGTGAGTATTTTTATGATCGGAATCTACTAGCTGTCAATTTTGCAGTTTACTCAACGGTGCTTGACATCACCTTAGCTCCAGCGCTACTCTAGCACACAAATATTAAGGGGGTATTCTGGTCTAGACACTCGAATTTAACGCAATTTTTGAAGTGTTGTAAAAAAAAACAGTCAATATTTTTAGTATTCATTTTTTTATAGGATGTTTATTAATATTTCAAGAATACACTAAAAAAAATTGAAAGTAAAATATTCAAAATTCAAAAAGTTAGCAGCTGATGAAGTGGGGAATCTCAACATTTTGGCACGCGACCATACCCACGATTCAACCCTCCTAGCAATCTGAAAAAAAAAAAAGATTATTAATTTACGGAAATGCCTCTGTGGGGGAGGGATTGTGTGCCAACGTATGGCTCGGGTTCACTACATTCCCACCGAACTGAGTCCGGGAAACTCCCACCGAAACTGCTAAATGAGACACTGCTCGCAGCCGAGGGAAGGTTAAAACCAGAAACAAATGATCGCCCAACGAAGAATAAGTAAGATGAGAAACACAGTTTTCGTAGCAAATGGTTCTTTATTCAACTGGGTTTTATTCTAGTCTTTCTTAATACTGCCGCTTATTCAGTAGGTTGCAGTGCGCAACTTTGCACAATCGTGAAATTAGCCGTAAATCTGCAAAGACACTCGGCACAATGGTTTCTTAATTAAATCGTACTTCACTTCAGTTCATTTTAGTTTTAGTCTATCCGGTGGTTGAAATCGTACAATTTTGGCAATCGTAACATTAGGCGTGAACCTATGGGGATATATAGTCTTAGTAGGCGAATGCGGCTGCAGTACGTGTCGTTGCTTCGATGTTTATAACCGGTGTTGTGTCCAAATGATATCGGTGACCGTTTGATAGCTCGTTTGTCAGGTTGCATGTTCTTTTTCACTTGGTAGGTCAACAATTATGGCATTCGTGTGCGTCTTGGTAGGGTGCCGGTCCGACACAGGTTCACCAGGACGTCCCAATCTCGATATCGTCAGGGTAAACTGGTTTACCACTATCTTGCAGGTCCGGAAAACAATCGGTCTCGTGGTTAGATATTTTTATTCTTTTAACTAAAACTTATTTAATCGGTACAAATGGTAATTATTGAACTTAAAGTAACAGTATATATTCTTATGAATGTAATGTACACAGTATATTTACTGAATTTACTTATACAGTATTTAAAGTGTTATGTGTAATAACATTTAATTAGTTAAACTTACGCTGGTATCTAAAGTTTTATATATAATCGTATTTATGCTTTAAATGTACAGTATTTCATGAATTAACTTACACTGGTATTTAAAGTATTAAATATAAAAGCACTTAATGAATTAAACTTACACTGGAATTTAAAGTACTCTTTAATAGTATTTAAGATTTAAATGTACAGTATTTCAAGAATTAAACTTACACTGGAATTTAAAGTTTTATATATAATCGTATTTATGCTTTAAATGTACAGTATTTCATGAATTAACTTGCACTGGTATTTAGAGTATTAAATATAATAGCACTTACTGAATTAAATTTACACTGGAATTTAAAGTATTCTATAATAGTATTTAAGTTATAAATGTACAGTATTTCAAGAATTAAACTTACACGGGTATTTAAAGTATTACATGTAATACGAGGGTTGCCTCTTATGTTTCGGGATTTGGCAACCCTAGTGTTGCAATCCGGCAATTGACAGCTCTGTCGTAAAGTTGGACATTTTTGAGGTTATACGCACTCAGAACGTTTTGACATACGAGCGCTATTGTGTTGTTTACAGTAACTTAAAAGATTCATGTCGGCCCAAAAATGGAATGAAATCGTCAACATTTTCGTGCGATTATTTTTTACAACTTTCGGCGTGGATTAACTCAGCAACAGTGCATGGATGAACTTAATTCAATTTTTGGCGATGAAGCTGCATCAGGGACCAGAGTTTATCGATGGTATGGTGAATTCAATCGTGGTCGTAGTTCACTCCAAGATGAATTTCGTAAAGGTCGTCCAAAATCAGTTGTTGTTTCGAAAACCATTGATGCTGTGCGCGAACTGATATTGGAAGATCGTCATGTGATCTATCGTGAGATTGAGACAACCTTAGGCGTTAGTGGGACCAGCATACATTCAATATTGCATAAACATTTGACTGTCAAAAAAATTTGTTCGCGTTGGATCCCACACAATTTGTCAATCGGCCAAAAAAAGGCTCGTGTTAATTGGTCGAAAGAAATGCTCAAAAAATACGGTCGCGGTGCTTCGAAACACGTCTATGACATCGTGACAGGTGATGAATCGTGGATTTACGCGAAAGTAAACAGCAGTCGACTGTCTGGCTGTTTCAAGATGAGCCAAATCCAACAAAAGTTGTTCGCGCACGAAGCACTTCCAAGCAAATGGTCGACTGTTTTTTCGGAAAAACTGGACATGTCGCAACCGTACCACTGGAACAACGCAGAACAGTCAATTCTGAGTGGTACACAACCATTTGTTTGCCAGTTGTCTTCCAAGAAATCAGGAAAACCAACCACCGAAGACGGATCACTCTTCACCACGACAATGCGAGCTCTCACACATCGGCTGCGACAACTGCATTTTTGAGCACCCAAAACATCGATTTGATGGGTCATCCGCCGTATAGTCCTGACTTGGCACCGAATGACTTCTTTTTATTCCCCTACGTAAAAAACAAACTGAGAGGTCAACGTTTTTCGACACCTGAAGAAGCGATTGCTGCATTCAGAATGCATGTGTTGGAGATACCTCAATCAGAGTGGCAAAAGTGCTTCGACAATTGGTTCAAACGCATGCAAAAGTGTATAGATCTTCATTGGGAATATTTTGAAAAACAATAAAGTGATTTTCGATGATCAATATTTGTTTTTGTTCTCTAATCCCGAAATATAAAAGGCAACCCTCGTAATATTTACTGGATTGATCTGGTATTTAATACATTATATGTAATAACATTCACAGTATTCCAATTATTATATGTCATAATATTTAGTGGCTTAATCTGGTATTTAACATATTATATGTGCACTGTTTTCAAGGTATTCGGTATCACCATATTCACTGCATTTACTGATTGTGGTGTAAACTGTATTAAAAGCATTTACGTTACCGACTCAGTGCATTTACTGATTGTGGTGTAAACTGTATTAAAAGCATTTACGTTACCGACTCAGTGCATTTACTGATTGTGGGGCAAACTGTATTAAACGTATTTAATGTTACCGAAATCAGTGCCTTTACTTTTCTTGACCACAGCGGGTACACAGTCCTTTTTTTGGAGAACGGAACGCCTGAGCTCCTTGACAATAACCAGCATACTGTATTAATTAACGTGAGGGCACGACTTGCCCTGACGGAATCCAAGGCGCGATTAACTATCGCCACCGAAGCGATAGAATACCAAAATTCCATCCATCGCCTCGATGATCATATTTGGTAATTTTCCTTTTCTCATTGGTGTACCACCAAATGTGTGTGTATTTACACTGGCGAGTTCTCAATGCCTTTTTGCTGCCAGGTGCGAGTTTCCATTTCGTGTGGCTTGATTTAGCGACCGATGTGGGCATGCATGAAAGAACCAAAAGGAAGAAATATCTCTTGTGGCATTGTAGCCGACTTAGGAGACATTTCGTTGGTAGGAACTAATGTAATGTTGGTTGCTAGATGTGCGACCAATTTGCCCTTCCTATAGAAACGCTTGTGTTGCTGATGGTGTTTTACTTCAGCGCAGTTAAGGATTGCAGCGGTGGTTGGTCGTTATGGGCAGGTAAGTCATGCTTTTCGGTTTCTATATGCCCATGTAGGGAATGTCTGTTATTGCTGATATAATTTTTGTATCAGCAGACATTGTGCTTTACAGGTTTTTCGTGGTTATAGGAATAACCAATGCAGGTAAGTATTTGCTTTATTGAAACAGGACGCTTATGAAAAGGGGTTACCTGGTGGTAGATGGGCAGGTAAGTAGTGGCGTTCGCATGAACCGCCACCAACCTACGAAGGACACTCGTCGCCGCGTGCAACTCTTATGAACAATCACACTACTGAAACGTCAACTGTTCGCCTCGGACTCTATTGTTTTAAAGCGGTGTAAAGGGGGACGTGCGGGCTCCTCGATAGTATAGTGGTTAGTATACCCGCCTGTCACGCGGGAGACCGGGGTTCGATTCCCCGTCGGGGAGCCTCTGGCGCAAGACTAATGACCTTGCCCGGAAAAAAAAAATTCATTATGGAAAATTTAACAAGCCTCAGGACTTGCTAAATAAGGCCAAGATCGGCGCCCGGTTGTAGCGCCAATGATGATGATGATGATGAAAGGGGGGCGTGCACTCCATGGCGGTTGGACAATGACTGACTAATGAAAGCAAAAGTTCATCGTGTCCTGGCAGTGGCGTTATAAACTCACTGCCACTTACGAGGAATTTCGAGATGCTTGCATAAGAATTCAGTTCCAGCGAATCCTCGCCGTATAAGCCGAGTTGTATTCGTTGGTTGTGAATACCGGGAAATTGAAATTGCTTGGGTGCAAGCAAGGGATATCGTTTAGATAAGATATTAACCGAAGTAATTTCGGGGAAATGTATGCAGCTTGGTATAGTTGGTGGTGATGGTTAATGTTCCGTTATGGATTTGAATATGCGTTTCGTTACAGCATATGAATCTCGGAGAAATTAAGATTGCTTGGTCGCAAGGAGGGAATATGGTTTAGATAAAGAATTGACCGAAGCAATTTTGGGAAAAATTATATGTGGGTGGTGTAAGAGATGATTTAGAATATATTCTATTGAATTGTATTCTGTTGGGAGTTTTGGGAAATGCCTTTCGTTGCAGATTGGGAGATGGATTCTTGCAAGTTCGGGATGGATGCGCTTGTAGATTGGGACTTGCTTTTGCATGTTTTGAAATGGGTTACAGGTTAGGGTAACGTGACGCGCTGTTAGCGGTCTAGATTGGTTAGAATTGTGGGTAGCTTCTCCGTGTGATATAGAGAACCCCCACACCTCTATCGTTGGAACTAAAAAAAGTTGAAAAAAAGTTTATTTTTAACAAAATGGCGGCTGCTTGAAAAAAAAATATTTTTGTACCACTTTTTTTTAGTTTTTAAAAATAGTTAACATTGAAATTTGGGGATGAGGATAGTTCATGCAATAGAAAAGCCTATAAAGAAGACATGTACTAAATTTGAAGTATATCGGTTCACTAGAACTTGAAAAATCGTGGGTATTGTTTTAAAAAAGACAGTTTAGAGAAAAACGCGTTCAAAAATGTTAGGGTATACTAGCTTCTAGTGACATAATGTTGCTAAAGCAGTTGTAACTTCGCCAATTATTGGGATTTTAAAATTTCCTTTGGACAGCATATTCTTAAAAGTATAAACTATAAGAAAATATAAAGAGAAAAAAATCGATTTTTTCAGAATTATAGACCAGAATACCCCCTTAACTAAAATGTGCTGAGTTGATTCAACACAAATAAATAGTTCTTGTGAAAACTGTAGTGATGATTTTCGAGCACTTTATTAAGATGATGTTTTCTTCGGTAACTAACGCAGTCTCAGATGATTTTCAACTTACTTATTTACAGCCCTTTTGCACGCTTTATACTACACAGATCCTTTTGTTCTCAATATTACTATTACTATTAAGTAGAGTCCTAATAGCATTTTTCTAACATTTTCTACTTGGAACGCGAGATTTCGAGGAAACTCTTTGGTTGTTTGTTTCTATACTATAAAAAGCACCTGATTTAAGCGAATGTGTTTGGCTGCTTACAACAAACTAGTTGGCAGATGGCTATTAAACTCTACATTAAAGTAGATGGCGCTTGCATCAACACACGAAGGAAAAACACTTTTTTACAGCCATTAACGCTGGTCGTTTGATTTTGTACCAAAAAGGATAGCTTCCGGTTCTTCCTTTTGGACCTGGGTGTGCTATAGGGTTTGTCCACACTAAATTCAAGGTCATCGAACTTTAGCTCTTGCAGTATTTTCAAAAGAGTCTCTGGTTCAGCTTTAAGGTCGACGCCCTTTAATAGAATTGTAATATTTTTAAGTTCTTTCGGGGTGTAAGAAACAAATTGCGCTGTGGCCCTTTTCAAAACATTTTTAATTTTAACATGTCACCAACGTTATATGTTTGAATGACGTGCCTATTATCTCCCAGTCTTTTCATCATGAAGTTATTTCTTCCTACAGCCAACTTACACAGACTTACCAATTATTTACAATCGATGGCTACCGTGTTGATTGGTGGCATTTTATGTTTTTTTTTTTGCTGGTTTGCTGCTATTGTCCTTTCGGCTGATGTGCTTGTGGCGGTTCCGCCAAACCCCACTGTCTACTTACCCGAAGATCCCCCGTAACTACAACCCAACCTTCATAGTTTTCTGCTAATGCAATCGCAATAGCACCTGTAAATGCTTCACCCATTAAGTTCATCAAATGTATTTAGCTAAAAGCTCCTGGAAGAGAAGTCTTACCTCATTCATTTATTCGAATCCAAAATTCCCTATAAGAATTCTGTTCCAAACACCATAAATCCCAGTCACCAGCATACCTGAAACATTTCCCTTCTCAAGGCAATTAATGCTTTCAACGCATTATCTAGGAATTCTTGTAAAGAATTTCTTCTACAAGGGCATTCATGCATGGATCAATGCATCTCTACATTAGAACATAA
The DNA here is from genome assembly GCA_963931805.1 of Microdon myrmicae. Taxonomy (NCBI): domain Eukaryota; kingdom Metazoa; phylum Arthropoda; class Insecta; order Diptera; family Syrphidae; genus Microdon; species Microdon myrmicae. Next base: position 109,419,227 of record OZ007496.1, read on the forward strand.
TTCTTGTATAGTGTAAATACTCACACTAGAATACGGCCATTGAGTTGCCTTAGATGCCATATACAATTGGCATAGATGTTATACAAACCATCATTGTGTAACCATCTAAATTGCTTCGCAATGACTTGCAGCTATTGATACAGCTGCAAGCACTTTACCCCGAACGGCTCCTTTGTTTGAATCCCCAAACAATCATCAACTCCACGCATAGCCGCCGGATTGAATTCAATAGCATCAACAAATGCAAATAAAGATTCCGTTTCTTTACAACGACCAAAGATACAATACAAATTGTATTATCCCAACTGATGTATCCCAAATGCATTTCACACCTAATAAGTGGCAGCTTATTTATTTAGCTGACCCTCATTACAGGCCGATGCCTTAAGGTCGCTGCTCCCTTTGTTCTTTTTCCCTCGTTTCAGGTTTCGTTTATCCTTTGGTGAAATACATCGATAAACACCGTGATCTGTACGATCACCCATAAATGCATACACCATGATCTTCATTACGAGATCTGGTTTTCCATTCCACAAAGAGAGACTTTACGTTTCTCTGGTGGTAAGTAAAAACATATCCTTAGAGGAGAGGATATTCACCACCACCGAATCGAGAGTGAAACAAGATCCAGATTCCAACCCTTGATTGAGTCGTTTTACACCCATCGACCGAGCAGGTCGCTACCGCCCCCGCTCCCCGGTGCGTACGGCGACGCGAATATACCCCGGGGTCGTTATTTTAGTGTCGAGTCAAAATGCATACCCCGTCGTGTCGAGTAAGCGCGCGTTTAATTAAAAGTAGTGTTTTTATTCAAATAAATCGTCTGTCAAAACTATATTGCAAAACAATAAAAAAAAAAACAATTTACAACAAAGCCTGTGCTCAGTGCGTTTTATTTTTCGGTGACTTCCATCGGCGTGTTTTCGCTTGCTTCTGGGTGACAATTTCCAGTTTACTTTTCAGCGGCACTTTGTCTTTGTGGTGCTGGTGGAAAGAAGTGAATCTAGTGCCCGTGTCTGACACATACTTCTTCCCCACATGCTTCCTTTTGTTCATTTGGACTTGGTTCTGCGTTTGAATTTTGTTGCTGATGTTGGCCTTCTTTTGTCTTCGGCTTTTCTTGTTTGTTTTTTTCTTTTTCCTTCTTTCCTCTTGTCGGTCTTTTGCTATAGCTTGTTTCGCTTGTAACTCATTTATTTCTTCTTCTTCTTCCTCATATTCAAAAGGAGCCAGAAAAGCGATTGTGTTGTGAGAAAAATAGGCGGCCAGTAGCGCGATGCTTCAATGCTTCGCTTTTCATCCGCCGTTTCATCGTATGTTCAAATCACTGTCCTCACCATCCTTGCTTAACGCAATAACCCGACGTAGTCTGTATACACACAACACAGAATCTCCCATAGGTAAACAGAACCTTACTACTCGAGCACAACTTCCGCAAAGATCACCGGCACACTCGCTTGCTCCGACCTCCTCTCGCTCGCTCGTTCCTCGCTCCGTCTTTCGCACACGAGGTTGATCGCAACAGAGTAGCTGAGGAGGGAGTAGGCGCCGTTTCTAACAGGTACACATACAATACACAAGCAAATAGTGAAGAAAACCGAAAGGAAATTTGATTAAGCAAAGCATCAGAGCCGTATACGGAGCGATAACATAACACTTCAACACCAGCTGAGTGTACATGAGTTTAGAAATCGAATTCATACACGCGGCAGTGGCCCGATGCGTTGAGTTGTGCTTCTATCTTTTAGTGATTCTAACTGTGATAGCGTCGGTTCGATTCACACGCTCTTCACTATCGTCGCAAACGCTATCGGCCCAATTTCATTACTTCGGCACTATTTCTTTTAAATTTCCTTTAACTCGAATTCGCATAACATAACTTGGTTATGTATTCTTTGTATGACCACTGCTATTATCGCTTTTCACAAAACAAAACCTGGCACGTGTTACGGCTCCAACGCCGTGCTTCCTCTTTCGATGGAAGAGCGTGGAGGTTATTATAATTATTAATAATTAAGGGGTTATTAAATAATTAAACTTTTCTTTATTTAAATATTTTGTTTTATTTTTATTTTATCGAACTCAGCTATCTCAAGCTGAGCTCTCTTCTTTCTATTTTTTTCATATAAATTTAATTGTTTATATAGAACATTTTGTTCTAACTGACTGTGGCGTATAAACTGAACAAAACAATCTAGAAGTCTCTGTGACTTAGAATTTTGAATAAACTTTGAACGAAAATCAAAGTGGCCATGTTTTGAAATGAAAAATGTGCTTGTTATGAAAAGGGGCATATTTATGAAATGTGCTGTAAGTGACTGGATATAGAATATTGTGTCTGTTTATTTATGAAATGTGCTGTAAGTGACTGGATATAGAATATTGTGTCTGTTTATTTATGAATTGTATTAACTGAGAATGTAGGATATGTGAGGATGTAGTTTTAAGGGTTGTGTTTGAAAGGACATGAGTTAGTGTTAAAGCGAATAAGGGTAGTATTCTGGAATACAACACACGAAATCAAAATATATTGTCTTATTCAGTATTTTGTCAACCTGCTTCACTTTTAAGGCCGTCCCGTTGAAAGATTCGTTAACTATCGTTTATCGATAGTCGACAGGTCTACACCGGATGGTTGTCAATTTGGTAGTGATATGTATGTTAGCAAATTCATATATGTGTTAATAAACGAACAATTAGATAAGGAAGTAAATAAAGTTAAAATAACGAATAAAAAAGAAAAAAAAATAAATAAATAAAACTGAAGTGAATAGAACTGAAAGATAAGAAGCATTTCTTCAAATGGTCATCACCGAAAAGAAAACATTTTAAATCCCACGAATGCATTCGAAATTTTAGTTCATTTCATGCACCACTTATAAACACGCCATTTTTAATTTCACATTAGAATTAGAAATTAAATAAGAAACTTTAAGATTCACAATTTAAATACAAAACAGTTAATATTTTAGATCGATTTAAATGAAAAATATTTATCGTACAATGGTGGCACAAAACGACGAGTTCGCGTGGCTAGCCGACAAGGTTTCCCGAAGATAACAATAAAAACCGACTTTATAACATTTTCTGGGATGTTCTGAACTTGATTCGGTTATTTTCCCCCACTGATTAATGTATCTTAAAGTCACTACATTCGGAAAGAAGGAATTTAGTGATTCAAACTCAATCAAAATAAGTCAAACCACGAATCCTTAGTAATAGCATTATTCCTCTCCTAAGAATAATAATAATTATGTGAAGGAAACGTTTCGCAAGGAAAAAATAAATACCCTGTATTCAAAAGATTTAAACAAGTAATCAAGAGAAACAAAATACTGAGGCTAGAAAATAAGTAGAGGGCAGACAATAAAAATATGAAAAAAAAATGTAAAAATAAATTTTCAATTCAATTCAATTTTATTAGGTAGATAATTAAATTAAAAATTAAATTAAAAATTAAATTAAAAATTAAATAATGGCATATTTTACAACTAGTATTTAGGAGATTTAGGATAGCAATTCCTTTATAACTATAATCTTAAATCTATATAATGACAATAGCATAATTTTAATGAATAACAAATAATAAATTAAGGGAAATCTGCAATAAAAAAAGCCCTTTTTGAATCTTAAGACTAATATTGCACGGGTTTTCGGTTATTTTATATAGTAATGACCTCGATATAATTTTCATAGACAGAGTACATATGTAGTGATTTAGGATAACGCAAGACGGGAAACGAGAACATTGTCAGAAAAAGAACAATTGACGAAGAAGTTTCTATTGATTTTGACAATAAGGAACTCTGCCGGTTTAACGTTAACGTTTTCATGTAGTTCATGTGTCGAATAATGTCATGGAAAATTCAGCAACATTTTCAATATTTTATTTTGACACCTTTGCAATTTTATTTTGTGTGTGCGAGCACAGTTACACCATACAGGGGCCCCGTACAGGAGTATCGCTTGAAAAATGGTTTTAAATATTATAATTTTATTTTCGATGTTAAACTCTGAGTTTCTACACACTAATGGTTACATAACTCTTACCACTTTGTTTATTTTGTCTATTCTGGTAGTGATGTGTTTTTGATTTTTCCGTCGAAAACTTCAACCTCGATGTCTCCAGATCCCACAGCTGCGATCGTTTTGCCATCACCAACTCGAACAGATTTTGGCTGCTGAAAATGGACGAAATTTGAAAACCATTGGCGCCGATGAGACATGTGGTCCGTAGCACCAGAGTCGAGGTACCAGATGCTGGAACAATCCAGGTTGTCCGAACCGAGAGTCAAAGCACTGATCAGCGTGTCGTTTTTCCTGTTTAAGTGGCCCTCCCTTTCTGCCTTTCTCTCATTGGCTGCTTTTCTCTTGAAACAGTCTTGCTTCCAGTGGCCCGGCTTCTTGCAATAATGACAGGATTTTGAGGATTTCTGCTCGAAGTTCTTTTGTCGTGACTTCCCAGCTATAAAAGCCACGTTGTCGCTTGCATTTGCAGGCTCTAGCCTGGATTCTTCGACTGAGAGTCTGGAAATAAGGTTGGTAAGATTTATCTCATCGGGCTGTGTTGATTCCCATGCACTGATGAAATGTTTGAAGGTGGAGGGAAGAGTCATTAAAATTTTTGTGATTATCTGCTGATCAGAAATTTTCTCACCCATAAGCTTCAATCGATGTGCAAGGTTTTCCAACTTGGCAACGTGCGTAACAATATTGTGAGCTGGGTCTTTCTGAACACTGTACCATTGTTGAAGTAGCATGTGAATACTGGTCTGTGGCTTTTGTTCATAAACGGATGAAAGTTTGTCCCACATTTCCTTGGAAGTCGTGCAGTTGATGATGTGAAGTAGCGGTTCCTCGTCGACTGATGTGGCGCTAGTACGCTGTCCAAAAGTGTCCAGTTTTGTCCATGAGGCACGTGCTGTTCGATGAGCTTCGGTTATGTTTTCCTCTGGAAATTCCTTTTGTCCGCTGACGGAGTCCCATGCTCCACTAGAGAGTAGAACGATGCATACCTGGAACTTCCACGTACTCCAGTTCTCAATGCCTTTGAGTTTGGTTATCCTTATTGATTCGTTCTCCATCGTGGTGTTGTAAAATTTCGCTGTTGCACAAGGGCGGACTTACAACACAAGATTTTAAGCGAAAAGAATTTAAACAACACAAAAATATTTATCGTTCTGCGAACCTGGGCCCATAACCTCTTGAGCAGGCAGGGTGAACAGAGTCTTAATTCAACCACCATCCAGTGTGCACACGTGGATTGTAGTGTCTTCTTTCTCCCGAGAGAGGGGTACCTGTTGCTCATTAGAAGTCGTACACGACGTACTAGACTTGGTATATGGACTCATCTTATGGCTATTGAACGAGCATCAATACAACCGTTAATAAATCGCTAAACCGTGTAGTGAACAGTTTAAAGCTAACATATACATTATATCGAAAGAAAACGTAAAATCAGTGAAATAGTGCAAAATGCATATCACTTAAATCGAACAGAAATATTAAGACACGTGGAAACCAGCTTCAACAAAAAACTAACAATTCTTTTCTATCTAATTAGTTAATTTAAATTATAGAGATAAGTTCGAAGCTTGACAAACAATATTTAGCCACTCTGTTAGTGCAAGCGGTAGTGCGTGGATTCGCCAGGGGTCCGTCGTTGGCCGAGTGACGCCGGTATCGACGCAGCGCGAAAACCAGTCACCCTTGACTTAATTGTCTCTTTTTTGATTCTATGCCTACATAAAGAACAAAAAAAAAAAAAAATAATAATAATAAAAAGAAAAAGAAAGAAAAAGGAAAAACAAATAGAGTACAATATCAACAAGCAACAAATCACCGTTGGTTGCAGAAGCTCAAATAATGGGTAAACAAACAAAAACGGCGATATTGAAAACAAAGGCAGCCATAACGAAGCGGCCAACAACACACTTGGCACGCAACAAAGGCGCCAAACGTGTCTGGAACGAATATAAAAAAGAAGAAGCTGAAGAATTTTCGCCTGCTCCAAAGGTAAAAATTCTACACAACTCTTTCGCCCAGCTCGCCTCGACCGAATCGGAAGACGAAGAAGAGGAAATCAGAGACGCAGAAGCTACACTAGCGTCTCTGAAAGAGCAGATAATGGAACGAAGAAAGCAGCGGAAAATTAACGACGAGTTGCATTCACAACAACGACAACAACAGGAAAAGACAGAACAAAACGTGAAACAGCTAGCAGCACAGCCAACAGCACAGACAGCAGCACAATCAGCAAGCGCCAACCAGCAGCAACAAAAAAAAAAACAACAAAACAACAAAAACACAAGGATGCCTCCTATCAACACCACTGATGTTAAAACGAATGAATTGGTAAGTCTTTGCAAAGCAGCTGTAGGTAAGAATAACCTTTTCATAAAAAGATTATCGGGGAATAGGCATGCCATTCAATCGGAAGCTGATACCGATTTTGAGAAAATCAAAACAGCGCTGAAGATAACCTCCGTGGAATTATTCTCGTTCACCCCGAAATCTATTAAAAATCAGACAGTTCTGTTAAAAGGCGTTGACCCGGAAACAGAACCAGGACTTTTACTGCGAAAATTGCAGAAGTTCAATACTGTCGACCTACAGTTTGCCTCGGTAAAAGCGTTTACTACACGTAAATCAAAAAGGGAAAATAGGAAACTACCCTTCTTTTTGGTTCAGCTAACTCCCAATAGTAAGATTGGGGGCTACGAAAGATTACCGTAGTGAACCACCAAATTGTTACTTGGGACAAACTAAGAAAAGGGAGAGACGTTCTACAATGTGTACGATGCCAAAGATTCGGTCATGCAGCGGCGAACTGTGAAATGGAACCACGTTGCGTCAAATGTGGGAAAGATCACGGTTCAGCTGAGTGCCCATTGGGAAAGGAAATGGTGGAAGATTTAACCCTCTTGAAATGTGTAGTATGTAGGGGCGAAGGTCACCCTGCTAACTATAGAGGGTGTCCTAAATTCCGTGAAATACGAACGAAAGCCGAGTCACGGCAAAGCAAATTGGAGCGCCCGACAATTGGTGGACAACCTACACGGACCGTAATACCTCAGATGTCGTACGCTCAAATAACTTCTGGAACAGAGAAGATTGCCCTACCAAAGATAGCACCATCGACACAGACTCGTATGGAGCCCGAATCTCCTGTTTCACTTAATGATGTGTTCTCACTCTTGTTTCCCTACAAAAGCAGTTGATAGAGATACAGAAGCAAACAAACGAGCACGGAAGACGACTAGACTAGATCTATTCGAACCCTTCCATCACCATTCAATTTCAGTCAATATAAACACCATAATGACCGAAAAGATTAAGGTGGTCACGGTAAATGTAAATTCATTGATCAGAATAGAGAGAAGAGCCACTCGATTCAAACTGTTGCAAGACGAGAACCCTGACGTGCTTTTGGCCAGCGAAACCAAGCTAACCCAGAAGCATAAATTACGGCACATGAATTATAATATCATTCGGAGGGATAGACCAAACTCAACCCTAGAGGGTAGAGTCGCATTATTTATAAGGAAAGGACTGAAACATAAAGTCTTATACAGCGGAGAAGTACGCAGGTTCCAGGTGCTTGAGGCCTGTGTCGTACATATACCCCTTTAGCAAGGAAGGGGAATGTACGTGATATCAGTCTATGCATCTGAAGCGCACCAACAAAATACCTTCATTGCGGAGCTCGACAGTCTTTTCCGCTGCTTGCAACTTCACCTGGCGGGGAACTATTACATCATAGGTGGCGATTTGAACGCCAAACATAGGGATTGGGGAAATAATAGACCCAACACCAGGGGAAACCAACTAGCTAGCTGGTTAGACCAACATCAACGTTGAGTATAAAACCGACTTGTTGGCCACGGAGTATCCATCATTTCCCAGAGGTGGATCTTTTTTAGACATATTGCTTATCGACTCACGGCTAATACTTACAAATACGAACACACAAAACAAAAACTGCCTCCGAACGATTGAGTATGACAGTGACCATCGTGCGTTCAGCGCTGTGGTAAATCTCCCTAGCGAGGTTACGGAACTGGATGAATGCATGATTCCGCTACAGCTACAGGGGAGTACGGTGGCAGCGCTTCACCAGAACCCTAACCCGAGAAATAAGCTCTAACATCATCACACCGCCCGCAAATAGGAACCTGTCTAACAATGAAATCGACCACTACACACAACTAATGGACGAAACAATAAAACGGACAATGGACAAAACGATACCAAAAACCGCACCTACCGATTACGTTAGCATACACCGAAACGCAACAATAGACGCGCTGCATAAGAAAAAAAGCAGGCTTCTTTCTAAACTAAAACTACTGTACAAACGTTTCACAGACAGACACGACCAGGAGATAATATCACTGAAGTCTAGATTAAAAAACCTCCAACAGTTAATAAAAGCTAAGTATAACATAGGGTAGCAATAAATTCATATTGGGACAACAGAATTTGGGCTGCAAAACCCAATAACCCGAGTATGTTCCCACAGATAAATAAAATATTCAGGAGGAATAATCAAAACGATATTCAGTGTCTCCATATAAGACGCACGGACAAAAACAAGCAAATGCTGGAAAATATAGGCATCGATGCGGAAAACGCGATCCTAAACGATGAAGAATTTGTGATCGAAGATCCTTTGGAAAAAGTTAACACTATGGGAGCTGTCTTCCAGGATATTTACAAGGTGAATGAAACACTTCACCATAACCACGACCTGGAAAATAGAGCTTTACGAAACTGTCAACAGATTCAAAACAGTATTTTGCAATGGCGGTCGGATACTGGCGGTTCTACCGCATTTAGCAGTCAAAACAGGGCAGATGCCGTCACAGCCACAGACAGAGCGAACAATCTTCTGATAACAAAGGAAGAAATCCAAGGTATCTTCGAATCACCGAAGAACAAAAAATCAGTAGGAATCGACGGAGTACACAACATTGTACTCAAACAACTGCCTCCATTGGTCATGGAAATATACACGATCTTGTTTAACAACGCGCTAAATAATGCATATTATCCAACGCGTTGGAAAACGGCCATTATACATCCTATCTCCAAAAAGGGAAAAGATAGCACAAATCCCATGAACCTACGGTCCATTGGTATATCGCCAAGTATTAGTAAAACCTTCGAGAAGGTAGTAAGCAAAGCGTTGCGTGAATGGGTTGAGGAGCGCAACATTATACCAAATAACCAGTTTGGGTTTAAGGCGGGTCACGAAACTACCCATGCCGCATCCAAACTGGTTTCAGACATACAATGGAATAAATGCAAGAACCAGTGTACAGGGGCATGTCTAATTGAGTTGGAGAAGGCTTTCGATACCGTATGGCTCGAGGGACTGTATTATAAGTTAGTTAGACTAGACATCCATAAACCTCTGCTGTATATGCTTTATGACATGTTAAATGGGCGACAATTCATTGTCAAAAGTGGGAATGTAACCTCCAGTAGGAGTTATATAATAAAGAATGGGCTACAACAGGGAGCGGTACTATCTCCGATTCTTTTCAACATCTACACAAGTGACTTAATCGGCACTCTGCACCATGCCATTGCGTATGCAGACGACATCATTCTCTATAGAACAGCCCCGAATATTGAGAGTATCAACAGCCTATTACAGCAGGACTTTAATAAAGTTCAGCGCTATTGCGATGACTGGAAACTTAAAATCAATATCATGAAATATGAAGCTATCTTGTTCAGAACACATTTAAATGAGGCTACTAGGGATACGAGGCGAAACTGGAGATCTACTTGTCGTGGGACCGAATAGACAACCAATAGAGACTAAAAACCTAGTCAAATACCTCGGCATTTGGCTAGATCACTACTTATACTTCAATAAGCACGTAGATGCTGCACTAGCCAAAGCAAAAAGAACTTTTGCCATTACAAGAAGGCTATTTCACAACAGCCAGCTAGATAAAAGAGTAAAAGTTATTTGCTACATGGCCTTCATTAGGCCAATGATCATCTATGGATGCCCGGTCTGGTTCAACGTAGGTCCAAATCTAATGGAAAAGATTCGGGTCTTCGAGAGACAATGTCTTAGAACTTGTCTTGGTTTGTATCGAACACCCGAATCTGACTACAGAAAGTACTATCCCAATGAAGCTTTGTACAATGGAGCCAATATAAACAGAGTAGATAACGTCATGATGAAATTGATCTGAGGACACGCCGCCAGATCAATGAACTCGCCAAACGATCTTATTTTCGGGGCTTATTACCCAAATACTATGTATTCGGAGAGAGTGCGTAGCAATGGCTTTATCCCACCAGAGGCTTTCATCGGTTTGGATATGGACGGCCTCATACAGGACGAATCTGGCGTTCAGTTGATTTTCCACGTTCACTGTTCGGTCGCAGATAAACGCTTCAGCTACAATCGGAATGTCACACAGGTAAATCCAGAGTGCCTGCGGCACAGTAGGGTAATATCTTGGAGGTACGGGAAAGATTTCAAAAAACAACACGAGCGGTTTTGGTGGTTGAATGGCAGCTAAACACCAGTATTGTAAAGATCCAATGCAAATCAAATGCAAAAGTGACCAGCGGCTAGTTTGCAAAGAATTTCTTATTCATAGGTTAGTTTAGAATTAAGATATTTTAGTTTAGAATTAAGTTAGATAAGTAGTTAAACAGTAGATAAATTAGATTAGATTAAGGAAAAATTAAAAAAGAGACAACGTTTTTTGTGCTAATCAAAATTTTTCTTTGTGATACTGTCCGATAGTTTCTTAAATATCTAATCATGCCATGCCGAAAGGCTATTTTTCTAAAAAACCAAAAACAGATTAGCTTAGAGAGTCTTCTTGGGACCAGTAAGTTAGATCTAATATATTACCATTAAGCTAGTATTTAAACATGTTTGTCTAGCCACTAAGAAATAATGTTTAAGGATAAAATAAAAATGTTTATAAAAGTATAAAAGTAAGGCAGGGTGAACAATAAAAACAAAACGGGATTGTTGTTTAAATTGAGGATATATATTTTATGAGGATACACGTCCGAACGGCACGAAAGCTGGATGCTAAGAAGAAGGAAGTGAAAGTTGAAAAATGTGAGTTTGGCGATTCTTGGTGTGGATGACAGTTGTGTGCCTTAAGGGCCTGAATGCAATGACAAGAGTGAGTGTTTTCATGAGTGTGATAGTTTAGCTTTGAGTGCGTACAATTTGAATTCAATTTTTTATTTTGTTTAACACACTTGATGACCTCATTCGTTTTGCAGTCGGATGTTTTATGGTTTCCCGAACAGATTGCACAGAAGCTATTTATGTGACAATGCATTGAGCCATGACCGTAAATCTGGCAATTGTGACATTGTGTGACCTTACCTGGATGATGTTTTTTAAAGTCCCAGCGAACGATGGTTTTGAACAAGATAGAGTAGTTCCGTTTTAGTTCGTTTAATTTAACAGTACCGCGTTGAATGTAGACGATGTACAAGTAGTGTTTGTATAGGGCTTTTGTCAACGAATTTAATGTGATGGTTTTAACATCTAGGCACTTAATCCCGAGTGCAATTAGTTCATTTTTTACTAGATCGTTGCTAATCAAGTCTAATCCGGATACCACTACCTTTAATGGACGATTTTCCTTACGCGAGTTAAAAAACTCACATTTTAACCGTAAGAGTTCAGATTTAATTTTGTTATATATGTCCATTGTTGGGGCACATTTTTTGTCCAAGCGATATGTTTTTAATTAAGTATTTGTCTATCTTAATGTTGCTCAAAATATCACGCACTTTAGCACTAGTTGATTTTAACACCACAATTGGCGGAACGGTTTATTTAGTAAGTTCTGCGCACTGTTCGACATTGGTCGGATCCATTTCAGGAGAGTCTTCCATCAGACTTTGAAGTGGTTGAAAAAAGTTGGTTTCTGAACACATTTTAGATTTTTCTAGCACTTTATTATCCACTTTTGAAAGTTTATCGGGAGGTGTTTGGCCTCCAATAACGGGGTCGTAACGCAACCGTTTGTACTTAATTTTGTTTAACACACGTGGTCCAGGGGCCATAACTTAACGGTTTTAACACTTGTTCAAATTTTATGTATGCGGAAAACGAGGCAAAGAATACAAGATAATGATAATTAAATTGTGATAATTATTGTGAAAATAACGGTTGATTAAGATAAATAGCACGAGCAGAACTGAGCGACAAGTTGCCGGTTTGAAAGTCAGCCTGGTACCCTAAAAATAAATTAATTCGGCTTAAAACTGTTTGAATACATAAATTTGTCGGTACAACTTACAAAAATAAAAATCATTTTATGCATGACAATTTAAATTTGAGACGAGTTTAATTTAATTAATTATGTGCTATAGAAAACTTCGATTACATCTGTAATTGAACAATTTGAATTGGAAAGCGCTTCCCTGTGATATTAAGCCCTTGTTACACCTCGCTTTACACCCCCTCTCAACATACATCATACAATTAAGATTCCATCCCCAAATAATAAATCTTCGCAGAAATCCAATCATCAATTCATATGATTCCATCTAAGTAAACATCAATCAAAGGATTCCGCATACAATGCTATACATCGCGTTCATTCAGAAGCAAAGCCTTCTCCACGAATAATTAATTCATATCGCATATCTTGCGATAATTATCCATCCATGCCAACGCATGTATCCGTCGTGCACTTGACCTTGCATTCTGCTTCGCATTACGAAAATCAAACAAGCACCTGTCCACAGACCTACACGGTCTCATGTTACGAGTACATATGTTAACAGGTGTGATATATGATATGCGAGCGCCAGCGGCATTATCAAAGGCCAGCGAATACGAAGTAGTCAAGCGTCAGAAAACTGCTGAGTTCGGCGAAGTAGCGCACACAGCAGTGAGGCGCAAATAAATCGTATGATACGATTGGCACATGCGGGCAATGGCCTATAATTGGTCCGCCGAATTGAAAGCAATTAAATTATTGCGCAAGTCATTACCGTTACACTTTTAGCAAGGAAAACGACTATAGAATTGTTTAATTCTCTGTCGCTGCAGTTTTTGCAGAACGATTAAACGATCGGATTATGACAGGCGAATAACCTCGGAATAGGTTACACGTTCTGGATGAGAAAATGAATCATCTGCACATTTAACAAATTAGAATGGTATATAAAGTGGTTGCAAATGAATTGCAAGTCGCAGTGTAAAGTAATAAAGAATCAAGGGGGTCGCGGCCATCGGAACTGCACAGCAGACCTTCTTCTTTCTCTTCTTTTTTTTAGTAATTGTGAAATAAAATTAAGGGATCGACATTCCCATTTAAAGCTTCTCGATCGTATAGTGGTTAGTATACCCGCGTGTCAAGCGGGAGACCGGGGTTCGACTCCCCGTTGAGAAGCCTCTGGCGCAAGACTAATGACCTTCCCCGGAAAAAACAAATCTATATGGAAAATTTAACAAGCCTCAGGACTTGTTAAATAAGACCAAGACCGGTTCCCGGTTGTAGTGCCCATGATGATGATTCCCATTTAAAGTCAAATATTGAATAAGTGAAGTTGAAAGTAAAATAAAAGTGTCAATAAAAGAATAGTATCAACATAAAGTGAAAGAGTTTCCATCCATCAAGGGAAGAGTTCCAACACGAACGCCGTAAGTAACAAAAATCTCCTTAAAATTTAAGGTTACATTTTAATAATTAAATAATAAATGATAACATCTGGGGTTACGCTCAGGTGTTACATTTTAATAATTAAATAATAAATGTTAATATCTGAGTTTACGCTCAGGTATTACATTGTAATAATAATAAAATACTAATAACTAGTTTAACATCTTGGCCAATAAATAAATATTAAATGTCTACATCAGGGGTCAAATTCTGATGTTACACCCTGCTGGTGTCCCATCCGCGTAGTCCCCGAAGGGTGTGATATTCCTCTTTTCTAAAACTGCGACATGATATATTCTTCTCTTTTTGAATATTCTGTTTTTATTTATTAATTTATATTACAAATACTTTATGGGATTGTCAAACAAATATTGATTAAGGATATAGAACCGCAAAACTTCGTAATATTGATTTAAATTCCATCCTTCTGGACCTTGTTCGATATGATTCAGCTTTCGATGAGTCGTCTTTTCTCAGGCGCCTTCTATCAGGTGTCCTCTATCAAAAGTAAACAAAGACTACTCCGTTTTTGATGGTTGACTGTGGTCGTTGGCGGTTGTCAGTTGGCAAACGTGAATGTACTAGAGTTGCCATTCCGATATTGAGAGTTGTTATAGTTGTGATTAAGCTATGAATACGTAACAAATTAATTACATAAGAAAAATGAGAAATAGATAAATATTAAAATATTAGAGGAAATGGATTAAATAATAAAAATTAAGAACTAGAAATTAATTAAGAAAAATTAAAATTAAACTAAAGAAGAGAAACAAAAAAGATATGAAAATAAAATAAACAGAGGAAAAAGGAAACAATAATTGAAATACGACAGGTAGAAATAATTTCGTAACATTTTCATCAGTTGAACCCTCGGTACGCATTAATTCACGGGGCGAAAACCAAAAAAAAAACCGATATCTTCAGTTTCGTGGCTGACATTTGGATATCTCCGATTGAAAAACAAACTACCTACATAGCAATCGCATTGATCATCATCATCAAGGTCTTTGAGAGTACCTGGCATACAATCTCACTAAGTAAACTTCGTCGTTATAAGTAAACAACTTTCGGATTAGATAGAAGGATTCCTCGGATTGTTGTTCACTGCATGGGTTCGACCTTTCATTCTAAATAATTTCCCAAAAGACCTTTTATTTGTGAAATAATAAACGATTGCGGGTACGCTCACCCATCAACTATTGATCCTTTTCTTCAAGACGGCCATCGCTGTCGGCATCACTGCTAACCGGGAAGTCCATCCCCCATTGTGAACTAACCCCGGAACAAGCAAGCGGAAGGAACTTGCGTTAGGAGACCGGCTCATCGGGGAGGCTCCCACTTAAGGGGCCGGGCACATCCATCACGCCGCCCTCACACCTCCACCTGGAACAGACGTCGACCCTAGAAAGCTAGGGTAAACCAAAACTTAACAATTATATAGCCTTACAATAGGTTCGACTCCACACAAGAGTTAACAGCGACCATTATTGCATGAATTAACACCGTGGTTCAGCAAATACGTTTCCAACTCATCGGAAAGGTAGACAAGTGGAACGCGAAGCCATGACGAGGCTTAAACCTTGATGATATAATTGAAATACAATTTTTTTATTGACATCAGATAAAAGTCCGCTATTTTATTCATTTGATCAGATAGAAGTTTCTGTTTTATTCATTTTATTTATTAATCATATAAGTCTTGGGAAACCCTGACTATTCCATGGCCTATATAAAACATCGCACAATGAGATAAAGAAGAACTGCATAAAAAGGTTCTGTCGTCAGAAGAAGTATCATTAAAAAAAAGCTGTCCGTTCATGCGGCGCCTTTAACTTCCACCCAAATAAAATCATTTTCCATAAATCTCATCCTCAGATTTCAATTTCCATGAAACAGAAGCGAACATTTTATTAGAAATTGGAAGTGTAACAGAAAAGGCGTATGTAAGGTGAGAGACCTAACAATTCGGAATTTCTGGTCGGTAATTGTTACATGTCATGTTCCCCTTTAACTTCGCCTACACGACAACCAAAAAAAAAAGGCCATCATCATCCACTCACTTCCGAGACAGGATTTTGTGCCAAGTTTAGCACATAAGCTTCATTCATGGTTAGTGGTTAATGGTTGGTGTTTTACTTTAAGAACAGGACACCCCATTACCTTTTAGAAACATTAAGTTCCATTCCATTGATTTCACCTCAATGCGAAGATAAATTCCGTTATTCAGCAAGATATGCCAATCACCCATCCGTCGGTTTAAGGAAGGAGAATTTTTCTGGTTAACATACCCACTCGGGTGGGAGGTGTTTGCGCGAAGACAGAATAGATGTAAAGACAATTGGGCAATAATTATTAAGGGAACACAAGTCCTGTGACATTGGGAAAAGGGTAGACAACTGGCATTTGTCATCCCCATATAATGTAATGATTGTCTTGAACAGATGGAGAGGATTAAATGGCAGTTGTCTAAGGATAAAGGACAATTGTGGTCTAACATGTTTACACATACGAACGAATGTTCAGTTGTTCTTTCGGTCATGATGAATATGCACAGAAATCGATTAATTTAACGGAGAACTTAGACATCTACCGTAAAATGAACGAAAATAAAATGGGAGCGTAACCAAACAGACTTCTGTACAGAAATCCCTTTTGAAGGGTTTCGGAATGCTTTTGAAATTCATTGGGATTCCTTTCCGTTGGCGGCAACAACACTGTGCCATTTAATGTCGTTCTGTAGTTCGTATAGGGAAGAAATTGCGAAAAAGGGAGGACACAGCGAACACAATTCTCGCCTGAGGTTGAGAATTTCATTAGCATCAAATCAGGTTTGTCGATATCAACGGGATTAATAGATTATTTATAATCTAAGATTTCTAGATGTTGACTTAGAAAATTGAGCAATCGAAAATTAATGTGATTATTAATGTCACCACTATTACTATTTAGTTAACAATTAAGACTAAAAGCTAAAGAAGCTTAGCTACGGCAACAAAGGCATTCAGTTAATTATAAAGTATTTAGAATTCAATCTATATAATTTATATTACTTATACATATTTAATACACTCTCAATCCTGTGTAAAATCCTTCCATTAGGGGGTTAGTACAAATTAGAAGGATAAAAAACTAAAGTTATTAACTCAGTTTTTTTTGCCTCTTTTATTAGATCGTACCATAAGACTTATTTAAGGCCTTAATATACACATAGTTAAACGACAATGCGGTCCTCGAAAAAAATTGAATCAAGAAGGATAACAATAGAAATAGATAAAAACGAATGTTAAACATCACATGAGTGTCGGGAGGAAGTATTGTGCCAAACACGAACACTCCGTTCGTCGTCCTCCTCCATCATGAATGTTCCTTCGAGTAATACGCCGAACCAAAAGAACGAAACGCCGCCACGTTGGTGCACAACCGGGAGCAAAGAAAAACACAGTCCACCAAGTTGTGTAAAACTGCGCGACAAACCGTCCACCAGATAGAAATTGAAACACAAGTTGTTTTGTTGTTCGTAATTAATTTTTATTTTATTTTACTTTCGTTATTATCTTTAAAATTGTGAAGGATAATTCGTAATTTTACAGATTGACGTCGTCAATTAATCTAATTAGACGATGAAAATACGCGCACATATCCACTGTAATGGACCGACGACTTGTATATCAAAACTTTACTCACGCGACTCGCGGCTGACTTTCGCGTCCCCGTGTGCACCGGGGAGCGGGAGCGGCAATGACCGCGGTGGTCGGCGGGTGTAATAAGACTCACTGATAAACGCACACGGGCTCGCAAATCGAGCTCCTCGCAAGAGACCTACTTGCCCCAGAATTTGGACACTAAATATCAATTGTACCGTAGCGGCTCCGACACACCAAGACTTCGCTACATCCGAGTGATAGCGAACTTTGGTGTCTGTTGCCGCCACCATCCACCAACCGTGATCGTGATGACTTCCGATTTAAGGGTATCCAATCAGCGATCGTATCGGGATTTGATGGGAGAATTTCCCGTAAGACCGTTCGGTCATACGTAATGCCCCGTTCGCATTAAGTTTACAATGAACGACCGTGCACCTGTTCAAACAAGGAACAAGCATAAGGGCTGCAGGCAATGTTGCTGTCAATCATCGCAATGGTCGCCTGAGAACGAAATGGGTTTCTGCGCCCTAAGTAAACAGAAACTCTCTTTCGAGTGACGTACATTAGATGCGCTTCGTTTGGTTCAGCCGTATGAATCTGGTGCACGATGGAGGAAAGTTATTTTGTTGACATTAAGTCAACAAAAACCTCGCCGACGGTGGTAAAGGGTCAGGGTGGATGGCTGTATGTTTAGATTAATGTGCTGTTACATGGATATGATGATGAGGAATTTGGCTTGCAGATGTGCAAGCATGCGTCTCACCCAGGGGCCATAGACCAGCGGTTGGTAAGTAAAACAAACATAGTGAGGTACTGTGTGTTTAATTTGGTTTTCAGAAAGGGTCAGCAATCATAATCATGCCCAAATCCCATGATCGGTTGATGGCTGGTAATAGGGAATTGGTCGCAACTGTTGCGAACCTAAGGGTATGAGAGCAATATTTACTTATGAAATTGTAGGAAGAATATCGGCTGCAGCTGTGCCAACAAGTACGCTGAGCTGATAGAGGATATGGAATGGTTCATGTATTATGAATCAAAGAAATTTAATGATATGCATGCCAGGTTTGCTTTCAGGTGGAAGCTGATGAAGGGTAGCTTACGCTGCTCATTTACAGGCAAGTAGAAAGACTTTGCATGATAAGTGGGAGACAGGTTAATTTAAAGGGGATGGGTGGTTCTTTGGGGATGCCTTAAAGAAACCCCACAGTCCGGTACAGCCGAAAATTGGCTAACAACTCGCCCTAAATATTTCTACGCACAAGGGATATTAAAGCTTCCAAATCGGTGGCAAAAGTGTGTAGATCACATGGGAGACTATATTAAAAAAATGTTGATAGTATACTTAGTGTGTAATATTATTCAATAAATGTATAAAAATAAATTACCGTTTATTATTTGATTCACCCCCGTATATTGACTTCTTTTTTAAGCTCGCCAAACGCTGGTAGATCTTGTTTACTTGGTTTTGCAGTTGTGTCATCTGGCTTTATAAGTTGAGCAAGATTCTGAACACGTTTGTTTGTATTTTTTAGGGTCAGTCTGTGCTGGAGTATTTGTGGCATTTGTGGGTGTTGTAGGATTGATTGAAGTTATTTGTAGCTAATACTATAGAGCGAGTTAAAGATAATAAAATTCAAATGTCAAATGTCGAACGATCAACAGTTGGAGAAGGATTGATTCTAGATGTCAGACGTAAGCGTGGAATACCGAATTTTTGACAGTTGATGGATGGTCTCATAGTAATGGTGGTGGCTTTAAAGATACATAGCTACATTAGTGCAAATTGAAGTTTTATTTACCACCAAAATTTATGTGAAATTATTTGCTATTTTATTTTAATTCTAGCAGAATTAATAATGGTAACATCAGTTACATAGTTTGCCGTTTTGCATATATTTACCGAACTGTATGTATTAAATTCGCACATTTGTAGCCGGGCATGACTTTATAACGAATTTAAATTTCTGTCATTGTACAATCTGGGATTTTCTGTACCATTTTTTTCAATTAAGATTCGCCGTATTTATTTACTCTTATTACCATCACTTCGTTCTTTGTCAATAGAATTTTTTTATCAGAAGACGCTTTCAATCTCGAACTGATATTTACACTTACAAAATGGGTGGAACAGTATCAGTTTCCCTTCATAAAAATAACAGATTGATTTCATTGTGTAAAAAGAGGAATAATAATAAATCCTCTACTATCGGTGGAGCAAGAATAACACGAATAATAGAAAAGACGGAATTGCCTGACCTAGAGGAAAGGAAACTGTTTTCAACTCGGCTAAGGAGCAATTGCTGGTTCATGTGAAATCGAATACGAATCCTGGCCCACAACGAGACCATTGTGGAGGGTTAATGGAAAATGCATCCTCGATGAAAAATAAATTACAAAGCAGATGGGGTGTACTTAAGCTTTCGCATAACGACCACGTACACAGAAAACCTCCCGATGTCGGTGCATGAAAGTGAGACCGACAAGCAAGTAGGAAGAAATAACGCCGCCCCTTGCATTTGTGTACACGGTAAGTAGCTCTGAGATTCTCAGCGCCCTAAAGGGAATTGATGTTAATAGTAAAGCTAATGTTCGTAACAGAACACCACTTCTTTGGAAACTGAGATTTCGAGGGACAAGATCAAAGACGTTAACACATATTGTTGAAAACAATATCCGTGCAAATTTCAATATAACCGGGTGCAATTTCTAGAACGATGGTAAAAATCCGCAAATCCAAATACAATTAGATGATTAATGTACATTGTCACAATATGTCATGGTTTTTTTAATAAAACTCAATTTTTATTGCAATTATTGGGAGACTGTTATAGTGGAGAGCTAATAGAAAAAAGTAGTGTTGCAAGATTTTATAACCTAGAGTTTCCGACATAATTATTAAAAGACGTGTCTCAAGGTAGCATTAGCCATACTCTTCTAGGAATATGAGACATATTGGAGAAAGTATCTAATTGTGAAGAACTTCATGATATTATTCCGCTGCTTTAAAGTACTTCTGCAGATGTTGCACATAGATTGCTATGTTCACCAATGAAGTGACCGCTTAAATTCTATGCGAATACACCATGACTGGGGGGATGGGTGCGAACAAACAGGGCAAAGTCTCTGATTGCCTTCAACCCGGCGAAGGCCAGGACGATCCTTGTCCCTGTTCAATCCAGATTGATATGCAGTCTCCACGTGACACCCCTGGGTAGCTACTTTGACACCCGCCAAGTAGTGAACCAATGCATGCAACGACATCCTGAGAGAGGTTGGCGCAAGGCTAGTAACCAGGCTCGTAAAAATGAATTATTATGGCAAATTTAACAAGCCTCGGATATGGACCGGAAACGAAAATGGGTAAATGATTTAAGCAGTTTTACATGGAACGTACGCTCACTATACAGAGCTCGAGCTGCACAGCAGTTAGCCGACGCCCTGCCGAATATAAGGCTGACATAACAGCATTGGAAGAAATAAGATGGACGGGGAGTGGTGTTTTTCAAAGAAAAGAGTATGACATTTATTACAGCTGTCACGCAAAACACCATGTGATCGGGGTAGGCTTTCTAGTCAGCCAAAAACTGAAGCCTGCCATCATCGGCTTTAATGAAATAAATGAAAGGCTATGCACTCTTCGCGTGCGAGGCAAGTTTAAGAACTTAAGCCTCATAAACGTTCACGGACCTACAGAAGAGTCCCCTGACGACGATAAAGAAGAATTCTACTAGAACGTCAAACAGGTCCTCAATGCCCGCCCAAGATACGATGTAAAAATCGTTCTTGGTGATTTGAATGCAAAAATAGGTCGGGAACCGGTTTTCGGGCACTACACAGGTTCCCATAGTTTGCATGAGAACACGAATGACAATGGACTACGAGTCATCGAATTGGCAGCATCGAAAAACTTGGTCTTTGCGAGTACCAGGTTTCCGCGTAAAGATACCCACAAAGCCACCCGGGTATCACCTGATGGAGCCAGTCGCAACCAAATTGACCAACTGCTGATAGATCACCGCCGCTCCTCGAGCCTGATGACGGTACGAACGTACCGAGGTGCCAACGTCGACTCGGATCACTATCTTGTTGGTACAGTTTTCCGAGCGCGGATTGCATCCGCGGATCAGGTTCGAATCAACACGGCTGCCTTACGCAATGAGAATACCAGCAACACCTTTGGTCATGCGTTAAGACTCGCCCTCGAAGAGCTCGACGGAGGGAGAGTAAGTCCTGGGGCCAGAGTGCCAGGCGCAGAAGAGAAATGGACACGCCTTAAGAATACTGTCATTAGTACTGCCAACTCCATCTTAGGCAGTAGTCGTAGAGATCGGAACGACTGGTTTGATGATGAGTGCAAACTAGCGACTGAACGTAAGAATGCTGCATACCGGGCAATGCAGCAGTCTCACAGGACGCGGGTATGCGAGGAGAAATACAAAGAGCTCAGAAGATCTGAAAAGAGACTTCACAGACAAAAGAAAAGTGCCTGGGAAAAAAACCTTGTCTATGAAATAGAGAAAAGTAGAGAGCGAGGTCCGCACCAGGCGTGAAAGTTCTACCAAATAATCCGCAGTATGACGCGGTACACAACCCCGCTGCAATTACTGCAAGGATAAAGAGGGTAAATTGGTCACCGACCCTGAAGACATTCTGGAACGATGGGAAATGCACTTCAATGAATTATTAAATGGTCAGCTCACAGAAAAATTGGAGGCTCCACCAATGCAAGACCAAGACCAAATGCTGCCGCCACCAAGCATTGAGGAAACATTAAACGCCATTAGACAGCTTAAATCAAATACCGCTCGTGGAGCTGATGGCATACCAGCTGATCTGATCAAACAAGGAGGGACGGCGTTACATCACGCAATTCATGAGATCGTGGTGCACATATGGGGACAAGAGGAGATGCCGGAAGATTGGCGTCGCGGTATAATTTGCCCCATACATAAGAAAGGAGATATCACACTGTGCCGCAACTATAGGGGTATAACATTGCTGAGTACCGCCTATAAGACCGGATAGCCCCATACGCTAAAGCCATCATTGGTCAATATCAGTGTGGCTCCATCCCAGGCAAATCAACAATTGATCAGATATTCACCCTTAGGCAGGCGATGGCAAAATGCCAGGAATTTAAGATTCCATTATATCATCTGTTTATAGACTTTAAGGCCGCCTACGACAGCATAGCCAGGGTAGAACTGTATAATGCCATGAGAGAATTCGGCGTTCCACACGAATTGATATTGATATTGACCATGACCAACGGTGGGCGGGACACCTAGCTCGAATGAGGAGCCTGCTTGGAAAGTCCTTTGTGGCAGGATGTATGGGAGGAGACAGGGCGACAGACCTTGTCTGCGATGGAGGGATTGCGTAAACCAGGACGCCCAGAGCCTGGGAGTGCCAAACTGGATGACATCGGCTCGAAATCGGGACCGGTGGAGAGATTTGTTAAATAAGGCCAAGACCGGATCCTGGTTGTAATGCCGATGATGATGATGATACACCATGACTCTTATAAGGTAGGATCTTTCGACTATAGTATTTTTTTTTAAATAACAATCCCTACGTAATAGTCAGGTATTTCTCGACCCGCCTGTTCCTATTTTGCTTTAGTAGCACAGCATCCCTAAGAGTACTACAATTGTTTGAGAGTATGCAAAATTAATCAGATTTGAGGTAAGAGTTTTAGCTCCTTCTTTAGAGCGCAGTCAGAGTGTAACCTACCTATTTCTGTCCCACAGACATCGCTCAAGCGTAATCAGTAATTCTTAGCTAACTGCTCGTGTTACAGGTTTACCAGACAGCTGGCTCTCAGCGCGTCTGAAAACTTCCAGTGGACTATATTAAAGGCGCCTGGCTTGTCAAGGATATCTGAAAATAGAAAAATTCAAAAGATAACTCAAATCTTTTACAATTTGCTTCGCCCTTTATAGTCGCTGGCACCTATGCCGTCTGGGAAGCCCCATTCCAGGAATTGCCTTGCTTATTTCATGTCTTCCTGTAGATGGAATGATGCGTTGCCAACAATCTCCTTCACAGTGCGGTAGCGACGTCGTTTGATGCGGCCGTCTAGTCCTTGATGCACAGTTTGCAGTTCTCTCTCTGGCCATGTGTTCCTAGGCCGTGAAGTTCTTACCTTTAAGGTTTCGTGGTGCATTGTTTTCCGCTGTGGCCCCTAAGTTGCTGTGCTGTTTTTGGTTCGACTTTTGGATGAGCTCGTGGCCGCTGAACTTCCTTTTTTAGGTTGTAGTCCTTTTGTGCAACTCAAGGTTTGTAGGTTTCGGGCGAGTAATTCGATTTCTTTCACAAGATTCTGCACCATTTGGTTTTAGGTGAGGATGTTTATTGATTCTCTTAGGCCTAGTTTTCGAATTCTGGAAGGTTGCATTGGCACCTACATTTCCGAGATACTTAGCAAAATTTGGCGTGTTACACGCATGTTGCATTTATTTTTTGGGTGCAAAACAAAATAAATGAATTATAGAAGAGTACTCACTGTTTACCTCCCTTGGGTTTGGCTCGACGGGGTCTCGTTGATGCAGCACGATCTTCTTTTTCATTTTGTTAGTGGTTGTTGTTTATTTTGTGGTTGGAATGTTTTCTTATTTTTCTCAGCACTGTCTTTGCACCGACCACTAGG
Source organism: Microdon myrmicae (assembly GCA_963931805.1). Taxonomy (NCBI): domain Eukaryota; kingdom Metazoa; phylum Arthropoda; class Insecta; order Diptera; family Syrphidae; genus Microdon; species Microdon myrmicae. The sequence goes on from OZ007496.1 coordinate 109,443,199, forward strand.
TTTGTGTAATGCTTTGAGAACCAAATTCAATCATTCCACCACAGTAAAGAATGTACTTTTAATCAAACTGTTTAACCATTCAACCACTATTCGTTCGTCAAAGTCTCTTTAATCCTGTGAGTTTATTACAAATTGTCTTTATACAAATTGTATGCTTTTTTTTGTACATTCAGTTAATTCGCACTCGAAATATTTACTATATGTTCATATTCCCAGTTGATCTTTATACAAATTGTATGTTTTCCTTTTATACTTTTCGTTTATATTATTGATTTACTTAATTCCGAGCACCACGAATTAGTTTTACCAGACGAATAACCAACAATTGGTTTCCAAAAAAAAATGGGTGGAGAGAAGCCGACTATGGCGAGACAAGGACAGATGTGTCCTTCATCTTGTCTCTGGCTTCTGGTCATCTTACGATAACCAGGATCACCCACATCCGTGAGGAAGTTGGGCTCGGTCTCGAGATATCTGAAAAGAAAAAAGTGGGGGGGGGGGGGGGGTATCTAGGGACAGTGTGGACAGGGTTAGTACAGGTGTTCTCTACATACTTGGTTGATGGAGGGATGGTGGGAAAGAAATCGTACAAGACCTGTAGGTCTTGAGTGCGGTAGTTGCAGATCATATCTTTGGCGCCTTATGATCTGCGCTTTGGCTGGTGTATGTTTCTGCTGTCTTGTACTGTGCGTGCGTGTGTGTTGTGTGTTAGCCGTATACCCTATGAGATGGGTCCAGGAATCCTCTATTATAGAAGGGAATGTTGTTGGGAAGGGTGCTTTCTTCAGTTTTGTACTGAAGAAGAAATTGTCGTGGACTGATCCGAAGAGATCAGACGAGAAAGACGGGTCAAGAACACAAGACTCCCATACAGGTAGCTTCCCGCTGTACTGAATGCTTTCGAGATGCTTGTATGCTAATTGTAGCAAGTACTCGTCGATAGGGGTAATGGAGGCACCTTCGTATAGATGAGAGTTCGGGTAATGGCGACCGTCTTTCCGAAGATATGGAGGACCATATGGGAAAGGCGTAGGAAATTCCAGATCGGATTAGCTGCTGATAGTAGAGAAGCTTAACTGAGGCGTCAACTTTGTTGCTCCGCTTCAAAATGTTGTGCAGTTGCTTAGACCGACCGAGGCCCCTTAGAAGAATGCCGGTCACATGTTTGGTGAAATTCTTTTTTGGGGTATAAGTATATGATCCCAAGATATTTCATCCTGTCCTGTGGTCTAATCGTAGTACTGTTATATAATTAATTTTAGTTAAATATCATCATCATCGGCACTACAGCCGGGATCCGGTCTTGGGCTTGTTTAACAAGTCTGAGCCTTGTTAAATTTTCCATAATGATTTGTTTTTTCCGGGCAAGGTCACTAGTCTTGCGCCATTAGTTAAATATCATCACCATCATCATCATCGCCATCATCATCGGCACTACAACCGGGAACCGGTCTTGGCCTTATTTAGCAAGTCCTGAGGCTTGTTAAATTTTTCATAATGATTTATTTTTTTTCTGGGCAAGGTCATTAGTCTTGCGCCAGAGGCTCCCCGACGGGGAATCGAACCCTGGTCTCCCGGGTGACAGGCGGGTATACTAACCACTATACTATCGAGGAGCCCTTAGTAAAATATCACCCCCATAAAACCTACCTAAAATTCTGACCACTCCGTATCCTTCCACTAAATCTAGCATCACATTCCATGTAAAATAGCATATTTCCACCATACAATAGACACATTTAATAAACTGTACATCCCTAGAAATACATAATCCCTATCCCAATAACTTCATATTTTGTTGGCCACATGTTCGTTGCAATAGCATGCAAGAACTTTTCATTTCCCACGTTTATTCGCAACTTATTCAAATGCCTACCTAAAAAGGCATTTATGGGATCTGTACGTTTGGCCCGAAATATTATTTACCAATAGGAACAACAACACTCCCCCCAATCCAAAAAGTTTGCTTCGTGGGTTCACCGTTTTAAACGACCCTTCGCAATAGGATATGGATAATTGCGACTCCTTAGAGCTAGTGCGGAGGAGTGGCTAAACGGTGAATTTGAAACGAAGGAAACCAAAAGGGATTATGGATTGGTGAGAACAAAAATAAGGGCCGACTCCAGGTAGACGACGAAAAATCGAAAGTCGACGAGGCGAGGAGTCGACAGGCAGTACAAAAATAAAGCGAATCAGGTTCGGCCGTGTGTGCATTGTGTTAAAATATTAAAAATTTCGAATTAAAGAAAAAAGATGTTATTCATGTAAAATAAAATAAAAAAAAAAAAATTATTCATGTAAAATAAGATAAAATAAAAATAAATATACCGGATTAAAAATAAAACATTGTGTCGAGTCTTGTGTCGAGTCTTGTGTCGAGTGCAGTGTGACTACAAAGGAAATAATTTCAGAATTGAGACTCTTAGAGATTACCGGCAGACAAGGACAGCACGGACAGATTGCACTAACGACACCCCGGAAGAACCAAAACCGAGGGTGTATGTCCAACAAGCGTTGAACACACCTTCCACAAACAAAGGGTTCGTGTTTTGATGTGGGCCTAGCGTCAGGAACAGTGAAATCTCCTGACGTGCACTTTGGTTGGGCAGGGCGACACGTGTTTGGGTAATCATCAGATGCGAGACTTGATGCGCCAAGGCAATGGCGTCAACCACAATGATGTCTGAAACTAATTGAATTTAATGCAACGAAACAGAACCGAATACATTTAATTTGCTGCCGCACTCCTGAAGATAATCCTGTTGCAATTCCAGAAATACTTCGCCATCACACAACAATAAAACGATTTGTGTTGATTGGTAAACAAAGATTAAGTTTTATTTTAATTTCTTATTGAGATATTCACGGATTAAATTTATGCGCAATGTGTCGCCTCAAGGATGTTTTTAAAGGAAGATGAAAAATGGTTGTAGTTTGACAACCAACAGAATTTAAGTTCCATGTCAGCTGATTGTTGACATTTTGTAGGATGGTGCCACGGGTAGCATTCAATTGCGAATTCGCTGGTTGTGTCCAGGGCGAATCCGCAACAGAGAGCTATTCAACTATCAAGTCGAATTCGGGGTAAGTTTTATGTGAACCAGGTAAATGTGATAAGGTGTTACATTTAAATAAAATACATATAACAAATAAAAACAACAAGTTAATATAACAATTTGGCGCATTGAATAAGTTGCGAATAAACATGGGAAATGAAAAGTCCTTTCATGCTATTGCAACAGACATGTGGGCAACAAAATGTGAGGTTATTGGGATAGGGATTATGTATTTCTAGGGATGTACAGTTTATTAAATGTGTCTGTGGCGGTTCTACGAACCACACAACCCACTATAGGTTGAGATGTCCTGTCCGCCAAGGAACATACTCACCTTTATCCATTACACGTCCTTACTCCCACCTGAAACAAAAGGTAAGATTTCAGACACCAACGTTGAATTCAATAGCAAAATCAATCGAAATAAACGTTCAAAAGTCTCTAATTTTGAATTCAACGCATCCAATTCAACGCACCCAGTCCAACGCATCCAATTCAGGGCATCAATGCAATACATCCATTAAACGCGTTCTTCGGTAAACAGCCCAAACAACGAATATCTCCGCTTGTAGCTAATAGCAATTAGCACCTAAATTCCTAGCATGACCCAAAACCTAAAAAGCACACTTGCGCAAACAAAGGATAGCGATTCGCCGCCGACCACTAGTCATGCAATCATAAACACCGTCACGTAGATCGCACGCTAGATGTTTATGATTTGGAAAGGCAAACAAAAACTATACCACAGTGCCTTTGTACCCATCTGATGCGCACAAGAACCCTCGTTGTCTTAGGACAGATGGGGAACTCAAACAAATCCCAAGAAAAGATCGAAAATTAAGCGGCGGCACGATCGATCGTTCAAACAAAAGAAGAAGATTCCGATAAAGAAAACGGAAAGGAGAATGATCTATGATCGGAAATTTTCTTTGCAGACTGGATGGGAAATTTTTTGTTTTAGATGGGGGATGTAAAATTCGAAATGGGGATGAGCATTTTCAGTCTACGAAAGAGTACAGTTAGAGAACTCCGACGAGGAGGTATCCGCATAACGGAAAACGAAAAAGTCTACTCTGAGAAGAGGTACAGGAAGTGTTAACTGCGGAAGGTCGCGCCGTGTGTGCGTTCAAACATTAGCTCCGTAACTTGTGTTTCTTCCTTTTTCTCTTAACTCTAATTGTAACAATCGCAGAAAATTGTGTTCAAACGTTAGCTCCTTAACGAGTGTTTTTCCGTGAACTTCAAATGTAACGATCGCAGATAATTTGAGGCGGATTAGTAAGGATCTGTTGAGGTTATTTTCCTAAGAACAAGTATTGTTTAAAACTGTGAGCTGTTCATTTCTAAGTGACTATCGAATTATTTTTGTGACATTCACCTTATTACGAAATCATCATATTGTGAAATATCAAAACAATTTGTGTTATAAAATAAAAATAAAGATTCTAAAAACTCATATCTCGGTGTTTGATTAGTGACAGCGCTCTGAAATTGTTTGGTTTTGTTTTTGCTGTGGACAATGTTTGGCGGAACACTGTATCAACATACAACTAAAAGACAACATTCGCTAAATGTCTTTTGTATGGTGAGAATATGCTAATTTACATGGAATCTGATGCTTGATTTAGTGGAAGGATACGGACTGGTAAGAATTTTAGGTGGGTTTTATGAAGGGGTGATAATTAACTAAAATGTCTGTGCCTTCCACACCAGTGAGTTGCCGAAAGCCTGAATGTGTACGTCAATTTTCCTTAAGGACGTCCTTTCTGGTTTTCTTTCTTGTATGGTTATAACTGCCATTTTTCTTTTTCCTCCCCTTACTACTTTCACGTCATTGTCGATTTTCGCCTCGGTGACTTGGGCACACTGTTTTAGCTTTTCTGTTTCGACAATTGGTTAATAGGTAATTCGTCTTCCATTTTGTCCGATTCTACCTTTATTTGTGTTTCACTTGGCTTATTCAGTTCTGTAATAGGTTCTTGAATGATCATATTTTTCTCTTCGGAAGCACTTTCATCGCCAAATAGTCGTTCGGCTACAGTCTCATCCTCAGGTCGTAGGCCTTCAACGACAAGCTTATCTTCTTCCTCGCTGCCATCGTCTTCAAACGGATCATCGATAAGATTTTTCGGCTATTCGTGGAACATGTCTTCTTTTCGTTCGGCCTCTTCTGTCCTATTGCTAGAGGGCCACCGACCATGCACTTGCATCTTGCGACTGTCTCTCTCTCTTTACCTTTTGTCTAGTAAGTTTCGAATCGTCGATCATTCTGTCTTCGTCTGACTTTACAATTTCCTTCACCTTTAGAGTCGCTGACACTGAAGTCCTGTGCGCAGCTGCGAAACGGCTTCCCCGGAATTGAGATGCTTATCTCATGTTGCGTTTAACTAGGAGTTGACACGCTGTGTCGAAGCAGCGTCTTCTGGGACCTGGAAAGATGCGTCGCCAACAGCCAGTGAAAATTGTTAATCAGCAAGTACATTACAGTAAACGGGTTGTAGCGTTCTACGAACGCACAATTCCGCGCAGGTAAGGTCCTACCTTCAAAGAACGTTCTTACTTGAGAGCGTTGCACGCGCCTACCGACGCGTGCCCTAAAGTCCCACCATAGGGCCTGCAACTCGCAGCCAACGTTGAGACCCACACCAAAAAGCAAGGAACTGAACGTCCCCAAAGCTTTTTGGTCCAAGCTCAACAATTAGAATTCATCATGCCTGAAATAAAGGTATAAACACCCATGCATCCTATTCTCAAAAATGCCATACATGGGGCCTGCGCCCAGGAACTTCTCATTGAACCGGCAATTCCGATATTCGATACAAAGAATTACCAGCACCAAAGAATGAGCCGATCAACGGATGCACGTGCGGGTAATCTGATATAAAGACCACCCAAACGCATCGATACAATAATATATGTTGGTCATCCGCTGCCAGATTCCTGGGAAACGGAAAAAATCTCAACGAGATAATTCAAATAATGCATGCGGTTTGAAACCTACAAACGATCTTTCCCGGTCCCTTCTGAATTTCACATCCTCAGAAGGATCTAATGGATTTCGGTGTGTTTACACCAAAGCAAATAAACCTACGGACTATACGTCCTAACAATCATCTTCGTTCTGCGCGCCAGATGTGCCGCGCAAACAGGAAACCGTGAGATTGAGATGCTATCACCACCACCGAGGGCGATGATGATGTATGTGTGATCTCTTGTAGGCATCCAAATTACCACTGGGAACTAATAACATGCTGCTAACAGAGATTCGGAAATTCTGTTAGCAGAAGTAAGGAGAAAAGTTGTCTGCAAAGATACAGATGGACAATCTGTATCTGGGTATTTGGTGGGGAGTGAGATTTGAATCGTCAAGGAGAAGACAGAGAGATTTTGATCATCGAACCGCGAGGATCTCTAACGAAGAGATAACCGAATGAGGTCGTGAGTAGAATTGTTCGAGAACGTCGAGTCGTACGTGTGCTGGATTTTAAAATAATTAACTTGTGTTCTAGAATGTGTCTTAACCGTGTGCAAGATTAAGTAACGTGCGTTTTCTTTCGTGTGTGGTAACTACGTTTGTATTCTAGACGATAAGTGCAAAATAAGGTTTTTTTGGATTAATAAAAGTCACCGTACAAATAGGAAAACAGTTTTTCGTGTTTTATTTGTGCCGTTTCCGCTCAGTGTGTTTTTCCTTGTGTGAGTACAGTGTTCGGCGGAACACTTACGACCGAATCGACAATAACCGCCAAAGGGCATTATAGTTATTAATGCAGGAAATCTATTGCGTTAAGCAAGGATAGTGAAGAAGGTGAATTGAACACACAATGAAACGGGTGAATAGCGAAGCAATGAAGAATCAGGCTACTGGCCGTATGTATATGTTAGAAACGCCACAGTACTCCCTCCTCAGTAACTTTGTTACGATCAGCTTCGTGTGTGAACGGCAGAGCGAGAGAAACGCAGAGCAGGCGAGTGTGCCGGTGCTCTAGTCGTGATTGTGCCGTGAAGTTCTGTTTACTATGGGAAAGTGTGTGCTCTGTGTACAGATCACGTCATGGTCACCAATTATTGCGGTGGATGGTGAAGACAGTGAATTGAACACACGATGAAACGGGTGAAAAGCGAAGCAATGAAGCATCAGGCTACTGGCCGCGTGTATCTGTTAGAAACGCCACACTACTCCCTCCTCTCCAGATTAGAAGGTTGCGAGTTCAAATCACGTCGGCGTCACCAATTATTGCGTTAAGCAATGATAGTGAAGAAGGTGAATTGAACACACGATGAAACGGGTGAAAAGCGAAGCAATGAAGCATCAGGCTACTGGCCGTGTGTCTCTGTTAGAAAAGCCACAAATCCTTCTCCAGTCGCACTACACGTGCATGTATGTCTTGCTATGTTTCCCTACAATTTTCACGTATTTAAGACCAATGTCTCTCTACAATTCCATTTTCTATCTTCTACCGACTCACTTTATGCAATACTGCCTTAATAACTGTCTAAGTAAGAAAGTTATGCTATAGGTTTGATTATACATGCTTAGGTTCAACTGACGACTCTTGCTCTGTTGGCCTTTTTGCACAATTACTGAGTTGTAGGTTTGGTGCCAGTGCGTATCTGCCCAATGAAGTATCACCCCATTAAGCTGCGTACTGGTAGGGATACATTTATTACCAGTTTTCACCGCCTGACTGACCCAATCGAGAAAAAATAGTATTTCAGGTGGCCAACGCGCGGTTCTTCAACGCGCGTATTTAGAAACAAAGAATTTCTTTTCAGGGCTCATATAACTCAGACATTTTTTTCGAAATGTTTGACTAACTTAAATATAATATAATCCAAATATTAAAGTAATATTCGCCAACTGCACATTATCGGAGAAAACTCCGAGGTGGTTCTGTGAATTAAATGTTTCCAGACAACTTTTTCACTTGCAGCCACTATCTAGATATTTTGATGGAAACTTAAATACAAACTTGGGCTCTTGGCCACAAGGTACGTTCGGTATTGTGGAAGTTTTTTTTGATTTTTCTCACATACATATTTTTGTTTTCTGTCGAGGACATGTTAGGGTATGCGTGTCACACACTTGAAGTTCACTTTCAAATACATGTTTATCTTTTTTGAGGTTTTAAGATAGGTCAACCTCGTGTAGTTTATGTGGTTGGTAAGAGCTTTTGTGTAGGTGTTTTGCTTTGATTTATTTCATATAATACCCTTTTAGATCTTCAGTATACTGTTATAATCAATATGAACGGTTGGATCATCACATTTAAAGAAATTAGTCATTTAGTCGCGGTTATACATTTGCGTTCAGTTTATTACTTTTCCAAAACGTTGGGGGTTTTGTTTTGATGAATGTTTTTCATACATTGATTGCTTCGATTAAGTGGCAGATAACAATAGTATTTGTTATTGGTCACTATTTCAATTGGACAGGCAGTAAAATAAGCGACCACTTTGTTGTGGTAACTCTGTTTATTAAATATTTTTAAAAGCAAGGCGGTAAGGTAGACCACTGACCCCTATAATGATTTACGTTTAATATCAGTACCATGCTAAAGTGCAACTCTTCATAATACATCAAAAACCAACGTTTTTCATTTTAAATTTAAATGTTCACATTTAATTGAAAATGTTCCATATGAAGTGCTGCTCGAGGTAATTCCTGACCAACGGGTCTCCCTATATATCATTCTGGTCCAGCTTCCTGCTAATTAGTATAAATATGGTGAAACAGAGACAATGCTGTGTATTACGCCCTAAGTGCCAAATAATATGATTCGGTGTTTCGAACGGACGCAGCTGGAAATTCCTCACGCACTCAATTTATAAAAGCAAGAGTGTGAAAACAGATGCAGGCCGTTAATGAGCAATTGATTGGTTGAGGCTTGGAGTTGATGAATTATTCGTTTTTCATTTCAATCAAGCCTGGTCAGGGTTGGTAGATACAGCTTCAGTTTGTAAAGGATATTATTTCGCTTCTTCGCTTCAACTGGTCGCCGTTCAGGCACTAAATAGTAAGTCTATTATGTTGAGTGGATGCTTTTACGGGTAATTAATGTCTGACGAGGGTTGTTTGTAGATCGTCAAATTAGACAGAGGATTTCATTTAATTATCTCGCAAAACAAATTTCCTTAAAATGTAAAAGATTAGTGGAAATATTAAAGTAGTACCGTAAGTAGAATTTTTCCTTTTAAAAAAAAATGTTAGAAACTCAGAATATGTTAGAAAAATGAATTCGAGGTGGTGTGTTCCTTCCTTCGACATTTGTCTGCTGAGCATCGACATCGTACCTAAGGATCTGAGGCTCCAACTTAAGACAATGGAAAAGGCAGGGTGTACCTCAAGAAATTTGCTTACACAAATTTAATAAACGAACATATTTATATTAACTAGCACGAAGCTGGACCAGAATGATATATAGGGAGACATGTGGGCGTTCTTTTAAGCTTACCCAAAGAACCCCCCATAATTGCAACCCAACTCTCATAGTGTTTTGCTAATGCCATTGCATGGTCACCTGAAAACATTTCCTTTTCCAAGACCATTAATGCATACAACGCATTATCTGAAATTCCTAAAAAGAATTCTTTAATGTGCATATGCATCATAAATCCCAAACTATTCAGTACCCTTTGCCATCATTAAAATGCTATGTCGGGCAGCTTGTTTTTACAGCTGCTACAAACCGACCAGCGATTCGTTTGTTCAATCGACAAACAATTACCGCATCTCCAGCATTTCCTAAATACAAACAATCACTAATTTCGTGGTTTGCCACAAACGATTTATCCTGCATATACAAATGCAGACAAGGGATCCGTTTCTTCCACCGACCCAAGATACGATATACAATTTTCATTGTATCAAGTATCCCAATCCATTTGCACCTTTTTCTAATCGCTATGCGTCTATTTACGCAAGGGCATCATTTATCCAAGGCTTTTATGATCCCCTTAACCCATCTTTCCTTTTAGCACCATTTCCTCGATGCATCGCCGTCTATTTATTTAGCCGCAATTCACACCATAAACAATGATCTTCACGATTCATTTGTCTTTACCGTCTTTCTGCTTTGTTTTTCCATGGCCTTGTTGCATGAGAAAACCAATGTGATCTTCACGATCACACATACACCCATACCGCTATGATCTTCATTACGAGATCTGGTTTTCTATTCCACAAAAAGAGACTACGTTTCTCTTGTGGTAAGTAAACATATCCTTAGCCACTCACCATTAATTGAAGATTGAATTCAAGTCAGAGTTCTATCCTCGATTAGTCGTATTTCAACCACCAGACACGCTGGTTGTGTCATCTCCTGCTCCCCGTGGCGTCGCGGGGACGCATACATCCCGGAGTCGCGAGTTTAACACACCCCCGAGTGTATTGATAGTTTTTCAGTGCCAAGTGCAAAATTACAGAAAATAAATTGACATCCAGCCGTGTAATGTTTGTAAAGGGCGGATCTGCTCTATGACATTCGCTTATTTATAATATAGTTTTCGACATAAAATAATAAAAAAAAAACGAATCAAAAGGAATGCAAAGCTTTCAGAGCAACAGTTTAAAATTCGAAGCTCGAGTGTACATTTAATGTTTGATTTATTTTACCATAAGTAATCATTAAGTAAAATCAAATGCAAATCAATAAAAGAACATTCACTACAATAGACCCAAACAGTGCCTTTTATTTACTTCTTGTTGACGGTGTGCTGTGGAGATGTACTAGTTTTGTTTTTCCGGTGGACAGTGTACGTTGGAACATTGGGGACGGAGTAGAACTCCGCGCCCATGTCGGTGCCACGACCCATTGGTCAGTAATTACCTAAAGCAGCACTTCATTTGGAACAGTTTCAATTAAATGTGAAAATTTAAATTTATAATGAAACTTAAAGTTTCGCTGCGGCTGCTGTTATTGCTGGAGTTTTTCCTGTTTATTGTTGATCGGTTTTCCGTGTCCCTCGTGCTTGTTCAAGGTAATCTCCTCTAAGGTAGGTGTATCAATAAGTTGGCCCCTTAGTTCGGTGGAGTTGAAACTCGTGATTCTTTGCACATCATCAGCTGATTTAACGTGCACTCGTGACGCGACTCTCACAATCTTTATTAGAAAAGGGATCAATCATAAAGTAATATATAGTGGAGAAGTGCGCAGGTTCCGGGTGCTGGAAGCCTGTATCGTGCGCATGCCCCTCCAGCAAGGAAGGGGTTTGTATGCGATTGCGGTCTACGCACCTGAGGAGCACCAACATAACCTATTTATAGCAGAGCTCGAGACTCTCTTTCGATGCTTACAATTGCACCTGGGCAAAAACTACTTTATCCTAGGGGGAGATATGAACGCCAAGCATAGAAATTGGGGAAATTATATATCTAATGCCAGAGGAAATCAGTTGGCTGGTTGGTTAGATCAGTTTCATATTGAATATAGAACTGACCTGCTAGCTACAGAATACCCATCGTTCCACAGAGGTAGATCGTTCTTAGATATTTTACTAATCGACTCACGACTAAGACTGTGCATTCACGGCAGCAATAGAGCTTCCGAACGAGCTCGCAGAGTTGGAGGAATTCGTCATCCCGCAACCCTATAACTACGGTGCAATGCGATGGCCGCGGTTCACCAGATCATTAACAAGAGAACTTCGTTCGAATGACTTTAATCTGCCAGTAAACAGAAACCTGACAAATGACGAAATCGACAAATACATTCAACAAATGGACGAAACCGTAAAACGAACAATGGACAAAACAATTCCCAAAACAACAGTTACAGATCACATTAACATGTACAGAAACGCAACAATAAACGCACTCCACAAGAAAAAGAGCAGACTGCTATCGAAACTAAAACAATTACGAGGAGAGTTTACAAACAGACAAGACCAGGAGATAATATCACTGAAATCCCGATTAAAAAACCTCCAACAATTACTTAAAGCTAATTATAGAGTAGCAACAAATTTGTATTGGAACAACAGAATTCGAGCTATAAAAACTAATAACCCGAATATGTTCCCACAAATAAATAAAATATTCAGGAGAAATAATCAAAACGAGATTCAGTGTCTCCAAATTCCACGTACTGAGGTAAACAAGCAGCTGCTAACCAACATTGGCATAGATACAGAGAACGCTATCTTCAATAGTGAGCTCTTCGTGATCGAAGATCCTTTGGAGAAGGCGAACGCTGTGGGAGCTGTCTTTCAGGAAATGTACAAGGTGAATGAAAGCATTCACCTGAATCATGACCTGGAGGACAGAATTCTACTGAATCACCTGCACCTCCGAACTGAAATTTCACTTTGGCAATAGGAGAATCCGGGTTTTACCGAATTCAGTGACGATAATCTGTCAATTGACACTAATGCCAATGGTGGGGCTAATAGCCTTTTAATCACAAGGGAAGGAATCCGGAGAATCTTCGACTCATTAAGAAGCAAAAAGTCAGTGGGAATAGATGGAGTACCTAACATCGTACTCAAGAACCTGCCCCCAATGGCCGTGTTTAACAACGCGTTGAATAATGCATATTATCGCGCACGTTGGAAAACGGCTATCATTCAGCCCATCGCAAAAAAGGACAAAGACTGTACAAACCCAATGAACATGCGTTTGATAAGTTTACTCCCAAGCATCAGTAAAGTATTTGAAAAACCCATTAACAAAGCTCTGATAAAATGGGTAGATGACAACAGCATTATTCCAAATAACCAGTTTGGCTTTAGGGCGCGTCATGAAACCACACATGCCACAGCTAAACTGGTCTCCGACATACAATGGAATAAATGTAGGAACCAATGCACAGGTGCCTGTCTGATCGACTTGGAAAAAGCCTTTGATACCGTCTGGATCGAAGGGTTGTATTACAAACTGGTCAGATATGGCATACATAAGCCTTTACTATATGTACTTTACGATATGTTAAAGGTCTGGAGGTTTGTGGTCAAAAATGGTAATGTGACCTATAATAAAACGTATAATATCAAGAATTGTTTGCAACAGGGCGCGGTACTCTCTCCGATTCTTTTTAACATTTACATTAGCGACTTATCAGATGCACTTCTGCAGGCCATTGCGTACGCAGACGATATCATAATCTACGGAACAGCCCCGAACGTTGAGATCATAAATAGTTTAATACAGCGAGACTTCAACAACGTGCAGCGCTATTGCGATGACTGGAAACTTGAGATCAACTTCCAGAAATGTGAAGCCATCCTATTTAGAACTCCATTACATAAAGCCACGAACGACACAAGAAAAAACTGGCGAAAGCTAGTTATCGTGGGACCGCATGGAGATAAACTGGAAACCAAGAGTTTAGTTAAATACCTTGGCATCTGGCTAGACCAATATCTGTATTTCAACAGACATGTAGAGGCTGCTCTGGTCAAGGCTAGAAAAACGTTTGCTATGATAAGGGGGCTATTTCACAGTAGCCAACTTGACAGCAGGGTAAAAATCATATGCTACATGACGCTAATCAGGCCAATGCTCATATATGGTTGTCCAGTATGTTTTAACATAGCTCCAAATTTGATGGAAAAGATTCGGGGGTTCCAAAGGAAGTGTCTGAGAACCTGTCTCAGATTATATCGAACACCGGAATCGGAATACAAAAAGTACTACTCAAATGAGACTTTATATAATGAAGCCTGCATAAATAGGGTGGATAATTTTATGATTAAATTAATCAGAGGACATATTGCGAGAGCAATAAGCTCGTCCAATGACCTAATTTTCGGGGCCTATTATCCAAACACTCTGTACTATGACAGCGTGCGTCGCATCGGCTTTGTTCCACCAGAGGCGTTCCTTGATTTAGACATGAAAGGGCTTATACAGGATAGATCCGGAATTCCGCTGATCTATCATGTAAGTAGATCATCCGTAGACAGGCGATTGTGCTGCGACCGGGAAGTAACGCGCACCGAAGAAGAGCTCCTGCGCTTCAGTAGGGCTATCTCCCACAGAGACCGGGACGATAGTATTAGACAGCGTCAACAGTTCTGGTGGTTGAATGGCATATAAAGACCTGGATACCAAAGTCGGTATAGAATCACACTACCATCAGGTAGCTTACATAGACTTAGCTTTTCTAGAATTAGGGTAGTATAAGTTTTAAGTTAAGTTAAGTTAAGTTCTTTTACATAAAATTAAAAATTAATTAAAAAAAAAAAAATAGGTAAGTTAAATTTTAAGTAAAAAAAAAAAAAAAACCAAAAAAAATTGACACAAAGTTTTTCAAATTTATCTTTGTCTTTCAAATAATTATAAGTATTGCCACAAAGTTCTGTCGCCGAAAGGCAAATTATACAAATATTAAGTAATGTTTAGCTTAGAGCGTCTGCGAAGGACCAGTAAGTTATTATATAAGATAATTAAGCTAGAATTTAAGCATTTTTTGTCTAGCCTTTAATTTAGAAACTAAGAATATAGAACCCGGCGCCGGTTCCAGGTTAAAAGTTTTCGTCTGTGTTGGAGCAGCCAACGTTTTACGACGAACGCACTATTCCAGGGTAAAAGCCGTCGCCTGTGCTGGAGCAGCCAATGTTTCACAACGAACGCACAGTTCCAAAAAATTAAAACTACTTTTCATTTTAAAAATCTTCTTTTATTATCTTGTCTGTTTAATGATTCTCTATAATTTCTGGATATTGTTGGTCCTGATCGTCTACAGCACTTCCGCGAGGGACCATGTAGATTAATGAACTGCCTCCTCGAGATTTTTTTTTTTTTTTTTTAATTTACTGTATTTATTTGACCAAAAATTAAGGGTTACAATAAGTAATACAGCTAACTTATAACAGATTGGTTACATAATAAGTGTTTACATGTTATTTGTTAACATTTTTCAAACAATTCTTTTTTATATGTGCTTAAGATTTATGGGATATATATATATATATATATATATATATATATATATATATATATATATATATATATATATATATATATATTGGTAATTTTGTTATTCCTGGAAAAGGTCGGAAAAAAAACCAGGAACTCTGTTTATTTTAACTTAGCGTACTTAAAATTACTTAACATAACTTATTCTAATTTAATCTAATCTTATATACAATTTGATGTCTTAAAAATAATATTTACAATATTGATTTATGTGGATGTGGGATTTCTCGTTTTAATTGAGGATAGTAAGGGATCTGGTCAGGTATTATCTTGAAGGAGGTGGGTGCCATTCAGTTCTGTGCTAAAGGTAAGAATCTTGGAGAATGGTTGGATGTTGGTGTATTTGAAATGATTGGGTGCCAGTTCGGTGTTGTGGTACACGACCTCGTTTAGATCGTTAACCAGTCTGAGGTGAAGAGAGTCCTGATTTGGAGATAATTACGGTAGTGAGTTCCCGTATTGGAGGAGGGTGATGGTAGGTCTGTTATTATAGGGTTGGGGTTGTTAGGAAGGTTTTCTATGAAATTTATCGACTGTTCAGTCGTTCGATGCCTGCGGTGTTGTAAAGATCGTTGTTACAATGGCATCCATATGAGTTGGTTTTGCGGTGTAAGCCAGTGATAAACCGGAAACATTTTCGTTCAAACGCTCGTAATTTCTCCATTTGGGAGGGTGAGATGTGGTACCATAATGGGCAGGCGTATGTGAGAGGGGGTCTAATTATCTGTTTGTAGATGAGCTGTTTGACCTTGAGAGAGAGGCCTTTAGGCTTCCACAACACTCGTCTCCAGAGGTTAAGTTGTATTGAGGCTTTATGAAGGGAATTTTTGATGTGGGTTGAGAATGACCAGTCGTTGGAAAGGGTTACTCCCAAATATTTTAGAGTTTTGGAAGGTTTTATGAGGGTGTTATTCAGCTTAAGTTTAATTTTGCTGTGGCAAGGTTTAGTGTTGTTTGAGGAGTGAGCGTTTTTGCCCTTAAACACTGTTAGCTGGGTTTTGGTTGGGTTGAGGCGAATTTTCCATTTGTTAAAGTATGCTGAGATGAGCGGGAGGAAGTTGTTAACGCGGTTTCTTGCCGCTTTGACAAATCTACTGCTAGAGTAGATTAAAGTATCGTCAGCATAATTTAGCATTACAACACTAGGCGCAGATTGGGGAATATCGGATGTGTATAGAAGATATAAAAGTGGTCCAAGAACGGATCCTTGGGGAACTCCCGCGGTTATGTTGTGAGTTTGTGAGAGGGAAGAGTTTATTCTGACCATGAATTTCCTCCCAGAAAGATAAGATGCTAGGAGCTTTGTGATGTTGGAATTCAGACCAAATAAGCAGTGCAGCTTATAAAGAAGTCCTGAGACCCAGACACAATCAAATGCTTTGGAGATATCGAGAGATATGCATATGGTAGGACATTGGTTTTCTAGACCAGTTGTGACATCGTGTGTAAGTTTTAGTAACGCATGGCAAGTAGAGTGTCGCTCACGAAAGCCAAGCTGAGAATTAGGGATGAGAGCGTTATCACTGGCAAACGAGAGAAGGTTTTGGTAGATCTTACATTCCCATATTTTACTTAGGTGTTATTGGAACTGCCGGACTTTTTATCGGGAATTACTACTGCAATTTTCCAGTTCTCTGGGAAATGTGAAGCATTTATGATATGGTTAAGAAGGACTAGAATGGGAAGTAGATTTGGTGGGTGAAGTCTTTTAAATAGAAGGTGTGGTATTCCATCTAGACCGGTAGATTTTTTGTTGGGTCGTGATTTTATGAACTTGATGAGTTCATGTGTGGTTAAAAATGTGGTGGTGTCTGAAGGATGCGACTCCTTGTTTGTGTCGTTTAATTCCCCAATGAAATGAGTATAAGATCCGGGTAATCTGTGTGAGATATATTCGTTTAGAGTGTTTCGAAAATTAGGGACGGAGAGGGAATCATTTTGTCGATGGATTTTTGAGAAGTGATCAGCCAGGCAATTGGCTATGACCGTGTCGGATTGGATAAGATTATTGTTGAATGGGTTGATGAGGTGATTTGATTCGCGGTTTAACCTTCCGACCAATTAGTCGGTTGATGTTTTTGAAGATATCACGATTGGGTTTAATATTGTTAAGTGTAGAGGTATAAGTCTGATCCGCGAACTTTTTTAAATGTTCATTTATTAGGGTGGTCAGGAGTTGGATCTGACTTTTAATAAAGGGGCAGAATCTTATATGAAGTTTTCGGCGGAGTTGTTTTTTGAGACGCAGCAATTTAATTAGGATACTGGGTAAAGGTTTTCCTAAATGATTATGAGGGATGGTGGTGCGTGTATTGCTGGTGAGGGCTCGTTGAGTAGACATCAGCCGATTTGAGAACGAAGTCAATTGTTGACCGAGTCGAGTTGGTGACACGAGTTGGTTGCAGTGGACTGTCGATGTACGTATATGGGTGAGATGAGAGGAGGTCAAAAAGTTGGCACCCGTATTTGTTATTCTTTATGTCGTTGAATGCTGTATATCGCGCGTTCCCGTCTCCACCGATTATGAATGGTGCGGGGAGAGACTGTCCGATTATTTGAGATATGTCAGAGTCAGGGAAATCCGGTTCTCGTGTTGGGTGGATGTAAACGGATGTTATTATGATTACTTTTTTGTTTTCACAAAAAAGTTTAACTGCCGTGTATTCAATATTGAAAACATTGGCGAACCTGATTTCGGTGAACTGAAGTTTATTATTTAGTAGGATGCCGGTACCTCCATGGGATCAAGTAGTTCTTGGCTGTGAAATAAATGTATAATTGGGGATGGATACTCGGGAATTGGACTTAAGCCACGTTTCTGAGAGGAGAAGGATGTCTGGGGAGAAGGTTTTAACAAACAACCGTAAGTGTTGCTTACGGATGTTGGAGTATATGAACTCTGCGTTGAGGGCGACTATAGTTAGTTCAGACATTGAGGGAAAGAATATGGGAGGTTATAAGTGAGAGAATCTGACCTTTTTTTCGATATCCGACATATGCTTCAATGTAGGAAGCATAGTTTGTAGACTCTTGATGTAGCCCATGAGGTCCAGGTTGAGGCCAATGGAGTTTGGGTTGTTTGACGTCGGCGTGTTTTGATTGTCTTCGATGACATCCGCATATGATGTTCCTGGCCTTGTAGGTTGTGGTAATGTGTTCTGCGATGTGGATTTGGTTGGTGCGGATTTGTTGGTTGTTGCTGGTTTTGTTCTTCTTTGGAGAATTCTCAGTTTATGAGGGCACTGGGAGAAATTGGTTGGATGTGGACCTCCGCAGTTACAGCATGTCACAGCGATTTCCTTAGTAGTAATGGATCCATCGGGGTTTGTGGTTTGGATTTTTCCTGGTTCCATACCTTGTGGATTGCCCTTACATTATCCTGGTTGATGTTCATCGGCACATCTGCCACATCGTATATTTTGGTGGCAAGCCACCGCCAAGTGTCCCGAGCCTTGGCATCTCTTGCAATGAAGGATACTTTGTTTATGAGGCTCCTCGATGCTGCTTTTATGCGTAAACGAGTACTTAATTTTTTTGAGCTTGTTGGTGCCTTCATTTGGAGGGGTTTGGATAATCCGTAGGTCCCTTAAGTTATTTGCCTGCAAGTACGGAGTTTGAAAATAATCCAGGCTGTGGATTTTCAGCTCTGGGCAAATTCTGATGATCTCCGACGCTAGCTTTTCGTTGGTCCAAGTTAGGTCAATGTGCCTAATGATGAACGTTGTTGGTTTGAGCTGATGGTGTTGGAAGGTAAAAAATTGGTGTTGTAGTTCCGCATGTTTTCTAACGGTTTTCTCGTGATCAACCAGAGTTGTTGTTGCAATGGAGACAGAGGAGCCTTTAGTATTTGTGGTGAAGTTGCGGTGTCCTAGGGCATTTGCTACTATTAGAATTATTCCCTTTATGGTGGTCACATTTTTTATGTAGATTGGTGGCGGTCTAACATGTTTGTGCTGGGCAGGCAGGGGACTCGGTGCTGGGTTGGCTTATTTGGTGGATTCCTTATGGGCTGATGATAGTTGTTTGGGTGGAGATGTTTGATGGTTTAAGCTGGGAGAAGGCGTCATCTCCATCTGGCATCGTCGCTGTTTGGGGTGGGTTGCTTTAGGGAGTGAATTTCCTCTCGGAGTTGCTTCACCTGTGTTGTAAGCTGTTGGATGTATTCCACGGCTTCGTGGAATTTTTGTTCCTAGTCAACGTGTTTTTCTTTATTTTCCATTTTTGGGGTCTTCTTCGATGAGTTTTGAAGAGTTTCAATGGCTCTTCTCTTCCGTTCCAATAGATATTCGCGGGTAGCGCTCGGATCGTTGTCTGGCATCTGTAAAGACAGATTTCGACTACGGCATCCAGCGAAAATCTCACGTGTTTGCTCGTGTTTGTATAGTTTTTTTTTTTGTAATTATAACTTGTCGCAATACTCACGAACAAACGCAATATATCACACAAGATTCAATGTGAACGCGATCGATCGTCGACGTCCAACATCTGGTGCGATTTGCCGTGGATTTGGTTTCTGTAATTTCCTAGGGAAATTACCAGATTGAAGTGTATTTCTGTATTTTGAAATGTGATTATGCCGTGGGGCAAATGCAAAGCTATAAACGAATATTTGATTCGTTTATTGCAAATTTGGATTTTAGTTTAGGTTTTTTGATTAAATTATGCCGTGGGAGCAAATGCAAAACGATAAACGAATATTTTGATTCGTTTATTGCGAATTTTGGATTGAGTTTTGGTTTTTCAGGATTTTGATTATTTTTAATGTTTTGGTGTAGGATTTCTGGGATTAGGATGTATGGATGGGGGAAAAAGGTGGTAGGGCTTTTTAGAGCACTACACCACAGGTTATGATAAAAAATTATCTTTTACAACAACACAACCCCAATACACACAACAAATTAATCTTTCACGCACTTCATTTCCGACACACAAACTTTGTTCTTTTTGTGTATGTAGAACGACGTATAATTTTAGACAAATAATTTTTATTTTGGCTGTGTAGGTTATTGGGTCATTTTCTGTTGCATTTTTTCCTTGTTGTATGACCCATCTTAATTAGAGCACCCTACTCGTGGATGTAGTCTAAATACTTTTTAAGATTAATGCGTCACAGGTTTAACAGTTTTAATTTACTCTTGATTTTATGGTGAATGCCTTTCTACGGTTTCTGATTTATGTTTGCTAGTTGTTTATCACATTGAGATGTGTTTGTCACGACCGACACAAGTAAATTGTTTTTAGACAAGTGTCCTGTCGTGGTTAGCGACACTAAAGATATTTTGTATATGCTATTGGAATAGTTGTTATTCATATTTTAAGGGTAGACGTATCTGTTCCGTGAAGGGTATTTATTTTTGTGTTACATTTGATTTTTTCCAGATGTGAGTATATGGAGTGTATGATTTGAACGCCCGTTTATACATTTCAGGTTTTGCGCATTTGCATCTGGTTTGTGTTTATTAAACACAAATCAACTAATAATCTTAGATAAAATAATACGAGAGAACCCACGTTATGTGATTCCAATCATTATAGGATGCGGAATTTATGAGAACGAAGCAATTTTTACGTGTAGCAGTAGTTGTTATGATGTTACAAAAGGTGGAATTATTATAATCTTCTGTAGAGCTGGATGTTATCGGCCAGGGTGTCAACTATAATTCCGTACTGAAGCAAATTTGAAGGTGGTCTGAGTTGAAGAGCACAAAGGGGAAAAGTTTAAAATGCAAAATTCGCACAGAATAACGTAATTATTAATCTGAGCCCGTCTGGGTCACCTGAATTTTAATAGCATCAAGTACTCGTGTACGCGGTATAAAGCAACCACTTTGACAGAGGTGAAATTTTACGTGATGGCGACCTTCTGCTACACTAGAAAGGAAAGACAAACGTTCGTATTTCTGTTGGTGACATGTGAAACTATATGAGGAAAATATTAAAAAGTTGTGGAACTACGGGGGGGGGGGGGGGGGGGGGGGGGGGGGGGGGGGCACAGGACAAAGTCTCTGATTGCTTTCAACCCGACGAAGGCCAGGGCGACCATTCTCCGTATTCAATCCTAGTTGACATGCAGTCTCCACGTGACACCCCTGGATAGTTATTTTGACACCCGCCAAGTAGTGAACCAATGCATGCTGCGACATCCTGAGAAAGGTTGACGCAAGGCTAATAACCATGCCCAGAAAAACAAATTATTATGGGCACTTTAACAAGCCTCGGATATGGACCGGATACACGACGACGACCACGGAAACGAAAATGGCTAAATTATTTAAGAATTTTCTTATGGAACGTCCGCTCACTATACAGAGCTCGAGCTGCACGGCAGCCAGCCGATGCCCCGTCCGAATATAAGGCTGACATAACAGCTTTACAAGAAATAATATGGACGGGGAGTGGTGTTATTCAAAGGAACGAGTACGACATTTATTACAGCTGTCACCCAAACACCATGGGCTCGGGGTAGGCTTTCTAGTCAGCCAAAAACTGAAGCCTGCCATTATCGGCTTTAATGCAATAAACGAAAGGCAATGCACTCGCATTCCGCATCTCTTGGCATAAATTAAATCCTACAACATAAACAAATGCAAATAGGAATTCAATACCTACCCTTACTAGCGATGCCATAAAGACAATTTCCCAGTAACCTAGCTAAAACCGATTAGCACATTTCCACATCGCATCATCGTCTCTTTGTTTAGCCGTGGCGCACATTTTCAGCAAAGATCCCATTAGTATCCGACGAGTTCGGTTTTATTTGCTTTACCGAAATCGTATCCTAGGAATGCACTTTATGCCCTTTCTTTGTTCTAGGTTCGCTCTCATCCATGAAAGAACCATGCACGCATACCACCATGATCACGATTATTGAGTGAGCTCTGCACGAGCAAGGTATCGCTGAGTCGTTTTAAATCCGCCGGCCGCCATGGCCATTGCCGCTCCCGCTCTTCGTCACTGCGGAGACGCGCAAATATATACTGGAGTCGTGTTCGCGTTGTACAAGTAACTTTAGTTAAAGTCTGTGAAAGTATTTATTAATAAAATCTGTCATTTTATGTGTTGTTCGATTTTGATATACATTCAAAAATAAGGAATAAATCTAAGTGAAAGTATTAAAGGTAACAAATAAAGTATTATTTTTGATCAATCCGGAGTGTTTTGTTTCTGTGTTGTGTCCGCTCGGTTGCGAAGGTCGACCATCGTTTTCTTCCCCCTGGCGTTGTGAGCAGTGTCCGCGCGAACAAATTGACGATGGGGATATGAGAGAATCAGCGCCGTACGTCGGTGCACAATGCTCCTACCCTACAGACAGATATCTTGTGAGGAATGATGCTTACTAAAGACAGACCATTAGCAATGCTACGAGGTCCACCGTAGGCGTTTCTAAGGTTGTATTGACCTATCCGCATTTAATCACTTTGGTTGAAATTATAATTATGTATGTCAACCTGTAGCTCCTCAATAGTATACTGGTTAGTATACCCGCCTGTCACGCGGGAGACCGGGGTTCGATTCCCCGTCGGGGAGCCTCTGGCGCAAGACTAATGACCTTGCCCGGAAAAAACAAATCATTATGGAAAATTTAACAAGCCTCAGGACTTGCTAAATAAGGCCAAGACCGGTTCCAGGTTGTAGTGCCGATGATGATGATGATGATGATGTCAACCTGTATTTTGTTTAGTGTACGAATTTCTGGCCTGTCGTTAGATGGTATGGGCAAAACCAGCAATGAAAATCTTAAACCGTGGACGTGGTACTATCTGATCTAGATTACTGAAGCATTGCAAATGGAAGGCGAATATTATCCGAGAACTTGAAGTAGTTGAGTACTGCAAGGGATGGACGAGAGCGGTTGCCACATGTCTTATGCCATTATAGCATCTGGCCACCTCATAACATTCAGACTGGCCAAATTGAACGAAATCTGCGACAAATTTGTGGGGATTCTTTAACCACTTCCAAAGAATCTCCCATTGCCATAAATTACCTGTCCCCCCCTTACCGGCAAGTGAGTTTTTCCTTACAGCTGAAAATATAGTTCATGGCAAGATTACCATCTTGCCATGACATCAAACTTTCACCAGCATTATAAACCCCAAAAGCTAATTCAGCTACCTCATCAGGTAACCAGCTTTGATTCATGCATAGGCCAATGCTCTATACCAAGAAGCATTTTCTCTTGCATGTGCGTGGCATGTTTATTCACATCACGGCTGAACCATCGGTCGATTGTATAATCAACAACCTAAAGCGCAACCATTGCTGGCCGCCTATAGGAATTTCTAGTGTTGTGTTAACACAAACAACACACCGACCGATGGAACGTTGGCAATCTGCGTGCAAGATAATTGATGCTGTACGCAATGGCCAACGAATAAACAACGCATTCTTCCTATCCTGAGGTTCGCAACACTTGCGACAATTCCCTTTCATCGGTTATCAACCAATCATGGAATTTGGGCATGGAAATGATCATTGTTTAGACAATCTTAACCATGCCATGCCCTATGATCACCAACAGCAAAGCAAAGCAAACACACAGTACCGCACTGCGTTTGTTTTGTTTGTCAACCGCTGGTCCATGGTTCCCCTGGATGAGACGTTAGCCTGCACATCTGTAGGTCAACTCCCCCACCACCATGAATAATTTCTCGCCTTGTGCTCCAGAGCCATACGGCTAAAACAGACAAATCCCAATTCTTCGCTTGACCTATCGTCATCGAAGAAAGTATAGCCTGCAAGGCATGATCGTGAACACCTTAATAAATACGATAATGTTCCTATGTAGCATCAACTAAACCATGAACAAGTGCAGGATGGTTCGTTATCGGTTTTTCAGAAAAGGGGGCATCGTACATTGACCTGTACGGATATATGAAAAATCCATATTTATGGCAGCTGGTGGAAGTTGATCTCGACGTGCACGAAGAGTCAAATTTCTACCGTCCAACGGGGCAGACATAAAAAGGTCGTCGCGATCCGGAGTCAGATTATTACACGCGAGGAGGATAGTCGGGAACCTTAAGTTACATCTTTTTAACGTTTGATAAGAATTGTTTCATCAATAAAAGTGGTTTGGTCGAGTCGTGATAAATCGTCGCCAGTAAATTAATGTCCCATTGTCGGAAATCGTCGCCGCACGCTCAAGTAAATATAGCACGGTTAAAAGCCTAGAGTTAAGGTTATACAATTAAAAGACTGAATCGATGTCACTGTGTGCCGCCTCAGAACAATGATTAATAAAGTGTAACAAGCATATACGATTAAACAACTGTGTGTGTCGTTATTTTTAAATACATCGATGTACCAATTTTACCTGGAGAATTAATTTAGTGCTTCCAATAGAGTTGTGGGGTATTACACTAAATCTGCGTCCATGTCGACGCCTAGTCTAAATACCCACAAACTTATATCACAGTTCTCCTATAAAGTTGATCATTTAAGTACTGAGAATGATGGATTTCGTCCCCACCAACATCAATACACATACTTCATCACCATATTCGACCTTGATGTGAAAATTATGTCTTGGCTAGATAATTTGTATCCATCTACTTGGTCAGTGGCTCGACGAATTGTTAAACTGGTAATCAGTAACTTGAGTGTCGACTAATAATTGGATATTAAATATCCACAACCTAGAACTAGGAGCAATTAATTGTAAATATTTGTTACATGGGGTACTTGAGATACCGGTCCACCCTTGACCGCCGTGATACTTTAAAAACCAACGTATCGTATGACATCATCATCATCGGCACTACATCCGGGAACCGGTCTTGGCCCTATTTAGCAAGTCCTGAGGCTTGTTAAATTTTCCATAATGATTTGTTTTTCCGGGCAAGATCATTAGTCTTGCGCCAGAGGCTCCCCGACCGAAAACTCGAACCCCGGTCTCTCGCATGACAGGCGGGTATACTAACCACTATAGTATCGATGAGTCTGTCGTATGATATAGTCTTGTTAAAAGGATATCGCCTATGTTTTCAAGGTATTAACAACAAATTCTAAGTCGATTCTAGAGCCAAGAATACGTTTAGTCTCTTAACGGCGCCTTTACGACGTTTCCAACTCAAGCAGACCGTTTTGTTGGTATCCGTTTTTTGTCCCTAGGTTTAGTTCATATAACCCATTTAAAGCCTTTAAAATTGCGGGTGATAACAAACGCATAAATCATAAAAGTCACACGAGGGGTTTGACTTTTTTTATTATTAAAACTCATCTAGTGAAAGGCAAGTGAGACCAGTGCATCCGTTCAAAATATAGTAGTATCCTAATTCCTCTGGCTATAAAGTTTTATCTTGCTATATTATCGTGGCATCATCACTTTCGTCCGACCATGAACACTACCCCGATCCTAGTACAATTGGGTTAGCCAAACAGCATAATCTCCCGAACAAGGGCAAGTATTGTTCCGGTGAACAATGAAATGGTCAGCGGTTAAAAAAGAGTATGTTAAGAAGTAAAAAAGGACACCCTGCAAGCTAGACATCCTTCCCCTTGAGTTGGCCTTAAAATTTTACAACCCTCCCAACTGAGTCCTTCCGTTAAAAGACCCACTGCTGGAAACTTAATTGGCTGTGAATAAACTGTAGCTCCCTCCAATGCCTCCACATGCACATGATTGTCGTCTGCGACACTTTTCCTCTATTCGTTTCCCTGTGAAAAAGGTCCAGTTATGTTAAAGCCAGAATTACACGGACAAAAGTAGCCGCTCCGGTATTTGAGTCAAACTCCTTTCAAAAGCAGTCACGACGAGACGACGGTAATGAGTATAATTAGGGAAACGCTATACTGCCTCTCCTTGGGTGCACACGAAGCGCTTTGCTTTGTTTCCAGCGTGTAAAATTCTCTTCACTATAAATGAAGGAACAAAAGTGTACGTTGAAAAGCGGAAAATGTTACAGCAGTCAACGTAACCGGAAGACAGGAAAACCAATCTTCCACTGCAGGCAACTGCACCACTGCTAAAAAGTGCAACGAGAGTCCTTTATGAATAGTATATCGTGCTTAACATTTTGTACTCAGTGACGCCAGGACGAATAATTAAATAGCCATTCATGCCCTAGCCAACGGATACGTTTTGAAATTTTTATTTTCTATCAGCTGAAAGCGGATTTAAAGGATGTTGAAAGGCTAAGCGCGGGGGAAAGCAGAAGGAAAACTCTCTCGCTTAAGTTGTTAACGTTAAAAACTGAGCACTTTTTTTGTTTTTAATTTTACATACATATTTATAAAAGGGACACGACCTTCGGGGAGAATAGAAGAATCATCTGGGTTTGTTGTCGATGTTCTTTTGTTTCTGCATCACCACTCTCGTAGTTTGTGATGCTCCGCTTTGTATTTCATTGAGGAGGACACTTGAATCAAAGTTTGTTCCATCATATTTACCCTAAACAGATGCTGTGATGAAAAGAAAACAAACTTGTTATATATTCACCGTACCCGGGTACTCATCCCAAGGCATCCAGCACCGATCGTATTCTTATAAATTCTTTATTGCTTTGAAACTGATTTTTAAAAAAGTTTTTGAAAAGAATTTCGTTGTGAAAGTTTCGGAAATGCCTCAATTTCTATACCTTCCACAAGTTTACCAATTTCTTTAATTAAAAATGAAGGATATTTCGTACAAGATTGTAGTAGCAATTGAATAAGTGAAAACAGTTATGCTAAGGAACTTTACCCTCAGCTTCCGGCGTATGATTCCGCAAGGAATGCATCCTGCAATAAAGTACAGTCCTGGGTCCCAATTAAAAAGCAACTTTTCGAAATATACGTTTGTAACATTTTGTTTTGCTTTAATGTCATGGGTTTGCGGGTAAGTTCCTGTGTAAAGAAATGGCAAGGAAATTGTAATTACGTCCTGAGCAGAGGTTGTTTGGGGACACATTTTTCCTATTCGTCGAAGGTTTTGTAATTAAGTGTTGGTGAAGTTGTTATAGGGTGTGTATTCCGCAAAACTGGAATTATAAAATTGCGGTTGTGAGTAGGTCTGCCTTCAGTCCATAGTTTTAGCTTCGGTATTACTACTGTGTGTTATATTCCACGCCAAATTATAAATGTATATATTTTATAACACTGGCGGACAAAAACAATATCGTGACGCAAACTGTGGGTTGAAGAAAATAGAGCGAACAAACATCGAATACTTAAAAAATGTAATAACGAGGTAACATATGACGAGGTAGTTTATTTTTGTGTAGTTCGGCTGAAGAACGATTTCTATCTTAACAATTGTGCAATTTGAACCAACTTTCTCCTTTTCGTTTGGAATCATTTAAAGAGAAGAAGTACAACCTTGCAACTCATTTAAAAAAAAAATGTGTTTTTGTAGTGGGAATGTAAAGATCTTCAAAAGATACATCTGGACCTATTCAGACATACGCTCGTAATTATGGGCTATAAACACCTCCCCCTAGCATATATTCATATTCTTCCTCGTGGTGCTTTTGGTCTAGATATTCTATCGGGGTCCGGGATGGAGATATTCATCTGTTACTCCGCTTATTGTATTTCTCTATACTAGCATGTATTGTGTTACTCTTATCGGTGTGTCTGCCCATTTTGTATGTCCACCATCTGGATTCATTTTGCTGGTAGAAGCCTTCCGGAACCGAGGAGCGGTCATAAAAGCCTTTGAAATTTTCATTGCCTCAAAAAGTCAGCACTTCTACGAAAAGGGAATATTTGACCTTGTATTACGTTGGAAGAATGTCATAGATGCCAACGGATCTTATATTGTGTGAATAAAAATTTACGGAAAAAACATATTGGCATTTAAATTTTTACTATTAGGTGTACAACTTTGCTTCCGTCGTTTTGCAATAGATGGCTGTAGCGGTAAGTGGTAGTTGAAATAAATAGATCATAGATGTCATACAATAAACTTAGGTATTTGTAAACATAACACCATCGAAGTGTTAGTCGATTTGTGTCTGCGTCATAAAGTTATTCTCGATTAAACATGTCAGCTTACGAGCCAAATTTTCGCCATTTGCGAGAGGTTTTAATTTTCTGCTTTAATATGAATAAATCTGCGGCTGAGGCTCATTTCTGCATATCTGCATCGCATTGTGACTGGGGACGAAAAATGGGTTCATTACGATAATCCCAAGCGCAGAAAATCATGGGGATATCCCGGCCATGCTTCCACGTCGACGGCCAAACCGAATATCCACGGTTCCAAGGTCGTGTTCAGTATTTGGTGAGACCGGCTCGGCGTAGTGTATTATGAGTTGTTAAAACCGACTGAAACAATCACAGGCGGTTACAATAAAGCCTCGAATTTCGGATACAAACCAATAGTAAAGTTCAGT
This sequence comes from Microdon myrmicae, assembly GCA_963931805.1. NCBI lineage: Eukaryota > Metazoa > Arthropoda > Insecta > Diptera > Syrphidae > Microdon > Microdon myrmicae. Next base: position 109,471,488 of record OZ007496.1, read on the forward strand.
AATATGTCAAATAGTAATTTAAGTATTGTGACGTGGAACGCAAGAGGTATTCATAGAAAGCATATTGAATTTATTAACTTTCTACATAGTAATAATATTGATGATGCACTAACCACAGACATGTGATTAAACCCAACTACACGAATTTCAGCACTGGATTTTTAATTGTTATCGCGTAGATAGAGTAAATAGATGGGGTGGTGGTGTAGCGATCCCAGTAAAGAGATCAATTCAACATAGGCTTTTAAGAAACATTCGAACGCAACTTGTCGACAATGTGGGTATAGAGCTCACTTTAGGTAATGGGTATGCACTAAAGATTTTGTGTGTTTATTTTCTTGGTGGGAATACAAAATTTGAGAAGAGGCAACAGCTGAAAACTGACTTAAGGAAACTATATAGTATTGTTGGAAGGGCTGTTGTGGTTGTTCTCTCAGGGAGCTTGTCTCATCCTGAGGGGACCCGTTGCGGTTGCCACCGTGCTTCCGGGGCCTCCGGGAAGAGTGACAACCGATTGCTGAAAAACGAGACCTGCTCTCACCTTCGATTTAAAGTTGAGCAGCCGATGCTCATTCTCGTGTTCTATGTAAGATTGGATCAGCCAACACTCACTCTCCTTGTCGTTCGTGTCTTCAATTTAAAATTGCAATAACAAAATAAACAAAACTATTTTAACGACTGCTTTATTTTAAACTTTGCTTATTGGCGTCCTTAGATCTCGAACGCCAATCACGACTGATCCTCGAATACAAAATCCATCGCCCTTATAAAGAGAAACAAATCGAAATTTGTATCTCGAAAATACACAATTTCCTACAAAAATCCCGATTTTGAAATCCTGAGTGAGATGCTCAGTGTTTATTTACGATAAGAATTCAATTTCTTGAATTCTTACGAAACTATTTCGCAGATGTCGATATGTATCTGGTTTTGGGTTTTTGTTTGTTTAACTCAATGGAATTTTTCAGATAGAGATAACGATCTCTGGATTTTGAGTTTTGATGATGCCGTGGGGCGAATGTAGAACAATAAACGAATATTAGATTCGTTTATTGGGAATTTGATTTTAATTTAAGATTTTGGATTTAATTATGCCGTGGAAGCAGCTAATAAGTGATAAACGAATGTTTGATTCGTTTATTGCGAATTTTGGTTTATGTTTGGGTTAATTCGGGTTTTGATAGGATTTCGGATGTAGGAATGGGGGGTAAAAGGTAGTAGGGCTTTTTAGAGCACTACAGGGCAACGCTTACAGAGTGTTCTGGTAACAGCCTTAGTAATTCTAGCGCCGGATAGGTGGCGCTTAGGTCAACGAGCAGGGCATATATAAACAGTGGCACCGATGACTTTCTCTCTCTCTCTCTCCTTTAGCCGCTGGACCTGTCATCAACAAAATTTAATTTAGCTTAAGACCAAAAATATTAACATCTCATTTGTAAATATCATTCTTACGAATAAAGTATCATTTCCAACAATTTTCCAACAGGTTATGGGCCCAGTCTAACGCCGCAATAAACAGCAAGGTAAAAGCACGCGTCAACGGAACACGTGGCGACAACACGAAAGAGGCCCAAAAGTGACGCCAGGTAATCGGCACGATGCAGGATGGAACGAAAACAAATATCCCGTTGTTAAACGGAGGCAACTACATACCCTGGAAGACAAAACTCAAGGCAGTGCTGGTTCGGGACGAGTTATGGGAAGCGGTGAGTGAGCCGGCACCCACGCCGAAAGACACCGAGTGGAAAAAGAAAAACAACAAAGCCATGGCATACATAACCCTGAGTGTCGAAGACAATCAGCTAATGCACATCCAACATACGGAAGAAGCGTACAAAGCGTGGCAAGCGCTAACAAAGAAGTACGAACGTTCAACGTACGGAAGCAGGCTATATTTGAGAAGGAAACTGTACGGAATACAATACAAAGGCGGACCAATGAGTGACCACGTGGACGCCATCATGACAGTGATTGCACTGCTCCGAGGATCAGGCAAGCCACTCGAGGATGAGGAAGTCGTTGCTATTCTACTGGTGAGTCTTCCGGAATCGTACTCGGGACTAGTCACTGCGCTCGAGGGTGGTGACGAAAAGGATCTCACAATCGAGTACGTAACAGGGAAAATTATGGACAAATACCAGAGAAGGGCAAAATCTCAAGGCTCGAGCAGCGAAGGTTCAGAAGTGGCTCTCAAATCAGCAGGTCCAGGTAAACGTGACCTAAAGAAGGGACATCTCAACAAAGGCTCAAACTTCCAGACAGAAAGGAAGGACAAACAGGAAACCCGTACATGTTACCATTGCCAGAAACCAGGACATCTGAAACGGGATTGCAAATGGTACAAAGCAATGAAGGAAGAAGCCAGGGCAGGAATAGAAAAGTCAAAGGCGCCGAGAGCTGACGCCAATCAGAAGCAGTTTCTCTTCCAAGCGAGAGGCGACACGAGGATCCAAGACGGCGGACAAGATGGCTGGCTTGTGGACTCGGGAGCAACGAGCCACATGACAAACAACTCGGCCTTTTTCGACGACATCCGGGACTTGAACAAACCAATTTATTTGGCGGATGGATCAAAAATAATGGCAACCGGGATAGGAGATGGCTACCTACCATGCATCGTGAAAGACGGCCAGGTCCAGAAAGTAAGGCTGACAGATGTCCTGTACATTCCCAAACTCGATGACAGTTTAATTTCAGTTCGGAGATTCATCGATAAAGGATACGATGTAGTATTCAAGGACAACAGAAGCCGGATCCTTCAAGGAAAGGAAGTAGTAGCTGAAGCAGACAACGACGGCGGTTTGTACAGACTGAAATTGGAAGGAGTAAAGGAGCAGGCACACCTGACCAGAGAAGCAGCGTGCATCCACGATTGGCATCGGCGATTAGTACATCGAGACTTGGCAGCTATCAGACAAATGGCTGGCTCTGGACAGATGCGCATCTCTCCCTGCAAGTGTGAACCAACCTGTGAGAGCTGCATCAGAGGAAAGCTGAGCCAGAAGAAATTCCCCCAGGCACAGAGGAGAGAAAGGAAACCAGGGATGCTGATCCATTCGGATCTGTGCGGGCTGTTACGTACGTCGGCCACCACCATCATTTAATAATTTGCATTTAATTTTGTTTTAACATAGTATGATGGTAAGGTGGTGGAAGAATTGCACGATCCTGAAGTGAGTTTCTGAACCCACCCTGATTCGGGTGTGGATCGTGCAGTTCTTCGAGTTCGAATTTGTTTTTCGAAGTGGACGTGAGTGGAGAGCGACAGAGATGGAGGGTTAACCTTTTTTCAAAGATACGGTTCGGAATTCCGTTGTTGACGTTTTGACAACGGGAGAAGAAGAAAGAACGTTTTTTTTGGACAGTTTTTGATTTTTTTCCGGGGAGTAGTTGAGCAGCTGTAAAGGAAGGAATACAGAAAGAGCCCGTTCCCTTTTTGTTTTTCTTTTGATAACAAGTAAAAGTTTTAAAAGATTGTTGTAAAGACAGAAGTTTGAAATTAAACGTGAAAATAAGAAAGAATGTGTTTTTTTCCGTTTGTACTGCGAATTTGTGTGGCCTCTGTCGTTGCTTTCCTAACGTAATAAGGACACATTGAATTAACAGCGGTTGTTCAACACACTAAGAGTGACCAATTGGTGCTGAATCGGAAAAACATCCAGAGGAGCCAACACTGGATAGTTTAAAAACTACTCATTGCTGGAATCAGGGCAGCAATCATCGAGTCAAGTGGGACACCACGGACAGGATTGTGTCTGGGCTGCTGCACTGACCTGGGCCAAGCGCAACAAAATTCATCGGCGGGTCACACCGAGGGAGGAACCAGGTAACCACTTTAACTTACTGCTACTTATAGAGATTTTTGTGGTTGTACACCACGACAAACTGGCGCTGCGGACAAACCTTCTCAAGGCAGGTTTGGTGATTGAGATTATTCTTTTGACAAAGCTAAAGAACCTATCGAGCTACATCAAATAACTAATACTCATTGCCTATCGGGTGGCATTGGCGGATAATTGGCGACGATCGTGAGCGGAGAGACCTGCATGGTGGAAGGACGGAAAGCAGAACGTGGACATTTTTATTTTTTTTCTTCTCCATTTTTGTTGTGAATTGAACAATACTTGTTATTTATTTATTTATTGATTTTTATTGTTAAATGGAAAACTTGTATGTTAATTAGTGTAGAATTGTTTTGGTTTTAGCCTTAAGCTGATACTTCGATGTCATTTATTGATTGTTAATTATTGCTCTGATTTATTTATTAACTGATTTTTGGCTTAATCGATCTCCAAATTTTTGTTTGGAACCGGGATTCTGCTTTTCTTTCCTTTTCAGCTTCGCGTGTATTCGAGGTGTGTAAGTTTCGGTGTTATTGCTGCATCGTCGCGTTTGATTTTCTTTTGTCTTCTCGGGTTCTTTTCTTTTTCTCTCTCTCTCTCTCTCTCTCTCTCTCTCTCTCTCTATTCTCGGGCGGTGTAGTGGTCATTTGTGTTGTGCAGTCTTTCGTTCGTTCGTTGGAGGGGACGTGTTTAATATTATTTATTTTATTATTTTTTTTTTTGTGGTTAACGTGTTGAGTAATATCTCTCTTTGTGTTGACGTGTGTATGGTTGTGTTCGCTTCCCTGCTATCGGTTGGTTCTGCCGCGTTCGGGGTGGTTCGCTTGTTGAGGGCGTTAGAATTATTGTTGTTGTTTGAGGCTATATTTCTTGTTAGAGCTCGGAGTTAGACTGTGTTTCCTACCACTAATTTTGTGGTTTTTCCCCGGCTTTACTGTTGGCCATAGGGCTTGTCGGGGTTCCGGGTTTGGTGGAGAGAAATTTTGAGTGTGGTTAGAGGGCCGGCAGATGCAGACAAGGCAACGTCAGAGAGATGTCCGAGAGGGCACTCCTGCCCGGGCACGACCCGAGGCATTTCCCGAGCCGCCGGTTGACGAGGTGGATCCGGAGGCGTTCCATGACTCGAGGGACGAATTTGTGGACGACCGATCGCCAACACGCCCCCCTCCCACCGTCGGTAAACAACCTGTCGGGAGCATGGAGGACACGCCGATGCCCCCGTACTTTAAACTGGGCCCACAACCATGTCCTGTACGGACCATGCTGGGCACAGATAGGGTTTTCGATCTTGTGTCGAAGGCGGTCCCCATGCTTTCGGGACAGGAAGGACCGGATACGGCCGAGAGACTCTCTTCGTTTCTCAAGGGCTGTAGAAGGACCTTGGATGGGCTGGCGGTGGAGGAGGAACATACCTTCCTCCGGTGGTTGCCCTCTAGGCTGAGCGGCGAGGCCTATCGGATGTTCGAGGAAAGACCACCCACGACATTCCTTGAAGCGGAACAGCGTCTTAGAGAGGCCTACGAACCCCGGGTGTCGTATGAGGAATTGTGTGCGCAACTTTCCAAAATGCGACAACTTCCTTCCGAGGATGCCACAGGCTTCGTTTCCCGAGTGAAGTGGGCCGTGGTACGGTGCGAGGAGGCAGCTGAGCGCTTTTATGGTCGCCAGGGTAGGTCCGTCTTCGCCAGCCAGCTTGAGGGCATGGCCAAACCGGTGTTGGTAAGGGGTCTGAGGGAGGAAGGACTAAAGCACTTCCTCCTCACGTTGGGTAATGTCCCTTTTCGTAGCCTGGTGGACCACCTAACCGGATTTGAGCGAGCTCGAAGGGAAATGCTGAGGCAGGACGACCTGTTTGTGGATGCGCGGCCGACAGCGTCAGAAACATTAGAGTTAGGACCGGGAAGTTGCTCGACCCTATTGGAAAGTTCATCCTCCACTTCTAGGGATTACACCGCGGCGCCGGCGCCGGTTTTATCGAACTTAAATCCCCGGGCGGTGTCATTCGTGTTGCCGGCCGAAGAGCCTGATAGTCGTCGACGAGAGGAGGATAGTTTCGTTCGGGAGCAGTCGTGCGGACCCCCCAATTATAGACGGGATGCTGGTGCCTATGCTCCGGCCTCCTCTGGCGAGGGAGCGTGGTCAAATACCGTATCTTCTTCGGGTCGGAGTGAAGGGTCGCAGGGTTTGGCTCAAGGGGCGTATGTGCCTGGAGATCGATCGGGTCGGGACAATCCGGTCCGGGATTCGGTTGGTCGATCGGCTCGCCCCCTGGAATCCCAGACAACATGCAGTTTCTGCAAAGTGAGGGGTCACGTGTACGACGAGTGCCCGAGGAGAAGGAACACTCCTTTCTGTCGCGAGTGCTGGCGGTATGGCCACGACATAGTGGACTGCCCGGATCGTCCGAGACAGACGCGCCAAGCCCAGGCTCCATACAGGGGTGGTGGTCAGCAGAGCGGAACCGCGCGGCATGGGCCACAACATCAGCGGCCGCAGGCTCAGCGGAGAGCCCTACCAGAGCCGCAGCCCCCGTCTACGGGCGGTGGGCCGGCGACATCAGGCCCCAGAGTATTCAGCGTCCGGTGCTGTTGCGAGTTTTGTGGCCGCCAAGGTCATAGCTTGCACGGGTGCGAATACAGGCAAAGGTGGGAACAACGACAGAGTTCCCAGGGTTCTCCCCACAAGCGGCACGGCGGAACAGCACCTGTTGCGAGCCGAGAGCAAGACACCCGTGTGGAGACTGGGGCGGGCGCGAGAAATAGGCGCAGAGGGCGTCGGAGGCAGCGTCGGCGAAATCGAGGCGCCGGTAATGATAGCGCGAAAAGTAGGGATTCTCGGAAGGTGGATGGAGATGATGGGCGACGATCGTCCGTGTCGAGCGGTGGCGGTAAGCGACCCGACTCCATGGACTCAAAATCCTCAAAGACGGATGCGAGACATAAAGCCGCATCAGGCAGCGCGGGGAGCCGGGAATGGCAGCCCCGGCGCATTGGGCCCAAAGTGGGCAGAAAGAATAGCTCCAGTTCCGCTAGTTCGGTGTCCAGTGGGACTCCCGAGCGGAATATTCCTGAACGGGGGAGCGGAACATTGTGCGAGTTTTGCGGTCGACCTACTCACAAGGCGGCAGAGTGTCGACATAAAGCAAAATGGGAGAGTTCGGGAAACTCCCCAAGGTCGGGTCGGCAAGATCCTACCCGACCGCACTAAAAACGAAACCCAGCTCCAGCTGTTCTCAGTTTTCGCCGACTCGAGTCCCGATTGTCGCTCTCCCTCTAGACATTGGCCGTAGGAACCCTACGCGCCTAATCGTGGACACCGGCGCTGAGATCAGCCTGTTGAAGCTGAAGGCACTCCATCCTAGATATGGCATGGATGTGGATAAATCTACAACGCTCCAAGCGCTGTTTGTCAAAGGCAAGTCGAGGGGATGCTGCACTGGGAATTTCAAGTTGCACCATGAGATTCCCTGCAGTTTCCAAATAGTAGACTCCTTGCCGGGTTTGGAGGAAGACGGATTGTTGGGGTACGACTTCCTGTCTCGGAATTGTAAGGTAGACGGGCCGGGTGGTTGTTTGGTTTTTCCCCGAACGACCGTAAATCCCGTGCCATTCTCCATTCAATTTATGAGCAATGGGACGGGAAGGGTTGAGCGTGTGGCAGCCAAACGGGGAGACGTGCCAAAGGGACCTGTTAAGGTCGATACTGCGGCAGGTACTCGCCCGGAGACCCTACCCATACAGGGGAGGGCTGCGAAAAGCTGTTCAACCACGTGCTACCCACGAGGTCATCCGGATGAACCCCGAACAGCGGACGTTGGTAATATAGTTATTAGACAACACCTTTAATAAAAGAACAAATAAGGGAAGGATAAGCCTTCCTATAACTTGGAGCCCCTGATCCTAGCTGGCCAGACTCTGGTTACCCTCCGGAATCTTCGTCCTCGTAAAGGACCTTCGTCGAGGGAGACCAACTTGAGAGTCTGACGAAAAGTCTTTAAGGCCAGGCCTAATGCTGCAGGCGCAGTCCCAGCGCAGACTGCAGAGGCAAACCCCAGTGCTGGGGGTTGGATCGCAAATATGAAAGTGCGAAAGCGCACTATAATGTCGGGTGATGGTAGGTTTTGCCGCCGAAACGGGACAAACCCCCCCGATCTACCAACCCATGGACCGGGGCAAGTACCGAGTCCAAAAGAGGAGGACTAAATCAAATATATAGGAGCGGGAGGCTTTCGCCGGCCAGGTGACATTTCGGAGGTTGAACGAGAGGGGATCGCCTCGCCTTAGCGAGGGGGTCCTAACCGGATCGTGTGGGCGGTCGAGCTTTCGGTCGGACCATCGTTTCAGTGTCCGGTCCGCCGCGATGGATGGGAATCTGTGTAGTTAGTGTTCCCCTATTAAATGTTATTTATTTATTTATTTATTTATTGTTACTAACCCTAGCATATAGGTAGCCTAAAATCCTTACTAACATTAACACTTAAGCATATAGACTAATTTATTTATTTATTTATTTATTTATTGTTCTGCTGTTTGTTTGTTTGTTTGCTCTCCGCCGTCCACTCTTCGGCGTGACATTCCTCTCCTAAGAATGCCACGCAGTCTTGTGGGGGGGGGGGGGGGGGGTGTTACGTACGTCGGCCACCACCATCATTTAATAATTTGCATTTAATTTTGTTTTAACATAGTATGATGGTAAGGTGGTGGAAGAATTGCACGATCCTGAAGTGAGTTTCTGAACCCACCCTGATTCGGGTGTGGATCTTGCAGTTCTTCGAGTTCGAATTTGTTTTTCGAAGTGGACGTGAGTGGAGAGCGAGAGAGATGGAGGGTTAACCTTTTTTCAAAGATACGGTTCGGAATTCCGTTGTTGACGTTTTGACAACGGGAGAAGAAGAAAGAACGTTTTTTTTTGGACAGTTTTTGATTTTTTTCCGGGGAGTAGTTGAGCAGCTGTAAAGGAAGGAATACAGAAAGAGCCCGTTCCCTTTTTGTTTTTCTTTTGATAACAAGTAAACGTTTTAAAAGATTGTTGTAAAGACCGATGTTTGAAATTAAACGTGAAAATAAGAAAGAATGTGTTTTTTTCCGTTTGTACTACGAATTTGTGTGGCCTCTGTCGTTGCTTTCCTAACGTAATAAGGACACATTGAATTAACAGCGGTTGTTCAACACACTAAGAGTGACCAATTGGTGCTGAATCGGAAAAACATCCAGAGGAGCCAACACTGGATAGTTTAAAAACTACTTATTGCTGGAATCAGGGCAGCAATCATCGAGTCAAGTGGGACACCACGGACAGGATTGTGTCTGGGCTGCTGCACTGACCTGGGCCAAGCGCAACAAAATTCATCGGCGGGTCACCCCGAGGGAGGAACCAGGTAACCACTTTAACTTACTGCTACTTATAGAGATTTTTGTGGTTGTACACCACGACAGGGCCGATGCAGACACAGACACCGAGCGGAAACAAATATTTCCTGACCCTCATCGGCGATTTTTCTCGTTTCACAGTCGTCAGGCTAATGAAATCAAAAACCGAGGTAACCGATGCAATTAAAGATTATGTTGCAGCAATTGGAAACAGATACGGCAGAAAACCAGTGGCAATCAGGTCGGACAACGGAAAGGAGTACGCCCCAAGGAATGGCAAGACTTTCTTCGGCGAGGAGTGGAGCAGCAATTCACGGTCGCATACACGCCACAGCAAAACGGAGTGGCGGAACGGAAGAATAGGACGCTGGTCGAATCCGCGAAGTGCATGCTGTTTGAAGCTGGACTGGACAAACGTTTCTGGGGAGAAACAGTGCTGACAGCGACATATCTGCAAAACAGGATGACGAGCAGAAGCATCGACAAAACACCGGTAGAACTGTTAACAGGTGAAAAGCCAGACCTGTCGCACGTAAGAACCTTTGGCTCCAAGGTTTTTTCGTTCATCCCAAAAGAAAAACGAAGAAAGTGGGATGTCAAGGCACGAGAAGGAGTTCTGGTGGAGTACCATGGGAACACTACAGGATGTCGAGTTCTGGACCCGTCAACGAACGAGACCTGGATTAGCAGATCAGTCAAGATCATCGAGAACTCAATCGAGCAAAAGAAGAGCTGCCATGAAAAGAAGAAGAACAAGAAGCTACCAGAGCGATACGTCACATACGAGATGCCAGGCGGTGAGGAACCAGAAGGAAAAACCGACTCTGGGGAGGAAAGCCAAGACTCTCCAAGATGGAGAGACAATAGACTTGAGAGGTCAAGAAGTGCAAAGGGAAGGTGATTCCGCAGATGAACAATTCCAAACATCCCCATCAGTACAAAGAAGAGTTTCTCATCGAAGCAACAAAAATGTACCACCACCGAGGCTGGGGTACAAGGAGAGAACCCGCATCGTAAGAGAACCAAAGGATTGAAAAGATTTGCTACAGATGTCACCCAGAGAGCAGAACCCGTGGCGAGTGGCAGCCGAAGAAGAGATGGTCACTGAACGACCACCAAGTCTGGGAAATGGCAGATCTTCCTCCAAACAGGAAGACAGTTTCGTGTAAGTGGGTTTTCAAGGGCAAGACCGATGGCAATGGAAAAATCTACACCCACAAAGGTCGCTTGGTCGCGGGAGGTTTCTCGCAGCGGTACGGCGAAGACTACGATGAGACGTTTGCTCCCGTGGTCAAACACGAGACAGTTCGAGTCCTACTTACACTGGCAGCGCAGCAGAACCTTCGTGTCCGGCACCTGGATGTGAAGAGTGCGTACCTGAACGGCGAGCTAGACGAAGAGATTTTCATCGAGCAACCCGAGGCATTTGTTATGCCAAGACAGGAGAAGAAGGTGCTAAGACTCAAAAGGAGCCTCTACGGCTTGAGGTAGTCGGCAAGGGTTTGGAATTTGAACGCAGCGGCAATCCTTGGCAAACTGGGTTTCAGCTGTGGTTGTGCAGACAGGTGTCTGTACTTAAAGGAAGAAAAAGATGGAAGGATGTCCTACATTCTACTCTACGTTGATGACTTGCTAGTGGCCGGAGCAAAGCCCGAGGTAACAAGGGCAGTGAGCAAGCAGCTGAGCAGACATTTCCCGATCAAGGACCTGGGAAACGTTAGCCATTACCTGGGGATTAAGATTGAGCGAGACAACGACGGTTAGTCTTTGCTGAATCAAAGGGCAAAAATCGTGAAATTGGTGGAAGAGAACGGCTTGCTGGACGCAAAGCCGGTTACCACACCGATGGAGACCGGATTCCTTGCAGCTCCCAGGGAAGATGGCGTAGAGCTGGAGAACAACAAATTGTACAGGAAGATGATAGGGTCGCTCCTATACATAGCCACTGTGTCGAGACCAGACATCGCGGTTACAGTCGGGTTGCTGTGCCGGAGAGTGGAACACCCAACCCAAGCTGACTGGAGCGGAGCCAAGCGGGTGATGCGCTACCTGAAAACTACCGCGGACACAGTATTGAGACTACCCTCAGCCAAGGACGCCAGTCTCACTTTCTACGTGGACGCGGACTGGGCAGGCGACAAGGCGGACAGGAAGTCAACAAGCGGATACGTTTTCCTGTTTGGTAAAGCGGTGATCGCTTGGTGTAGTCGTAAGCAGACCCCGGTAGCAATGTCCTCCACAGAGGCAGAGTACATCGCCGCGTCGTTCGCGAGCAGAGAGCTGCTATGGTTGAGGCAGTTGTTCAAGGATGTGAAAACTCCATTGAGGGAACCAATAACCATGTACGAAGACAACCAAGGTTGTATTAGACTGATCTCAGGTTCGGGATCAGCCAGGACCAAACTATTGACGTTTGCTACCACCAGATGCGGGACCTCTTGGGGAAAGGGATAATAAACGTTTGTTATTGCCCATCCGAACAAATGGCAGATATCCTAACGAAGCCGTTGGCCAGGGACCGGTTCGAGGAGCATGCAGAAGGACTAGGACTGCATAGACCGGAACATTCTGAAGCGAGAAGGAGTGTTGGAAGGGCAACGCTTACAGAGTGTTCTGGTAACAACCTTAGTAATTCTAGCGCCGGATAGGTGGCGAATGTTTGATTCGTTTATTGCGAATTTTGGTTTATGTTTGGGTTAATTCGGGTTTTGATAGGATTTCGGATGTAGGAATGGGGGGGTAAAAGGTAGTAGGGCTTTTTAGAGCACTACAGGGCAACGCTTACAGAGTGTTCTGGTAACAGCCTTAGTAATTCTAGCGCCGGATAGGTGGCGCTTAGGTCAACGAGCAGGGCATATATAAACAGTGGCACCGATGACTTTCTCTCTCTCTCCTTTCGCCGCTGGACCTGTCATCAACAAAATTTAATTTAGCTTAAGACCAAAAATATTAACTTCTCATTTGTAAATATCATTCTTACGAATAAAGTATCATTTCCAACAATTTTCCAACAAGTATCAATGGAGACTTCTTGATTGGAGGTGATCTCAATGCCAGAGATTTTTGCTATGACGTCTGCACGTGGCTTGTTTCCAACCAGTTCCACTTATTATCCGCCTGGTCCTCGTGGTCATTCATCTGTACTTGATTTATTCCTCACCAACTTTTCCGGTCATATTGTAGCGTTCTACGAACGCACAATTTCCCCCAGGTAAGGTTCCTAAGCTTCAAGGAAAGATCGAAATGCATCGCATCCCGGCTCTGAACAATAGGAAATCCTGAACATCTACACGATGTTACTAGGAATAACTACCGTCGATAAATTAGCCGACCAGCGGCTGCACGTGCGGGTAGCTGCAATAAAGAATACCCAAACCCGTCAAGCAAACAAAGGCAGCGACAACCTATCCGCTACCAAATTGCAGGCAACCGTAATTATCTCGACGAGATAATTCGAAAAATGTATGAGGCTAAAAACCTACAAAGGATCTATTCCCATCCCACGGTCCCTCTCGATTTTCACACCCATTAGAAAGGTCTAATGGATTGTTAGTTTTAACCGAGAGAAGTTAAACAAAACCATGGACCATACGTCCATTCAAATTGCAATTTGTCCGTCGGCCGCGCGCCAGATGTGATATCCAAATACAGGCGGCACACAATCGACAACCGTCGATCTGAATTTCGATCACCACCACGGATGCTGATAATGATGTGTAAGGATGTATGCAATGAATGACTTCTCCTTCCAGGAATATAAGAAATTTCCCCTGGGACGAATTAGGAGGCCGCTAACAGAGGTATTGACGATTCTGTTAGTGGGCAGAATGGGAAATTGTCTCTGGGGAAGAGACAGATACGACCGGTATCTAGATGCTTGCGGGTAGTATAGAACAGTCGATATAGAGCATCCAACCGAGGAAGGCAATCCGGGAACCCCGACGAGGAGGTGATACGCGAGACGAGATTTAAAGAATTTGGCGTTTGATATTTGAAATTGCGCCCAGTGCTGTTTAAAATGGTCATGCCAATCAGTGGCTCTGTGTTAAAAATTGTAAAGCGGTCTAACTAAATACAAGTGAATGCGAATGTTGTGCTTAAGTTTAATACTGTTATAATGATAAGGATACCTGTTTAAGAATCAACGAACCATATTTACCAACGACTAGGTCGTGCCGAAAAGTAAAAAAACATACAATATCAAAATAAAACAATTCTCACAGTGTTTCTTTTGTGGCCGATTCGCTCCGTGTTCAGGTTGTATTATTTTCTCCGGTGAGAACAGTGTTCGGAGGTACATTGTATTCACACATAGCGAAAGACAAAGCATACGCCAAAGTATTGACATTATCCGCCAAAATATCTCCCAGTCAATTACTATAAATGACCTGTCCTCAGACCATAATCCAGCCATCTGTCAACTTCTTTGGTCGCGTGAAAAACGCCCGCGATATATTCAGTACGTCAGTAAAGCCAAATGGAGTGTTTCCTGTTCTAAAATTAAAAGTAAACTTAGAAATTTGTCCACTGACATAGAAACTGTAAACATGAAGGATGATGTTGATAACGTTGTTAAAAATTCCACTGAACATATACTCAGTTCTGCGGATAGTAGCATTCCAAAAATAAAAAATAAATGCTTTTGCGTGAAACTTCCAGCTCATGTCCTAGAACTAATAAGGTGCGAAATATACACCGAAGAAAGGTTTAGACAGCCCTTTTCCCAAAGAATGGTTTAGCACCTGGGCCAACTAATAACGAAGTTCATCCAAGAAAAACTCAACGAAGAACGTAACAATAAACCTAAGTGTTTAGATAAAGCATCTAAACTTTTTGGAATATTGTGAAAGTTATTAAAAATAAAAACAGACAAATTCCTTGCCTTGAAGACGCTGGAAATATGTACTACACGGATATTGATAAAGCCAATATCCTCTGTCAGAACTTTTCGCAAAACTGTTCTGTTGCGCAACATCTATAGGGACTTTAACACTGATCGTGCTGTTCAAACCTGAAGACAGACATTAAAAACTACAACAACTCGAAACACCAGGAAGTGCTTTTGTGAGTGAGGCCGAAATTAAAATACTCACGCCTGATTTAAACACAAAGAAAGCTGGTGGTGTAGATGGCATTAAAAATATGTTTCTAAGAAAATTACCCGAAATTGATACCAAAGCTCTAACATTCATTCTTAATGCTTGTATAACAAAAAAATATTTCCCTACCACCTGGAAGGAAGCAAAAATTGTAGCGATACTTCTGTATATCGAAAAAGTATTTGATACTGTGTGGCACAATGCTCTTTTATTTAAAATGACTTAACTTTTCCCTATATTTCTTTGTAAAATGATTCAAATCTTTTTGACATACCGTCGTTAAAAAGTCCATGCCAATAATACTGCCTGGCGAGTATTAAGTGTACCAGCAGGTGTTTCTCAGGGGTCAGTACTTGGGCCAATTTTATGCACCCTGTATATCTCTGATATGACATAGAAACAAACTTACAATTTCCGGCAGAAATGCTAATTAATTATTTTAAGAAATGGCGAATAAAAGTAAATGCGGAGAAAATGCAATCTATCTTTTTCACATGAAAAAGAAAGTCAATTTTCCTACCTTTCAACCAGCTTGCAGTATATGGATACCACATAAAATAGGAACCAGTTGTGAAATATCTGGGGATGTATTTGGACAATAAACTTACATTTAAGGAACACATTGCAAGGACTTTACATAAAACAAATATTGAAAATAGATAGTTATCCATAAAGTAATCTTCCAAGCCCTTTTGGTATATGGATGTCAGGTATGGTCCTCTTGTGCTAAATGCCATATAAAAAGGTGCTCAACCTGTCTTGGCATCATTCTACCTGCGACTTAGATAAAAAGGCAAGTGTCGAAATGGTCTCTGATAGAATACGCAAGCTCACCGAAACTTTAATTATATGTAACTCCTCTGATAATCCTCTTATAAATGAACTTACTGTTTAATTGTTAACTAGTTAACATATGTATGTATGTATATGTATATAAAAATAAATAAATAAATAAATATATATATATATATATATATATATATATATATATTTATGTAGGTGTATGTATATTATATTGGCGCAAGACTAATGACCTAATGAAAAAACAAATCATTATGGAAAATTTAACAAGCCTCGGGACTTGCTAAATAAGGCCAAGACCGGTTCCAGGTTGTAGTGCCGATGACGATGATGATGATGATGTATATTATATATACATATATATATATATATATATATATATATATATATATATATATATATATATATATGTATATATATATATATATATACATATGACAATCAGTACTAGAATATTCTGTAAAGTTCAAAACAAAGTACTAGAATATTCTAGAAAGTATTGGAAAACTGGAGACTACGAACAGTAGAAAATTCGAGGCTATGGAACGGACGGAAACGAAACGCCGAATCAGAATGAGGAAACGGTATAAATACGTCGAACGCAAATCAAGTAAGCAAGAAGTAAGAACTAAGCAGAGTCAAAGACGCGATAAGTAAGCGATAGGTCAAGAAATCGTCAAGCGTACGGTAAATATAACGGTTGTTATTAACGGACAAATAAAGTGTTACATTTTTTCAAAATCGATTTGATGGCTGTTATTTATTAAAAATAATTAATCCAGCGAACCCTAAGCTCGCTACAATTGGTGTCAGAAGTGGGATGGGACAACTAGATTTTGTGTCGACTACCCCCGGTTAAACGACGTTACGAAGCAAGACAGTTACCCACTTCCTCGAATCGACGACACACTAGATGCCCTTTCTGGAGCTCAGTGGTTTTCAACATTGGACCTAAAAAGCGGTTACTGGCAAGTGGAAGTGAACGAGGAGGACAAGAGGAAGACAGCGTTTACTACCGGAAACGGACTTTCTCAATTCAACGTGATGGCTTTTGGATTGTGTAATGCTCCAGCAACGTTTGAACGATTAATGGAAAGTGTTCTACGGGGACTTACATGGAAGACGTGTCTTGTGTACTTGGACGATATCATCGTTGTTGGAAGGAATTTACCAGAACACATCAATAATCTGCGCTCCGTCTTCGAACGACTAAGACAGGCCAACTTAAAGCTCAATTGGAAAAAATGTGAACTCTTCCAAAGGAGAATAAAATTCCTGGGACACATCGTTTCATCTGCAGGAGTTCAAACGGATCCTGATAAGATACCAGCTGTCCAAGAGTGGCCTACTCCAGAAGATAGGCAACAGTTAAGAAGCTTTATGGGATTACCCACATATTACCGACGGTTTGTTAAAGGTTTCGCCAACGTGGCTTAACCCCTACACGAACTCACGGGTAAAAACAAGAAATTCAATTGGACAGAAAAGTGTGAGGCAGCAATCAACACATTGAAGGCCGAGTTATGTACGACTCCAACGTTGGCATTCCCAAGATCGGATCGCCCATTTATATTGGATACTGACGGAAGTACCACAGGAATCGGAGCAGTGTTGTCACAAGAAGTCGATGGTAAAGAGAGAGGTGTCGCATATT
Source organism: Microdon myrmicae (assembly GCA_963931805.1). Taxonomy (NCBI): domain Eukaryota; kingdom Metazoa; phylum Arthropoda; class Insecta; order Diptera; family Syrphidae; genus Microdon; species Microdon myrmicae. Next base: position 109,488,253 of record OZ007496.1, read on the forward strand.
ATAGTCGAGTTCTATCTAAGCCAGAGAGAAAGTACTGCGCAACAAGAAAGGAACTGCTGGCTGCCGTATAAGCCGTTAAGAATTTCCATTAGTACCTCTACGGACTTCGATTCCTCCTTCGGACGGATCATGCCGCCCTGAAATGGTTGTTAAATTTTAACAATCCGGAAGGACAAGTAGCTCGATGGATCGAACGACTTCAAACGTACGATTTCCAAATTTCCCACCGTCAAGGGAAGGTGCATAATAACGCTGATGCTCTATCAAGAAGACCATGTAAGCCAGATTGTAAACATTGTCATAGAGCGGAAGAAAAGCAAGAGGTGTACGATCTTCGAAATGTACAAGTAGAAGTATTAGATATACGCGCAGCTCAACTTCAGGATGAAGATATGTCGCTAATCCTGAAACACAAAGAAAAGAATGACCGGTTAACTTGGAACAATATTTCCGACAAGGGTGGAACATTTAAGGCTTATTGGGTACAATGGAATTCCTTGTTGGTGGAAGATGGAATTCTAAAGCGTAAATGGGAAGCCGCGGATGGAAAATCCCGTCGAATGCAGATTCTAGTTCCACCATCAAAAGTAAAGGATGTGCTAACAGAAATGCACGACGGGGCCTCTGGTGGACATCTGGGAGTTAATAAGACATTTTCAAAATTACGATCTCGATTCTACTGGTTTCACATGAGAGATGGCGTCGAGTCTTGGTGTAGGAAGTGCACAACTTAAACTGCGACCAAAGGACCAACAGCAAGACCAAGGAGCGCTATGAAGCAGTACAACGTGGGTGTGTGGGTGGTTGTTCTAGGCGTCGACATGGACGCAGGTTCGGAAAAATACCCCACTCTCTATTGGGCATGTGGGGAGGAGAAGTATAGTGCCAGACACGGGCACACGGTTCACTTCACTCCCTATCACTAAGCTATAGTTCCGTCGATTGTTACGCCGAATACGAAAGTCAATCACAAACACGATCACCAAGCAAAAGGAGAAAACACTATCAGGAACCGCAGCACGACAGATTAAAACACTGATTTCATTTTGTTTAGTTTTATTTTTTATTTTTAAAAGGGAAAAAAAAAACTCTATTATGGTGATAACTAGTTGGAATCCACGGATTATTGCTCCGTTTCATTTACTTATTGCGTACTAACATTTTACGGTGGCACTGTTGAAATATAAGAACTAATTCGAACACGAACACAACTCGAAATATTTTATTACGCTTTTTTATTACCGGAGAGCGGGAGTGCTGCGACCAGCGTGGTCGAATGATGGAATAAGACTCAGCGATCGTCATCTCATGCACAGATGATTTCGCTAAGGAAAAAAGGAAGAGAGAGAAAAACTTTTCCTTTAAGGGTGTGAATATATTCTTGCCAAGGATATGTTTTATCTCCCACAAGTGTAACGTAGAGTCTCTCTTGTGGGAACAAGAAAACCAGATCTCGTAGTCGAGATCATGGTTGTGTGTGTGTGGACGTTCAGTTCCGATGTTGTTGCACGTGTTCGAAAGCAGTGGAACGACGAGAAGGGCTGTCGGCGAGAACAAAGGAAAAGGCGACCAAATGGTTCGCGCCGTAATAAGGGTCATGTTTATGCAACGTCGCTACGACGGACGTTGGTAAAAAGTTGTTAATGGGATACGATAGTAAGGGTAGGTACTGAGTTCCTATTTGCATTTGAATATGCTGTAGGATTTAATTGATGCAAGAGACGCGGAATGCGTATTTGCTTTGGTCCCTAAGGTGTAAGTCGCCGGCCAATGTGTATATAGGGAACATTGTTGTACACATGGCGCGGCTGGAAAAATAGACGGCGCAGTATTTATGATTCCTGTCATGAAGGTTACAATGTATGTAAATCTAATTATTTTGTTTACCGGAATTCATCTAAGGAAATTTGACTGGCGACGTAGATGCCGAAATTGATTGGAAATTCCTGGTAAGCTAATAAAGAAATCTTAAGAAGCAGTGGTATGCGAAGAGAATGCATGAAGGTAAGTTTTCTTTACAGGGACTTAAAGATCATAGATTTGATCTCTTAAATGCGTGCAGCATTTTTAGGTGCCGAATGCGAATGCATTGGCGAGGACTTGAGCGTCTCGGGTGATGATTATGGGGGGTTTTTTAGGAAGGTAAACCGTGGGATTTGGCGGAACCGCCACAGGCACACTAAATTGATCCTCCAGTAAAACCGAAAAGCAAACACTAAGGTATTCAAAAATGAAGAAACACTGGTTATTTAATTGAATTTAATAGTTACACTTTATTGGTTATATTTCTTAAGTCTAACAGTACTTTATAGATTAGTCTTTAATTGTTCAGAGTGTTAATTCAGGCTTTAAAACGTAATGATATTTGCTTGCGCGTGTGGCGACGGATTACAACAGCGACACATTAGTTTACGAGTTGCACAAACAGTACGCCTCGACTAGCACACTTTATCGGAGGAAAAAAACATTACATAAGGCGACACTTAACATTTAAGATTCTCGACCAACCTCCTTAGGCGTAGAAATCTAACCCACGCCACGTCCCTGGTACGTGTGCGCGGTTTCAAGGTTGCTATCTGACTCAACTTAGTAATTCACCTCCATCAGTTCGATAGCCGCGAATTTCATCGATAAGGGAGGATTGTATATGTGTCCGTATAGGATAAGTACGTTGCCCTCCAGCCTGCATATCGGCAACGACGAAAATGCACCTAAATAAATATGGGCTGGTGTAATGAATTGGTATTATAGAGATATGCGATAGCGAAGTCGCCGAAGGGAGAAATAGGTTTCTGTGTCTTAAATAAACAGAAACGCTATTTCGAGGGTCTTAAATCTTTGATGACCTGCGCCTGAGAACGAAATAGGTTTTTGCTTCAAGATACACAAAAACGCTATTTCAAGGGTCACGAAGATATGCACATCATGTTTGTTTATTTAACAGGCCGGAGCATCGTTAGGCATGATCTGGGGTATGATTGTCTAACGTCAGTCGTATTAGTAAATTGGTCGCAAGTGTTGCGAACCCTGGGATTGGGGCAATATTCACTCATGGACCGTGGCAAGAATACCGGCTACGGCTATGTCAACAATTACGCTGGCCACATTTATCTTTTTTATTTATCTTTTATAATTTCTGAGAAGCTGAGCCGATTGTCTGGCACGGTCCATATATGAATGAATGAAATAATTTGTTTGATGTGCATGCTTGATAAGATTTAAATTTCAGGTGTGATGCTGCAGGGGAGCTTACGCTGCCCCTAATTGCAGGTAAGTACTATGGGTTTGGAAAGTGGTTAATTTAAGAGAGTGGGCGGTTATTTGGGAATGTTTTAAAAAAACCGCCACAGGTGCCCCTTTCGAGCGAATTGCGATTGATATCTCGGGACCATTTCCAAAAACCAACGACAACAACCAATACATGTTGGTCATCATGGACTACTTCAGCAAGTGGGTGGAAGTCCTTCCAATTCCAAACCAAGAAGCAACAACTGTTATTGAGCAGGTTATCAATAATTGGATCAGCAGATATGGAGTTCCCTGTGAGCTTCACCCCGATCAAGGCCGAAACTTCGAATCACAGATATTTCAAGGCATCTGAGCCTCACTGGGCGTAAGGAAAACCAGGACCACACCCTTACATCCACAGTCAGACGGAATGGTCGAAGGGTTCAACCGAACAATGAAAGAGCATATATCGAAGGTCGTTAGTGATCACCGATCACCAACGAGATTGGGACAAATATGTACAAACCTTTCTCCTGAGTTATAGATCGGCTAATCACGATACGACAGGCTATTTTCCAGCAAGAATTATATTTGGACGAGAGATACGATTACCAGCCGATCTGCGATTCGGCATATCTCCACACGCCATAGATAAGACTGAAGACTACGTAGCCGAATGGAGAAATCGCCTCGATGAGATTCATCATTTGGTTCGAAAGCAAATCAAGGTATCAAGTGACAGGATGAAAACAAGGTACGACGTTCGAGCCAACGCATCCGGATTTAATGCAGGCGATAACGTGTGGCTTTATAACCCCCATCGGCAAAAAGGAAGGTCTCCGAAGTTGCAGCAACATTGGTAAGGACCGTATAAGATTCTCACAAGAATTAACGACGTTGTCTATAGGATTCAGCGAAGACCGAACGCCAAGATGAAAGTGGTACATGCTGACCGACTGGCGACTTTTGTTAACCCAGGAGACCAGTTAACTTAGTTCGGGATGAACTAATCGAGGTGGAGGGTTTTTTTTTTTTTTTTTTTTTTTTTGGTTTCGGTAGGAAGGTGGAAATCTTCAAAAGATACCTCTGGATCGATCCAGAGGCATGGCGGGTTTTTACCGACTAAAACCACCTCCCGCCAGGCACATTATCCCGTTGATCCCGACGGAACTTTCTTTTAGATATTCCATCGCGGGGCGGGACGGAGTTTACCTGTTACTGCGCTCGTCACGTCGCAACTGCTGCATCATTTCACAGAGAATACCACTGGTTACGGACCATGCCTGTTTTGAACTAAGCATGTATTCTATTACTCCAATTGGAGTAACTGTCCGTCTCGTGTGTTTCTCCAAAATCGTTCGTGCGGTCTCGAATCTCACGCACTCTGTGAGTACGTGTTCCGCATTTTCTATTTTGCCTTAGCAATACAAGCAGTATGGGTGATTCACATGCTTATACTTGTGCAAGTACTGCCGAAAGCATCCATGTCCTGATATTAGCTGAGTCAGGTGGTAATTCAGTTCGCCATGTTTTCTTTTCACCCATGTTTCTATATCAGGTATCATGGTGTAGGTCCATCTTCCTTTGGTGGAAGAATCCCACCTTCGTTGCCATTCTCTTAGGCTTGAGAGCTCTAATTGTGACCGCATTCTCCGACGATTCTCTTGAGGCTAGGGGGTACAAAGAAATATTGCGCGTTGGTGACGCTAGATGTAAAAAATGCGTTTAACTCGGTGAATTGGAATCGGATTCTAGAAGCGTTGTGCGATCTAAAAGTCTCACCCTACTTGGTGCGTATACTAGCAAACTATCTCTCGGATAGAAGACTGCTGTATGAGGGACCACAGGAATATCAAATAACAGCGGGTGCACCTCAGGGATCTGTATTAGGTCCACTGTTATGGAATATAATGTATGGTGGTGTGCAGGGGGTTAGAATCATTGGATATTCAGATGATTTGGCAATAGTGGCCGTAGCTAAACATCTAGATGACCTGGAGAATATTTGCTCCCAAGCAATCCAGAGCATTAAATGCTGGCTAGATATAGCCGCACTGAAACTAGCTGGACATAAGACGGAGGCAGTTTTAATAAGCAGCCGCAAGAAAGTTGAACAACTTGAATTGGAAATAGAAGGACAAATAATCAGATCCAGTCCTTATATTAAATATCTTGGTGTGCTACTCGACAACAGGTTGAACTTCAAGGAACACCTGAGGAAAACGAGTGAAAAAACGGCAAGAATATGCAAAGTTTTAGCGAGACTGATGCCCAATGTTGGAGGACCCCGGTTCCACACAAGGAAACTCATAACCAGTGTCAACATCTCCATTATAATGTATGCTGCTCACATATGGGCAGGAGCCGCACTGTATGAGTCGTGCATAGACTGGCGTCACTAAGAGTATGTTGTGCATTCCGAACGGTATCCGAAGAAGCTATAAATATTCTGGCCGGGAGGACGCCACCTGATATTGCAGCTAAAGAAAACGCTGCATTGCATAAGGTCTAGGTGGAGGGTGGTATGGCGCATATGACAATCAGTACCAGAATATTCTATAAAACCCAAAACAAAGTACTAGAATATTCTAAAAAGTACTGGAATAGCGGAGACTATGAACAGTAGAAAATTCGAGGCTATGGAACGGACGGAAACGAAACGCCGAATCAGAATGAGGAAACGGTATAAATACGTCGCACGCAGATCAAGTAAGTAAGAAGTAAGAAGAAAGCAGAGACAAAAGCGTGATAAGTAAGCGATAGGTCAAGAAATCGTCAAGTGTACGGTAAAAGTAACGGTTGTTATTAACGGACAAATAAAGTGTTACATTATTTCAAAATCGATTTAACAGCTTTTATTTATTAAAAATAATTAATCCGGCGAACCCTAAGCTCGCTACAATATATATATATATATATATATATATATATATATATATATATTTATATATATATTTGCTTTTAATTCTTAGTATTGCAATCCAATCTGTCTTTTAATTTATTTTAAATTTTAAGTGAAATTTATATAAAGGGTTTTGTTGTATATTTCCCTTTAATGAAATTATTTCCTCAACTTTGTTATTTTTAAAATATTGTATATTTCAGATGAGATATAGTATGCCTTAATATATATCATATCTCTGAATTGTAAAGTGTGTGGAGGTTTCTCGTTTACAATTGATATACAATAAAAAGAACTAAACTAAAAAAAAGCTAAAAGTTAATTCTCTTTAGAAGGAAATAATAAAAAATTCTAGCAACAAAAAAATCTTCCTTACTTGATTTATTTTCTGCTGGTGTAACTTTGACTTCAGTGGTGTAATAGAAATTGACTATACCTCGCCGTACACGTGCCACAATGTAATTCGACTGAATGAGGGAAACTTTTGCAATTTTCGACATTTTTCACATCTGCAAGAAAACCGCTGGGATTTACTCCTACAACACTTCCCAAGGAACCAAGGTAGGGGTGTGAATTGTGATTGCCTGGATTATCAAAAGTTATTCCTACCTTCACGAAATTCTCCACCATCCTCTATCGAAACGGCAATAAATTGTAAGCCGCCTCCGTCGCATCGAAATCTGCTGACTGAAAGAAGTTGAATACCGGGATTAAATTCTTAACGCGAGCACAAAACAACACCGTAAATACGTGCATATCGCATGGTGTAATAATTGGATATTCGGGCCCGAAAAATTATAAGCAGTGATAACGAAAATGGTACTTTTTATGGGTGCATCGTTCCTCTGGGATAATCTTTGCGAAACGTGCGATTAATCGGTTAAAAATAATAATCCAGCCAGACTCGACATAATACCTGGAGATATGAAAAAGTGATTCTGAAAGTATAGTGTAAAGACGACTTCGATGTTGTGATAAGGTATTGCGTAAAAAAGTAATTCCAAACAAATGGAAACGTGGGCTAGCAAATATAATTTCGTGAACTTATTTCGTCGACATCGTTGGGCTAAGAATTACCAGCGAATACTTTCCAACGCTTTTTGTACCAGGTTTATTTTGTATTTTTATATCAATATTATGAATGTCAGTTTGCGGAAGAATAAATCCACTATTTTTATGACAATTTTAGGCTTTGTTTAACATGATTCGGATTGTGCGATTTGTATTAAATATCCATCGTTTTGTTCTATGTTTTAAAGCCATTATAACGCCTTTCCCATAAGATGTTTTCTTTTTTAAAATTTGTTCTATTCTTTCTATACCATGTTTTTTTTTTTTTTTTTGTTAATACAGGGGGGTAGACAAGCAAACTTTAAAAAACGAAACAAAACGTACAAACATAAACAGGGGATACAAATAAAAAAATAATTAGGAATTGAAGATAGAGGAGAGGAAAACGGTGCGCTTGAGAGGCATACTACGATTGAGGACGTATAGTCCCTTCTTCATAACTGATCCACCACCAGTTGGGATGAGATCGACCTTCATTGATTTATCTCTTTCACCGATCACCATACTAAGGGCTCCTCGATAGTATAGTGGTTAGTATACCCGCCTGTCAGCCGGGAGACCGGGGTTCGTTTCCCCGTCGGGGAGCCCCTGGCGCAAGACTAATGACCTTGCCCAGACAAAATAAATCATTATGGAAAATTTAACAAGCCTCAGGACTTGCTAAATAAGGCCAAGACCGGTTCCCGGTTGTAGTGCCGATGATGATGATGATGATGATCACCATACTAAAACCTAGCCGATCTGAAATATTAGAGATATTGTTATCATGGAGAATTCGTTTATCCCTGGCACCACGGAAAGCGTGGTAAATAATATGTACTCCATGTTTGCCTTGGATGAGTCCTTTTTTATTCAAGAAAGGGAACGCTTCTAGGGGAATGAACCCATTCTGGAGAGTATATATATATATCATTGGGATAGAACGTTTCCGATATGAGATCATTTTCACTGCACATTGCCCTAGTTGTATGACCCCGGGTAATCTTGATAATGAAGTAATTTATTCTGTTTAGTCCTGATTTGTCATATAGGACTTTATTGGGATACTATTACTGTTACTATATTATTTATTAGTTTGTAGGAACCCGAAAGTTCATGACCTCACCGACTCGACTCCGCCATTGTTCCCTGTCCTGTGCACTCTCTTTCCACGCCCAACCATCCGACCTGATCTCCTCAAGGTCAAACCCAACATTGTCCTCCCATCTCCGTCGCGGCCGTCCTACCGGTCTCATTCCCGTTGGTCTACCGCCAAGAATTCTACGCACGGTCCTATTGTTGCCCATTCGGGCCACATGTCCGGTCCATCTTAATCTTCGCGACTTGATTACTCTCACTATTGTAGGTTTGCGGTATCGCTCTGCCAATTCGTGGTTGTGAAGTTTCCTCCATTGCCCTGCCTCCTCGTCATATTTACCTCCAAAGATACCCCTTAAAAGTTTATTCTCGAATACGCGGAATTTGTTTTTTTTCCCGTTTTGTAAGAGCCCATGTTTCGCATCCGTATAGAGCAATCGGCATGATTATGGTTCTATAGACATGGGCTTTATGTTACGTGATAGCGGTTTGGATTTCAGGAGTTTACTGACTGCGTTGCAACTAGCGTTGCCGGAATGCAGTCTTTTGTTAATTTCCTTCAACATTCCGTTACTCGGCGTCAGTATCGTTCCCAGATATTTAAATTCTCTAACTTTTTCAAATGTCTTGCCTCTGACTGTTTAGTTTTAGTTTTAGTTTTAGTTTAGTGAGAGCAGAACCCTCGTTTATTTCACTTAGTACAAGCGTAAATGTGTTCCCTGAGTTCCACCTACTCCCGCGGTAATCATGTATTTTGTTTTCTCTTCAATTATTTCTAGACCCATCTCTTCTGCCTCTTGCAAGATGTTTTCACAGTTTTTCCATACAGTTTCTAGATTATCGCCCAAAACGGCGATGTCATCGGCATATGCGAACACTTGCGTGACTCCGTTCAGGGGTGATCCGGCCATGTCGTCGTCTTGTACCTTTCTGATGACATACTCGAGCACGAGGTTAAAAAGACACGGTGAGAGGCCATTCCCCTGTTTTAGTCCGTTGCGGATTTCAAATGGTTGTGAGAGGTGGTTTTCTATTCTAACTCGTCCTTTGTTTTCGTTCATGCAAATTTGAATGAGGGCAGCATAATTTTTCGGGATTCCCATCTTAACTACAATATGGTAGAGTCTTTTCCTTGCAACTGACTCGTAGACTTTTTTGAAGTCAACTGTTCGTCAGAGAGTTGGTGAACCGTCTCTCCATATTCCCACTTATTTTCCAGCAGTTGCCTTATTGTCAACATTTGGTCGCTTGTTGACCGGTTCCTACGGAATCCGCACTAGTAATTTCCCAGTATTTCTTCTGCGTACGGTGTGATCCTCGCCAGTATGACACTTGTTAGTATTTTGTATGTGGTTGGGAGCAATGATATTCCTCTGTAGTTTTCGTACTCAGATCTGTCGACTTTTTGCAAATGACAATTGTGGTTTTCCATTCTTCCGGAGTGAGTTCCTTATCCCATATTGTTTTGATGAGTTGGTAGATCTTTCGAGCGGTTGCCTCTCCTCCATGCTTCATACGATCTGCCGGTATGTCGTCGACTCCGGGAGCCTTGTTATTTTTCAATCGATTTATTGCGTCTACAACTTCGTTGAAGGAGGGCTCGGCTGTATGTACGTCTGGTGCGTTTATTTGTGGTTGATGGGTGCGCACGTTGAACAGGTTTTCAAAGTACTGCTTCCATCTTGTCACGATATTGTTTGTTTCTATGACTAGACAGCCGTTTATGTTTCGAATTATTTTAGCTCTCCCTCGGTACCAATTTCTAATTGAATTTATGCCGGCATACATACCTCTGATGTTCTTTGCTCTGGCATTTTCTAGGACTTCTTTGACCTGAGTCTTCTCCCATTCGCGATTGAAGAGTCTCATTGTCTCTTTCCGAATTGTCGCGTATCTTTCTGCATTGACCTCATCGTATCTTTCTAGGTGGGTCAATCTGAGGCATTTACGTCCTTCGATCTTCGCCCTGCACTCATCGTCAAACCAAAGTTTGGACTTAATTGTTTTCTTAAATCCTAATACCTTTTAGGCTGTTTGTTTGATTGTGTCTCTGATGGATGTCCATTTAGTGTCCACACTATTGGCTTCCTCTTCCTCACTGCTCCCATTCTCTAGGATGCTAAATCTATTCGTTGGTTCGTCTTGATATTCAGCTCTTTTGCGGAGATCTTTTAGTTTATCAATGTCGAAGTTTTTGCTCGTTTCGCGTGACTGCCCATGCAGGTTTGCTGCGAGCCGACTCTTGTTTTTGCCCATCACTAGAAGGTGATCAGAGTCGCATTCTGCTCCTCTATATGATCTTACGCCAAGGATATTCGAGTAGTGTCTTTTGTGTATGACGAAGTGGTCTATTTGGTTACGCGTTACACCGTCGGGTGATCTCAATGTGGCTTTATGGATTTGCTCGTGCTTGAACATCGTGCTTTTCACTACCATATCTTTTGACGCTGCGAACGTGATAATTCGAATTTCATTATCATTTGAAACGTCTTATAGGCTCACTTTACCTATAGTTGGTTGGAAGATATCTTCCTTTCCAATTTTTGAATTGAGGTCCCCGAGGAGGATTTTAACATCGAATGATGAGATCCAATCAAATACTTCCTCTAGGGTGTCGTAGAACGTGTCCTTGGTTTTTTCATCCGTGGGTTCTGTTGGGGAGTGTACGTTTATGAATACATAATTGTACCATGGTCCCTGTATTTTTAGCACACACATTTGGTCATTAATAAATTTCGCATCTCTTACAAAGGGCGTAATCTTCTTTCTTATGATGAAGTCGATTCCGAGGTTATGTGTATCGGTACCTCCGAACGCCAGTGCAAACCCGTTGGTTTCGATTACTTGATGTGGGAGTCGGACTTCCTGAAGCGCGACGATGTCCATTTTATATTGTTTCGCGTTTTCTACAACCATTTGTATCGCGCCTGTTTTATATAACGTTCGAACATTCCACGTGCCGACGCGTATACCGCACTTTTTCCGTTTTTCCCTATGTTTTCGTTTTGCCGAGTCAGTGTGTTCTTGATGATTTGTTCACTTATGGTAATGTCAGTTCATCACACCTACGCCTACCGGGTTTTTCGTAAGATTGCCTTTTGTATATTGAGCATTCATCCCTGTTCCCACGAGCCTTGGGGTTTCAAAAAGTCCGCCATATCAGAGCCCCTCTTTGATATGGTAAGCTCTGCCCACGGCTTCGATTCGACCCCGTGTCAGAGAGGCGCCGATACAACACAGCCGGTACACCTCTGGCTTCAATTAGGGGCGGCCTATCCCTGGGTGTCACTCCTCGCCAGCCCGTCTGACATGGGTGGCCCTATCGGAAGCGTACGCATCCGTCAGCACAGCCTGACTGGTTCATTGTAGTTTAAGCCCCCGCATCACGTCAAGGTTTCTACCAAGCTGGGGCGTAAGCTGTACCGGAGTATGAAATGAATGGTATTGTTTCGTCGTTTTTACCAAAATGGGAATTACGTCAGTATCAAACATTATTCTGCCCGCGTTGCCGGGAAAAGTTCAGCGTCCAACCCAGGTAACCGCGCGAACGTAGCAAAAGAAAGTGCTTAAGTTATATGCCTGATCGAAAAGAACACATCCAAATTATTAAAGCAAACTTTTAATAAGATATGGTGACGGAGAAATGTTCGGTTCTACGAATTGAATCGGACATTAAGAGTTTGCCAAAAGAATAACAGCTCCAAAAAAAAATAGTAATAATAATAAATGAGTTTAGCAAATACATAAATAAATTAGTGAACAGCTAAAAATATATTTTTTTCGTAAAAAATCGGTTCAAAATCGATCTTTCCCTTTTAACTTTGCGTAAAGTGACTGAGAAGAAAGGACAAAAAATCAAGGAACTATGTTATGTCTCGGATTCTACTCAATTTAATATAAACTTAATAGGAATGATATTGTGACAGTAAAACTCTCCGCCAAAAATTTCAGCTGGGTTGTACGAGAGATTGCTGGTGTTCATTCAAAGGGTAGTTCAGTTTTCTGCCTTTCTTAAGGCCGCATAAAGTTTTACTTTCTACAGTGACACCACATTATTTCAGGCCAAGGAATTGGTTTATGTTCTGGGACTTTCCCTTAGTTAATGATTCTGGCAAATTGTTTATTTGAATTCGTGTACCCCCAAAGTTATTGTAATTCACAATTTCGGTGCCATTTTAGTGACCCCCTAAGAGAGTTATCGACGGAATGTATCCAAAAGTTAAATCAAACCGTAAATTTTAATTCCATAAGGATAACAGACAGGCAAGTTAAACAATTAATAGAAGTCATCTATTAAGTCGGGACAGAGATTCCCAAATAGACGCAATCAAAGTCTAAAACATTCGGGAAGCACTCCCTAAGCCATATAAAATAATAAATACAGATTTTCACAACATAACGTTACGATACCTACCTAAGGCGCTGTTATTCCCTACACAATGTAAACTGTCTCTCAGTGAAGTTATATATATTTCACGATGCTCAACAATTGTCAAGTGGGCAGTTCGTCAGTTAAAGAGAAGCGACGACGTCTCGAATGTATTGCCTAAAGAGTTTGGGACACGGCTTTATTGTTGAAAGTGATTCACTACGAAGTTGGCGATATTTGGATAGTGGGCTACTTTTTGTCACTCGATTCACGTAGTTTTAAATGGTGTGAAATCTATCTCTATTTTATAAGTATGTCGTAATCATGTTCGTTGGTTGAGTCAACATTCCACTTCTCTAAAGATTTTCCTATAATACCCGTCAATCAGAAAGTTCACATTAAGGGGATATATAGTGTGTAGAATAAGTGTTCAAAACTGTTTAATATTTTATAAAAAAAGTTACAGCGTAACAAGGTTAAGTGAGGTCGTTTATTTTTCACTTCGATGCGTGTTGTTCAGTATTCTCTCAAATGTATAATAACAGAGCCATGAAAATGTATATACAAGCTAATGAGACATAGTACTATAGAACCTGACATCGAGCTGCTGGTGCCATCTGTAGGTCAAGCCAGAAACTCTTTACCCCACCCTCGTATAGCATTTTGAAACTTTACACGCGTTTTTCTCGAAACCACGTTTTTTAGATTGGTATCGACGGTTTTTATTTTTATTTTAAAGTAAATTAAAATTAAATGGCAAGAAAAGTGCGAAAATCGGTATCTAAAGTTTGGATGTCCGCCATTTTGTTAAATTTGAACTTTCATGGATGATTGTAGTAGAGGCTTAAACTACACTCATATGATTTATGAAATTTCTTCAATTATTGATTTTTAATAATTTTTGAAGGTTCTAGAGTGGCCAAAAGTCAGGTACCTTTTTTGAGAGGGCCACATTACAAGGTGTTTCAACAAGAATGTTCACTATATATTTTAATAAAAAAAAATTTGTTTGTACTTTAGAACATATTAAGCAAGTGGCACGAAGTTTGAGTGCTTTATTTATTTCCTTCTATGAGAAAAAAATTCAAGAAAATTACCCTTTTTTGAGGGTATTAGATGAGAATCTCCCCTTAAAAAGTACAAGTATTACCACCGGTGAGTTAGTACGTGCGAGTTATAGTTTTTATGTCAAGGTAGAAAACCGAATTTCTTAGCACTGCGAAACCGACGACGAGAACTTTTTCTTCACCAATTATAAAATTCAAACACAATGTTTTTTCTTTTAAGTTTTCTTTCTTTATTCACTAAGTCTCTCCACTGACATAAAAAAAGGGGACTTACCGCTTTACAATCTTTAATAGCGTCCCACTATGGTTTATTGTTCTTAACTTTAAACTGTTTATTATTTATTCATTTGTTTATGCATTAATCACATTACATTCCAGCATATTTCTATAAAGTTCTACAGATATTTGCTTCATCCAAATTTAATCTATCCACTGCTTTTTGCACTAGTATTGACTTTAATTGAAGTTAAGTTAACTGCTTACACTACCGGACCTATACCGCCAATCTTCCACTTTTATTGTTTTTATGTTTATTGTCTCTTCTGATCACCTTAGAGAGTTCTTTTCTTTTTCTTTTACCACTCTTAAATTTCACCTTGTATATGTTACTTATAACTACTTAATTAAGCCACAGTTTATTTTCACAATCATCTTGCTATTATTGCTTTTTCTCTTCTTTTTGTTAGTGCCTTTACTTTGTAATTTTAAGGAAACACGAACTGCTTTGACATACAGACTCTATCTCACAACCCTATCTCTTGGGTAACTTCGGCTCGTTAACTTCACTTCACATTTACCACTAGACTGCCGCTTCGATCACTAACCAGCAACTGCCGCTAACTTGTCCCTCATCAAAACTCGTCACCTCGGGGTCAACACCTCCCGATGACGATAATACAATTTCGATTTGCAATGAGCTATTTTCTGCATTTTACCTTCAATTCGCAATTACTTTGCACTGTGGCGTCAGCCGATATTTCTTCATTGATTAGCGCCACAGTTCAATATCCGCAATTGCGAACAGACCCAATTAATTTGTGCAATTAATTTTTTTGCGATTTATTAATCGTGCCGAAATATGCAATTAATTGCTTTTCCGTGATTTGTTAATTGTTCCGGAATATGCGATTAATTGTTTTTATGCGATTTGTCAATTGCTTTGAAATGTGCAATTTATTGCATTGTCGTTCTGGGGGTTATTCGAGTTTAGAATTGGATAGCGTTTTTTGATTTGAGTGCATCAATGACCTCATGTACCTCATCTTTGTCTATGGCGTCACTGATGCACTTAACATGTGCTTCTGCCCCGAGATCCCTACCGTCGGATTTCAGATATGGAATCGGTTTTTCGTATCTAAAGTAAGCACAAGATAACCAATTGGGCTTTCGGTTCGCACAACAAGTCTATGGGGTAGAAAGTAAGGTGCACCGGCGTACGGCGCTGATTAACTTCCTCCTCCATCATAATTACTAAAAGTTCCACAAATGTTCCGCCAAGCACTAGGAAAACTGTTCACCCGGAAGAAACGAAAATGGACCACTAGGATAAGCAGCACAGAAAAGAAACACACTGCTGGCACCGAAGCGAAAGTTAATGAAACGCACTGTATGTAGTTTAATACGATATAACTGGTTTTATTGCCGGTGATCACCGTTTCTAATTTAATTTTAATTTATGAACAAAATGTTTGTTTATTTCAAACTTGGTACACATTCACGGAGTACAACTAGTCGAGTACAAGCACTCTGGAATTGTTTGTTTTTTTTTTTAACTCGGATATTTTAGTTTACATGTAAAAAGAATTAGTGTGTTACTAAGGACTTAACTAACAAGGAGACTTTAGCACTCGCGCAGAGACTTGTTCGACTCAGGGTATGCGCACCCCCGGACGCCACGGGGTGCGGAAGGCGAACCAACCGAATCGGTGGTTGGAATACGACTCCAACGATATCCTCTCCAATAAGGATATCGTTTTTTACCTACCACCAGGGAAACGTAAAGTCACTCTTGGTGGTATAGGGAACCAGATCTTGTAATAAAGGTCATGGTGGTATGTGTGGGATCGTTGAGATCAATGCTATTCACACGTGCAGTGGAACAACGAAACAGGCAGGCGGCAAGGACAAAAGAAAAGGCGACCAAATGCGCCGTTGGTAAAGCGGGTCATTGTTTACACGATGCCTCGTCGCTATTTTCGACGTTTGGAGAAAAAGGTGCTAAAAGCAAATTGGATGTTTATGGCATCTCTGGCTGCAGTAGAAACCGGGTTCATATTTGCATTAGGAAATGCTGGAGAATTTGGTTTCGGCGTCTATTGCGCTAATTATATGCAGCTGCTTGGGTTGTTTGTTGGTAAGACAAACAAAAAAGGTTGCCAGGCAATGTGTATGTAAAGGTATATGACGCGGCTGGGAAAATAGACGGCGCGATATTTATGGTCCCTGTCATGACGGTTACATTGATTGCAATCCGAATTATTTTGTTTACAGGAATTTGTCTGGTACCGAATTGGTTCAGAATACCAAATAAGAAAACAAAGAAATCTTATGAAAAATTGTATGCGAAGGGATGCATGAAGGTAAGTTTTCTTTATAGGGATTTTATGATTACAGGTGGTGATCTATATAATGCATGAAGCATTTACAATAATAATGCGAATTGCATTAGCGAAATCTGGTGCAGACCGGGTTGTGGTTATGGGGGTTTTATCAGGAAGGCGAGCCGTGGGATCTGGCGGAAGCACCACAGTACTCCCCTCCCAGTGACGTAGTAACGAAAAAAAAGGTAGGGGCGAGGGAATGCTCGATGGTGGGTGCTGTGATGATAGGGAGTTTGCTTCGGAATGCGCTGTGGTAATGTTAGGGGACTGTCGTGGTGACCAGTTCCTGGTTATTGTTTGGGCCTTTATCCATAAGATGGACACAGTTGTTACCGCTTGATGCCATCAAGGGCAAATGTGTGCGGCGTGGTCCATAGGCCTGTTATGGGTCTCGTGGACCAACAGCCTTATCGCCCGAATAGGTCGGAACCCATCGGAAATCCGCTCACATCCGCAGTGACGAAATAGTGTGTGCGAGATGGAGGGGGATCTATCCCAGGGTAATTCCCATCCGCAGTGACGGGTTGCCGTGTGCGGAATGGAAAGGGACCAAGTCCAGAGCGGGTGTCTTTTGTCCATACGTTTGTATGGCGATTTGTTTGCCGCTGGGACTGGTAAAGGAGGGCGCGCCCTCAATTGCACGTTTTACCTATCGAGGGAGGACCGGTACATTGGTGCCAATGTAGCGGTAGCTGCGACCTCGACCGAATGGAAACTTGCTGTGAGGTGCCGGCCGTCGCTCTTGTTTAAAAAAAAAATAGGGGATTTTGGTTAGGGGGCTCCTGGTGGGTGGTTGATTGTGTCCAACCCCAGGGCGCCCTAGGGTTATTAGATGTGCGCTCCGAAGTATTATGCACCTAGGTATTTGAGGCGGCGTAGAGGGGCATGTATAGCCTTTAGTTGCCGCTAAAGGGGAGCCATGGTGGCTAAAGATTGGGGAACCAGGTATGTTGTCTCAGCCCGGTGGTATCGGTTTGATTTGTGGACCGGTGTTGCTGAGACATTTGGGAGACGTAGGAGATCTAAGGACGAATGTCCTGAAATTTAAATAAAGGGGCAAAACCAGGTGCCCTGATGGGTGCTGCTACGCGTAGTAGCTGTGGTAAGGGGGGAGCTGGCTTGCTGAAATCGGGTAGAAAGGTCGAGCATTGATGAACGGTTTGACGTGATAATTGTCTTTGGCGTGCATGGACGCCAATATTTGGACAGAGACAGAAAAAGTTGATAGAAGTCACGCAGAGTCGAGAAGGGTTGCTTGGGGTTGCGTGAAGGCTATGGTTGGTGAGCGTGAGCGCCAACCTTCGGAAAAGAGACAGAAAAGGGTGAGGGTGTTTCACGCGAGATAAAACCGGGCGTCCTATAGATTATATGCTACGCGGAGTAGCTATTGTTATATAAGGAGCCGGTTTGAAAGGGTTAAATTGGGAGTTACGAAGAGACGAGAAGGTGAGCTGGGTCGCGTTATGTCGAATCAAAAGGTTTGAATGTGTCACGGGGAGTCAAGTGGAGTTGAGTGTGGGTGGCGTGTAGCCGAAAAACGTCGAGAAGGAGGAGTCGTGGTAAAGTCAAAAAAGTGAAATGGAGTCGAATATTCGTATGTGTGAGCGCGGAGTCGTGCGGGACATTACGGCTGTACAAGGTTGTGCGTAATTCAATACCCAGAAGGGGCTTACAAAAGTTTTTTTTTTAATATTTATTAAAAGGGTTTTTCTTATTTACTGATATTTGCAAATAAAATGAAATTTAAAGTTATGATAATAAAAACTGACATCAAATACTGTTAAATTTGAAAGCATTTAACGTTAATGAAGTCAAGGTAGGCGGCTGCGTTCAAGTAAAAGTAATCATACTGTTTGCTTGAAGAGCTGTTTTGAGTTAATATCTGTGCCCTAGTTAATTTATATTGTCTGTTTTTGTCAGCTTTAATTAATTGCATCTATAATTTGTTAACATTTAGCGGTTGTGATAAAATGGAAGAAAATAGCTGAGGAATTGTTACGAATTTTGCAGTATTCGATTAAAATGAATTAATTGTAGTTACATTAATTTCTTGACTCGATATTTAATTCTTCAATTTATAGAAAAACTTTTTCTTTCTTTTATTTTTTTAAACAATATAATGGTGCTTTCCTATTTTATTATAATTAAGGATATCTGGTGTGTTCATCATATTACTAATGAGTGTATGTGAAAGGCTATTTTTATTATTTTTGTTTTTTAAAATGAGTACTATTTTAGATTGTAACGAGAGTTTTTTTATACATTTTTCTTGACTGTCAATATTACATAGCGAAGGTCTGTATGGTAAACAATATTTTAAAAGTGTTATATATTTTTGCATTTTTTGAAAATTGTCCTGTAAATAAAGGGATCTTTTTTTGAATCGTTGTACATTCATGTGTTCTCATTTAATTATTTTTGGTAAATAGAAAATAAATGTGTGACATTACAACTATTCACATTACGTTTAATTGTACACACGGGGAGATGCCGAAAAAAAATGTTGAATTTATTTATTTATTTCGGCTTAAACTATTATGGGTGTAACATTTCAGTTTGATTTATTTTTGTCAGTACGACACAGTGAAGTGCAAGGAAAAGAAACATTTTACACTATTTCCGTATTTAATGTTTCTTTTTTTGAAATCATTGATGATAATATGTTTTGGAAATTACTAATTGTTCATGTTGGTTTGTAAATTTTAAAAGAAAATAAAAGAAACGCATTCATACAAATGAACATATTTCCGGACATACGTCCATTCATATAAATATCGATATCTTTTATAGCCTTTAACAGTCAAGCTTATTATACGGTTTTCTTAGACTGGCAGGACAACTGTTTCGAACCAGTTGTCTACCTTTACCATGAAAATCGCTTAATTAGAACTGTGTGTGGTAATTTGCACTTCAAACCGTAAATTAATTTCTGCATAAAAATCAAGCTTGATAATTAAATTTATGATTGCTTGTACTGGTTATAACCCACTAATCAATTTTTAAATGTATTATTGGAAATTTTAAATTTTAAAGTATTTTGGTTTTTTTTTTTTTTTTTTTTTTTTTTTTTTTTTTTTTTTTTTTTTTTTTTGATAGCTGAACTGCGGGTGTATGTTTTACGTATTTTGGATTTCATACAATTTCTTCTAGTAAAAATTCGCTTTTCGAACACTCGTGGATTAAACCATCTTTGAGCCTGTCAACTTCCTTTTGTAGCTTTTGAACGGAACGTTCAGCGATGTTGCGCTAAATTCTTTGAACAAAAATGAAAATAATGAAAGGTACTTATCTCTGTGATGTTTCGGTGATGGTATCTGGTGCATGTTGGGCTGTTGCTCCTAGTCGTTGATGGTGGTGTTGTTCCTGTTCCAGTGATGGTGTTGAGATGTCTGGATGGAATTGTAGAATTCTGGAGGGTTGCACCATTTAAAGTTTTTCCGCGATTGCCGCCACAATCGCTCACTAGTCACACTGGAAAGGTCTTTTGCGCGTACCATACACGGTGTTAACACTTTGTTCGTGGTTCAAATGTTTGGAGGTTGCGTGTTCATATTCACTCTTAGAGTCACCAATATGGGGTAGGAAGTAAGGTGCACCGGCGTACGGCGCTGATTAACTTCCTCCTCCATCATAATTACTAAAAGTTCCACAAATGTTCCGCCAAGCACTAGGAAAACTGTTCACCCGGAAGAAACGAAAATGGACCACTTAGGGTTGTAGGGGTGCTCGAATGCATGGTGCTATGATAGGCGGAGGGCTGAACACTTGACGAACAAGGTGGCCCTGCCCACTTCGGTAGGCGCTGTAATTAAATTGGGGGAACTGTCATTGTTTACACGATGCCTCGTCGCTATTTTCGACGTTTGGAGAAAAAGGTGCTAAAAGCAAATTGGATGTTTATGGCATCTCTGGCTGCAGTAGAAACCGGGTTCATATTTGCATTAGGAAATGCTGGAGAATTTGGTTTCGGCGTCTATTGGGCTAATTATATGCAGCTGCTTGGGTTGTTTGTTGGTAAGACAAACAAAAAAGGTTGCCAGGCAATGTGTATGTAAAGGTATATGACGCGGCTGGGAAAATAGACGGCGCGATATTTATGGTCCCTGTCATGACGGTTACATTGATTGCAATCCGAATCCTTTTGTTTCCCGGAATTCGTCTAGGGGGATTTGCTTGGCACCGACGGTACCGAATTGGTTTTGGAATGCCTGATAAGTTAGGAAAGAATTCTTGCAGGGAATTTGTATGCGAAGGAATGCATTAAAGGTCCTCACCTTTCTTTTATTTTCTTTACAGGGACTTTCAGATAAATAAATTTGATTTATTTTATGCGTGAAGCATTTAAGGTGCTAATGCGATTGCATTAGCGAACTTATACAGATTAGGTTGTAGGGATGGGGGTTCTTCAGGTAAGTAGGCAGTCGGGTTTGGCGGAACCGCCACAACTTTGTTTGAAGTTTTACATTGCGAACGGATTGTCTTAATCGTTCAAACGCGCTGAAAATGTTGGAGAAACCTACGGTCAAGCTGTAATATCGAGAAGTAGAGTTGAATGATGTAAAATGTTCATTGAGAGTCATGAAGTAGTTGAAAGCTATTCTCATTAAAAAAGGGTTAGAACGGCAGTTACAAGGAAAACATAGTGTTGTATTCCAGAATACTACCCTTATTCGCTTTAACACTAACTCATGTCCTTTCAAACACAACCCTTAAAACTACATCCTCACATATCTTACATTCTCAGTTATTACAATTCATAAATAAACAGACACAATATTCTATATCCAGTCACTTACAGCACATTTCATAAATATGCCCCTTTTCATAACAAGCACATTTTTCATTTCAAAACATGGCCACTTTGATTTTCGTTCAAAGTTTATTCAAAATTCTAAGTCACAGAGACTTCTAGATTGTTTTGTTCAGTTTATACGCCACAGTCAGTTAGAACAAAATGTTCTATATAAACAAGTAAATTTATATGAAAAAAGTAGAAAGAGGAGAGCTCAGCTTGAGATAGCTGAGTTCGATAAAATAAAAATAAAATAAATATTTAAATAAAAGAGATCTTTTATTAATACATATAATAACCTCCACGCTCTTCCCTCGAAAGAGGAAGCACGGCGTTGGAGCCGTAACACTGGTGGCAGCGGCGGGATTCGAACCCACGCCTCCGAGGAGACTGGTGGACTCCCGACTAGGACGACTCTATCCTCGAAGGAAGACCGATCCACGAAGACTAGTGGACTCCTCGAAGGAAGACCAATCCTCGAAGGGATACCGATTCACGAAGACTGGTGGACCCCTCGAAGGAAGACCAATCCTCGAAGGAAGACCAATCCTCGAAGGAAGACCGATCCACGAAGACGGGTGGACTCCCCGAAGGAAGACCAATCCCCGAAGGACGACTTAATCCTCGAAGGAGGACTCGATCCCAGAGGAAGATTAGTGCAAGATAAAACCCTAAAGCGGGAAGGAACGTCCTCACTTTTTTTCGACTTGGATGGCGGAACATTCGATGTATCGAGTGCAAATAACTTCGAAATTTCCTTTGCCGATGAGTTCCAGAGGAAATCTAAATTAACCTCAGTGGCAGCAGATGAAAAAAAAACAAGAAGACAACACCTCAGAAAAAAAAAGAACAAAACATTAATCAAAAAAAAAAGAAATTTATTATAAAAAAGGAGAACAAAACATCAATCAACATATATTAGTAGTAAGAATCGTTAGCGAAATATCAAGTTTTCTGTTCATTTTTCCGTAGGAATATTTTTACCTTGGAACTTTTAACTTTTCCTTTTTACTAACAATTTTGTCCGATAGAAATTATTTCGAATATTCTTTTTCCAGTATTTCGACGACATTTCCGTTTTGTCTTTGCCGAATTTTCTTTCTCTACAGCTTTGAGACCAAATTAACTTTCTTTTTCATATATATTGAATAACTAAAAGAAAGGCCATTTTTATATACCGTATTTTTAAGAAGTGATTTTGCCATACATTGACTTCAGAGTTTTCAAGATTACGAGTCCGTATTACACGAGACAGGCGGCTAGGCAGGGGGAAGAACAAATCCACTCTCTACAAATACACCATAACCCCCCTGAAATGGCTCTTTCTGTCGGAATTTCTGATGTTTTTAGAATCGTCCCTACCTTTGACGGAAAACCCTGCGACCTAGATAAATTTATTTCCGGGGGAGACGTTTTATTTAGATCTATAAAAAGGGCAGACCCGGAGATATATGAAACATTTTTGGAGCTAGTCAAAAATAGACTAGAGGGTCCTGCCTATGATCTAATTAGGTATAGCACAATCTCTAAATGGGAGGATTTAAAGGATAAACTTGAATCAGAATATAAAGAGGAGCAATCTCGGTCAACGGCACACAATGAGTTGATATCCCTGAAACAAAACTTCAGAGAAACCGTTCGGGAATACGGAGATAGAGTTGCGAATGCTCTGAGGACGCTGAACTCTGCTACGTGTGAAATAACAGCAGACGCGGTGGTTAGAGAATTCTTGATAGAGGAAAACTCAAAATTGGCAGTGCAAATATTTGAGGATGGTCTCAAGAATGAACAACTGAAAAGCTTAGCCAAAGTCCATGGGGGAAGTAGTTTAAAACAGTCTATTGCACATGTAGTATCACATGCTGCTCGAATGGACAACTCTCCCAGGCCATATAACTATAATGACAGATTTAATCGAATAGTCTGCCAAACCTGCGGTAAGCCAGGTCATTCTCAGGACACATGTTATCGGAACATGCAGTCCAACTATTTTCCGAATAGACAACCAATAAAAAGAGAATATAACATTATATGCAATTTCTGTGGACGGAATAATCACACAGAGAACGAGTGTAGATACAAGATATCTAGGAATGGACCAACCTTAACAAATTACCAACAAGGTACAACAACGCGTAATCCATTCCGAAATAATTCTGCAAACACCGAAAATCGTTTTAGTGAAAATCCTAGAATCACCAATAGACAAAACGATAGGCAAAATGTTCACTTTTCTCGGGTGCAAGAGTCGGAAAACGAGGCCTGACGCCAACCCAAGTTTATGGAAGACAGACAATATTTTTCTATTTATAACATTCGATCTTTGGCTATAGATAACGACAATTTTAATGAAGCTCCTAACCAAATAACTAGAGCGATACAGATAAACGAAGAGAAGACAAGCACTAATATAAATATTCCGATTCATACTCCAAGTTTGGAAAATAATTCAGCAACACAGACTGAAAATTCAAAATTTTCAGCAGTAGTAAAGACTGAAATCCCTAATATTTCGGATATCCCTATTGACAACACAGACACTTCAGCAACCAAGACTGAAAACTCAGCAATATTAAAGACTGAAACTTCAGAACTTGCAGAAAATACACTAACAAAAATCCCTCACATCGGCTATCCCTATAGACAACCCCGACACTTCAGCAACAAAGACTGAAAATTCAGCAGTGGTAAAGACTGAAGATCCAAAAGGTGCAATAAAAATCGAAACCCAGGTCAGTTCAGTAGTTAACACTGAAGAACACCATGTTTCAGCAGCAAAGTCTGAAGGATTGAAGGTTTCTACAGCAGATATAACTGAAGAAATAGTTCAAACAGCAAATAAGGCTGGGAACCAAGATGTTCTAACAGCAAATAAGTCTGAAGAACTATACGAATCAGTAAATGAGACTGAGAAACTAAACGATCCATCAGCAATGAGTAAGACTGAAAAGGTAAACGTTGCGACAGAAGTTAAAGCTATAGAAAATGATGACATTGAGCCGAAAACACTAAACATTTTAAAAAACGATACTGAACAGCAACACGAAGTAATGAAAATTGAAAATAATAATTCAATTAAAGAAGTTAAAGCTATAGAAAATGATGACAATGAGCCGAAAACCCTAAACATTTTAAATAACGATACTAAACACCAACACGAAGTTATGAAAATTGAAAATAATAATTCAATTAAAATAGGTATTGAAAAGAAAAACCTTATAAATACCTTACAAATTAAATTTTACAACAATAAACATATATTCGAACACAAAATAAGAAAAAATAAAAAGGTACACAGTCATTTAAGACAACTGAGATCATTTCCTTAGAAAATGTTTGGTATTATGCAATTCTATCATCATCATCATCATCGGCACTACAACCTGGAACCGGTCTTGGCCTTATTTAGCAAGTCCTGAGGCTTGTTAAATTTTCCATAATGATTTGTTTTTTCCGGGCAAGGTCATTAGTCTTGCGCCAGAGGCCCCGACGGGGAATCGAACCCCGGTCTCCCGCATGACTAACCAGTATACTATTGAGGAGCTATGCAATTCTATGCAATCATCATAATAATAGGCCCAAAAAAGTTTTGGAAAATTTTCCATAAATTTAAGGAAAAGATAGACACTTAACAAATGGCCTTTGTTTTTATTCAGTATATAAAACAATTGTAAGAAATGACGGAAACGAACGAAAAAAAAAAAAAAAAGAAAAAAGTTAAAAAAGGGGAAGAAAGAAAGAAAATTTTAGAGTTAAAATATATATTGGGATATAATATATTGGAAATTCGAACGAAAAAGAGAATTTTGAGAATTAATATTAATCATATATATAGAAAAAAAAAATGTTAGATAATAAAAGAAAAGGTTCCAAGTGGAAATATTAAGTTAGTTGGAAATATTTAAAGTTAGTTAAAATATAATGTAAGTAGACTATAAGTAAACTTTTGGATTATTGTAACCTATTTTTCTAGTATTAAGAACTTTTGGATTTTTGTAACTTTTGATATAAGATTAACTTTGAACGCCATCGTAATTGAACGAAAATCCAAGTCTGTAATTAATCCTAATCTAAGCAATAGTTAACAGAAAATTATTCTCTTCAAGGATAATTTTCTTTCTCGAAGAAGGGTGGGATGATGTATTCCAGAATACTACCCTTATTCGCTTTAACACTAACTCATGTCCTTTCAAACACAACCCTTAAAACTACATCCTCACATATCTTACATTCTCAGTTATTACAATTCATAAATAAACAGACACAATATTCTATATCCAGTCACTTTCAGCACATTTCATAAATAAACAGACACAATATTCTATATCAGTCACTTACAGCACATTTCATAAATATGCCCCTTTTCATAACAAGCACATTTTTCATTTCAAAACATGGCCACTTTGATTTTCGTTCAAAGTTTATTCAAAATTCTAAGTCACAGAGACTTCTAGATTGTTTTGTTCAGTTTATACGACACAGTCAGTTAGAACAAAATGTTCTATATAAACAAGTAAATTTATATGAAAAAAGTAGAAAGAGGAGAGCTCAGCTTGAGATAGCTGAGTTCGATAAAATAAAAATAAAATAAATATTTAAATAAAAGAGATCTTTTATTAATAAATATAATAACCTCCACGCTCTTCCTTCGAAAGAGGAAGTGTGGGGGGTTTCTCTATTCTACATGAGAAACAACCCACAATTCCAACGAACATTTCCTACCTAATTTCGACCGCCTTTCAGCGCGTCAAATCAACCCCATTTCCCCCTACTTACCTGTTCACCTGCAAAGCATGTTTCCACCAAGGACACATAGCTAAACTCATTGTACCACGCAGACAATGCATAAATGAGTTTAGCTTACCTTTTTTGCCATACGGCAACTCGTGTCCATGTAGATTAGCGACAACCAAATCCAGCCGGACGAAGTTGTCGTATCATTGCAGATCCGCTTGGGAAATTTATCACCACATTCGATTGAATCACGTGATAATATTTCCCTAGCGTTACTTCGGCTTTTCTCCAGACACTTCATTCGCTGGGGATCAATGTTCTCTTTTTGCAGGTGAATATCATCAGCTCAATTCCCCTCTCTTTCTCAGTTCTGCCTTCGTATGCATGCTGGTGCACACGCTAGTCCGCGGACATTCTACACTGTGAAATAAGTCGTTTCAACCAGTACGTTGTAATTGTAATTATTAGAAATATTATCTGAGTTATGTGTTGTGTGACCGCATCGGAATGTTGTCACTAGTGAATATTTTCAATATATTAAAACGCTTGCTGGCAGTGCTATCTGTTATCTTTTTTATTGATTACTTTGGTGTCTTAACTCACTTATTTGAATTAGACTTCAATCGTTTATTTATCTATCCACTCGAAGGAGATGTCGTCCAATATGCGCATCGGATTCAGTACAACCAGGAAGTGGACGTGCGTCCCATAAATGTTTACAATTACACATTCTTCAATAAAGATGAACATTTCCCACGGATCGATGGGAGGTATAAGGAATTCGTGCCATACGTCGGCACATCCAACCCTTATACCCCCACAGAAGCACGGCGTTGGAGCCGTAACAATAGACTTACTGGCACAATCGTTACTACAGTTTGAGAAAACCGTCATAAGGACCATCTATCTCTTACGTATCAGTTGACATTTTGTGTATGAGACGCTCCGTGGCTCGGCCTATTTCAGAGGACTGAATTTCCTTCATCGTAACGTTATGACCAAAAACGGTCCCAATGCGATCGGGCGAGTACGGCATCCTCCAGATATAGCAACCTGCGATTTTTTCCCGTTTCCGGGATTTAAATTGCCCATCCGTGGAAACCATTTATGAAGACTTAAAAGAAAATTTGTCGAGAGCACTGAAGGCGATATTGGTAATATGTATGTAGAAAAACTCTACATGACTGGATTGTTAATCGGAAAAAATTACATTTTCAAATGGAGCCCATTTTGAGGATGACAAAATACATTTCGATTAATTGAGTTGTGTTGTTTTTTAGACGATCACAATTTGTCAAAATAGATTTTAATCCAGATTGTTTTTTAATACTCTCTAAGCTAAACGTATTCTACTTGCTACCCAAAGGATTAAGTAGTCTTTCTATTATAAGACTAAATATCAAGTATACGAGTGTACAAAATGGCACAACCGAAGTAGGCTAGGTCAGATTCAACGAAATAAAAAGGTCATCGGCAGTTTCTACAAATATAAATTCACAGAAAACAAATAGGAATTGGTTAGAGCGTTGTTATCCTTTTAAAGCATTGCATCACGAATTGATCCTGTAAAGATTCTGGAGGAGAAAGGCAAGTTGTGGGTATGTACATTTTCCGCGACTAATGCAAATCTGTTAGATGCAGCGATTTCAATTGCAAAAAGGAATTAACGCTGCGTCAAACACTCTGGCTCCTTTAATTAGATAACATTTGCAATATCCGAAAACACCTCAACCAGAACACTTAGAACATATGTTGAAACGGTAGTGAAGCTCTCTTATCTTCTGTAAATTTGTATTTGTAGTTATATGTTAGATGACCCTTTTATTTTGAAATTGTATATTCTGATAGAACTTTGCGAGCATTTGCCGTGGATGCGAAAAGAATAATGGCGTGTTTGTGGGACTTCCCCTCTTCGGAACATTGGACAATGATTTCAAAAAAAAGGAACATAACATCGAACCATATATGTAAGGATATCAGCTGGATTGGTGCATCTGAAATTCCCAGGACGATATAATTACGAGTAATAAAAATAGTATTTAATGAAATCTATTTTACTATTTACAATAAAGAACGTATGTAACGAAATATATAAAGAGTGTTTCAATTAGAAGAAAACATGTTAAATGTGATTTGGGCTTAAATGTCAAACAATTTTTGATAATAATTTTTATTTATTTGGCTACACTTCTCATCTGATACCTTGTATGGGGAATCATCGTTAGTCGCTTCAGCGGTGCTGTGGCTTCACCCCGGTGGTTTAGTTCGACTTTGGTGATGCTCTTGTTGCAATCGTTTTTTTTTTTTTTTTGGAGAAAATGCTCGGAGATTTTCACTACTTGTGGGACAGTGCCATTGTCTTTGTCTTACTTTCTGTGTATATGAGAGCGTAGCAGGCTACACACTGCTAATAAAACGGATTTGTCATGAGTGAATACATAAACCTGGGCACCGATCACTCCATTGCCGCAAACAGATGTTGCATTGCACAATCATAACTCTAGTAACACTGTCATAATTTCTTCTGCTTTGTCATTTAGGAAAAGTTTCTTCCTCTAAGCAAATGTATCTCCATAGAGTTGAAGAAATAAACGTTATATAGGTAATGAGTAATTTTATATCCAAAGAAAATGAGCTCTCGTACAACGGTTTTTCTAACCTAACTAATGCTCCTGGAATTATATTAAGTATCGAAAATGACAAAGTAACAAGAAGAACAGCATTCAAGCCAAAATGTCCCTTGCAATTTTCTTGAAGTTAACAGATGACCAGAGAATATCTGGTTGACCTTCTATGAAAGTGGCACGTCCAAGCGTAGCACATGTTCTTTATTATTTGCTACACCATCAAAGAGTCAACAAATTGGTAAACCCAGGCGAAAACTTGAAAGATTGCTGTATTAAGCACTTGTCTTATTACGGAACGCCACGATGTCGTACAAACAACTTTTTCTCACTTCTGTCAGAAAACTTTGAACGATTTTGATGGCGGAAAAAGTTATTGTTGAGTAATTTCTATCACTTGGTATCAAAATTCTTCCACTTTACCCTTGACAAAAGCACCTCTTTATATAGACAGTCCCCTTCATTCGTAGCAGGAAGTTGAGAGAAACTGGGTGGAGAATTAAAGGAGGATGATGCGCTTGCCGTAGAAACCTGTTATGTAATCATCGTTGGCGTTTGCAACAGCAATGGATTCTGTGATTCTTGGATAAAGGTTGCAGACAAAGTTTCACGACGACCATATTGTGAGGAAAGTCTTCAAAGTGCATTTAAATAATATCATTGTCAACTAAGTATACAGAGTTATATCTGCAAAGTAGCGTGTTTTCTTCGATTTCCGGTTACCGAGCACTTTGCGACATATCTGTGAAAGGCAATGTGCCCTTAAGAGGTGCCTCAATTTATGCGACTAGCATTCATTTGGAATTTCCCAACGCTTGCTTGTTGTTCAGCTATTTTCTCGTTCCCTGCATAAATTAATTATCTAAATAGTAAATAAATGTTTACTGAATGTAATATATTTATATTTTATTTCATTTTTGTTTTTCGGAAGTGTTCGAGATTGGTTTATAATTTAAGACTCTGTCAGTTCCTCTAAAAATATCATTACTGTTTGGTGTTTCATTTGCCCATACATACGTTTACAACGGTTGAATTTTGGTAAATCAACGGCTGGTCAAGAGTTTTTGTTGAATGGTATGTATCGATTTTTTCTTGCAGTTACGACAATTTGTCTTTAAAAAACTTACAACAGTTTTATTATCATCTTTTTTTGGTGATCTTGAGCTACTGTTTGTTTTTTTTTTTTTTTGTTGTGATTTGAATCTGCAGAACATATGTTAAATGTGTCGCATTTTACAAAATCGAAATATGATTGTCCATTTCTTTCTATATTTTCTGGTAACGTATTTATTGACATTATGGGGACATTCATTCTTTGAGTGGAAATGATGAGTCTCGCTCACATACAATTTTTGTGCCAAACTCCACATTGACGGGCGACGCCTCCCGCAAGTTTACACAATTTAAAAACCATATCGATTTTTTTCTAATTTACAACAAAACATTGTTGTAATAATTAGCCTTTTTTGCTGCCGTACTAAACGTTTTTTAGTTATCAAAGAAATTCATTACTCAGTTTTTTTTTAATTCACCAGCAAAACAACTATGCAATGTTTAAAAAAAAGCAAAAGCGTTTTATATGAAAGACGAAAGGATAGCTATGATTTAAGTGAACTAGAAGACAGATTAAAAGAATTTGAATGGAAAAGTAACAATTCGTAGGAACGTGAAAGTGATGTGAGCAGCGCAGCAAACCCACAAGGATCTTGGGTGGCTATACTAGTGAAGGTAATATTTCAAGAACGTTTTCGGATGAATGATTTTGGGAAGATATTGGGAAGAACAATATTCTCGAAATAACATAATTCCTAGAAGTTCCAATTATACGTTTTGCTTTTTCTTACAACATTAGCTTCAAGGTAGATCGCATACAACTCAGGGTTGCAGCGTCTACGGAATCGTCCTCACCTGAAGAACTCCCCATATTCGCAACCCATATTTGCACCTCAATCTCCCCACATCAAGGCATTTCCTTTCACAGGCTTCTCCATGCATCAACGCAGAGCAAAAAATTTCCTAAAAGGATTCTCAGGCATTCATAATTCAATGCATCATATTTCCTTTCCTAGAAGAATTCCTTAAAGAACAAACCTCATATCCCTGATAGAAAACATATCGGTTACAGTACCATGTATCCATCATAGTCAGGGATAATGATAATTGAGTCGGCTATTCCCAGCCTCACCATGTGTACAACAATGTTCCTCACATACACATTGGCTAGCGACTCTTTTGTCCAACGACAAAGCAACTCCTAACACCTTATTGAAACAGCTGCATACCATTAGCGCAATAGCCGCTAAAACCAAATTCTTAAGCACACATTATGTGCAAACAAAAGAATTCTGTTCTACCGCAGGCATTCTGGCGATACGATAAACAATCCAAATTGTTTGAGGTATCCCAAATGCATTTCCCATTTAATGAGTTGCAGCTTATTTATTTAGCCGACCCTCATTACTGCCCGATGCCTTAGGTCGCTTCTTCCTTTGTTATTTTTCCATTGTTTCGGGTTTCGTTTATCCTTTGCTCCAATGCATCGATAAACACTGTGATTTGTACGATCACCTATACATACATAAAGCATAAGCTTCATTACGAGATCTAGTTTTCCATTCCACAAAGAGAGACTTTACGTTTCTCTTATGGTAGGTAAACATATCCTTAGCCGAGAGGTGAATCAAGATCCAGATTCCAACCCTCGATTGAGTCGTTTAACATCACCCAACCGAGCAGGTCGCGGTCCGTCGCCCGCTCCCCGTTCCGCGCACAGGGACGTAGTTATACCAAGTCGAGTGGAGTAAGCGCGCGCATTTAATTAAAAGCAGTTTTTCTAGTGGGTTAGTTGCATCCTAATACTTTATGCGTCAGTTGCAGCGTCGGTGAAACCAGAATCTGTTTTATGTAACTCAATGGAATGAATTATGTTAGAATAAATTCAGTGTTAAATAAATATAAACATTTTCGCATAAAGATAAAATTAACTTAAAAACGGTGATCACCAACAATAAACCCAGTTTTTTTTTTCAAAAATATAACAGTGAGTTTCATTTACTTTCCTCGGTGGACAGTGTTCGGCGTAACAATCGATGGAACATTTAGTGGAAGTTGTGGGGGTGGAGTAGAACTCTGCACCCATGTCTGTGCCACGATTTCGCCCCCCACAGTTGCACTACTTCAAATTCGTGCCCCACTTCCCTGATAGTTTGACCAACATTAGGTCTACTCTTCGCACAGTTCTGTGCCGCCTGCTCGAGCTGGGCGAAGGAATCTTGTACAGCCGAATCGGGTCTACCAATGATATCAATGTCATCTTCGTAGGGCAGTATCTGGGAAAAGTTGGTTACAACCGTCCCTCTGTTTGTAATTCCAGAGTCGCGGATTGCTTTCTCCAACGCCAGGTTGAAGAGGAGGCAGGCCAGACCGTCCCTTTGTCACTGTCCATTAAAGACATTTATCAAGTCGCGAAGGTTAAGATGGACCGGATACGTGGCGCGAATGGGCAACGGTAGGTTCGTGCATAGAACTCTTGACGGTAGGCCAACGGGAAAGAGACCGAGAAGGCGGCCGCGAAGGAGAAGGGAGGACAATGTTAGGTTTGACCTCGAGGAGATCGGATCGGATGGTCGAACGCGGAAGGAGAACGCACAGGACAGGGAACAATGGCGCAGTCGAGTCGGTGAGGTCATGAACTTCCGGATTCCTACAGGCCAATAAATAATAAAATAATAATTGCTTTGGATAGCAATCCCGCTATTTTTACTTGACTAGTTAAGTTGGTCATGGTCAACCTACAAAATCGTATCAATTTGTTTGGAATGCCGAACTCTCTCATGTCACTATATAGACCTACCCTGGGTATTCTGTTGTAGGCGGCCCTAAAGTCTATGAATAGAAGATATAATGCAATCTTAATTCCAGACATTTTTCTATTACCTGCCTAAGGGTGAATATCTGATCAATCGCTGATATGCCTGCAATGAAGCTACACTTGTATTGACCAATGATGGCTTTAGCGTATGAGGCTACCCGATGTTGTAGGATAGAGGAGAGTATTTTATAGGAGGTACTCAACAATGTTATACCCCTATAGTTCCTATACAGTATGATATCTCCCTTTTTATGTATGGAGCAAATTATTTCACGATACCAATCTTCCGGCATCTCCTCTTGCCCCCATACATGGACTAAAATTTATGAATTGCGTGATGTAACGCTGTCCGTCCTTGTTTGATCAGCTCATGTGGTATACCGCCAGCTCCGATGGCTTTATTTGATTTGAGCTGTCTTGTGGGTTATAATGTTTCCTCATTGCTTGGTGGCTGCAGTATTTGGTCTTGATCTTGCATTGGTGGAGCCTCCAATTCTTCTGTGAGCTGGCCATTTAATAATTCATTGAAGTGCACTTCCCATCGCTCCAGAATGTCTTCAGGATCGGTGACTAGATTACCCTCTTTATCCTTGCAGTAACTGCAGCGTGGTGTGTACCGCGTCATACTGCAGATTATTTGGTAGAACTTTGGCGCCTGGTGCGGACTTCGGGCTTTACTCTTCTCTATTTCACAGAGAAGGTTTTTTTCCCAGGCACTTTTCTTTTGTCTGTGAAGTCTTTTTTCATATCTTCTGAGCTCTTTGTATTTCTCCTCGCGCATCCGTACCCTATGAGACTGCTGCATTGCCCGGCATGCAGCATTCTTACGTTCAGTCGCTAGTTTGCACTCATCATCAAACCAGTCGTTCCGATCTCTACGACTACTGCCTAAGATGGAGTTGGCAGTACTAATGACAGTATTCTTAAGGCGTGTCCATTTCTCTTCCACGCACGGCATTCTGGCCTCAGGACTTACTCTCCCTCCGTCGAGCTCTTCGAGGGCGAGTCTTAACGCATGACCAAATGTGTTACCGGTATTCTCATTGCGTAAGGCAGCCGTGTTGATTCGAACCTGATCCGCGTATGCAATACGTCTTCGTAAGGCAATGCGCGCTCGGAAAACTGTACCAACAAGATAGTGATCCGAGTCGATGTTGGCACCTCGGTACGTGCGTACCGTCATCAGGCTCGTGAAGTGGCGGCGATCCATCAACACGTGGTCAATTTGGTTGCGACTGGCTCCATCAGGGGGTACCCAGGTGGTTTTGTGGATATTTTTACGCGAAAACCTGGTACTCCCAACGGCCAAGTTTTTCAATGCAGCCAATTCGAAACTCGTAGTCCATTGTCATTAGTGTTCTCATGCAAACTATGGGAACCTGTGTAGTTCCTGAAAACCGGCTCCCGACCTATTTTTGCATTCAAATCATCAAGAACAACATCTTATCTTGAGCATTGTTGGCGATGCGATCAGCATCCCCGCACAAGCACTCAACATCGGCGCACAAGTACTCAGCATCGGCACACAAGCACTGAACATCGGCGCACGAGCACTCAAGAGGGAGGAGCATGACAGTCAGCTGTATACCCGTCGCGATAAATCACTCAACAGGAAACGAGTGATTTATCGAAAACAAGCGGACAAGGAGACAGCTGCTGGCAATAAAAGGCGAGCATTCTTTTTCAGTTTTTTTTTTCTCTACAGCAGTCGTCAGGGGACTCCTCTGTAGGTCTTTTGTTGTAACGTTGAGAAATCGATTTATCCTTGGTGGTTATGCTGTTGCTTGTGCTGCAACATCTTGCCGGGCCGGCGATGACACTTAGACCAAGGGTTGTTGCTCCCTTTGTATTTTGAAGACTAGATAGAGTCCTCGCCATCACTTATGCTGTTCTTCGGCGCGATCATTGTGGATGGGCACGGGGGGTGGCAGTTATTAGTGTTATTGGGGTATGATTTAAATTATAATCCATTATTGTTTATTAGTTATATTTACAGTAGTTCATATTTTAGTTATGAGTGTTAGTGTGTTCCTGCGCGTGTGTGTGTGTGTGTGGCTCATTCCTTTGTCATCGGAAGGGGGCAGAGTTTAGATATGGGACGCTTTAGTGTTGTCGTTGCTGTCCGGATTGTCACAACTCGAATTTTGCCACCAGTGCCTGGATGTGTTGCTTCAACTCGGTCTAGCCGTCAAAGGGTGGCGGGCGTTTGTTCATCCAGTATGAGTACAAGGTGTCCCACTTTCAGTTGATGATTGGAGGCAGCCATTTTGGGCTCTGTTGGAGGCGAGCGAAATATTCGGATTTCCATTTCTTCCAGAAGTCTTGCTGGATTTTTTGCATGAGCTGCCATCTGTTCAAGTAGTTTGCCTTAGTGTCGGTTATATTCCCTTCTGATGCAGCGGTTAATGTTGTGCCGATTAAAAAATGTCCCGGCGTCAGAATTGACAGATCGTCTGGATCCTCGGTTATTGGACAAAGTGGCCTTGAGTTCAGACAGGCTTCTATTTGGGCGAACACTGTTGAATACTCCTCAAATGTTAGAGTGTAGTGAGTGTAGTGGCCGATGACTCGCCTTAAGTGGTGCTTCATCGATTTTACTCCAGCTTCCCAAAGCCCTCCGAAATGAGACGCCGCGGGAGGGTTGAAATACCAAGTCGTGCCATTGGCTTGTAACTGCGTCGCTATGTCCCCAGTCCAGTGATTCGTCCCATGTGTTTTGTCCCATTCCAACATTCTTGTAGCCTCTTGGAACGTTGTTCCGCAATCGCTATACAGGTGCACACAATGCCCGCGTCGCGCAATAAAGCGTTTGAAAGCTGCGAGGAAATCAGATGAACTATAGTCCCCAACCAGCTCCAGATGGACTGCCTTTGTACAGAAACACACGAAGATCGCAATATATGCCTTACTGATTTTGTTGCAACGACCCTTCTATGCTTTTAGTTGCACAGGGCCGCATAATCTATTCCGGCCGTCTGAAATGGGCGGGCTTGATTCACTCGTCCAGCGGGTAGATTCCCCATTTTCTGCTCCATGTGTGTGGCTGTGTGTCTGTGTGTCTGTAACATTTTAGACACTTGTGGATGCAA
The DNA here is from genome assembly GCA_963931805.1 of Microdon myrmicae. NCBI lineage: Eukaryota > Metazoa > Arthropoda > Insecta > Diptera > Syrphidae > Microdon > Microdon myrmicae. The sequence continues at coordinate 109,523,677 of OZ007496.1, forward strand.
TTCTTAACACAAACCAATATTTTACAGCCCCATAGTGTCAGCGCGGTATATCGGTCTTAAGATTGCCTATGCAAATTTTGCACACGTATTGCGAACCAGTTAATTGTCTGGTGCGTTAGTACTTTCCTTGCTACTTGATTACAATGCTGAATTGGATCACATTTAAATTTTATAATAACATGAATAAAACACAGTTAAACTAAGATTGAGCAATTTTCTCATGTCGTGGAAACCTTGCCACAGATATCTGGGCAACATTAATATTTAATCGAAATACCGAGTAGTGTGAAAAAGCATTTATTCCACATGACCAATTGTAGGACAGTTGTGACAGCCAACAGGCCATGACTTTGATTAATGAACAATTCTGTTCATGTAGCAGATTTCCATGAGTTTCTGTTGTATTCTTCACCTGATGGGATCAGGCAAAATTACAAAAGGTACCTTTGCGGAGCAATAACAAAGCAAATCGAAAAAACAAAGGCCAATAAAACAAGTCAGTAGAATAAAAAACAAGAAGAAACTTTGATTGGAATAACTCGACAATTTCGATTAGCTGCCACTATATAATATTTGTCTCTTTGTTTACATTTTACCACCTCGCCAACTTCAGTAAGCATCTTTAATCATCCCTTTTGTATATGAACACCTTTTTTTCTATTGGAAACTGATGTAATAAAGAATTTTTCTTTGAAACGGAGATATTCTCAAAGACCATTTATAGTTTTCCCCAGTCAAATATTTCTTCCTTTTCGTTTTCACAAATTTAACGAATCGTTTGGCGTTCAGCCAACGTGCCAACAGGATATTTGAACGTTACTTCTGCATGGGAAATTTCCTAATCTACTCCCAGGATACCTCTGGGAGTATTTTCTGTTTATGTTTTATACCCACAGACGCAATAAACCGCTACTTTTTATGTCATCCCCTACTTTATATGTTTAGCTAAGGTTTGTTATTCGCTGGCCTCCATTCAAAAAATATCCTTTTCTGCCTTTCATCTTGGATCGTATGTTTATTCCTTGTTGATTGCGGATGAGTCACATGATATAAGGGCCACAACGGCTCGACCAGTTGGTGGGTTTTATTATTTAAAAATTTAAAAACCGAAAACAAAAAGGACGAAGGGAATCACAAAATGAAGAGATGAAATAAAAAACCAAAAGTTAATTTTAAAACAGTCGCCACAAATGCTTGCGTGAGGATACTCAAAAAAAGTATATCTATCTCCTAAGGGAAATGTAGGTAAATATTCTTTGCTCGATTTAATTCGCCATTACGAAAACTCGTCCGCGATTGTTGTGTTAAGAGGGTCTCGACGGCTTGAGTATTTTTTTTTTTTTTGTTGGATTTTTTTTTCATTGGCTCAAACCAGCAATCATGTAGGTGATATTCCAGAAATACCAAACACAATCGAGTTTTCAACGTAATTATTATATTTAATAGCTCGATACCTGGGAATGTGTGTTTTAGGATCGTCGGTATATAAAGGCCATCATTTGAGACAGAAAGAAAGAAACGAAGGTTTTCCATTTTATGGCAGCCAGCTATAAATTTTTCAGAAGCACTAAGAAGGAATATTTAATGAACATAAATCCATACGTTGCTGTACGATTGAAATTGGTGAGCTGGAGATGAGTCAGCGCGAACGTAGTCACAGGGAGGTAATCACAGAGGTACCTCATGAAAGATTGAACAAAAAGCAAATTTAAGATTAGGGACGTTAACTTCACTTTTAAAGTCCTCTTCGCGGCGATAAAAAATATAGGATCTTCGATTATTGAGGTTGTTATTGGAGCTCAATGCGTAATCGCCAATAAAGATTTATGACTGAGAAATATGCAACGTTGATCTTGTTACCATCAAACCTTAGTATATGATTTTTGGTAGTGTCACCGCAGCAAATCGATAGAGGAATATTCATGAGTTTACCTTTATTGTTTACATTGATTCTAGTTAAGTAAAAGTCTACAATACCACTTTTCCAGTCTTCAACATCATGTTTTAAAAATGTGTATAACTACAAATACAGATGTCAGCTTCTTCGGAAACTTTAGTACTCGGAAATGTGGAACTAATCTACTCATTCTGAGTTGGTCAAGATTTTAATAATGAGTTAAGTATTGCATGCTTTATAGATAAACAAGGCGGAAAAGTACGTTTTTCGAAATTTATTTGGACTATAAATAGTGTAATAGAATTTAAGTGGAATAGGTAAATGCCGAGGAAAAATGTCCAAAATTTAATATTTCAATTGTAATTGTTTGCTTCGTCAACTTTGGTACAAGCAGGACATTATGACAATTCAAGTTGCTGTATTGTTTTTTTGGTTTTTTTTTTTTTTTTTGCATACGTCCAACCTGAAACAAACACTCTTCTTCCACAATATTTCACTGTCCGTATGATGTTTTCATTAAAGCTGTATTCACTTGTGGGGGTACGTAGTCGGCTCGCCGGCATGGGCGCTGGGTTCTATCACCTCCCCACCAATTGTTCGCTGTTTGGTGCACTGCTGAGAAGAAGACATAGAGCGCTGGTCAGTGGCATCACCGACAGACACCCAGGATACCACAGCACAAAAAATAAAACACATTAGATTGTTTTGGATAATGTCTCGATATTTATTATTCATGTTTAACGGCAATTTAAACTTAATACGGATTACAAAATTCGCTGAACGTAGATGATATTAATAATGACACTCTTAGTTATTTTAGCTATATTCTGGACACAAAGTGTTCGATTTCCTTTTTGATGACATACACATTTAGTTTCTCATTTTATATCACGAATATTATCTCGTAATTATTTGTTGTTCTAATCGAACTTAATTCACAAAATGTTCAATCTACGAAATACATTTAAGGACACATCCGTATCACGAACGAGAGGGGGAAACTGGGGAGGAAAAGCGACTACTAGATGTACGCATGCCCGGTGCGCTACAAGGAGCGAAAGACGGCACAACTGGCGCGTCTGGTGGTTAGTAAACGGCTCGCTGAGGGTTGAATTCCGACATTCGATGCAACCTTCAGTTCGGGGTGAGTTTGGTGGTGTGGTAAAAAAGGAAATGAATTTTCCCTTTCGTCCAGTGACCAACGGGAGACGATCTCTGGTAAGTAAATCGTAGTGGTGTGTGTGTGTGGTGATCTTAACATTGTGCTAATGAATCATTGTTTGCTCATGCAACTAAGCTCATGAGAAAAGAAATCTGGAACGTAGAAAGAAATTCAAACAAAGGGAAAATCGACCAAGGGCATCGTGTGTAATGAGGGGTGCAGCTGAGTAAACGAGCTATAACTGATTAGGAATGCCTGGGCTGCTAATGGCGATGAGATACATACACAAGGGAAATTGGTCTGAAGGGGTGGGGGGGGGGGGGGGGGGGGGCAATCTCGTCGACTTCAATGCACCGAAGACACAATATACAACATTCACAAAGAAAAGTGGATCATCGGTTCCACAGCTGATGATGAATGGCCGGCCCCTCGAGGCTGGGGAAAGTTTGAAATTGCTCGGCGTCACGGTCTGTGAGAATGTATCATGGCATAAACATGTGTCGAGTATCGCCAGGTCAGCCTCAGGAAGACTGAGCTATCTTTTTAGAGCCAAGAAATATTTTACTCCGGCCCAACTTCTTCTCCTATATAAATCCCAAATTAGGTTCGCGGTCGAATATTGCTCTCATGTTTGGAGCTCGGCTCCTAAACATACCATCGACCTACTTGAGAGCATACAGAGACGAGTGATCCGCCTGATCGGGGACTCGGCGCTGACGTCGGGACTACAGTCGCTATGACATCGAAGGCGCGTAGCCGACCTCTGTCTGTTTTACAGATATTATCACGGGTACTGTTCTTCTGAGATTCTTGGTATTGTTCAACGCAATTGCGCTCTACAAGACAATCCGACGGATCGCACCCGTTTGTGGTTCATCTCCCGACGGCGCGAACATCCCTGCATCAGAACTCGTTCCGTTACAGAGCGGGAAGCTGTGGAACTCCCTTCCTACACAAGTGTTCCCGGAGCGTTACAACCTGCAACTGTTCAAAAATAACTGCAACAGTTATTTGATGGCATCTCGGGGCCCCAACTCGGCGCTATAGGTTCGCCTCTCCCGAGAGAAGTCTAATAAAAACAAACAGCCAACAGACACGTGGGCCCAAAATTCACGTTTCCGCCTAGTTAAAGGGGACATGCATACTGGCGTCCTCAACCCCACATATCCACAGATACGTCGGCCCAATTTCTCGACCGATTCCCCTTGCCTTAACGGCTATCGAATGACACAACCCAGAACAAAAATTGTGTCACGACCCATTGGCTGGGTAAATACAAGTGGCCGGTGCGATAGCGCTAGATGCCGATAGGCAGAAAAATCCCAGGCGACAAATATATGGCCAAGGAATAAACAAATGTATGACCCCTTGAGCCAACCGCAATTTAATTTTCCTTACCGAAAGGACGATTGTGGGAACACGGGGTAAACACTAAACCAAACAACCAACACTGTTCCTACAAGGAGATAAAAATCATGTAAATATCGCGGCCGAAGGTAATGATTAGGTTACCCTCTTTATCCTTGCAGTAACTATCGAATGACACAACCCAGAAAAAAAATTGTGTCACGACCCATTGGCTGGGTAAATACAAGTGGCCGGTGCGACAGCGCCAGATGCCGACAGGAAGAAAAATCCCAGGCGACAAATATATGGCCAAGGAATAAACAAATGTATGACCCCTTGAGCCAACCGCAATTTGATTTTCCTTATCGAAAGGACGATTGTGGGAACACAGGGTAAACACTAAACCAAACAACCAACACTGTTCCTACAAGGAGATAAAAATCACGTAAATACCGCGGCCGAAGGTAATGACTTCACTTCGCACCCGTTTCACCGTATGTTCAAATCACTGTCTTCACTACCCTTGTTTAACGCAACAATCTGACCTGATCTGTATACACACAACACACAATTTCCCATAGGCAAACAGAACTTTACTACTCGATCACGACTTCCCCATAGAGCACCGGCACATTCGCCTTCTCCGACGTTGTCTCGCTCGATTGTTCGGCGCTCAGTCGTTCGCACACGAAGTTGATCGTAACGAACTTACTGAGGAGGCAGTAGTGTAGCATTTGTAGTAGATACACACGACTAATGGTGAAGAACAACATCACCAAAGGCACATCCATTAAAGCCGTATATCATAGCAATAATATAGCCTTTCCACATTAGTCGAATTTACTTGAGTTTAGAAATCGAATTCGTATACGCGGCAGTGGCCTGATGCGTTGAGCTTTGGTTCTATCTTTTAGTGATTCTAATCGTGATAGCGTCGGTTCGAATCAGACGCGCTTCACTATCGTCGCAAACGCTATACCAATGACAGGTTTAAGAGACATATGTTTCATATTATACTAGCCGAAAGCCTTAGTCGCTAGTGCTATTAGTTTAAGTTACCATGTAATTTACTTGCATTGTAATAAATAATAATAATAATAAATAATAATGTTTCATATAACGATATATCGAAAGTTATAAATGATCTCAAACGAGGAGATTGTTACACATTCAGTAACCAGAAAAAGGAAAGGTTTTATAAACATAATGCATATTTTCAGTTCAGCAAAGCAGCTTGCGTGCTGTTGTCAACATGGTTTGGAATCTATTTTGGCTGATGTTCTCAATGAGGTGCTTCACGAATTTGTAGTGAACTTGGATAGCGACCAGCTGAAAATGAGAATTTAGGGAGTCAAGACTCAGTGATGGTGGATTCTCACGCTCTAGAGTCGGCCAGTTCAGGTAGGCGATGTGTTGTTTTAACAGGATTTTTGTATGTAACATCACGAAAAGGGTTAACAACGACAATACCGGACGAAAAGCTTTGCCCATGTGCTGCTCTATGTATTCTTGCATGGACTCGGCTGTAAAAAATAAACCGAACTGTTTTACGGTTCGCTTCCGTGCTTCTGAATTAAACGAGGAAGAGAAGCGAACGATGGGTCCTGAATGGATGCTTGTTGTGTGTTGAGTCCTGGTCTCACTACGAATACGTGGATACACGGCGGCGTCTCCAATTTTTCCGCGATACCCTCTATGGGATCCGCAGTCCATGTATTGGTGAAACGCAGGACGATACCACTCAATTTAGAACACTTTGGCTACAATTATTGATGCACCCACACGGAAAGATATAGTCGAACTCAGACGCAATATTTTCCAGTCTATAATGTCATTTAACACAGCCTACCACAACTTTGCTTGAGAAATAATAGGGACCGAACATTTAAAAAGTTAAACTATGGAGGATAACGAAACCAACGCCGTCACCACGGAACTCAATTCACAGCTGTAGCCCTACTAAAACACAAACTGGTTGTTTGACTATACTCTTTCTTGTTAGCTCTTCTCTTCTACTATTTCTTCTTCCTTGAACTCTAAACACATCGCCCCTTATCGCAGATCCTTTTAGAGTTTTTTTTTGTTATCTATTAGTGTGTCTGGCAAATGCAAACAAGAGTTTACATTTCACTTCAAATGGGGTCAGAGTCATTGGGAAATGGGTGAGAATATGGGTGGGAATTTTGGTCTATTTGTGCATGTCATAACACATAGGGTTACAATGCATATGCATTGCGAAATTTTTTTTGTTTTTTTTTTGTTTGGTTTCGGTAGGAAGGTGGAAATTTTCAAAAGATACCTCTGGACCGATCCAGAGGCATGCCGGGTTTTACCGACCAAAACCGCCTCCCGCCAGGCACATATTCCCATTGATCCCCTCGGAACTTTCTTTTAGATATTCCATCACGGGGCGGGACGGAGTTTACCTGTTACTCTGCTCGTCACGTAGCAACTGCTGCATCAAGACACATAGAATATCATTTGTTACGGACCATGCCTGTTTTGAACTCACCATGTATTCTATTACTCCGGGCGGAGTAGCTGTCCGTCTCTCCAAAATCGTTCGTGCGGTCTCGAATCTCAAGCACTCTGTGAGTACGTGTTCTGCTTTTTTTTTTTTTTTTTTTTTTTTTTTACATTTCTGTATTTATTGACCATAAATGATTTGTTACAATAAGTAATACAGATAACTTATAATTAGCTTAGCTTTATTCGTTTACACATACTTGCTAGTACATTTTTCAAACATTATTATAAAGTTACATATTTCATGGGTGGACAAGATAGGAGTAGGTGGGGCTTCCTGGAAAAGGTCAGGAAACCAGGATATAATTATTTACTTAACCTATAACTAATTTGCTTAACTTAACTCAACTTAAGTTAGCTTAGCCTAGCTTATCTAATTATTAAATCTATTATTATTACAATAAGTTAGAGTAGGGTGGGGCGGGAGGTATGGTGGTCGATGGGTAGGATTTGGGTTAGGGTGGGTACTATCAGTCGGGGATATGGGTTGGGGGAACACTTTCCGATTGGTCGTTGAAACGCAAGATATTAGAGAAGGGTTGTATATTACAATATTTAAACTGGTGAGGTGAGAGTTCAGTATTGTGGTATACAATCTCATTGGAGTCGTTGACCAACCTGCCAGAGGTGAAGAGGGTTCTGGTGTGGAGACAGTTCGGGTAGGCAGTTCGGTTATCTGACGGAGTCGATGTGAGCGCATTTATTATCGGATTGGGATTATTGGGAAGATTTTCGATAAATTTGATGGACAGCTCGAGGAAGCGTCGATCTATACGTTCAATATTAGTGGCATAGTAGAGCGAACTACTGTTGTAATATTTGTGCGAGTTGGGATGTCGGTTGAGGCCAGTGATAAGTCTGAAGCATTTCCTTTCGAAAATGCGTAGCTTCTCCATTTGGGCGGGTGTGATATGGTACCATATCGGGCATGCATATGTGAGAGTGGGTCTGATTATTTGTTTGTAGGTAAGGGATTTGACTTTGGGAGAGAGACCATTCGGTTTGTACATGACTTTTCTGCAGAGGTTCAGTTGGGTTGTGGCTTTACGAATCGTATTTTTAATGTGGGCGGAGAATGACAGTTTGTTGGTAAAGGTTATACCTAGATACTTTAAGGTTTTGGAGGGTTTAATTATATTGTTATTTATTTTAATTCTGATTTTATTATGGCAGCGAATAGTGTTGTTTGTACAACTCGCGTTTCTGCCTTTAAAAACTATGAGCTGAGTTTTGGTTGGATTTAGTTGAATTCTCCACTTGGTAAAGTAGGCTGACAGGATTGGGAGATATCTGTTAATACAGTTTCTTGCCTCCTTGACAAGCTTGTTGCTTGAATAAATTAAGGTGTCGTCGGCATAGTTGGGCATTGTTGTATTGAGTAACAGTGGCTGCGGTGCGTCTGATGTATAAAGAAGGTATAGTAGTGGGCCGAGGATGGATCCTTGAGGAACTCCTGCAGTAATGCTATAAGGTGTCGAGAGAGTTGAGTTTATTTTCACCATGAACTTTCTATCAGAGAGGTAAGAAGCGAGAAGTTTTGTGGAGTGGATGTTTAATCCATACATTGAATGAAGTTTGTATAACAGTCCTGCGATCCAGACGCAGTCGAATGCTTTAGCTACGTCTAGGGAGACATATACCGTTGGGATTGGTTTTGGAGGTGGGTCGTCACATCATGTGTCAGTTTTAAGAGAGCATGACAAGTGGAGTGTTGTGAGCGGAAGCCAAATTGAGAGTTCGGAATGAAGGAGTTATCCCTGGCAAATGAGAGAAGATTTTTGTAGATTCAAGAATCTTGCTAAGCGAGTTTAGCTGCGATATCGGACGAAAGTTATCCGGGTACTTGGGGGGCCCAGATTTGCTAATAGGGACGAGCGTGTTCCGCATTTTCTATTTTGCCTTCGCAATACAAGCAGTACGGGTGATTCACACGATTATACTTGTGTAAGTATTGTTGAAAGCATCTTTGGTGGTAATAGTACCACTATTATGATGTGATTATTTGTCTATTCGAATGTCGATGAAGTATGCAACACGGTGAATACTATGCGCGGGAGCGAATGCCGTCACAAATAAAACACGAAAATCGCCCTTGAATTTAACTTTATTTTTATTTTTGCACTAATCGTTTTTATTGGTTTACAGCAGGACGAATCCTCGATGATGTGAATGTCACACAAGTATTAATTATGTTAACTATTCACTTAGTCCTCGCATTTGATAGTTTAACATAATGTAATATATGGCCTTACGGACATACTAGCTATGACAACACACGTTATATCATTCGCTTTTAATATCGTTCGCTTTCAACGAGAATTTCACGTTAACGCAACGCAATTTCCTCCTCGAAAGTCTCCCTCGCTATTCGACTGTGTGGTCATCACCGCTCGAACGTTCAATATCGACTTACTGTCTGCCCAAAAAGATATCCCGATTCAGATTTCCGGTCTGTATCTGTACCGAAGAAAATTTCCCATTTCATCTGCTAACAGAATTTTCCACAGTATCTGTTAGCAGCATACCATCTTCCTTTTTACCTCACAAGGAGAATTTCCCACAGGATCTGGAAGGAGAAATCTTACCTAATCATCATCATTATCACCATTCGATGCTGGTGGTCGGTATCTCGCTTCTTCCTTTGTTTACGAATCGGATGCCGCACATCTGGCATGCGGCAAAGGCTCGCCAGCATTTAGATTGTGTACACGGATTATGGGATGTAAGGCTTTGTTTTTCCTTTCCCATCGTACATCTATCTGGGATAGTGTTTAGAGTTTAAGATTGTTCGCCTGCTAATCAGCGGCGCAATGAATTGATTGTTTGCGCAAGTGTGCCTGGTTTAGGCGCTAATTGCATTTAGCTACGAGCGTATGCGTCCGTCGTTCGGTCTATTTACCGAAAATCGTATTTCCTTGAGAAACCTCGCGTTGATGTTTAGGATGGAATATTTATGACCCGTATTCTGGGATTGGTTTTGCAAACGATGAATGGATGCGTTGACTCGATATTGAAAGTTTTTGAACGTTAAGTTCCTTGTTTTTTGATATCGGGTTCAACATTGTTGCAGCTTCCTATGACCCTTGTTGCACGTATGATTAGGAGCTTTGGGACACGTGTCTGTGGGCACGTGTAATGAATAAGGTAAGTATGTTCCTTGAAGGGTAGGGACCTTACCTGGGTGGAATTGTGCGTTCGTAGAACGCTACACATCCACGTCCTGATATTAGCTGAGTCAAGTGGTAATTCAGCTCGCCATGTTTTCTTTTCACCCATGCTTCTACATCAGGTATCATGGTGTGGGTCCATCTTTCTTTGGTGGCAGAATCCCACCTTCGTTGCCATTCTCTTAAGCTTGAGGGCCTGTGGGGGTTAAGGGTATGGATGCCGACGTACGGCACGGGAATTACTCTCACCCACCGACAGAAATCTGGGGAACGGCGTATAGGTTCGGGTAATAGCGAGCCAGGGAACAGTCCACTGGGCCGGTTTAGATCGTTTGCAATTATTCCAAAAGTTTGATTGATTGGGTCATACATTGAAGTTATTCACTGGCGGCCACCCACTAGAAGATCGCACTTCGGGCACGTTCGAACACTTGAAAACCTGATGCGAAACTATCATCCGCAAGGAGGAAACACCACAAATGAAACACCCGGACTTCGTTGAATTCAGTCTTCTATTTCTCCAGTTTCTCATATGTTTATTTATCGATTAATTTTCCTTTTTATTTAGGATTACTCTAGTACTATATTTCACTTAACCACGGTTCCGAGAGCACTCAGTTTTGGTTTGGGTTTGATTTCCTAAGCGGCATTTTTGCAATTCAACTCGATTAACAACGAATGCGGACTTTCGAAAATAACGAATCGAGACACCACGAATTTCGGCATCTGATGGTCGGGTAAATCCACATGCTCCTAACACTGACCCGAGTTGCGCCGTGCTATATTACAAAAGGCTGTTTGATACGAGAGCATTGCCAAACGCAAGGTGGCCAAAACGCCCGTTAGGTTCTGGCGACCGACTCCCGAAATACACTACGCCAACGCCGACTGAGTGGATCGAATGGAAACATTTGAAGCCTAACAAAACGCTTGCAGGCGGCGGTGTGGGCCTGGTTGCGGTTGAATCTCGACTGTTTCTTTGATTCGGAGCGATGGGCGCTCGCCGGTGGTTATGACTCGACTGACTAAAGAAGGAAAGTATCTGTTCATCATGTCGTGGCGGTTGAGTCACAGATAAAACCGACTCGCCGCCATTTACTAGGAACTTCGAAAAGAGTTGCTATGCCTGTATAGGGCGTTTGTTTCCGGGAATTCCTGACGTACTGGCTGGGCTAGATTCCTCGGTTGCTATGTGTACCAAGAAATCGGTTTTGGCAACACGAGCAAGTATGGGTATGAGTTTTCGGGGGAAATTGGAATTGCTTGGGTGCAAGCGCGGGATATAATTTGGATAGAGAATTAACCGAAGCAATTTCGGGGAATTGTATGTGGCGCGATGTAGTTGGTGGTGATGATTAATGTTCCCTTGTAGGTTTGAATATGCGTTTTATTACAGCATATTAATTTCCGAGGAAATTAAGATAGCTTGGTCGCAAGGAAGGGATGTGACTTAAATAGAGAATTGACCGAAGCGGTTTTGGGAAAAATTATATGTGGTTTGATGTAATTGAGGGAGATGATTTACAATGTATTCTATTGAATTGTATTCTGTTGGGAGTTTTGGGAAATGCCTTTCATTGCAGATTGGGAGATGGATTCTTGCAAGTTCGGGATGGATGCGCTTGCAGATTGGGGTGTGCTTTGCATGTTTTGAAATGGGTTACAGGTTAGGGTAGGGTGACGCGCTGTTAGCGGTCAAGATTGGTTAGCAGTGTGGGTTGGTTCTCCATGTGTTATAGAGAACCCCCACAGTCCTAATTGTGACCGCATTCTCTGACGATTCCCTTGGGAGACCTCATGAAATGCAGCGTTTTCTTTAGCTGCAATGACAGGTGGCGTCCTTGTAGCGGTTCCAGTACTACCCCACCAATCATTAAGAAATTGCTACCTAGAGCACTAAATACCCTGGAAAGAATTACTTACCTTGCAATTGGGCATGCAGAAACTTCCACCTAAGACGCATAAATCCTGGAAAACATTTCTTACCTTTCCTAAAACAATTACTATTGGCTAATGCAATCGCATCATAGCGACAGACATTTTCCCCAAGGACATGGTCGCATGAAACGCATCATGTGCCTGAAAAGCAATTCGGTTGCAACGCCAAGCAACCGATATAAACTCAAATCATATCGGCACCCATAGCCTCTGTCGAATTCTACACAACACAAGCAGAAGATATTCTTTCCTTTCCTTTTTGCTGCAAGCACATCGGTGGACAAGACGCAATAGCATATCTCACCACTGGCTGCGAAGGAAATCGAGTTCTCGCTTATGTAAATATACATACGAGAGTTCGGCCCTTTCAAGGCGCCACCGACTGGTGCATGATCAGCATAAGTGCTGTACGCGGTTGCTGATCATGTGAACACCAGTTCATGATTATTGCCCAGCTGCAGCCACTACGCATAATGTTTCCCTTTTACGAAATTCGGATATCCACGGGTCGCATGCTGGGCGATACATGGTATGAGCGGCAATTGCGATCATCCTGTGTGTGTTCCGCGCCCTTTTACCGTGATCAATGTGTGGAGAATCATCCCCTATTGGTCACTAAAACGATGAATGACATTTGGTATTCGTTCGTTGCTAAGTCATTCTTCAGTATTTAACCATATTCCGTGGAGGCAAGCCGTGCCATCCACGTACAGAAAATTCAGTCTAAAATTATCAACAGTCGGTGGACGAGCTCCCGGAGTGTTTTGATTAAAATAAAAGTAAAATCAGTTCAGTTGTTTGAAATTTAAACTCTGTACATTTGTTGAAATTAAATCCTTCTGAAATTAAATCCTGTACATGCAGTGTAAAACAAATATATCAGCCTTTACATCGACTTCCATTGACAGTAAAAGTAAAATCACTTTATTCGTTTGAAATTAAACTCTGTACATTTGTTGAAATTAAATCCTTGTGAAATTAAATCCTGTACCTTAGTGTGAAACTAAATTCTTTGAAATTAACTCCTGAATCTTATGATAAAAATAAGTTTTATAATCATTCAACCTAAGTTTCTATCGGTATTGAAGGCAAGCCTTTCCGTTAGTGTATTTTAAGTTATGTCATTTATTGTACAGACATTCTACCAATAAAGAACCATTGACTTTGAATGACTATTTCATTTTAATTAGTGTAAAGAAATCGCATTTTTTCGAGGCAGTACGGGGCGTGCCGGTGAGTAACAACACCACGACGTAGTAGTCGTTGCCATCAGATCAATTCGTTGAGAAACTTGGTGAACTTGTGCCCTTATGGCACCATACCCATACCTAAGAGAATAGGGACCCACATCCTCCCTGTCAAAATATTTATAGTATCTTCGGATACCGTTCCGAATGCACAGCGTACTCTTAGTGATGCCAGCCTATGTGCTGAGTTCACTCCCCTCATGTACGACTTATACTGTGCAGCTCCTGCAAATATGTGAGCTGCATACATTATAATGGAGGTGTTCACATTAGTTATGAGTTTCCTTATGTGGGGCTGGGGTCCTCCAACATTGGGTAGCAGTCTCGCCAAAACTTTGAATACTCTTGCCATTTTTTCACTCGTTTTCATCAGGTGTTCCTTGAAGCTCAACCTGTTGTCGAGTATAACACCAAGATATTTAATATATGTGCAATGTGATGTTGAAATGGCATGTGTTTGTTTGGACACTCGTTTGATTTTATATACAACACATGTGCAAATATGCATTGTGATGTTTTGATTTTTGGAAATGATTTCAATGTTGGACAATTGAGCTTTTGGTTCAAATTGGTTGACATTGAATTCAACGTAGATTTGGGGATATGAATATATCATATTGGATGGGTATTCGATTAATATCCATTATGGATGTGTGGGAGGAAAATGGTAGGGCGTCTTGGAGCACTACACCAGCAATAGTCCCTATCAGCTGTCCTTCAGTATTGTCGCCTACACTTAGTAAAATGTTCACATATTGTTTGTGTATACACAGAAAAACGTATCTTCCTTCTCTTGAAAATGGCTCGAATCCCACTAATCTGACAGAGGGCGGAAATTGTTTCCCGCAAATTACTGCCCATTAGCATTACTGCCCCAGTTGTCCAAGAGAGCGAAAAAATCATCAATTCTAAATTAATTGAATATTTAGAATGCAATAGACTCATATATGATCGCCAATACGAATTCCGCAGCAGCCGATCCATGAGAGGCCTTTTCTGCTTTGTGAGAAACAACTGGACATTTACAATTGGAAAAAGAATGGTGAGTCAAAAGTGGTAACTTTGGAGACTTTTGTCCACTCCTAGCATAGAGCATTACCATATAGGTTTAGTTTTACTGGATGTTCCCAATGATTTCAGAAGTTTATAAAAAGTTTCCTGGAAAATCGATAGATAAGGATTGTTGCAGACCACATGTCTTGGGGTATTTTTTCCATTAATATCAGAGTTCCTCAGGAGTATATGTTGGTACTTACTTACTCAAAAAATGCTAGTAGAATTCCTTGTCGTGAGACCGTGAGATTTTTTCAGTTATTACATCAGTTCTCAGACAAATGTCATAGTATATCGGTGCAGTTCAAGATCCGTAGGCTCGTTATCTGGTCTTGATTCAATGTTGAATCATAGTGAGTAATTTATGAACTTTCTTAGTAAATTAATTGTACTTAAAGCCAATAGTTTCAGCTGCTAGCCTCATTATGTTAATTTATTGATACATAATTTTGAATTACTTTTTAATAATAAATAAATAAATAAATAATAAATAATTGTACTTAAGGGATATTCGAAACACGAGACCAATGAAAAGATATTTTAATAATATGATATTTGTCTCATTTGAATTTTACTTGGAATAGATAAGCTTGGTTACTTACACCACAGGCATCCTTCCATTAATACTCTTATGGCTCTTGGATGGAGGATGAATAGACATAAGTTTGATTACAATCACTGTCTTGCCTTGAATTTTAGTGCCCTGAATTAAGTAGACATTCAAATGTAGAGCAATTATGCTCAAAGACATTCTGGAGTGACCCCACCCATCAAACAGCTCAATTGAATTGTAAATAAGCTAATTTCGCTCAAGTCATTTTCTGGTGCCTCGCTATCTGAATTGCAAAAAGGATTCCCCCCGAAGTATTTTTCGATTGCATCTCTTTGTTCTTGTTTGGGTTCTTTGTTGAATGTTAAGTGACTTCACTGTTGTGCCGAGGACAAAGGAATTTACTGAAAAACACTAACTGCTCCACTTTGACTATGAGCGCCTCTCTCTAGGGCATGCTTTTTATTTCATGAATTTTTTGTGTGGTTCAACAGAGTTATGCAGTTCCCCACTGATGTGGCTACTATCGTCCTTTTCATTTATATTTGAAATTAAAGAAGTATTTCTTTGAAGATGGCTTCCGCAGTTTCCACAATGGGCTGTTTATATAATCATTAGACTTAAGAGCGGTAGTCGGTTGGCATTTATTATCTTTTATCTCCAGAGAAGAATTTGACGACAGTAATATAATATAATTTATCAGAACTACAAAGGGCTCGATCGTTTGGTGAAAATAGCTGGACGCCAATCTGGGCGAAAAGAACAAACAACTGCGGTAGAGCGTTGGGCTGAATTCAAGCATTACACAAAGCATTTTTATTTCACGCGATTTTTATAAACCTTTCACTATAAAACTGGTTTTTCAAGAGACCAACGGCTTACAGTAGTGTTATTTGTTGTGATCGTAAGTAACAAAATCGATTGTCACCAGTAACAATATCGATTGTTGGACACTATCCCACAGAGCGATGTTTATGATTCAGGTCGATGTTTTTTTTTTCAAAAGGCGTATAATTTTAAAATATATGTTTTACTATTGGAAAATGCTTTTAAAAACAGTTAATGGAATACGATGTCATATAAATGGCTTCCTTTGAGCATGTATAAAGGGGAACTCTTTTAAGTACAGTTTTCGTTATTTTCTGGTGTTATTTCAGCTAATGTCTTTAACAATCAGAGTTGTGTTTGGTTTGTTTTGCATATATCCTTTCCTTCAAGTAGGCCCTTGGGAAAAAATGGAAAAGAGGGAACAAACATAAATGGTATGGTTCTTAATTAGACTGAAATAGCAGTGTTGCTGCACTCAGTTTCTTGTTTTCGTCCTTATTCCTTGCTTTTTCACATATATTTTGTTTTCTACATCTCACGCGTCAATACTTTTGAATGGTATCTTACTATAAATGTGTTTATAGTGTGACAGTGGTGTAATATTCTTTTCGGAGAGTTAGTTATCTGAGTTTCTGCAGCTTATCGGGAGATCAGCAGAAGAACCGAGTATGCAACTTATCAAAACCTGGTAATTTTAAGGAAACTCAGTAAGTCAGTACTGCTCTCGTGATTTGTCTTCATTTTTGTCTTGTTTGACAGGAAACGTAGTAGAACTAAATTGTTGTTCTAGTGTTATACTAGAATATAATTATTATAATAATATTGTAGTCATCTTTAGTTGCAAGTGTTCACTTGACGTTCGAACACTAAGGACGTGCTCTATCGCGCTCCTCGCCAAGTCGATTCGAATACACAAAAAATGAAAGAAAGAAAAACAACAACAAAAAAACTAAATAAGAAATAAACACGTACGCGGGTTTTTTGTCAATAGTGTTAAGTGAATAGTATAAAACACATCATAATAACAATGGACACTACACCACACAATCAAGAAAATGTCCTACTGAGTAATATGAATACGACAACGTTACGACGTATGAACAGCTAGCAGCAGCATATCAGCAATAAGTAGCTATGCGCCAAAAAAAAACAAGTGATAATAAATGAAATGTTTTATCAAATCAACGCACTGGAAAACCAAATATAATCCCAATTATGTACCACTATGCCTTTCCCAACAGAAAAACATACAGGTATAGTGTTATAGCGATTGAAATAATAGTGAAGAAGATCGTGTGATTCGAACTGACGCTATGACAGCTCGAATCACGAAAAAAATTTTACGCAAGCGTTACACACCAGGCTACTGACCGTGTTTATAATTTGATTTCCAAATTCGACTATATTCCACTGGTGTGAATTATTTTTTTGTTATTTATCGCTTGGTATACGGTTCTGATGTATTTTTCTTATTCGATTTTTCGTTCGTGTTCTTCACTATTTCGCTTGTGAATCGTGTGTATCTGTTAGAATCGCTACATCACTCCCGCCGCAGTAACTTCGTTACGATCAGATTCGTATGCGGACGACGGACGTACGAGAGAGAAAACGTCGGAGGCTGTGCTCTATGCGGAAGTCGTGACCGTGTGTGAAGTTCTGCTTTACTATGGGAGGTGTATGCTGCGTGTGTGTACGGATCACGTCGTAGTCACCAATTATAGCGATTGAAATAATAGTGAAGAAGATCGTGTGATTCGAACTGACGCTATGACAGCTCGAATCACGAAAAAAATTTTACCTAAGCGTTACACACCAGGCTACTGACCGTGTTTAGAATTTGATTTCCAAACTCGACTATATTCCACTGGTGTGAATTATTTTTTTGTATTTATCGCTTGGTATACGGTTCTGATGTATTTTTCTTATTCGATTTTTTCGTTCGTGTTATTCACTATTTCGATTGTGAATCGTGTGTATCTGTTAGAATCGCTACAGTGTAACAACATATCCACGAAATGACCATGAAGAAACATATCAAATAAATCAATTGCCCTTGTCACAATTAGCAAGTTTCACGTAACCAGCATTCGTTGCCGGCAATAATTCGAGGTCGATTCTTTTCATTGAGTAAAATAAACGAATTGCTCCAGTAACGATATGAAAGAATCATATGACACCCGCTTGTGAGCTTGCTGCTAGCAAGTGATTCACAAGTTAATTGGGTCAAATCGTGTCATTGTTCTTACACTATGCGCCAAGCTGGTGATAGGAAATAAAGTAGCACAGTAAGCAGAATTATATTGAGTGAATTATCAATTAAGAATGAAATAGTTTGTTAAGCAAAATTTGTATGAGTGAATTAAGAAATTTGTAAATAATTGAGTGATTAATTGCGAGTTTAAATACCCCAGCATTTTGAATAATAAAGCAATCAAATACGTAATCCGTTTTTGATTCAATAACTGCGGCGATTTTGCCATAAACTTTTAGCGAGCTGCTTTTTAAGGGGACATTCCGGTTTGTTCGGTTCAAGAAATCAATTTTTTTTGTTTAATCGATAGTTTTATACTTCAAAAATAATATGTTAAATTTGGAAACGAAATCTTAGGCGGTTCCAAAGTTATAGGTCATTAAGGGGTCATTCCGGTTTGTCGGGTCAAAAAATAGTACTTTCATGATTTTTTTAAAGAGAAAGTATTAAAGATATAACGACAATTTTTGTTTAAACATTTTATTCATCTTTCGACTACGTTTGTAAATTTTGTCGAGTCACTCCGGAACCGGAACCCCAGTGTAAGCGATAATATGAAAACGGTGCATGCGATTCTTATGAAAGTTCGCACATATATGTTTAACAAGCACACGCCAATTGTGAGCGAATTACTTTTTTATTTATTTATTTATTTTTTTAGTTATAACTAAAAAATAGAGCGAAAAAGGGCCGAAAAATCAATTTAATCAAATTTCAATACTCCGCCATTTTGTTGTTTTTTATCATTTTCAAAATTTTTTTCACTCGCATTGGGCTAATATATAATAATTTAAGTTCAATAAACTTTTTGTTAAAAACCCTTACACGAGCAGAAGGGATAGCTAACTTTGAACACCTGGAGGGGGGTCCGGTTCCGGAGTGACTCGACAAAATTTACAAACGTAGTCGAAAGATGAATAAAATGTTTAAAAAAAATTTTTGGTATATCTTTAATACTTTCTCTTTAAAAAAATCATGAAAATAACCTATTTTTTGACCCGACAAACCGGAATGTCCCCTTAAACAGCACAATTAGGGAAATAGGGCGTTTAGTCTGTTATTATTCAGACTGAATATTACTTGCCATACATTACAAGCCCAAAGACAAAAACAAACAAATATTACAACATACATATTGCATGGCGAATGCAATAAACAAGTGAATGGCGTTACTCCCATCATTACACCATATGACGATCCTGCCATGCTGTTAAATATTACATTACACAAGGTAACCAAGCAATTAGCACAATAAAACCGAATTACACTCTCGATTTATGATAGAACCCACAAAAAAGATCATGAATGCATATTTGCAAGATCCTTGGCTGATTGCCCCTTTGTGTTTCCGTGTTGAACCGACGCCGAAATGATAATGAAAGGAAACAGCGACTGGAAAAAAAGGGTCATGCAGAACAAAGGAGATATCCTTTGAGCTGCAGGACGAAAGATGAAAGTTTTCGTTCAGGGAGGAAAAGAAAAACTAAAGTGAGTTGGTTTTCAGTGATCAAAGGAGTCGGTCGAATCTACGAAGAAATGTTTGGTGGGTGATGCTTGTGCGTCGTCCTGTGTTGTAGTAGTACGTTTCAAAACGAAACAAAAAGCATTGATAATAAAGTAAAACAAATTTACGGAAAACCCGATATAGAGAAAATAAACAATAAAAAAACCCGTAGTGTAAAGTAAAATAGAGTTTAAGTAAAAGAAATAAAAAGAGAACTAAAAAAGTAAAACAAAGTGTCGTTTTTCCTATTTACTTTAAATAACATAAGAATTCAAACGAGTGAAAAGAACATTGAGAACTCCGGTGTTTGCAGCAGTAATAAGAAAATACAAAGCATTGAGTTGAATAACTTGAATCTTGCATTAGACAAATGGAATCGCTGTCAATTGTGGTAAATGGTTAGGAGGCTTCTTCCAATCAAAAAGTTTGTGGATTATCCCAAATACCTTCGGTTCAACTGGTTTGGAGTAGCGAAGTATTTAACAGTCTTACATACAACAGCGTCTCAGCGAAAATACTACTGTTCCATCAGCAAGCGGCAAAACATTAAAGAGGAAAAAGGATCAAATCGCCTGTCAAGTTCACTTGCAATCTTTGAAGCAGCCGCCTAGAATCAACCACTAAGTCCAGAAAGCCGGAAACCACTCCATTCAGGTAAGCCTTTAAAAATAATTTTTAAAATATAACCCTACATAACAATGAGAGAAACTCTATACAACAGCATCTATCTACGTTT
The DNA here is from genome assembly GCA_963931805.1 of Microdon myrmicae. Taxonomy (NCBI): domain Eukaryota; kingdom Metazoa; phylum Arthropoda; class Insecta; order Diptera; family Syrphidae; genus Microdon; species Microdon myrmicae. The sequence continues at coordinate 109,543,883 of OZ007496.1, forward strand.
CACCGAACTTTACAATTCCCTTTACCAAAACTACCTCATGAAGATACCGAAACTATTTTTCGTTTTGTTAATCACAAAGTAAATTCGATGGTTATCCCAACGCCCTTTCTTTTAACTAGGAAATCTTAATAGATCCAAATCTCATTGCAAATATCAGTGCCTCCTTTTTCTAATAATTCTTCAGTAAGGTCTCTTTTGTTCCCGACTCCTCTTATTTTAAATATTTCTCCCTTGGTAAATTTTTTTAAATTTCATTTATTCACCCACGATTGAAAATAACCTAACCCAAATTAAAGAGGAATTAACTGCAAGGTCGACTTCCCCCCCCCGGCCGCCACCGCCCCTACTTATTATGTAACCAACCTCTGTTTAGGTCCGTGACCTTGGCATCACATGTGACAGGCAGCTAAACTTGCTCTCATTATATAAACCCTAAGGCCAAATATGCTCCTGGATTTGTGAAACGCTGGTATAAGGAATTTCCTAATTCCATACGTGACCTGATGGGTCTACTTTACCTTTGTTACGCCCTCTTCTAAGATATGGTAGCTTAGACTCTTATTTTAACTTACTTACTTTTTTTTTAACTTAACTTAAATCTTATACTACCCTAATGCTAGTAAAGCTAAGTCTGTGTAAGCTGGCTGATGATGCAGTTATTCTACCGACATTGGTATTTCATTTTCATTTTTAAAACATTTTTTTATTTTTCTTTTTATATTCTTAATTTTTAAATTAAAGGCTAGACGAAAAATGCTTAAATTCTAGCTTAATTATCTTATATAATAACTTACTGGCCCTTTGGAGACGCTCTAAGCTAAACATTACTTAACATTTGTATAATTTGCCTTTCGGCGACAGAACTTTGTGACGGTACTGATAATTAGTTGAAATACAAAGAAAAATTTGAAAAACTTTGTAAATTTTTTTTGTTTTTTTTCTTAAAATTTAACTTACTTAACTTACCTACTTTTTTTTTTTTGTTTTTTTCTATGTACAAGCACTTAACCTAACTTAACTTAACTCTTATACTACCCTAATTCTAGAAAAGCTAAGTCTATGTAAGCTAGCTGATGATACTATGATTCTATACCGACTTTGGTATCCAGGTCTTTATATGCCATTCAACCACCAGAACTGTTGACGGTGTCTAATACTATCGTCCCGGTCTCTGTGGGAGATAGCCCTACCGAAGCGCAGGAGCTCTTCTTCGGTGCGCGTTACTTCCCGGTCGTAGCACAATCGCCCGTCTACAGATGATCTACTTACATGATAGATCAGCGGAATTCCGGATCTATCCTGTATAAGCCCTTTCATATCCAAGTCAAGGAACGCATCTGGTGGAACAAAGCCGTTGCGACGCACGCTCTCATAGTACAAGGTGTTTGGATAATAGGCCCCGAAAATTAGGTCATTGGACGAGCTTATTGCTCTCGCAATATGTCCTCTGATTAATTTAATCATAAAATTATCCACCCTATTTATGTACGCTTCATTATATAAAGTCTCATTTGAGTAATACTTTTTATAGTCCGATTCCGGTGTCCGATATAATCTGAGACAACTTCTGAGACACTTTCTTTCTCCGACATTGGTATTCAGGTCTTGCCATTCAACTACCAGAAATGTTCGTACTGCTTAATATCATTGTCCCGGTCTCTGTGGGAGATAGCCTTACTGAACCGCATGGACTCTGCTTCGATGTGGGTGACCACCCGGTCGTAACACAATCGCCCATCTCCCTATGATCTACTTAGATGTTAGATCAGCGGATACCGGATCCAACCTGTATAAGCTATTTTATGTCCAAATCAAGTACCGCCGTTGAATTCTTTGTAGGGGTTTTGTTCCAGGAAGCGTGTCTCCTGGTCCTTAAAAGGACAAGGCGATCTCTTAAAATTTGACCGCTCCTGAAACTCGTCCTACAAAAGGGGTCGTTACCGTGCTTCCTCGTATACCTGAGGGAAGAGTAACGTCCTTAATTGGGCCTTTTTCCTTGGTCTTCTCTTGGTCTTCCAGGCCAGGTGATACTTAGCTATCAATTGGCCGCTAAATGAAAATCCGCGTTGCTTTTCTTTTACAAATTAAAGAGTTTTATTTTTCCAATTATTTTCGTTAGTTTTTCCACTGGGGTATTTCCTCCAGGGACTAAGATCGATTTAAGACTGCGGCCCGGAGATCACTAAACTATTCCTTTATAAAAGAAAAGGAATCGAAAATTGTATCCCAAAGATACACATTTTCGTACAACAATCTCGATTTGTTGGATATCTCGAGCGAGATTTTGTATTGCCTTTAGATAAGAATTCAATTTCTTGAATTCTTATGAAACTATCGCGCAGATGTGTGAATGTATCTGGTTTTGAGTTTTTTATTTGTTTTCCTGAATGGAAAATTTGGGATAGAGGTAACGATCTCTGAATTTTAGATTTGGGTGATGCTGTGGAGCAAATGTAGAACAATAAACGAATATTGGATTCGTTTATTGTGAATTTTAATTTTAATTTTGATTTTGGATTTAATAATGCCGTGGGGGCAAATGTTAGGGAACAAACGAATATTTGATTCGTTTATTGCGAATTTTGAATCATGTTTGGGTTTTTTCGGGTTTTGATAGGTTTATGTGTTTTAGCGTATTATAGCTAGGATTTTGGATTAGGAATGGGGGAAAAAGGTGGTAGGGCTTTTTGGAGCACTACATCCTCGCCTCCTTGAAAAAAAGAAAATTGATCTTTATGAGATTAATTTTCTGGAAAGTGGTGTGATTGGGAATAAAGGGTGGTAGTATTGTGATTCCGTTACATAGGCCTGGTATTTTCCAACATAGTACAATATTTATTATAAATGTGTAATTTTTGTAGTTTGTTTCTTTCTTAATATTAATATAATCGTGTTTATACTGTATGTATGGTCGTGTATCGAAGTTTCCACGATGGTTATTTTTTTTTTTTTTTTTTTTTTTTTTTTTTTTTTTTTTTTTTTTTTTTTTATAATAAAATTTGGATATTTTCTTATTTTATGAGTATAAGGTTAATTGTAGAATGTTTTATAATTACATAAATATTTGAATTCATTATATTAACATTATTTCTTATTGTAACTTTGGGTTTCTTTTTCATTGTTTTTATAAAGTACTATTTGTAAAAGGATACATAGATAAGTAAGGTTTTTATGGTTTAATCTTACAATTTGTGTATTACATAGAATTTCCATTATTTAAACATAAATTTACGTTATCTACATATATTATTTTTGAGGACTTTTCATTGTCCTTGTTTGTCGTGCATTTATTTATTTATTTTTTTTTTCTCATGTATTTGAACGTATAATTTTATTCTATAACGTTTGCTTTTTTTTTGTTATTTAAACATTTTCCTACTTTCTTAATATTTCTTAGTTGAAAACTGTTTTGTACTTATATAAATATTAGAAGTTCTTATTTTAACATTGTTTTGTAAGTTTTGTTTTTGTATTTTCTTTTTTTTTAATTTCATATGTATATATAATGTGTTTTTTCTTATAGCTTAAGATTATTTATTATTATTACAAAATATTTTTGTTGATTATTTATTTAAGTTAGTAGTGGTTATTTAAAACATGATATAAACTTATTTTATTAAGTGCGTTGATATTTGTTTTTATACATATATATTTATTTTTTGTGTTTTGTTTGTTTTCTGGGTATTAAGATGTTGTATACTATTTACAAAGTTATTTTATTCGTATACAATTATTTGAATAGAAAAAAATTTTTTTTTTCTGGCAAATTTTAAATACATTACCGTGGTATTTTGGTACAGTGTTACTTTTTTTTTTCGTTTACTATAAGTATATGCATTTATTTATTTCTTTTTTTTTGTAAGGTTATCTATACATATATGGATTTACATTCCTTCAACTTTTATTTTTTTTCTTTGGGGTTTCCCATTCGTGATTGCCTAATCCACAAATGGTTTTATAGTATTGTTGTGGACTTTCGGTTACCTTTTCCTATTTTGAGGATTGAATTTTCTTCGGATAGGATCTTTACAATTTCGTAGGGGCCTTTCCACAGGGAGGTTAGTTTGTTAGGTCTTGAGTGGTTCTTCAACAGAACCTTGTCGCCAACATTAAATTTCTTTCTGCCTACTTTTTGGTCGTAGTATGCTTTGGATTTTCGTTTTCTCTCTATCAGTATTCCCTTTGCTGTACGATAACCATGTTGTAATCGCATTTTAAACTCATTTGCGTAATGGTCGTAGTTATAAGAGCTTTCGGGGTTTTGTCTAAGAGAACTGGGTATTTCGGCTGGGAAACCATATAGTAATTCATGCGGCGTGTAGCCTGTATTACTGTGGGGTGTAGTATTATATACAAACATTGCGTAAGGTATCCAAGTGTCCCAGGTGAGAGGATCCTGGTTTACATAGTGGCGGAGGTATTCCACCAGAGTTCTATAGCTCCGTTCTAGTGCTCCATTTGTTTGTGGATGGTAGGGTGCTGTGTTTAGTTTTCTCATTTAAAGTAAGGAACAAATGTCCTTAAAAAGTGCGCTGAGAAAATTTGCACCTCGGTCAGTTAATAGAGAAGACGGTATGCTGTGCTGGCAGACGATATTTTCAACGAAAATTCTGGCCACATCCTTGGTTTCGGCGCTGGCCAGTGCGTTAGCTCCTGAGAATTTAGTCAAGTCGTCTTGAAACGTTAGTAGGTACTTATTTCCATTATAGCTGACTGGTAATGGTCCTACTATATCTAAAGCAACCCTTTCGAAAAGTTTTGAGCTTGTTGTGGTTATCTTCATAGGAATTCTAGGATTTCTTCCACTTTTGTTTATCTGGCAGGAGGCACATTTTCGAATATACGCCGCAACGTCAGCGGTCATTGTGCGCCAGTAATATTTTTGCTTCAATCTATTGATTGTTCGGGTGGCTCCTTGGTGTCCTCCGAAAGGTGAGTTATGGTATTCCGCGAGTAACTTCTGTATTTCATTAGGATCTGTTAGAAGCTTCTTTTTATTGGAGAAAACGTACATTGTCACGTTGAGGTGAGCAAAAGTTTCTTTTAGCAAGTTATTGAGTGCTACTTTTGAATGGTTCTCTATCAAGGGCATTAAAATTCCAATGGAATTGAAATTCCGGTCTTCGCAAATCTTCTTCAGATCAATGAGGGAACTCTTAGCGGTTTCTTGGTCGCTTAGGTTTCTGAAAGGTAATGGCAATGTGATGGCGCATAACCCATCTTGCTCATGAAACGTAATTTTACCTACGTCTGGCTTGGTGAAGTTTGGGATTCTTCCTGCCAGGTTTTCTTCCTCAGCAGAGTCTATCAATGGGAGGATTATAATACGTAGTCCAAGTTCTTTCTTGGTATAGATGGACCCTGTTTGCTCTTGCCATACAAGATTGGTAGTATCTTTGTATGATTGTGCAGCCACATCTTCTTCGAGTTTGGCTTTACTTCGTGTGGTGACGAGAATGTTATTTTTGATGGGTACGACTGGGGTAGTCGGTGTTATACGGCTGAGAGCATCAGCATTTGCATTTTGCTTTCCTTTTTTATGGACGATTGTGTACTCATACTCTTCGAGGAGAATTCTCCATCGCATAAGTCTGGATGTAGGATCCTTTCGTCCTATAAGCCACTGTAGGGAGCTATGGTCAGTTACTATTGTGAATTTTCGTTCGTAGACATATGGTCGGAACTGGGCTAATGCAAAAACGATTACCAATAATTCCTTTTCGGATGTTGTATATCGAGTTCCTGCGTCGTTTAAAGTTCGGCTAGCAAAAGCAGTAGGTTTATCTTGGCCTATTGTGCCTTGGGATAGCACTGCTCCTAACGCAACATTGCTAGCGTCAGTGGTTATTATGAATTCCCGGTTAAAGTCTGGATAACCCAGTATTGGTGGGGTAACAACCTTTCTTTTTAAAGCTGTGAATGCCTCATCACAAAAAGCATCCCAATGAAATGGAACATTCTTCCTGAGTAATTTCCTTAAGGGTTTTGCCAGTTCAGCGAAATTAGGGATAAATTTTCTATAGTAGCCTACAAAACCGAGAAAAGATTTTACGTCTTTTTGTTTCTTGGGCGTTGAGAAAGTTTTTACCGCTTTAGTTTTTTCTGGATCTGGTTTTATACCTTCCTTTGAAATAGCATGCCCCAAGTAAGTGAGCTCCTTCCTTATGAAGTGACACTTTTCTGGTTGTATTTTCAGGTTGTGCCTTTGTAATAGCTCGAAAACTCTGGTAAGTCGTGAATTGTGATCGTTCAGATTGTATTCGTAAATTACAATATCATCTACATAGACGAAACAATCTATTCCTTGGAGACCCATGAGTACATTGTTCATAAGCCTCTGGAAAGTGGCAGGTGCGTTTTTAAGTCCGAAGGGCATTCGATTATATTCGTAATGTCCGAAGGGTGTGCTGAACGCTGTTTTTGCCTTGTCTCTATTGTCCATGCGTATTTGGTGAAACCCATTTGCTAGATGCAAAGTGCTAAAATATTTAGCTTTTCCTAGCTGGTCCAAAATATCAGCAATATTGGGCAATGGATATGCATCTCCGACTGTTATTTTATTTAAGGCTCTAAAATCGACAACTACTCTCCACCGTTTTGTCCCATCAGGTCCTGCCTTCTTGGGTACTAGTAAGAGAGGGGAATTCCAAGGACTGAAACTTTGTTGTACTACTTCGTCCTGAAGCATTTCATTCACCTCTTCGTGAATCTCTTGCTTGGAGCTATCTGGTAGGCGATACGGTTTTATATAAAGAGGTGGCTTACCTTCTTCCGTGATGATCTGATGCTCTATGGCGTCAGTATATGTGAGGTAGTCGCCCTCGAGAAGAAATAGGTTATTATAAGCGCGACAGATATTCAGGATAGATTTCCTTTCCTCCTGGTTACAATGACGCAACTCTAGGAGTGATTCTAGCCGTTCAAGCCTATTTTTTTAGAAGGTTCTTAGTTTCATCCGCCTGTAACACATTGTAGTCATCCAGATCTTCCCATCCGACTTCTATGTCGTTGGTGCTTACTTCTTGATCGGTGTCTAATGTGTTCATTAGTAATACCTTTATTTTGTTGTCCTGTGGTGTTGTCAAACTATTAACCAGATATATCCCTGGCATGATCTCGGATTTTTTAATAATCAGTTCTTGACTGAGTTTTCCTTTAAATGGAATCTCCATTATTTGTTGAGATCGTGAATGCAATTTTATGAGATCGATTTTGGCATTTCGTTTTAAATTTACTGGGGATACTGGAGTTTCAGGTTCATGTTTTCCTGAACTTAGTTTTTCGGCAGTTTCCTTAACTTTTCCGTTACCACAAACTTTATTTAAATGGGGAGAGGAAGATTCAAGGGTGGTTGGTTTCGTTGTGTTTGTCACAGCATCAGATCCGCCCCGCAGACAAACGGATTCGGATGTTTACTCACGAACGGTATTATCCAATTTTTCATGAATGCCTATGTTTTCCGTGGAAGACGCCTCGTAAGGTGTGGCATTCTGTGTATTTTCCTTGTCCTCGTTATTGTTCCCTAAAGGCTGCTCGAGTTCTACCATGGTTCTCTTCTTCACAGCGAATTTAAGGAATTCCTTTTCAAAGTTAATGTGGCACTGGTGCTTCGTGAGGAAATCGCTTCCCAGTATGCCATCGTGTTGGAAGTCTACGTTGCTTCCCACTACAAAAAGGTTATGCTTAAAGGGTATGGAGTGCCTATCAGTTCTGAATTCGAACTCCCCCAATACCTTTCCGCATGTGCTGACCGTTTTTCCAGCAATGGTGGATATAGTCACTGGGTCTGAATTGTCTACAGATTGTTCAATATAAGGGTTATCTAATTTGATCAGGTTGATGTCGGCGCCTGTATCGATGAGGAAAGTCGAGTATTGTTTATCCGATGGATTAAATTTTACACGTATTACTGGCCCCTCAAATTCAGGGCAGAAGAATACGCGCATTTGAAAATTTTCATCGGGATGGGGTGTATATCGGCGATTGTCTGAACTCGAGAAGGATTGCCGTTGCTCGCTGCCCGAGTGAGTTCGTTTCCCTGTTGTGAATTGGATACCCTGTTAATATTTTGATTTTGTCGGGTATTTCGATTTTCAATGCGGGGCGAGTTTGTTATTGTCCTATTTTGAGATTGATTGGGCTGAGTTCTGAAAGGATTTCGACTCGTTGAAGGTTGGTCCTGGTTTCGCATATGAGCTAACCTGGTTCTGCACTCTGCCTGAGTGTGATTACACTCCGAGAGTATGTGTATTGGAGACGTTCAACCTCTGTCTTAATGCGTTGGGGGACGAAATTAGGAAACTTAGTGTTGCGATAGCAAGTCGCAGAAGTATGTCCCCTCTTGTTGCATGTTTGGCAAACAATTTGTTCGTTATTTCTAAAATTGTTAGTGGAAGTTAGCATTGAGTTATCGTTACCTAATCTTCGAGATTGTTCTAAAGCGTAGCTGATGGCTGCTTTTAAATTTGGGGCGCTGTGAGACTTCACCAAGATTGTGAGGCTGGAATTTCGTATCCCATCCTCAAACGTATTCAACGCGCGTCTCCGATTCTCAGCCAGAAGATAACTTCTGACTGCAGGATCAGGTGAACTAGAGTATGTGGCGCTGTCCAATTCATGCAGTGGTGTGTGAGTCTATTTGAAAATTCTTTCACACCCTCCTTGCTATCTTGTTTTGTTGCCACTAAGTTATTTTGGGCAGCAGACCTAGAGATGAGAGCTTTAAATTCTCCCTCTAATTCTGAAACAAGATCTTCCCAGGTAGAAATGATTTTATGCCTGATACAATCACGCGCCGGTCCCTGCAGTCTGGTTTTGACCACCCTTAGAATAAAAGATTTCCGGTTGTCATCTTGTGCTTGTGAGAACAAAATGTCTCCACAAGAGACGAAACCCTCTAATTCGCCAGGATGACCGTTAAATACCGGCACGAGTCCCAGTATGTCGCTTAATCCGAATCCGCAGTTCATTCTAGAACTTTGTTCGCGTATTTCCGTTCGTAACGTTTCCGAAGTTTCGTCCTCGCGATTTTGTATGAGCTCGGGCTCAGGTCTCTGCGAACGCGTACCCGGTTTATTTTTGTCGCTAACGACGTATTTGTGGAACAGACCTTCCCAAATAAGGGTAAGAAAAGGCAGAGAACTCAAAGAGGAGATCTTCATTATTGTCGGATAAGATGGCCAAGAGAAAAGATAAGAACGAAAACAAGAAAAAATACCTTCAAAGCTATGGGGAAAGTGTATTTTATTCCTAGGGTGAGAGATACAACCCTTTCGAAGAAGTGTTTAAAGTGTCGAAGGTAGGGAGGTGAAAAGATGTTCAAAATAGTTTCCAAAGGATGCTAATGTTACAAAAGGAAAAATCCAACACACAAAAGAGTCCCGACGACGGTAAGGCAAGCATCAAAAGCTTAGCTTTCCTGTTTATGTTCAGCTAACCACATAAATATGAGATGGAATCTTCCCAAAGAAGTTTAAATCAAATAGAAAAATATGCGTATGAGAAAATCTTCACCAAAGAAATTTAAATTAATAGAAAAATATGTATATATGTATGTGTATGTGAAAATTTAGCTAAAATCAAATTCTTGGGGTTGTTCTTTTGTCCCCTTATGATAAGTAAACGTTTTAAAAACGAATTTGTTAAAATGTTGGGGTTTTTAATTGTTCCCTTTTATAAATATATTTAAAACTTCTCAGGATATTTAATAAAATGGGGGTTTTTCTGTATCCCCTTATAAATGGAAAAATTTGATTTTATTTGATTAGTCTTTATTTGTTTTTTTTTTGGAAAAAATTTAGGAAAAATAAATGTGTGTATATATATATATATATATATGTGTGAAAAGGTTTTGAAAATTGTTAAAAATGTGCCTTTAAAAATATACGTTTATTAAGGAAAATGTATTTAAAAATTTTTCTATAAGCCAAAATAGTTTTGGAAAAATAACTGCGTACTTGTGAAAAATTTTCTTTTATTAATTGTATTTATCACTTTGGGCTTTTATGCTTATATATGGCTTGAAAAATGAGAACAAACTTTGTTTATTATCATTTGAAAACAAAGTTAACAAATTGTTATTAAGCTTGGGTGGTTATTCTTTATCCCCATGTAAAAAGAACAATTCGATTCATTCTTGGCACGTCCTTGTAATTAACGGTGTTGAATTGAAAAAAAAAAATTATTTTGGGGGGGCGCAAAAAATGACCAAATTACAAATTACACTCTTTATTTTATCAACACAATTGATTTCAGTTTTAATAATTATAAATCACTAAATAAAATAAAATATAAGTACCTGTGGAAATCGTTGAGTACGCTGCTTACTCTGGGTGTTGCCGCTGCATCAGGAGTCGGTCTCTCTTTGGCTGCTCCACTGCATATATTATTTCTGGTGCCTCCAGTGATGTCGTCGCTGCTATCTCTGCTGCTTATTATTTTTTTTCACTATTACTTCTTCTCGGTGTATGCCCCAGAGGAACGCTTTTACTACTTGTGAAAATTTAAAATTTACTTGTTTTCCACTATTGCTGGTGTTTAGCCCCGGGCACGCTGTTTTTATCAAAATTTTGTTTTGGGTTTATTATTATTTTCACCGAAGCGCTTTTTGTTATTTTGTTGCCGGTGGTTCTCTGTAACCTTATGTTCTTCCTGGTAGGGGATGTTTGGGAGTCCTACACCTGCTGCCACCAAAATTGTTGTGGTTGGGGATTGTTGGATAATCCCACCAGTCTTCTTTTCCTGTGGTAGGGGATTTTGGGTATCCCACGCGCTGCCACCAAAATTTTTGTTGTATTCTTTGTAGGGGTTTTGTTCCAGGAAGCGTGTCTCCTGGTCCTTAAAAGGACAAGGCGATCTCTTAAAATTTAACCGCTCCTGAAACTCGTCCTACAAAAGGGGTCGTTACCGTGCTTCCTCGTATACCTGAGGGAAGAGTAACGTCCTTATTTGGGCCTTTTTCCTTGGTCTTCTCTTGGTCTTCCAGGCCAGGTGATACTTAGCTATCAATTGGCCGCTAAATGAAAATCCGTGTTGTTTTTCTTTTACAAATTAAAGAGTTTTATTTTTCCAATTATTTTCGTTAGTTTTTCCACTGGGGTATTTCCTCCAGGGACTAAGAACGATTTAAGACTGCGGCCCGGAGATCACTAAACTATTCCTTTATAAAGGAAAAGGAATCGAAAATTGTATCCCAAAGATACACATTTTCGTACAACAATCTCGATTTGTTGGATATCTCGAGCGAGATGTTGTATTGACTTTAGATAAGAATTCAATTTCTTGAATTCTTATGAAACTATCGCGCAGATGTGTGAATGTATCTGCTTTTGAGTTTTTTATTTGTTTCCCTGAATGGAAATTTGGGGATAGAGATAACGGTCTCTGAATTTTAGATTTGGGTGATGCTGTGGAGCAAATGTAGAACAATAAACGAATATTAGATTCGTTTATTGCGAATTTGATTTTAATTCGAGATTTTGGATTTAATAATGCCGTGCGGGCAAATGTTAGGCAATAAACGAATGTTTGATTCGTTTATTGCGAATTTTGAATCATGTTTGGGTTTTTTCGGGTTTTGATAGGTTTATGTGTTTTAGCGTATTATAGCTAGGATTTTGGATTAGGAATGGGGGAAAAAGGTGGTAGGGCTTTTTAGAGAACTACACCGCCTCTGTTGGAACAAAGCCGTTGCAACGCACGCTCTACAAAGTATTTGGATAATAAGCCCCGAAAATTAGGTCATTGGACGAGCTTATTGCTCTCGCAATATGTATGTATTATGTAGGCTTCATTATATAAAGTCTCATTTGAATAATATTTTTTACAGACCGATTCCGGTGTCCGATAATATCTGAGACAACTTCTGAGACAATTCTTTTCGAACACCCGAATCCTTTCCATAAAATTGGGACCTATGTTAAACCATACTGGACAACCATATACGAGGGTGGCCTTTTATATTTCGGGATTAGAGAACAAAAACAAATATTGATCATCGAAAATCACTTTATTGTTTTTCAAATTATTCCCCATGAAGATCTATACACTTTTGCATGCGTTTGAACCAATTGTCGAAGCACTTTTGCCACTTTGATTGAGGTATCTCCAACACATGCATTCTGAATGCAGCAACCGCTTCTTCAGGTGTCGAAAAACGTTGACCTCTCAGTTTGTTTTTTACGTACGGGAATAAAAAGAAGTCATTCGGTGCCAAGTCAGGACTATACGGCGGATGACCCATCAAGTCGATGTTTTGGGTGCTCAAAAGTGGAGTTGTCGCAGCCGATGTGTGAGAGCTCGCATTGTCGTGGTGAAGAGTGATCCGTCTTCGGCGGTTGGTTTTCCTGATTTCTTGGAAGACAACTGGCAAACAAATGGTTGTGTACCACTCAGAATTGACTGTTCTGCGTTGTTCTAGTGTTACGGTTGTGACATGTCCAGTTTTTCCGAAAAAACAGGCGACCATTTGCTTGGAAGTGCTCCGTGCGCGAACAACTTTTGTTGGATTTGGCTCATCTTGAAACACCCAGACAGTCGACTGCTGTTTACTTTCGGGCTCATACGCGTAAATCCACGATTCATCACCTGTCCCGATGTCATCGACGCGTTTCGAAGCACTGCGGCCGTATTTTTTGAGCATTTCTTTCGACCAATTGACACGAGCCTTTTTTTGGGCGATTGACAAATTGTGTGGGATCCGACGCGAACAAATTTTGTTGACAGTCAAATGTTTATGCAATATTGAATGTATGCTGGTCCCACTAACGCCTAAGGTTGTCTCAATTTCACGATAGGTCACATGACGATCTTCCAATATCAGTTCGCGCACAGCATCAATGGTTTTCGGAACAACAACTGATTTTGGACGACCTTCACGAAATTCATCTTGGAGTGAACTACGATCACGATTGAATTCACCATACCATCGATAAACACTGGTCCTTGATGGAGCTTCATCGCCAAAAATTGAATTAAGTTCATCCATGCACTGTTGCTGAGTTAATCCACGCCGAAAGTTGTAAAAAATAATCGCACGGAAATGTTGACGATTTAATTCCATTTTTGGGCCGAGATGAATCTTTTAAGTTAGTGTAAACAACACAAATAGCGCTCGTATGTCAAAACGTTTTGAGTGCGTATAACCTCAAAAATGTCCAACTTTACGACAGAGCTGTCAATTGCCGGATTGCAACACTAGGGTTGCCAAATCCCGAAACATAAGAGGCAACCCTTGTATGAGCATTGGCCCGATTAGCGTTACGCAGCATATGACCTTTACGCTACTGTCAATATGGCTACTGTTAAATAGCCTCCGTGTCATTGCAAAAGATTTCCCCGCTTTGGGCTGCTTCTCTACATGTCTGTTGAAATATACACAGATATTGATCTAGCCAGATGCCAAGGTATATAACTACACTCCTGGTTTCTAGTTTACCTCCATGCGCTCCCACGATAACTAACTTTCGCCAGTTTTTCCTTGTGCTTCCTTGAGTAAAAGAAACGAATTGCCCTCGTTACGATTTGAAAAAATCATATGACATCCGCTTGCGAGCTTGCCGCTAGCAGGTGAAACACAATAATTGGGTCAACACGTGTCATTGTTCTTACACTATGGTCTAAGCTGGTAATAGGAAATAGAATAGCACAATAAGCAGAATTATAATGAGTGAATTATGAATTCAGACTGAAATAGTTTTTTAAGCAAAAATTGTATAAGTGAATTAAGAAATTTGTAAATAATTGAGTGATTGATTGGGAGTATAAATACCCCAGGACTTTTGATAATAAATTAATCGAAAAGCTATTGTGGAGTTTGATTTAACACTGCAGCGACTTCACCATGCTCTTTCAGTCGGCTGCACTTCATACAACACCAGTAGGGAAGTAGGTTTTAGACAGATCCTTCCAACAATCAAATTAGTACATGGCGACTCTGCCAAAATATTACATGGCGACAAAAATATTACATGGCGATCCTGCTTCATTACATAGGCGAAGAAGGGCTGCAAAGTGAAACCTCTGTAGCTTATAAGACAAGAAAAACATTCTTAAGCAAAATATAGAACCGACTGTGAACAATATGACGTCAGCTTGTGACTCAAAACTAGGGTTAACAAAGAAAGGAAACTTCCCCTGCCACCACCAATCAGTATGAGGTATGTAAGGATTTTTAATGCATTTAGGAATGCAATTTTCCCGTAGTGAATGACAAATTTCAAATAAAAGCATTATCTAATAATGATATAAAAATAACATCCGAAACTGAAAACGCATACAGAGCAGTTAAAGAGAAATTACAATCTGCTAAGACGGCTGTAAGAACTCAAGCCTTAGAATATCATGCCTACCAACCAAAAAGTGAGACGCAACCAACTAATAGAAAGGGTAAGTAAACTTGAACATTTTCAAAAACCACCGACTAAGAAATCCATGAAAAAAAAAACACAATGAGTAATGGGCTCCTAAGTATAATGAAAGGCCAAAGTTAAGCCAAAGGGCTCAAGAACTAACAACTTTTATAAGAGAACACAAGATATATATTGCACTGATACCTGAAACACACTTTTCTCATATGAGTTCCATGAAAACCAGGGGATTACCTATTGGATTATGCACCCCAGCGACATCTCTGATAATAATACAAAGTATACACCACTTCCAATAGGAAGTAATAAAAGAAACTTCTATTCAACCCTCCATTGTTACTATTAATCTTAATGGAGCTGATTTAAATCTTGGTGCTGTATGTTGCCCACCTAGACACACAATTTCAAAACAACAATTCACGGATATCTTCAAGAAGCTCGGACCAAGGTTTATAATTGGTGGAGATTTTAATGTCAAGCACACTGCCCGAGGGTTAAGGTTGATTACTCCAGGCAAGATTAAAGATTTGTTTACAGTCATCAAAAAAGCAAAGCGCGAATTTCATTCGTTTTGCTCACCAACATACTGGCCTACTGACAAAATGCCAGAGCTGATCGATTTCTTCATTTAATAAGTACGCAATAAGTGGCATCGAATAAGGTCGAAACGGATAGTATAGTTGATTTAACGTCTGACGGCTCCAGTACTACTAAGATTAAATACAACTGTACAGAAAGAACAGAAAACTAAGTCTTACTAACAAACATACAGATACGGAAAAGTTTCCGAAAAGACCTTCTTAAACGAAACACCAGATATTGGTTGCAACAACGTTGAGCTGCCGTTGGCATCGAAATCAGACAAACCCACACTGGCAACAGAAGATTGCAATATTTCTGATGAATTGCTCCAGCAATATCAATCGTCAACAGCAAACAACTTATACACCAGGAAACAACAGATGTCTCTTACTGTGGCCAATAAAACTACGGCATCACCAGTCATTCGAGAGAAGGATTAATAATAAAGAGCAACCGTGAATACAATCCTAAGTTCCGGTCCTTGAACACATACTTCTAATCACGGAAAGGCTCAACTAACTCGACACCTCTCGGCCTCACCGCCATCTTCTCCGTCTAGCAGTAACTCTTAATACAAACCATTCCGGTCAATGGAGTTTAACACCTCTGTACAATCAACTTTAAAAATGGTTCCTTTGTTCTCTCAGATGATCCCTTCCCACCCATGACCGACGATCCTACGCACTAGTCGCAGCAGCTGAAGAAGAACAAAATGTAGTCGACCAGTACGGAGATGTGTACGTAACTGATACAACTCGTGTGTCAACAAAGGGACACGCATATTCCCAAACGTTCTGGTTGTTTCTCATCATCCCCATCCTCATCGGACTGCTCCAATAACATGAACCACACTCACAACCATTCATTATGTTAAATGCAATTCTTAATTGTACTACGCGATAGCGACAACCGAATGCGACCCCCGTCAAGTGGTGGCGAGTTCTCGTCACGTAAAACCACTTGCGGACAATGTGATCTTTGGTCTGCACACTTAAATTAAACATATTGAATCGCATCACGGTGAATCTTCTGTTATGAACCAGAACGAACTATTTACAGTTGAGTTGGTTCCCTCCTCATATTAATAGTTTCCTAAAAGTAGCCGGACGCGATGGTTATGAATTCATCTCGGTTAGATAATAGAGTCTGTATGGTTCTTATTAATCAGTATGGTTCTTATTAATCAGCGTATATTATCGTCATCATCATCGGCACTACAACCGGGAACCAGTCTTGGCCTTATTTAGCAAGTCCTGAGGATTGTTAAATTTTCCATAATGATTTGTTTTTTTTTTTTTTTTTGGGGCAAGGTCATTAGTCTTGCGCCAGAGGTTCCCCAACCTATATATTATCACTTATATCGAAATAAAGTAAGTGCTGCATACTACCACTTCGTGTTGGGGTCTAAGTTTTGACCAATGATGTTAAGTACGTGACTATGATATGGCAGCCGTTGACTTTTATTGCGCATTTGAGTGTATATTTACAACATTTTTTTATTTACGTTATTTTCTCAGATTCTAAATTACAGGCCAGACAAAAAATATTTAAAATCTAGCTTGATTATCTTATATCATAGCTTATGGCCCTACACAGACGCTAAGCATTGTATGGCTATTGCGCAGTTTGCCTTTCGGCGACGGAACTTTGTTTGTGGCTTTAGTTATGAACATTTGCATTATAAAGAAAAACTAGAAAAACGGTGTGCCAATTTTTTGTTGTCTTTACTTAAAATTTAACTTTATTATTTATTATTACTTATTGGCCTGTAGTAACCCGGAAGTTCAAGACCTTACCGACTCGACTCCGCCATCGTTCCCTACCCTGTGCACTCTCCTTCCACGCTTGACCATCCGATCCGATCTCCTCAATTTCAAACCTAACATTGTCATCCCATCTCCGTCGCGGCCGGCCTACCGGTTGCTTTCCCGTTGGTCGACGGTCAAGAAATCTACGCACGGTACTATCGTTGCCCATTCGCGTTACATGTCCGGCCAATCTTAATCTTCGTGACTTGATTACTCTCACTAATGTAGGTTTGCGGTATAGTTCTGTGGTGGTTATTTAAAGCTATGCAAAGAACCACCCACAATTCCTACCCGAACTCCCTTTGCCAACCTGCAATTATCTGCAAATATTCACCAACCCACGAACAACATTCATGCATTTAATGCATCACCCAGAATTTCCTGAAACGAATTCTTAACATACATGCAACATACATTAGGAAACCTTATCGGCGCCCATATCAGCCAGCGTACGCCGCCGCACACGTGCGCGGCACATTTTCCTGGCTTATCCACAGTCACGGCAGCCTTTTGTCCAACCGACAAAAGCAGTTTACGCATCTCGTGTCTCGCCGACAAAAACTGAATTCTCCACCATGTAAACATGCACACAGAATTCGATCCTTGCCGGCAGCCTTGATACACAATCACCATTGTATGACTAAATTCCTCGCAGAATCGGTTTCCTAATTGCATGCAGACTATTTATACAGCTGCATGCTTGTCTCCTATGATGCCATTTGTTCTATTTCCTTTCCACAGTTTCGTTTACCCATGATCTCGTAGCATGAGTAAACAGGGGATCAACTTGCACACTACCTAAGATCAATTCGGCTTATATGCGCTCCACAAGACAATCCGACGGATCGCACTACTTTGTGGTTCATATTCCGACGGCGCGAACATCCCTGCTTCAGAACTCGTTCCGTTACAGAGCGGGAAAGCTGTGGAACTCCCTTCCCACGGAGCGTTACAACCTGCAACTGTTCAAAAAGAACTGCAACAGTTATTTGATGGCATCTCGGGGCGCCCACCCGACGCTATAGGTTCGCCCCGAGAGAAGTCTAATAAAAAAAAAAAACCCCAGAGAGATCCTCTCCAATTGGTCACCACAAAGAGAAACTGCAGGTGTTTCTCGAGAAAAGAAAACTCACCCCTAGGTGAGAGTGGACTCGCCACGAGTCCCTCGAGGTTAATCCTTGAGTACAGAAGTCGAGAAATAACCACCAACGGGGCTCGCATCGAGCAGTGAAGTGTTAAACCGAAACGAAACTTATAGTCGAGGGTAGTCGAGAAAGCGCGCGTGGAATTATAAGCAAGATTTTCATTAGCGTGTTAATTGTATAGAGAAGATAACAACGTTCGATAGTTTGTTTTGTGAAGTGTTCCCACTATAACCGGAATATATCAACTAATTAAAAACAATACCTTTGGGACAATACTTTGTGTGTTACAAAAATGATTGGTCTCCTTCACTAACATAATCCGAAAGTAAAACGGTTAAAAAAACCATCTATAAGAACAATAAACAATAGAATTTAGACAGTATATCAGTGTTTTATTTTATTAAATTCGTGGGAACAATCAGTGGAGTATTAGTGAACCCGTTCCCAAGCCGGCACACGGACTAATTACGCCTATAGCTCTTCCAATGCGTGGTTGTGAAGTTTCCTCCATTGTCCTGCTGCCTTGTCCTTTTTACCTCCAAAGATATCCAAGTTTCATCGACAGTAATTAATCGGCGCCCAAACTCGGATTTGTTGCGCCTAAACTGTGCCAACAGAGCGTTGGAAATGTTCATTCGAACACGTTTTTGGTCTTAAGTGAGCAAACGCGGCACCCAACGCGCGGACAAATTTCTCATGCTTAAATCTTGAGTCAATATGTGACGAACACGTTCTTTGGACATTTTATAGCCTCTGCTATCTCTCTCACTTTAATTCGGCGGTTGTCTAGCACCATCTCGTGAACTTTAGCGATGTTATCGACAGTTGTTGCAGTTTTTGGATCTCCCGAACGCTCATCGTCTCCCAAGCTCTCGCGGCCAGGTTCAAATTCAGCTGCCCAAAAGTTCACTGTGGTAAATGATGGAGCAGAGTCCTCATACACAGGGTCCAACTCATCTTTGATTATATATTTAGTTTTTGAAAGACAATACGTAGGCGTATTGCCTTTCAAAAACAAAAATTTAGTGACAGCTCGATACTCATTTTTGTCCATTTTATCAAAAACACTCACTCAAACGACTGTCAAATAAAAACTACGCAACCAAAAGTGCTGAAATTTTGTTGAGTAACTGTCAAAAGATGCGCAACTACATTCACTAGCTTTTATTGACGAGTGCTGCTACCTTCTCGTTGAGCTCGGAAACTTTTCAGGTGACCCATGTATATATTCCACCGCCTACACACGTAATTATGACGTTGCATATTCAGAAAGTTACCTTCCTGGAACATCACCAGCTAACGAAGCTCCCCATTTGAATTTCCTTCTCATTATTAAATTTGTGTCGTGTCATGTCGAAACCCCCTTCTCCTTTTTTTCAAATCCTTTGTTTTCTTTGGTGTAATGTGGGGTTATTTCCAAATTCTGTTGTTCCCTCCTCGTTCTTGTTATTATACCTTCTCCTCTTAGAAGATCTCAAGCTTAGTAAGTTAGTAGTGTTATCTTAACTTGTCTAAATTTTTTTCCCGTTTCACAACAAACATAGTTGAATTAAAGAATACTTAGTTCTAGGGTTGCAATGTAAGATAATATTCGTTATAATGTTATTATAACGAATATTATCTATAACAAATATATTGCTGTCAAAACTAGGTGCGCCACAACAGACAACTTTTTAGATGGTGTGGCGTTGTTGAGTTAATTGGCCGGTCATTCGAAAGTGGAGAAGCTAATGTCTGCAAAAGTGAACATTTTGTTTTCATACTAGTAAACTAGAATTAAGTAGAAACGGGATAGGAACCCCAGAATTAATGGAATACAGTTCCGAAGACACACCGGAGCAACAATACCAATCAATCGACCTTTGAAGAAATCCTTCACCCAGCTGCAAAATTGATGGGAAAATCCTTATGAATGTTAGTAACATTTCGTGCCTGTGTTACGTGCGGTTTCCGCCACCACCATCATTCGATAATTAGTAATTTTAATATAATTTGTTTTAAGGTGGTATGATGGTAAGGTGGTGGAGGAGTTGCACGATCCACAAGTGAGTTTTCGAACACGCCCCGATTCGGGTGTGGATCGTGCAGCTCTTGGAGTTCGAATTCGGTTTTCGAAGTGGACGTGAATGGGGAGCGAAAGAGAGAACAGGTGAATGTTTTTGATATACGGTTTTAGAATTCCGTTTTCGATTGGATTGAAAAAGAGCAGCAAAGAGGACGGTTGTTGGTCGGCCCGGTGCAGAATTTTTAGAGCAAGGAAAGAAAAGAAACCCGTGCCTTTTTTTGGCTTAAAATTAAAAAGTAAAACTAGAAAATTAAAAAAGTAAAAGGAATGTTTTCAAAAACACACTAGATTCCCAAAAGTGTTAAAATTGTTTGAAGACTTTTAAATATATCTCATAATTACTTAAAGTTCTCAGTGTCAGATTCTTTCAATTGATTCGGTCGCCAAAATTTACCCTTCATATAAATCCTAACTCAGATATGACCCGAGTGTGAACGTGCAAAACCAATCAACTATAATTTTTTGTACAGTGTCACGAACATCTATTTGCAATTAAATGCTGATCACTGACCTGGAGAGCTGTTTCTAAAATATCAAATTGTTTCAATGGTGCCCATGGAAATAGAGGAGCTTCAAAATATGATCTATGGATTCTAACTAAATCATTCACCATTGAAAGGACTAATCTGGCCGAGAGCGGGAACACTGTACATTCCTGACCATTGCATTCCAAGATTACAGGTAAAATAAATAAATTAGATTTAATTTTCTGTGGCAAAGAAAAATACTGTCACACCTGGTGCGGTCAAATTTCCTAGATATATCCTGCGTAACTTAGTCTCATTCACCATGTATAGGATAAATCAAGGAAATTAAACTACCGAAGTTATTTATTTATTTATATGGGTCTAAGTGAGAATAAGACATTTGACAAAAGCAATTGCTGTTACATAATTAAGGCCCTCTCTGAATATTGAAGCTAATTCGCGTTGTTCATTCCCCAAGACACCCACATATCATACTATTAAAAACATCAATTACCACTTGAAACAACATTTCCTACAATGCAAACATTTTTCATCAAAACACATATTTTTTCCCATACAACTTTCGCATATATTCCAACCCTTACGTCCTCCTATCTCGCAACACATTGTAATTCTTCAATCGAAGAATTATCAAATGCCGTGCATGCGGGCCAAAGCTAAAAAAACACATATTTACACATAACCCCATTTCCCAGCAAATTTAGGGTTTCGTTTTTCTTGCACACCTGCTAAATCATTGAATGTTTTTGTTTTACGTATTAGCGAGAGTTAACGGAAAATCTTCAATGAGCAACAAACGGAAAGGTGGGGGTAAACTTATCTCCCCACATAAAAGGACGCGAATGGGAATTTTGAGTCTCTCTTGTTTTAAATTCGTAGTCAGAGCTCTCTTGAAATTGAAAATTCCTCGTGCTATGAGGTTGTTTTTGAATGCAGTGTTGTTCGTGAGTTAGTTGTAAATAATTGTAAAAAAAAAATGTAAATAAATAACATGGTCATTAAAGCCAGCCACTCTGGGCTGTGTAGTAAATACAATTTATCGTGTTTTTGTTTGAAATTATTCGAGATGTATTTTAATTGCTGAAGGGAGCAAGAACATATAATCCGTTAACCAGTGTTTTCCAATTTATCCACATGACGGCAACCGCAATAACAACAAGTCACCACCAACTCCTTAAAAATCTCAGGACCAGGAACTCCACAATAGCAACGACCACCACCCCAAATCCAGCTCAGGTCAGTCAGGTACCACAAATCACCACAAAGTAAGTTAAATCATTACATTTTTATTACAACACTACACATAGGCTTAACAGGATTAACGAATAAAATCAATAAATGAGAAACGTTGGCCATTAAAACGACATCTTTGCATCAGCAGCCCCGCACATTCTAGCCCATGACTCTAAAAGAAAATAATTGTGTGATATATATTTTATCTGCATAAAGTATTACAACGACTTATCAACGGTGTCACATCAGCTCTGCCCAAAGCTATCATAAGGAGCACATCATGACTCGGACTTGCTTTCCGATGGATCTCAACGTATTTTCAAACAACCCTCTATCCGTTGTCTATAATGCTAACATCTATTGGGGCGACGGCTATGGAGTCATACCAACCAACTTTTGAAGAATGTGAAAACAATCCACAATTGACAATATACATTCAAGAGCTTGCTATTTTGGTAGCTCATTTCAAGTAGTTCGACTTCTATTAGTAATAATGCCTGCCCTCAATTTATTGTTAGTGTCCCCCAGAGCGTCGGCCTCTCACCCGTTATATTCCCCATTTTTATAAACGATCTCTTGGTCAGTAGAAACCTCCCA
Organism: Microdon myrmicae; assembly: GCA_963931805.1. Classification (NCBI taxonomy): domain Eukaryota; kingdom Metazoa; phylum Arthropoda; class Insecta; order Diptera; family Syrphidae; genus Microdon; species Microdon myrmicae. The sequence continues at coordinate 109,566,167 of OZ007496.1, forward strand.
ATTCACTTGTTTGTTCATATCAGTACGTTGAGTTTTTCGTGTTCATTTAAATTTATTCTGCCAACGTTTTTGAATCTCATTGTCAGCCAGCATGATACCCACAACTCATGAAATTCAAATCCCAATAAGATGTACTTATATATACTCAAGTGTTTCTTCTTGTTATGGGCGGGGAACTCTAATTAGGCAAACGGTCTCAGCCAGGCAAACATCAATTTTTGGTATTTGAAATAATTGAATTCTTAGAAGGAATATCCGCATATCATATCCCTAGAGAAACGGGAGGAGCAAGGGGAGAAGACTTGGATGCAGCTGTCGATCGTACGATTTTAGTAGATTAGAGTTATAATGACATATGGGCAAATCTCTTTATTTTATAGGCACTTCTCATATTTTTGAATCTACTATCCACACATTTTGCATCATGGTAATGTACCAACGAGTGCTTTTTGTCCCACTCGAATGCTCATCGTTAAAAGACGTCCCCTACTGTAACGTTTGCCCGCTGTGGACCTAAAACCATCGCTTCAACTGAAACAGATTGTGTCAATTAAGGACCTAAAAGGAAATTCGTTCAAACAGGTAAAAGTTATAATTACATGCCCCTGCACAAAGAGTATAGGGAATTGAGTCAACTGACAATAAAATGAACTCCAGAATCTCACACTTCAGATCTTTTGAAAAAGGCGGTTAAACGTACTTCTTGCTTTGGTGTAGATAGAGTTTGAATTTATAAATCACTAATCAGCCCGTTAAGTTACACTAGACAATATTTAAAAAATATTGTTATAATCACATCTATTTTTACCAGAACCAAATATATTTTAATTATTCGAAAAGGTTGATTTCACTAACGAATCAGTTAACAGTGTACAAAGTACAAATGTCAGCAAAAATAAATTTCATTCCAATAAATAAAATTACACATTAAAGTAAAAACATTCAACAGCCTTATTACTTTATTTCACTGCCTCTATTTACCGTCATCCGTTCAAAACAAACGACTTCAATGATTCAAGTATTACATACTAGAAAACTTTATGACACGTCTTTTCCATCAATCCGTTTTATCGACTCTCTTTTCTTCACCACATGCGGGAAACGGAGATAAAAATACCATTGACTTACAAAACTACAAATCTGTATGAGGCCGAGGAAACCACTCGTCGCTTACGCAACATGGCGACGCCGAAAAAGGACCAAAAATCGTCCTTAAGTGCGCTTGAAGGCATGGCGCCGGTTGTCCCTACTTAGTGTGTCGCCTGTCAAATTTTATTGGGAAAACTGAAGTGTTATGGTGTATCCTTAGCCCGACAACCTCTTGATCCCTTTAAGATTAAGTGCAATCTGTTAATGCATATGCGGTAAGGATGTTTGCTGAACACACAAACGATATATTTTTCAGTTATACATCACCAGACGCATAATGAAATTTCTCTTACAATTTGGCGCAACTTAGAGGAAGCTAGCAAAGTGTCAAACTGGAATTGAGAGTGTATCTGAGCTGTCGTTTCATGTACATAATTATATTTGACAACTAAATTTAGATATTATGAGAGGAAGTGTGGACAGAAGGAGTATACCAATGCGGCGACTGGATGTAATGGCCACTAAGTAGATTTACGGCGAATAAGTAGATGCGATAAGTGTATATGGCTAGGTCAGTAAAAGCTGTTTGACAGAACTTGTAGTTCCACTCGCTTATGGGCGTGTTTATAGCTCAATTAATGTGGCTACATTTATCGTGTCTAATGTTATTACCCCTTAGAGGAAATTAGATGAAATTGTACACCCTGGCTTAAGAAGAATGTGATGTTTTTGATACTAAAGTATAGCTATACAGTCGTAGTGTACATATCGAGTAATGCAATGAGTCAATTCGGGAAAGATATATTGTGAGTTGAAGGTTAGCATAACCCACAGATGGTATGCGAATTAAGAAACGACCTTTAGCCTTAATTTAGTACCCGAATTTTTGTGATTGACCTCTGGCGAGGAATAGAAGAGTAGATCAATTCAAGCAGGTACTATCACAACGTACTTCAAAAAATTGCGGCAAAAGAAGAAAATCCTAAACATTGCACTGATAGAATTAATGGTGTCAGTGGACATACGGGGGTAAAAGGTGTAAATATGCAAAAATGTATATCCCCATATTCTTACATAATGAGCTCATCCCCAACAATAATCGGGATCACTTGAAGTGAATTCCCTGTGTGGTTTATTCTGTATTTATTTATTATATAATTAAGTTCATTTAATTATCACCCCCTATAATAATTGCAACCTCGTGTCTGCACATGAATATCCTTTACCAACACATCACATACAAATACAATAGAATATTCCCACACATAATAGATAAATATTTAAAATAAATTAAAACCCCTATTACTAAATCACTATCATACTGCACACAGCCATTATTATTATTATTATTATTTACTGGCCTGTAGGAACCCGGAGGTTCATGACCTCACCGACTCGGCTCCGCCATTGTTCCCTATCCTGTGCGCTCTCCTTCCACGTTCGATCATCCGATCCGATATCCTCGAGGTCCAATCTAACATTGTCCTCCCATCTCCGTCGCGGCCGTCCTACCCGTCTCTTCCCCGTTAGTTTACCGTCAAGAATTCTATGCACGGTTCTATCATCGCCCATTCGCGCTACGTGTCTGGCCCATCTTAATCTTCGTGACTTGATCACTCTCACTATTGTAGGTTTGCGGTATAGCTCTTCCAATTCGTGGTTGTGAAGTTTCCTCCATTGTCCTGACTCCTCGTCATATTTACCGCCAAATATACCCCTTAAAACTTTATTCTCGAATACGCGGAATTTATTCTCTTCCCGTTTTGTGAGAGCCCATGTTTCGCATCCGTATAGAGCAATCGGCATGATTATGGTTCTATAGACACGGAGCTTTATATTACGTGATAGCAGTTTGGATTTTAATAGTTTACTGGCTGCATGCCAACTAGCGTTGCCGGAATGTAGTCTTTTGTTAATTTCCTTTGACGTTTCGTTTCTGGTCGTCAGTATCGTTCCCAGATATTTAAATTCTTTGACATTTTCAAATATCTTGCCCCTGACGTTTATATGTGTTCTCTAAGGTCCACCTGCTCTCGTCGTAATCATGTATTTCGTTTTGTCGTCGTTTATTTCTAGGCCCACCTTTTCTGCTGCTTGCATGATGACTTCACAGTTTTTACTTATAGTTTCGAGATTATCGCCCAAAACGGCGATGTCATCCGCATACGCGAGCGCTTGTGTGACCCCGTTCAAGGATGATCCGACCATGTTGTCGTCTTGTACCTTTCTGATAACATACTCGAGGACAAGTTTAAAACGGCATGGTGAGAGACCATCCCCTTGTTTTAGTCCGTCCCGGATTTCAAATGGTTCTAAAAGGTTGTTTTCTGTTCTAACTCGCCCTTTGTTTTTGTTCATGCAGATTTGAATGAGAGCGGCATATTTTTTCGGGATCCCCAGCTCAACCACAATATGGTAGAGTCTTTGCCTTGTGACTGAGTCGTAGGCTTTTTTGAAGTCCACGAACAGTTGGTGAACCGTCTCTCCGTATTCCCACTTCTTTTCCAGCAGTTGCCTTATTGTGAACATCTGGTCGCTTGTTGACCGGTTCCGACGGAATCCGCATTGGTAGTGTCCCAATATTTCTTCTGCGTGCGGTGTGATTCTTGCCAGTATGACATTTGTTAATATTTTGTATGTGATTGGGAGCAATGATATTCCTCTGTAATTTTCGCAGTCAGATCTGTCGCCTTTTTTGAAAATGGGGATGACTATTGAGGTTTTCCATTCTTCCGGAATGACTTCCTTGTCCCATATTATTTTAACCAGTTGGTGGATCTTTCGAGCGGTTGCCCCTCCTCCATGCTTCACAAGCTCTGCCGGTATGCAATCGATTCCGGGGGCCTTGTTGTTGGTACGTCTGGTGCGTTTATTTGTGGTTGATGGATGCGCACATTGAGCAGGTTTTCAAAGTACTGTTTCCATATTGTCACGATATTTTTTGTTTCTGTCACCAGACAGCCGTTTGTGTCTTGGATTATTTTGGCTCTCCCTCGGTAGCCATTTCTAATTGAATTTATGCCGGCATACATACCTCTGCTGTTCTTTGCTCTGGCATTTTCTATGATTTTTTCGATCCGAGTCTTCTCCCCTTCGCGCTTTTTGCGTTTGAAAAGTCTAGTTGTTTTATTTCTTCATCATATGCTTCTAAGTGGATCATTCTGAGGCGTTTACGTCCTTCGATCTTTGCCCTGCACTCATCGTCAAACCAAGGTTTGGACTTAATTGTTTTCTTAAATCCTAATACCTCTTGGGCTGTTTGTTTGATTGTGTCTCTGATCGATGCCCATTTAGTGTCCACACTATTGGCTTCCTCTTCCTCACTACTCTCATTCTCTAGGATGCTAAATCTATTCGTTAGTTCGTCTTGATATTCCGCCCTTTTACGTAGGTCTTTTAGTTTATCAATCTCGAACTTTTTGCTCGTCTCCCGTGACTGTCCATGCAGATTTGCTGCAAGCCGACTTCTAATTTTGCCCATCACTAGCAGGTGATCGGAGTCGCAATCTGCTCCTCTATATGATCTTACGTCAAGGATATTCGAGTGATGTCTTTTGTCTATGAGGAAGTGGTCTATTTGGTTACGCGTTACGCCGTCGGGTGATATCCATGTGGCTTTATCGATTTGCTTGTGCTTGAACATCGTGCTCTTCACTACCAGATCTTTTGACGCTGCGAACGTGATAATTCGAATACCATTATCATTTGAAACGTCATGTAGGCTTTCTTTACCTATTGTTGGTTGGAAGATATCTTCCTTTCCAATTTTCGCATTGAGGTCGCCGAGGAGGATTTTAACATCGAATGATGAGATCCCATCAAATACTTCCTCTAGGGTCTCGTAGAGACCAGGCACACAGCCATAGTCTCCCTAATTCCTCAAAATAGCTGTGCGATATCTCGTTGCCGAGAGAGGAATGTCGTCGGTCGAGATCGTTGAGTTTCCACCGAACGAGGAATGTCGTCGGGGAATAGCCAAAGATGAGCACGGTGTCGATAGGTTGACGCAATGGCGTCCGAAACAACGATACCTGAAACCAAATGGGTTTAGATTGGAAAGGAACAGCAATACCTTTTTTGTAGAAATCCTCCGCGTCTAGATTCTTCAATGCAGCCTGGTTGTGGCCGTTCGAAGTCTTCAAGTCACAATCTTCCGGCTTGAAGTTCCCACTGAATGGATTTATTTGATGAACTTGCTTGTCCCTCCGTATGCAGTTATGACCACTTTGACTTTTGGTTGATGGGTTGTATTAAAACGAATTACACAGGATAATAAATAGAACGTTCCTTGTTTTAGTTCATTATATAAATTTAATTCAAAACTATCATCTGAATCACAATTAATGTTCGACAGTTGATCGTGCACTGTCAACAGGTGTGGTGAATATGTTTGTCGGGGAGTGTACTCACTCGACGATGCACGTACTAGATTCTCCCCGAACATATAATTGCGAATCCGAAACAATAACAATCGTCCTGTATTGAGGAAGCGGAACAAAAAAGGATGTTGAATGGAACGACGTGAAAGCGTGCGTTTGTGTTGAAAACTAAAAGGAATAGAAATAAAAAGTAGACTAATTGTAATCGTTTGTTAAATTCATAATTGAATCAAGAAAAATAGTTAATAAACAATCCTGTGCATAAACAAGAAACAAAAAGTATACTAATTGAAATCAATTATTTTTTCGGAATCATTGTGGTTTTACGTCGGGTTTTATGGACATACAATTGCAATCGTTTGTTAAATTCATAATTGATTCAAGAAAAATAGTTAATAAACAATTCTTCGGAGAAGCCACAATTCCGAGCAGAGAACAACACGGGTTTCGTTTCCTGGGTGAAACAGGCTGTGGTGCTCTGCAAGGAAGCTGCCACGTGCTCATACGGAAAGGCAAGCAGCGCCATTTGCGCTCCACACATAACCGGTCAATTGAAAAGTCCCCGGCCTTCCATAGTAAAACACATTTTTTTGGCAAAATTCGTTTTTTTTTATCCAACATAATTCCCTTCGAGGGTGATACACTGATTATAGCGACACTCCAACTTTTCGATACCTTTTTTGTAGTACGATTTGTCCTTTGCTTCAAAATAGGCCTCAGTTTCGGCGATCACCTCTTCATTCGACGAAAATTTCCTCCCAGCGAGCATTCTTTTGAGATCAGAGACCAGGAAATAGTCGCTGGGGGCCAGATCTGGAGAATGCGGTGGATGCGGAAGTAATCCGAAGCCCAATTCATGGATTTTTGCCATCGTTTTCACTGACTTGTGACACGGTGCATTGTCTTGGTGAAGCAGCACTTTCTTTTTCTTCAAATGCGGTCGTTTTTCGGCGATTTCGTCCTTCAAACGGTCCAATAACGCTGTGTAATAGTCGCTGTTGATGGTCCTTCCTTTTTCAAGATAGTCAATGAAAATTATTCCGCGCGCATCACTAAATACAGACGCCATAACCTTGCCAGCCGACTGTTGCGTTTTTCCACGCTTTGGGGCGGGTTCATCGTGCGCAGTCCACTCGGATGACTGTCGATTGGACTTCGGAGTGAAATGATGGAGCGATGTTTCATCCATTGTCACATATCGACGCAAAAACTCGGGTTTATTACGCTTGATCATCTCCAAACACTGCTCCGAATCATCAACTCGTCGTTGTTTTTGGTCAAAAGTGAGCTCGCGCGGCACCCACTTTGCACAGAGCTTTCTCATACCCAAATATTCGTGAATGATATGATGTACACGTTGAGTTGATATCTTTAGAGTGCCTGCTATTTCATTCAATTTCAATTTACGGTCATTTCAAATCATTTTGTGGATTTTTCTAATGTTTTCGTCGGTAACAACCTCTTTTGGGCGTCCACTGCGTTCACTGTCTTCGGTGCTCATTTCACCACGTCTAAACTTAGCATACCAATCCTTGATGGTTGATTTTCCTGGGGCGGCGTCTGGAAACTCGTCATCAAGCCAAGTTTTTGCTTCAACTGTATTTTTTCCCTTCAAAAAGCAATATTTTATCAACACGCGAAATTCCTTTTTATCCATTTTTTTCACAATAACAGAACTTGCTTCACTCAAAATACTATAATTCACAAACTAATGATCCGACATCTGTCAAATTTATACACGCGTCTTTTGAAGGTTAGGGCTAACTACAAATCATATGGATTTAATTCTAGTGCCGCCATCTATGTGTCAGGCCGGGGACTTTTCAATTGAGGTGGCCAATCCATATTGATGTCCGGAATTCGAGAGGAACCCTTCCTAAGCCAGTTCTGCCTCTGGTGGAACAAAACCGTTGCGACGCACTTCTCTCATAGTACAGAGTGTTTTTATAACAAATTTTTGGTTACGAAACAACCAAATGCGCCCGCAGCATACCCTTCGTTCGTCTTTGCAACAAACTTGAAATCTGGCAAGGTATAATCATACACCTCGAAGTCATAAATCCAAATTTCTGAAACAAATACTATATGTTACCAACTATGCAAGCAACTGACTCTAGGTGAGTAGTCAGGGATTGGCAATTTCTTTTCATACTTCTAATATTCTGGTGTACAATAAAAAAATTATCGTTATAAAGGGATTCATTTGAAAAAAGAAAAACATTTTCATTAAAAAGTCAAATCCATAGCAAAATTCATTTGAAAGGGTATAGATCGTAACGGCACTAAATGAAATGACTTTTCCCCTGCAACTATCCTAATTAAAATTTTGTCGTTTGTGTGCCACACAAATTTACCGCATTTACGTTTTATCGTGTCCTTTGTGTTCGAAGAATCGCAACTTCTGATAAAGGGTATGTGTACCTCGTGAGAGAGTGGTTGATAAATATACCTGCTGCTTACCTAGTTTAATGAGGGACCTCGGTGGCAATCATCTGTGTGTTGAGTTTATTTTTGTTTCCCTTTGGGCTAATTATTCTTTATTTAGTAGCCAAATCGTCCAACTTATGTAAATAATTAGCTTCGCGTGGGATGAAGATGATTTCGAATTAGTTTTCCTCTCATAACAACTACTATGAGCTACCCGATCCTAACGAAATTATCCTACATCCAAATCCCAACAATATTACCCAAAAACCCAAAATCCTATCAAAACCCGAATTAACCCAAACACGATCAATAAACGAATCAAACGGTCGTTTATCGATTAACATTTGCCCCCACGGCAAAATTTAATCCAAAATCCGAATTAAAATCTAATATTCGTTTATCGTTTTACATTTGCCCCACGGCATCACCAAAACTCAAAATTCGAGATCGTTATCTCTATCTGAAAATTTCCATTAAGAAAAACAAATAGAAAACCACAATCCAGATACATTCCCACATCCGCGAAATAGTTTCGTAAGAATTCAAGAAATTTAATTCTTATCTACAGTAAACACTGAGCATCTCACTCAGGATACCCAAAAATCGGGATTGTTGTATGAAAATGTGTATGTTCCGGATACAAATCTCGATTTGTTTTCTTTTATAAAGGAATAGCAAAGTGATCTCCGGGCCGCAGTTAAACATCATTATTTGTCCCGATAGGACATACTCTAGAAGAAAGGCCAGTATTTTGATGTTCATTGTCCCTGGAGGAAGTACCCCAGGAGACCATCTGTAGAAATAAAAAGGAATAAAAGAAAAAACTTTAATAATTGCGTTTGATTTTGAACAGAGTGGTGAGTAAAGCAGTGGTAACTCCACAAATACACTCTTTTAGATAGCGAAGTATCACCGTATTCATCGTGTGCTCGTTAACGAATAAAATTTAAAAATTGAATCCGTAGACGTTAAGTCGTCGACGCTCGATCGCGTTCACACCGAATCTTGTTGTGTGATAAATTGCGAAAGTTATAGTTACAAAAAAAAAAAAAAACCCAACAAACACTCGCAAACACGTGTGATTTTCGCTGGATGCCGTAGTCGAAATCTGTTTTCACAGATGCCAGACAACGATCCTAGCGCTACCCCGGAATCTTTATTGGAACGGAAGAGAAGAGCCATTGAAACTCTTCAAAACTCATCAAAGAAGACCACAAAAATGGAAAATCAAGCAAAAAACCACATTGACTACAAACAAAAATTCCACGAAGCCGTGGAATACATCCAACAGCTTACAACAGAGGTGAAACAACTCCGGGAGGAAATTCACTCTCTAAAGGAACCCAGCCAAAACAGCGACGATGCCAGTATGGAGATGACGCCTTCTCCCAGCTTAATCCAAAAAACATCTCAAACCAAGCAACTATCATCAGCCCATAAGGAAGCCACCAAATAAGCCAAGCCAGCACCGAGTCCCCTGCCAGCCCAGCACGAAAATGTTAGACCACCGCCAATACACATAAAAAATGTGACCAGTATAAAGGGAATAATTCTAATAGTAAAAAATGCCCTAGGACACCGCAACTTCACCACAAACACTAAAGGCTCCTCTGTCTCCATTGCAACAACAACTCTGGTTGATCACGAGAAAACCGTTAGAAAACTTGCGGAATTACAACACCAATTTTACACCTGCCAACACCATCAGCTCAAACCAACAACTTTCATCATTAGGCACATTGACCCAACTTGGACCAACGAAGAACTAGCGTCGGAGATCATCAGGATTTGCCCAGAGCTGAAAATCCACAGGCTGGACTATTTTCAAACTCCGTACATGCGGGAAAATAACTTAAGGAACCTACGGATTATCTAAATCGCTCCAAATGAAAACACCAACAAGCTCAAACAAATTAAGTACTTGTTTACGCATAAAATCAGCATCGAGGAGCCTCATAAACAAAGTATCCTTCATTGCAAGAGATGCCAAGGCTCGGGACACTTGGCGGTGGCTTGCCACCTAAATATACGACGCGGCAGATGTGCCGATGAACATCAACCAGGAGAATGTAAGGGCAATCCACAAGGTATGGAACCAGGAAAAATCCAAACCACAAACTCCGATGGAGCCATTACTACTAAGGAAATCGCTGTGACATGTTGTAACTGCGGAGGTCCACATCCAGCCAATTTCTCCCAGTGCCCGCATAAATTGAGAATTCTCCAAAGAAGAACAAAACCAGGAACAACCAACAAATCCGCACCAACCAAATCCACATCGCAGAACACATTACCACAACCTACAAGGCCAGGAACATGATATGCGGATGTCATCAAAAACAATCAAAACACGCCGACGTCAAACAACCCCAACTACATTGGCCTCAACCTGGACATCATGGGCTACATCAAGAGTCTACAAACTATGCTTCCTACATTGAAGCATATGTCGGATATCGAAAAAAAAGGTCAGATTCTCTCACTTATAACCTCCCATATTCTTTCCCTCAATGTGTGAATTAACTACAGTCGCCCTCAACGCAGAGTCTATATACTCCAACATCCGTAAGCAACACTTACGGTTGTTTGTTAAAACCTTCTCCCCAAACATCCTTCTCCTCTCAGAAACGTGGCTTAAGTCCAACTCCTGAGTATACATCCCCAATTATACATTTATTTCCAACCCCAGAACTACTGGATTCCATTTAGGTACCGGCATCCTACTAAATAATAAACTTCAGTTCACCGAAATAAGGTTCGCCAATGTTTTCAATATTGAATACACGGCAGTTAAACTTTTTTGTGAAAACAAAAAAGTAATCATAATAACATCCGTTTACATTCGCCCAACACGAGAAGCAGACTTTCCTGACCCTGACATATCTCAAATAATCAGACAGTTTCTCCCCGCACCATTCATAATCGGTGGAGACTGGAACGCTCGACATACAGCATTCAACGACATAAAGAATAACAAATACGGGTGCCAACTTTTGGACCTCCTCTCATCTCACCAAATATACGTATATCGACAGTCCACTGCAGCCAACTCGTGTCACCAACTCGACGCGGTCAACAATTGACTTCTTTCTCAAGTCGGCTGATGTCTACTCAAGCCCCCCCCCCAACAGTATCCTTCCTCTTTCCCTCTGACCATGGTTCCGTTCAAACCTCGGTCAAAGTTCCCTCCTTCGAACTGCTCTACTCACACAGTCCTGTCCCGAACTTCTCCAAGACTAACGGGAAAAAGGTCAATAGAGACGTCGCCGAAAGGTTTTCTAATTTGCAAATCCCCGAATCTTCTAAACTAATCCCTGCTGATATCGATCGAGCAGCCCTAAAAATTGAGCAGACACTCAAGGATGCCCTTACCAGCAATACACCCACCACCATCCCTCATAATCATCTAGGAAAACCTTTACCCAGCATCCTAATTAAATTGCTGCGTCTCAAAAAACAACTCCGCCGAAAACTTCATATAAGATTCTGTCCCTTTATTAAGAGTCAGATCCAACTCCTGACCACATTAATAAATGAACATTTAAAAAAGTTCGAGGATCAGACTTATACCTCTACACTTAACAATATTAAACCCAATCGTGATCTCTTCAAAAACATCAACCGACTAACTGGTCGGAAGTTTAAACCGCGAATCGATCACCTCATCAACCCATTCAACAACAATCTTATCCAATCCGACACGGACATAGCCAATTGCCTGGCTGATCACTTCTCAAAAATCCATCAACAAAATGATTCCCTCTCAGTCCCCAATTTTCGAAATACAGTCAACGAATATATTTCACATAGATTACCCGCATCTTATACTCCCTTGATCGGAGAATTTAACGACACAAACAAGGCGTTACATCCTTCAGACACCACCGCATTTTTAACCACAGATGAATTAATCAAGTTCATAAAATCACGACCCAACAAAAAATCGACCGGTCTAGATGGAATACCACACCTTCTATTTAAAAGACTTCGCCCGCCAAATCTACTTCCCATTCTCGTCCTTCTTAACCATATCATAAATGGTTCACATTTCCCAGAGAACTGGAAAATTGCGGTAGTAATCCCCGTTAAAAAGTCCGGCAGTTCCAATAACACCTCCAACTATCGTCCAATATCTTTATTAAACACCCTAAGCAAAATATTGGAATGTAAGATCTACCAAAACCTTCTCTCGTTTGCCAGTGATAACGCTCTCATCCCTAATTCTCAGTTTGGCTTTCGTGACCGACACTCTACTTGCCATGCGCCACTAAAACTTACACACGATGTCACAACTGGTCTAGAAAACCAATGTCCTACCGTATGCATATCTCTCGATATCTCCAAAGCATTCGATTGTGTCTGGATCTCAGGACTTCTTTATAAGCTGCACTGCTTATTTGGTCTGAATTCCAACATTACAAAGCTCCTAGCATCTTATCTTTCTGGGAGCAAATTCATGGTCAGAATAAATTCTTCCCTCTCACAAACTCACAACATAACCGCAGGAGTTCCCCAAGGATCCATTCTTGGACCACTTTTATATCTTCTATACACATCCGATATTCCCCAACCTCCACCTAGTATTGTAATGGTAAATTATGCTGACGATACTTTAATCTACTCTAGCAGTAGATTTGTCAAAGCGGCAAGAAACCGCGTTAACAACTTCTTCCCGCTCATCTCAGCATGGAAATGGAAAATTCGCCTCAACCCAACCAAAACCCAGCTAACAGTGTTTAAGGGCAAAAACGCTCACTGCACAAACAACACTAAACGTTGCCACAACAAAATTAAACAAAATCTTAATAACATCCTCATAAAACCTTCCAAAACCCTAAAATATTTGGGAGTAAAACCTTTTCCAACAACTGGTCATTCTCAACCCACATCAAAAATTCTCTTCAAAAAGCCTTAATACAGCTTAACCTGTGCAGACGAGTGTTATGGAAGCCTAAAGGCCTCTCTCTTAAGGTCGAACAGCTCATCTACAAACAGATAATTAGACCCACTCTTACATACGCCTGCCCATTATCGTACCACATCTCACCCTCCCAAATGGAGAAATTACGAGTGTTTGAACGAAAATGTTTCCGGTTTATCACTGGCTTACACCGCAAAACCAACTCATATAGATACCATTGTAACAACGACCTTTACAACACCACAGGCATCGAACGACTGGATAGACGGATCCTAGAACTGTCGATAAATTTCATAGAAAACCTTCCTAACAATCCCAACCCGATAATAACAGACCTACCATCACCCTCCTCCAATACGGGAGCTCACTACCGTAATTGTCTCCAAATCAGGACCCTCTTCGCCGCAGGCAGACTGGTTAACGATCTACCACAACACCGAACTGGCACGCAATCATTTCAAATACAGCAACATCCAACCATTCTCCAAGATCCTTACCTTTAACACAGAACCGAATGGCTCTCCCCTCTTTCAAGAACATACCTGATCCTATCCAAGGAATCTTGTATGAGTTAATGTTTCGTTTCTTGTTGTTGCGGTCGCAGTGTGAATACTTTAACGCCAACAATTGGGAGGATTTCATTTGCTTAGTTCCTACAGCTTTCTACAGCGTGGAAAAGGAAGCATCGAGTGTATCAAATTGCACTATCAACCAGGAAGATCAACAGATGATATAGCTCCAGTTGCGATGAGAACTGGATTACCTGAAGAGGACGATTTTTGCTGTCACGTCGAGGAAGCCTTCTCGACGCTGAACATTATGGTCCTTCGGAGCCGGATGTATAACATCCGAGCAAGAAGTCGGCGCAAGAATCCAAGCGCCAACAACTGGATTACGTCCATCAGATCACGTCCGACACAAACGACGAACAGGAAATGGGAATACGTTCACAAGTCGCAACGAGGGAACTATCTCCAGTAACCAGGCAGGTGGCAATTGATTTTATAATTTAATATAATTTAATTAAGAGATCCATCGATCTTAACTTAAATAAAGGTGTTGTGTGGTGTGTCAATAAAAAACTAATTTCATCGACATTCTACCGCCGGGTAGCAATTGTCGTTTATTGAACCAAAGAGAAGTTTCATTCAAACAAGAACATTAAAGAAGTAACAATATTGGAGTGATAAAATGGAGAAGACATATTTGTTCGGGACTGTTCTAATTTCTAAATGAATTCAGTGTCGACATTGATTTGAGACCAATAACAGCAATTCAGTGTTTACGGTTGATAGATTTCGAAAATGTCTGATCAAGTCCACAAGCAGTTCGTTAAATCCTTCATTGACTATGTAAAACAACCGAGTGCGGGCTAATCGCTGGGCACTGACGTCGTCGAAAGTCTGGATGTTGTTATACAATGTTTGCAAGCAGCGTTTAATCTGAGCGATGATCTCGATAGCGAAGAAGCTACGTCTAACAGTGCAGGCACAACCTCACAAGCGGAACCACAAAGGTTAGATCTATTCGAAATGTTCCAGTCGATGTTTATCGAACGCAATCTACAATCCCTTGAAACAGCCGAACAGATTAAGAATAAAGGCAACCGCCTGATGAAGGAATGCAAATATCAAGAAGCAGTAGTCCAAGACAACCGGGCAATTAGTTTCGATCCGGAAAACCCAATATTCTACTGTAATCGAGCTGCAGTTTATATCCGTGCAACAGAAAATGATGCATTATTCTACAATCCAAATTACGGCAAAGCATATGACCGAATCAATACAGGAAAGTAAGTTGAAGCCATAGACGCCGATACGAAAGCTATTCAATTAGAACCTGACAACAACAATGGGAATCGGATGCAAGTATTACATTACCAAGCGTTGATAATAAGCAAAGTGATGGAGCATTTCATAAGATTGGAACTCTGGCAGATGTGCTTCTGAAAAACGAAGACACCGTGGTCAAGTGGAATATGGTTACCACATATATATTTCTTGAGTTCAATCGGACTGGACATATCCGAGCCCGTACTGATTAGGTGGTTCATCACTCTGGTGAAAATAAACTAACGTCTGCTTTATTTTAATAATTTTTCTATTGCAATCGACGGTGAATGGAATAATTTAATAGATATTTCCTATTTTTACCAACATTATAAACTTCCAATATAAATAAAACAACATTTTTTTCTTTTCATTCGAGTGGAACGCGTATGACTACGTTCAAAGGTTCATAGATGACATAGAGGGATTCACGATCCAACTTATATTTTAACTTTAACATACAAGTCGAACAAGTCATCATCAATAAACGAAAAGCTAGTAATTCTTCCAAATACAAATTACAGTCCACAAATTACTATTATTTAGCAATTTAAATAACACAGTTAACCAACAATTTAATTAATACTCAATTAATCAAATACAAAGTGCAGTCCACTGTTCGACATCCAAGGTTGTTTCATTTGGCTTAATTTTACAGAATTCACTGCAGGTACATCAAGAAATATTCGATCAATTCCAGGGTTTGGATTGAGGACATCATTCGGCTCCTCTTTTAATGAAGTTGCAGGTACTTGGAAAGACCCACGCTACCACTTAAATGCGCCCCGCGTACATTAAAAGAACCTCAAGAAGAGGACGATGGCCCATCGGGCAAAAAAGTCAAGAGGACAATTCAATCAAATCTAAGGGGTCAGTACCAAGAAAAGTTTTGTCAACAAGGGCACATCCGGTCCTATACTTGCAATGTCAACCCAAAAATCGAATTGGAGATGAATAATTCCAAGAACTCTGAGAATTGCGATTTCACCGCATCATACACATCCGTTCCTGGGCACCGCTTCTCGAAACCTGGGCGCATCGTTTACACATCCAGGATTTGTCGCTTCTCGTCACCCAGGCACATCGTTGTTAAGTGTCTGGGGTTCTTCGGTTTCGCCGCCTGGACGAAATGCTCTGGGGGCACCCTCTTAACACCGCCCATTGCACGTAGCTGCCACGGGGGCACCACTCCAATGGAGTCGGTGTCTAAGATAAGCGTTCGGTTGCAAGATTAAGGGACAAGGAAAACGAGGAACAAGGAAAGATGCCGGCACCCCTTGGAAAGCATGTCCACGGAAAACTGTTGCAGATTTGGAGTTCACCGCTTCTCGTCACCTGGATATCCTTCGAGCATACTCAATTTGTCGCTTCTCGCCACCTAGGCACATCGCTGTTAAGTGTCTGGGGTTCTTCGCTTTCGCCGCCTGGACGAAATGCTCTGAGGGCACCCTATCAACACCGCCCATTGCACGTAGCTGCCACGGCGGCACCACTCCAACGGAGTCGGTGTCTAAGATAGGCTTTCGGTGCCAAGATAAGGGAATACAGAAGGAGAAGAACAGGAGAGATGCCGGCACCCTTCAGGAAATCCGACCAACGGAACGCGAATAGTGAACACATGGTCCAGCCACCAGTCAAAGAAGAAAGTACCTGGCTTTAGGACTATTCCATTCTGTGGCTCAATTGAACATAAGCTTCTAATAATGAGCAGATTAATCTTCTTAATAGCAAGCCGGGTGCGCAACCTCTCTGGCTCAATCAAGTGCCAGTTATAAGTCAACAGAATATGATCACTATCAGAACCTGAACAACTATGCTGTTCCAAAAGGGAATCACATGCGGTCACAGCACCCACAACAACAGCATAGATATTGTGATGACAATCAGTATGAATATGATGGTGGTCCACAGACAATGACTGCACCGTAGACCGCAGTCCCGATTCAGCAAATAAGAGTTACGCTCAGCGACTTCAACGTTGGATATGTGAATCGGCTGACGGTAACTACAGTTCAAATGCCAGAGCATCCAACAATACCGGAAAATCAATTCCACGAATTACCATCAAGGGAACAATACAATCCCTTCTGATATGATGGTAGGTTTAGCGAAGTCTGGCAAATCAAGCAGTATATCGTCTTCTCCAAGTCCTCAAGGCCAACAAGATTATTTTTATGGTGGCCATTATAACAATTACCGAAGCCATCATCATCAAACAATCACTCAACCAGTGGATCAAATACTCCGCCAGGTAATGTGGCCAACGACAATCTCAGCTCCCATCAAAAATTCGCCCAACGCTGAGCATTGTTTTAGCAGCGTAGATGGGACACATCCCCAACTGCAACAGCATCAGGCACAGCAATCACCTTGGATTCAAGACGCAGATGATCATATGCAGTTGGCGGCAACTCTAATACTTCTAATATCGGCACAGCCTGGCCATATTCAGAAGATGATAGAAAACCAATATTGCACGGCCGACTTTAACGCAACTAATCGGTCTTTGGACTGAATTGACAGCTCCATCTAGTGCACCTAGATTTCAACTAAATCTAAATGGCCACATTTCCAACCAGGGACAAACACAAACAATTCAACATATTGACGACTACATCGCTCAATGACCATTCATGGATCCACGATCCAACATAGGACTACGTCCAAACTATATAAACTACACTTACGGATTCACGATCCAACAGGGGACTACGTCCAAGATATTCTTATTCATTTAAACGGATTTACGATCCGACTTGGGACTACGTCCAACTTATTGAAATTTTACATACGGATTCACGATCCAAAGAGAGGACTGCGTCCAAGAAGGTCATCGATGACACAGAGGGATTCACGATCCAAACGAGGACTACGTCCAAGAAGATCATCGATGACACCAGGGATTTACGATCCAACCAATATTCAACATTAAACACATAAGTCAAACAACAAACTATAAATAACGTAAGTGCTTATTCAAATCGTTGCCGCCGCTAATGCGGCAAATATTGCCTCTCAGGCAACCCCTCCACAACATGTCGGAGACTATAAACAATAAACAACGACGGCCTCATCACAAGCTATAACATCAGCAATCAATGGCCAACTAGACCTTCGGTCATACACATACACACACACACACACACACACTAACACTGATAATTGACTAGAAATTGAAACAATAACTAAGTATATTTTATAACAAATTAATTCAATTAATAGTTAGTTCTAGTCAACATAATTAATTATTGCCACCCTACCGTTTTACCGTACCGGTGAATGCGCAATACGAGCATTAAGGGCTCTGAGCTCAACCAAATACCAACCGCCACTTCCCACGGCGCTGACACCAGGTGGTGACGCCAACTAAGGAGGACTACTACTGGGTCCATCGTCTCGGCCCGGGAAGATGTTGCAGTTCCGCAACATATACCACATTACACCATTCCGAAAAAAACATACCACACGGAACGCCACCTATTGCTGAATAGACAAAAGCAAAGTTGTCTATTCGTGTGACGTTTCCATGTTACTGTTTACAGTGCTTGTTTTACTACTGTACGGTGCTCACAATGTTTTTGACCTTTTTGTATACGGTGTTTTCAGCACCTGTTGTTGTTTTGATAACGTTTGGAGATGACGGTTGGTGCTAGACAGTTTGTTTTTGCTACTTGTTGTAATTCCAATCGTTTTTAAATGAGGAACAGTTTGTGATGTATCGTTTACTTTCAACGTGGTTTTAAATCGTTTTATTATAAATCAAATTAAAAGGAATCTTGTATGAGTTATTGTTTCGTTTCTTGTTGTTACGGTCGCAGTGTAAATACTTTAACGCCAACAATTGGGAGGATTTCATTTGCTTAGTTCCTACAGCTTTCTACAGCGTGGAAAAGGAAGCATCGAGTGTATCAAATTGCACTATCAACCAGGAAGATCAACAGATGATATAGCTCCAGTTGCGATGAGAACTGGATTACCTGAAGAGGACGATTTTTGCTGTCACGTCGAGGAAGCCTTCTCGACGCTGAACGGTATTACTTATTGTAACTATTTATTTTTGGTCAAATAAATAGTTTTGAAAAAAAAAAAAAGACCAGATGATACAAAAGAGAATATCAGGTTTAATAAAATAATATATAATATACAAAGCAAATAAAGGTTCGGAAAAATAAGCAAGCAAATTGGGTCGCGTTTTTGAATATCTCATTTCTTGATCGCATATTCACTTTTGGTAGATTAGGGATTTGTACTGGGCAAGACTCAAACGCCCGCCAATCCAGAGAAGAGTCCGGCTCTGGAGGTACAATCCCTCGAATTAAGGAAGCATCCTGGGCCGGCCAGTGCCGGAAGATACAGTCCGCTCGAAGAGAGAGAAGAGTTGGTTTCGGTTTCTTTTCATTTCAGCAACATTGCTCCTTTCGGCTGCCGCTTATTTCGGTCGATGACTCATGGCCTAGCCGCGCGGCACTTTACTTCATACGAAAAAACCGAAAATGGGATCGATTCTTCGATCAAAAGACGAACGTCTTTTTCAGGGGGGAAAAATTATTATCAACGATGGACAATATTTTGAATAAAGTACATTGCACGAAATTCTCCGAATAAAGCCCCAAAGTTACAAAAAAAAAAATCCTTAAAACTACTTTGTACACCCAATAAATAAAACCACCACATTTTCCCCCTTACAGACCCTATATTGAGGAGAAGGTGAACTGTGGCGATTCTCCCGAACGCCACCACCCATCTTCCCATCATACTAGGTAAAAACCCACATCTAGGGCATAGAACCTAAATTAAAAAACAAGTATCGTGGCAGTTCCATTGAACGCCACTACTTACCTTACAGGTACAAAGGGTAATAGTGTCCTAAAATACACCAGCATGTACTTGCCTTCTGTGCTGTACCTGCGAAATTAAAAGAAAACCGTGAAGCATTAGTTCACGCTGACTTGAAACGCCATCAGCAACAAATGACAATGCCGTAAAAGCAATTTGGTCGCACTAGCCGCAAAACAACATTACCCAATCGTGCCGGTCGCCGATCATCCGACCAAGCGAAGCACGGGCAACAACACAGCATGTCCCTAATGGCCAGCTCGGTACAACATTATGTAACCAAGATAATCCCTGAGCTCAACCGGGCACACGAGAAGAGGAAAATTGTCCACACATGTTCACGGTAGGTCATGTACACAAAGCCACCGGTCGATCGTATCGATCGGCATTGGCCTACTCTAGCAAGGGGACACCTCGAAACCAAACGAAATGCAGCATCAACGAGATGCTGACCAGGATGTATAATGATGTGAACATCCAACGTTCCCCTATACACCAATACCGCCCTGTCGCAGCAGTTTCGGCAGAGATTCCTGGTCGAAGCTGTTAGCTGTCTGTGGATAATCACTGCGGAACGGTGCAGATGCTGTGCGCCGCAGCATCATCAATATAAACATTTCAACCCTTTTCTTTCGTGGAGATGCTCGCACCTGTTGCGACTGTGTAGAGGGACCCTTGCTGTGTCTGCATACTCGCGGACGCACTCGATGAGCAGCGAGGCAACCATCGTGGGTACATTCCTTACCCTGTGAGTAGGGCGTTAGAATATACTCACAGCTAGGCCAGCTTGTCGTAAGAGTCGACTAAAGGCCGAGTGGTAGCCGGGGTCCCAAAGCCCTGTGCGCCCGGTGAAATACCACCCCATCAAGCTTTAGGCTCCGTGACATGGTCGGGAGAAATCCCTGGCCATCTTTCGGAGCTTGGCTGATGGACCGGTTCGAGAAAAGGTTGGTTAGGTGGTAGTCGGTCCCAAGGTGAGATACCACCCCGCCACGCTGTACATTCCGCGATATCGCCGAGAGAAATCTTCGGCGGTGTTTCGGATGTGTGGCTGATGGCCCGGACTGACACGGGGATAACTCATGGTGGTGTCTTCTGATATAAAGAATTCCGGAGGTAAACTAGTCTCCCATTCGGATCTACGGGGGGGGGACTATGTCAGGGGGAACATCATGCAGATATCATGATAAATAATGGAACTTTGAGAGGTTCGTCATCGCATAACTGGAGGCTCGGCCCATGCTCGACTGGTGACGGCATTTTGTAACATCAGGGGCATCGGTTTCACCAATACTAATGTAAACGCCGTCCACCAATATTTGCAAACAACGAAACCTGATATCCTTGCCTTAACTGCGACCCAGGTCGATTCGTCAACTGATTCGGCATATCTTCGTTGCTCAGGATACGACTTACATTCGAGATTCCGTTTTAAGGGCGGAGTCTGCGTCTTCGCACGGTCCGATCTGGCTTGCCAGAGGATGGAGGCGTTGGAGCCCATTATCATGGACATCATATGGTTGAGGGTGGTGCTGAGGAATTCCGTTAAATTTCTTTGTTGTCTTTACCGCTCCCCGAATGACGATCGACCGGCGACATTTTTCGAACATCTTTCATATACCGTCGACTGGATACAGATCAACCACCCAGCTTCTGAAATTATTGTCCTTGGCGATTTTAATGTGTACAATTCCGACTGGTTGTTACATTCTAACAGAACCGAGGAGGCTGGGAGGCTGGCGGAGATGTTTGCTGTAAGCCACAACTTGACTCAACTCGTGGGGGAGCCGACGCGAGTGCCGGATGCCCGAGGCGATTATACGAACACCCTGGATCTGTTTTTGACATCCGAACCGAGTATTTATACCGCAGATGTTTCTGCGCCACTGGGAAATTCAGATCACTGCTTGGTATCTATCGCGCAAGCACTTGCACATTAAGCGAATAACCGACCTAGGCAGCTTCGCCATGTATGGAAGTATGGAGCTGCTAACTGGAACGATTTGCGAGATTTCTTCGCATGCTTTCCGTGGTGTTCTTCGGAAACTCCGATGTTAACGCTTGCGCGGAGTCGGTATCAGAGATTATTCTTCTGGGGATGGGGATGTATATTCCATATTCCATCAAACGAAGTTCGTCTGATAAGCCTACGTTTGATAAAAAATGCGAGCTGATTACAGCGGCAAAAAATAGAGCTTTTAAGCAATGGCGCTCCAATCTCACCGATGTCAACAGAACGAATTTTGTTAGAATCAGAAACGCGTGTAACTAGGCGATTGATACCGCGAAGAAAGCTCACAACGACAGGGTGATCAATAAGCTCCTTCGGTGCCCAACTGGTTCGCGCTCCTTCTGGTCAATGGAAAAGGCTGTCAGCAGTAACTTTGCTTCCTCCTCTTTCCCTCCGTTGGTGACAGACAGCGGGACGTTAGTAACGAATCCAAAGGATAAAGCTAATGTGTTCGCGAATTTATTTTCCGCGAATTCAAACCTTGATCCCGGCCTTTTGGAGCCACCTGTGATCTCGCCGGTACAGTCTTCCATGCGGGATGTGAGATTTCGTCCGCGCACTATTCAACGCATTCTACGTGAACTGGATTGTAGGAAGGCAACCGGCCCGGACGGAATACCAGCAATAGTCCTTAAGAACTGTGCTCCAGAACTATCGCCGGTTCTTGGCAGACTCTTCCGCTTATCTTATGCACGGAGAACCTTTCCTGCCTGCTGGAAAATCGCTCGAGTTCAGCCAATCCCAAAGACGGGAAATAAGTGTCTCCCACAAAATTACCGTCCGATAGCATTACTGTCTATTTTATCTAAGGTAATGGAAAAAGTCATCAATACAGAGTTGGTTAAGTATTTGAAGTGCAACGGTCTTCTGAATGGTCGTCAATACGGATTCTGTGGCAGGCAGTCTGTGGGGAGGTGAAGTATTATGCCGAACACGGGCACACGGGTCACTTCCTCCTCCATCCAATTGTCACTAATTGTTCCGAAAACTGTTCCGTCAAACACCGAAAAGAAACTGCAGCACAGGAGAGCAAAACACAAGGTATTGTTGGTGGTGATTGTTTTTATTGTTTTTCTATTATTTAATTTTAATGAAACTATCTAACTCCCGATTTACTTTAAAGGCAGCACGCACTACAACACAACCGATTATTTTTTTATTATCGCTTCCCTGTGGGCACCAGGGTAGCGATGGAGCCGCGACCCGCTCGGGTCGAAAGATGGAATTTGACTCAGCGATCGTCATCTCATGCAGAGATGATTTCGCTAAGGAAAAAAAAGGAAGAGAGAGAAAAACTTTTCTCTTAAGGGTGTAACCACTAAGAAAATACGATCTTTTTGGTGCAGTGGTATATGTGCGCGATCGAACAGATTCAATGTAATTGTACGTGCTCGAAAGCAGTGGAACGACGAAACAGGCAGGCGGCAAGGACAATAGGGAAAAATGACCAAATGCGCCGTTGGTAATGCGCGTCATTGTTTACGCGATGCCTCGTCGCTATTTTCGACGTTAGGAGAAAAAGGTGCTAAAAGCAAATTGGATGTTTATGGCATCTCTGGCTGCAGTAGAAACCGGGTTCATATTTACATTAGGAAATGCTGGAGAATTTGATTTCAGCGTCTATTGCGCTAATTATATGCAGCTGCTTGGGTTGTTTGTTGATAAGACAAACAAAAAAAGGTTGCCAGGCAATGTGTATGAGAAGGTATATGACGCGGCTGGGAAAATAGACGGCGCGATATTTATGGTCCCTGTCATGACGGTTACATTGAATGCAATCCGAATTATTTTGTTTACAGGAATTTGTCTAAGGAAATTTGACTGGCGACGTAGATGCCGAAATTGATTGGAAATTCCTGGTAAGTTAATAAAGAAATCTTTAGGAGCAATGGTATGCGAAGAGAATGCATGAAAGTAAGTTTTCTTTACAGGGACTTAAAGATCATAGATTTGATCTCTTAAATGCGTGCAGCATTTTTAGGTACTAATACTGTTGCATTAGCAAACTAAAGGGAGTTGGGTAGTAGTTATGGGGGTTTTTCAGGTAAGTAGACCGTAGGGTTTGGCGGAAACGCTACAGGTCCACAGGAGACCTTTTGACACTTATAACCGATATATGGACATCTGCGATTGAACGGCATGGTGAGTCAAGGGCGGTCGCATTAGATATCTCCAAGGCTTTTGACCGCGTCTGGCACGGGGCATTGCTGAGCAAACTTCGTTCATATGGACTTTCCCAACAGCTTTGCGACTGGACGAGGAGCTTCCTCGAGAATCGATCGATCCGGGTTGTTGTGGACGGCGAGTGTTCGCATCTGTATCCTGTTAATTCGGAGGTGCCCCAGGGTTCTATTTTGACTCCAACCTTGTTCTTGCTTCACATAAATGATTTGTTGGAGACAACGAATAACAAAGTGTTCAGTTTTGCGGATGATAGTACGCTTGTTTCCTCCTTTTCGAGTGATCGGCCGATTGGTCCATCAACGTCGCACCAGCTGAGATGTAGACAGATTGAATCTCTGAACCAGGATCTAGATAAAGTCCTGCAGTGGGGAAAGGCCCATCTTGTCGACTTCAACGCAACGAAAACCCAGTATACAACATTCACAAAGAAAACTGGATCATCGGTTCCAAAGCTGATGATGAGTGGTCGGGCCCTCGAGGCTGGGGAAAGTTTGAAATTGCTCGGCGTCACGGTCTGTGGGAATGTATCATGGCATAAACACGTATCGGGTATCGCCAGATCAACCTCAGGAAAACTGAGTTATCTTTTTAGAGCCAAGAAATACTTTACTCCGGCTCAACTTCTTCTCCTATATAAATCTCAAATTAGACCCGCGCTCGAATATTGCTCTCATGTTTGGAGCTCGGCTCCTAATCATACCCTCGACTTACTTGAGAAAGACGAGCGATCTGCCTGATCGGGGACTCGGTGCTGACGTCGGGACAACAGTCGTTATCACATCGAAGGCGCGTGGCCGACCTCTGTCTGTTTTACAGATATTATCACGGGTGCTGTTCTTCGGAGATTCTTGGCATTGTTCCACGCAATTCAGTCTATATGCGCTCCACAAGACAATCCGACGGATCGCAGCCGTTTGTGGTTCATCTCCCGACGGCGCGAACATCCCTGTATCAGAACTCGTTCCCACGCGAGTGTTCCCGGAGCGTTTCAACCTGCAACTGTTCAAAAAGAAATGCAACAGTTACTTGATGGTATCTCGGGGCGCCCACTCGACGCTATAGGTTCGCCTCTCCCGAGAGAAGTCTAATAAAAAAAAAAAAAAAAAAAAAAAACCCCTTTTGCGTTGAACTTAAACGCAAAAGGGATATCTTACCATATTTGGTCATGAGGCGATGATCAAGTGTGTCGTGTGCAATCGCGTCGATTAACTAGGTAAAGTTTTCGGGTCAGTCTGAATTGTCTTGTGGCGAACGTACAAATTCCCCACAGGAAAAAGTCCAGACCAACTTGAGGTAACGCACCTACCTGGACAACATCACGTCCACAGACGCCATCCCAAGCCCAGCGGGGGCCGCCAGTAACCCAACGTTGAGTCGACACCAGAAGGCAAGGAACTTAACGTCCCCAAAGCCTCTAATACCGAGCTAAACGCTCCAAACCTACGACCTGAAACAAGGAGAAACATTCATGCATCCTTCGACGTGTGCAATCGCAAGCTAAGTGAATGCCAGCACCTCAAGTCGGCAACCCTGAACATCTGCACGAGATGCAGGGATTTACAATTAAAACTATTAACCGACCAACGGACGCGGTGCGATTGATCTAAACATCAGATCACCCAAATGTTCACCGCGAACAAAGGAGCGCATTCCTTAGCCTCGTAAAAACCCAGATGGCGCGAAAAACCAAGCACCACGTAACTCCAAACAATACCTTGTTTGGAGTTTTACGAAGGCCAGCTGCAATAAATAAATACGGCACAGCATTGCGCCGTCGCCACTGTCCGCCAAGCAGAAATGCATCAGCGGAATGTTTGTTTTTCACACCATGTGAAAAATTCTCTTGGATCTCAAATCCAATAGATACCAGCGGACTAGACGTCCAGGCGATCGTCAACACCAGATGGTTGACCTAAACAAGCAGCGTGGGAATAGAATCCACCGTCAACAACGACGGTGAAGCTCCCTTATGTATGAGTGAGAATTTTCTCCTTACAGTAAAATGTGTCTGCACAACTGCAGATACAAAAAAAACACAGATACTGGGAAAGCAGTATCCGATAGGTTGCAAGAGGGGGTTCGGTGATATACAGACAATCCTTCGGTGCAGAGAGTTTGGAATCGTCAACGAGACGAAAAGGAGTACAGTTACAGAATCCCTTTGACGAGGTCAGTCCGCGCCGTACAGAAGTTGAAAGTTCAACGTACACTAAGTTCCGCGAGTAATTAAAGTATTTGGCTAAACTGCCACCGACGGCAACATCAAATCATATATTCGAGTTTTCAACGCGCGCCGGATAAGTACCCTCGTTGATATACGTTGCTACCTTTTGTGCGGAAAGCGATCGTGAAAGCCTATGTGCGATAAATCAGAATAAAATAGAATCTTAAAGTAGAAATACGGTTCGAGGTGTGTCGGAAGTTTTGTGTGTTTTCTGTGAGATATTAGCCGAACTATTATAATAACAGGTTTAAAGGAATATTGTGTCCTAGAAGATAAAGTAATGATAAAAATAAAAAAACTGAGTTAACAAAACTACCATCTCGGTGTTTAATTAGTGACGGCATTTGCTCCGGTGTCTTTTGTTGTTTTCATGGACAGTGCTGGCAGAGCACAGCCTTCGCTCTGATTCGTTGTGTTTTTCTGCGGTAAACAGTGTTCGGCGGAACACACCCAACTTCAAACGCCAAAGTGGTGACCCCGACGCGAGTAAAAGAACACGCACGTACAATTTAAAAACGGTAAACCGCGTAAAAACCAATTGTAAAAAAGTATAAGCACACGTGAAAATAAAACAGTTCCGGTAACTTAGCACTAGACAGTGCAAAGGAAAGACACAGACAGTGCCAGTGACGTGATGTAAACACCCCCCAAGTGACGCCCAGCGAATAGCAGATCACCACGACACCACGGACCAGAGGACATCCTTAGAAAAAAAAAAAAAAAAAACCGCAAGTCTTTTAAAAAAATTTGTTTTCTTCTCTTTTTAAATATATTTTATTTATTTATTTTTTTTTTTTTTAATGCATAATTTTTTTTCTTCTCTCTTGTGAAAGCTCCTTCTGAGCCCAAAGTGAATTTATAAAGCTCCTTCCGAGCAAGAATTTAAGACGAAAACATTTGTAAAACTCTGGATTTGTAATAAAAACTTCTAAGCAATGTGGAAAGAACCCAATTAAATAGTAAATTATCATGTAACTGGTTAAATCGGTATAAATCAAGACAAGATACGTAGGACAATAATTGTTACATTGAGAAAGTTTAATAATCCAATTAGCATTCAACGATTAACTATTGTAAACGCGATAGTAAAAGAAAAATAAACCCAGAGAATTCGAATAGTGAATAGGGGTTTACTTAAACGAAAAATAATATATAAAAATTATTGTGAAGCTCCATCCGAGCCCGAGGTGGTAATAAAATTCGGCGAATTAGCTCCTTTCGGAGTCACCTTTGAATACAGGTATTATTAGGGTGCCAAGAAAAGATTTTTGTAAACTCCTTCTGAGTCACTTTAGGGGCTAAAATATTTGCCACACCACGATATAAGTACGACAGTAAAGAAAAATAATATTAAAATTTTGTAAGCTCCCTCAGAGCGCGAACCGACGACACACACTCTCGACAACCTTTTTTTTCCTTTTTCTCCTTTCTTGACAAACGCGAAATAAAGCGAAATTGATCGCCGCAATAAAGGCAACGCAGAAACAGCTGCGCCTTCGCGAAAAACTTCGATAGTCCTCACCTCCTCGTACTTCTTGACCTCTTCCAGACTGAAAGCTTTCTCTTGTCCGTCACTAACACCGTCGAATTACCCAAAATATCCGCTGGTGTAGGCCCATCCTTGTATCATCTTTGGAAATCAGATAGCATTCCTTCGTGCTAGGCCTTTTCCCTGACTCCATCTTCGGACCCAGCAGGTTGTTTCGTCGCGTCCACTAATTTAAACGAAAACTCGCGCATCGAGCGACCGAGTTACAGGGCGAAACCCCTGGAAATTAATGACAACCACGAGGTTGCAGGCGTCGACCCAGAAAGTAAAAACGTTGAGGGGAAACGTAATCGCTCCCTCACAGAGAAAATCGACGCGAAATCTCCCGAAGTCAACGATAACGACCAGGTCGAAATCCACAATTTTTAAAGCTACAATGGCTAACAATGCCGAAGCTTCCCCAACGACGTCGCAGGCCGCAGCCCTCCGCCAAGAAGTTAGTATTGCAACACAAGCGGACCATCGTTCGAATCGATACATTAAATTACCGGACTTCACGTCCGATGACCCAGACTTTTGGTTCGGTTACGCCGAACAAACGTTTGCCTGCGAAGGCATCACCGGCGAACAGGAGAAATTTCTCCTAGCAACCCGCGATTTAGACCCTGTCTTGCTCCCGTATGCGAAGCATCTAATTAAAACGCCATCTCCACTACCATATACAGCATTCAAGGAGATGGTGATTAATGCCTATAGGGAATCGCCACAAAATCGCTTGCGACGTTTGCTACGATCGGCCGACACCTCTGGGATGCGACCATCCCAGCGCGCCGCTTATTTCCGTGCACTGGCCGGCACGGACATGTCCGAAACAGCCTTAACGGCTATATTCAGAGAGTCTTTGCCAGAATACGTTCAGGCAATCGTCGCGCCTTTAGCCGAATCTGGCCTCGACGAATTAGCGCGACACGCCGAGGCAGTCATGGCCACAGATAGATCCCGATCGGATCTCCAGCTTCCACTGGCGGCGACGCACGTCCAAATTCCACCCCAGCCCCAGCCACGAACCCCCACGGTCACATATACCCATGCGACGCACCCAAGCGAACTCGAAGACTTGAGAGTGCAAATTAGGCAAATGCAAACGCAGTTAAATAATCTCAGCATGGGGAACAATTTTCGGGCTGGCCGTGACAGATCGCGACGCCGAGACAGGTCCCGAAACAATTCAAGGCGTCAGCATAGCAGACCACGCACGCCAAACAATGAGAACACCTTCCGGTTGCCGGATGAATTGAAATTGTTCGCCGCGAACAATACCCCTATCAAGACTTACGGTAGGAAGTTAATAACTTTAAAAATAGGCCTACGTCGACCAATTCGATGGTACTTCGTAGTAGCCGATGTCACCGACCCTCTAATAGGGTCGGACTTGCTGCGACACTATAAACTGGTAGTGGACGTAGCACGTAATAGACTGATGGACCCGTTAACGTCTCTTTCTCAGCCAGTAAACGCAAAGGCGGGAAAGGCATTGACGTTAACGTGCACAACCGCAAACGGTCCATTCAGCGATCTGTTGCGCGAATTTGCGGACATTACAGTTCCGCTTAGTAATCCCCGACGCGCAAAAGCCGGCGTTTTTCATCACATTGAGACGCGCGGCCCCCCAGTGAGCCAACGCCCGCGCAGATTGGCTCCCGAAAAATTGCGTGAGGCTCGTGCAGAATTCGAGTATATGCTCGACTTAGGAATCTGCCAGCCATCCGATAGCCCTTGGGCGAGCCCACTCCATCTCGTCAAAAAGAGCAACGGCGAGTGGCGTCCATGCGGTGATTACCGAATGCTGAACGCGGTGACGACACCCGATCGGTATCCGATAGCAAACCTGCACGATTTCTCCTATAAGCTGCAGGGTTGCGAAATCTTTTCGACCCTCGATCTCACGAGGGCATACCACCAAATCCCGGTGGCTCCCGAAGACATCCCCAAAACCGCGGTAACTACACCTTTTGGACTATTCGAGTTCAAGGTGATGACATTCGGTCTCCGAAATGCAGCGCAAACGTTCCAGCGCTACATAGACTCAGCTCTCCGCGGACTTGACTTCTGCTACGCGTATATCGATGATATACTCATAGCATCGAAAAACATGAGCGAACATCGCTCCCATTTGAAGCAAGTGTTCGAGCGCCTCCGAGAATTCGGCCTGGTAATCAATCCAGACAAGTGCCACCTCGGAGAATCGGAAGTCAAGTACCTTGGCTATTGTATAAATGGCCAAGGCGTCCGCCCATTACAAGACAGGGTGGAAGCACTAATGCAGTTTCCTCGCCCCAAGAATGTGCGAGAACTTAGGCGTTACTTGGGAATGTTAAACTTTTATCGCCCAACGCTTCGAAACGCCGCACAGGTCCAGGCTCCGCTGAACGAATACCTAGTAGGAGCCAAACGAAACGACAAACGACCGATTCAGTGGACCGAGTCAGCTGATCAAGCTTTTCGCTTATCGAAAGAGCAGCTGGCGAACGCAACTTTACTTCGACATCCCATCGAAGGAGCCCCATTGTCCATACAGTGTGACGCTTCCGACACTGCAATTGGGGCCGTACTCGAACAAGAGTGCGATGGTAAATGGGAACCGCTGGGCTTCTTCTCAAAAAAATTGAACCCGACCCAGCGACGATACAGTGCCTACGACAGGGAGTTACTAGCGATTTACTCCGCAGTAAAGTACTTCCGGCACATGGTCGAAGGACGCCAGTTGACGATCAAAACTGATCACAAACCACTGGTGTACGCTTTCCGAAAGAAAGCGGGAAGTTCAACTCCACGACAGGAACGGCACCTGGATTTCATCGGGCAATTTAGCACCCGAATCGAATATGTTCCAGGTGCAGACAACGTAATTGCAGACGCTTTTTCGCGTATCGATGCGATTAAACTCCGAGCGCAAATCGATGATGCCGACTTGGCACAAGCGCAAGGAGAGGACCATCAACTCGAGTCCCTATTGAAAGCGGAGACAGCACTAGTTATGCGTAAACTTCCTTTCAACGACTCAAACGATGAAGTCTGGTGTGATGTATCGACGGGGACAGCTCGCCCCTACATCCCAGAAAAGTTTCGAAGGAATGTGTACGAAACATTCCATAACCCAGCCCACCCAAGCGGACGCGCAACCGCTGCGGCCGTCCGACGTAAATTCGTCTGGCCACATATGGCCAAAGACATCACAAATTGGGCACGTAATTGTTCGCAATGTCAACGTTGCAAAGTCGATCGACACAACGTGCTACAACCAGCACAGTTTAAGCTCCCCGAGGCACGATTCGCCCATGTACACATCGACATTGTGGGACCGCTTACGCCGTCGAGAGGTTACATGTACCTCCTGACGATGATCGATCGCTTCACTCGGTGGCCAGAAGCAGTGCCACTACGAACAGTGACCGCAGAGAATGTAGCCAAAGCATTCTATTCGACTTGGGTCACACGTTTCGGCGTCCCAGCTACCCTCACAGCCGATCGAGGACCACAGTTCGAGGCGGCGATTTTCAAGCAGCTGACCGATCTACTCGGCTGTCAGCAAAGCCACACAACAGCCTATCACCCACAGTCCAATGGGATGATCGAACGTTGGCATCGCTCTCTTAAAGCCTCACTGATGTGTCATGACGACAATCAATGGCTGGACGCACTACCAACAGTTCTTTTAGGCTTGCGCACAAGCATAAAAGAAGACCTGGGAGCCTCAGCAGCAGATCTGACGTACGGAACCAATCTGCGCCTCCCAGGAGAGTTCTTCGCCGATGGAGAACCACCGCTCGAACAGTTGCCAAATTTGGAAAACCTACGCAAACTCATGCGTAAGGTCAGGGCAACGCCGGTCGCTAGACACGGTTCCAAGAGGTTATTTGTTCATCCAGATATGGACAGCTGCACGCACGTCTTCATCAGGGTGGACAAAGTTAGGAAACCTCTAGAACCGCCCTACGAAGGGCCATACAAGGTGCTGGAGCAAATAAACGACCGAGTTTTCTCCGTAGACATCGACGGAAAGCCGTACACCGTCAGTGTCGAGAGATTGAAGCCGTGCCACCTGGAACTACCGCCAGATACCGTGCCAGGAGAGGTACACCATCAACCGTTGGCGGCAGCCGAAACCCGCCCAGTAGACGACCCACCACACTCCCAGGAAACACCAGGCACGATAAGAGTTGAGAATCAACCTAACCCTCGCGAAATGGTTGCTCGTGGGGCATCGGATATCCTTCACGGACCGATAACGCGGCAACGCGCTCGAGATCTGCGCGCCCAAGAAGACGCCGCAAGGATTCTCAACTTACGGCAACCACTAACCGAAACCACCAACAACGAAAGCGCGACTAACACCCACAAGGAAACAACAAACGCGATTGTTTTCGCTCCTTTACCGCCTAAACACCGATCACGATGGAAAGGAGCACTCTCCGACCTTTAACAGCACCCTCCATACTCCTACCTTTTCCTTATCGTGACTACGTCACTGAGGGGGGAGTCCTGTGGCGAACGTACAAATTCCCCACAGGAAAAAGTCCAGACCAACTTGAGGTAACGCACCTACCTGGACAACATCACGTCCACAGACGCCATCCCAAGCCCAGCGGGGGCCGCCAGTAACCCAACGTTGAGTCGACACCAGAAGGCAAGGAACTTAACGTCCCCAAAGCCTCTAATACCGAGCTAAACGCTCCAAACCTACGACCTGAAACAAGGAGAAACATTCATGCATCCTTCGACGTGTGCAATCGCAAGCTAAGTGAATGCCAGCACCTCAAGTCGGCAACCCTGAACATCTGCACGAGATGCAGGGATTTACAATTAAAACTATTAACCGACCAACGGACGCGGTGCGATTGATCTAAACATCAGATCACCCAAATGTTCACCGCGAACAAAGGAGCGCATTCCTTAGCCTCGTAAAAACCCAGATGGCGCGAAAAACCAAGCACCACGTAACTCCAAACAATACCTTGTTTGGAGTTTTACGAAGGCCAGCTGCAATAAATAAATACGGCACAGCATTGCGCCGTCGCCACTGTCCGCCAAGCAGAAATGCATCAGCGGAATGTTTGTTTTTCACACCATGTGAAAAATTCTCTTGGATCTCAAATCCAATAGATACCAGCGGACTAGACGTCCAGGCGATCGTCAACACCAGATGGTTGACCTAAACAAGCAGCGTGGGAATAGAATCCACCGTCAACAACGACGGTGAAGCTCCCTTATGTATGAGTGAGAATTTTCTCCTTACAGTAAAATGTGTCTGCACAACTGCAGATACAAAAAAAACACAGATACTGGGAAAGCAGTATCCGATAGGTTGCAAGAGGGGGTTCGGTGATATACAGACAATCCTTCGGTGCAGAGAGTTTGGAATCGTCAACGAGACGAAAAGGAGTACAGTTACAGAATCCCTTTGACGAGGTCAGTCCGCGCCGTACAGAAGTTGAAAGTTCAACGTACACTAAGTTCCGCGAGTAATTAAAGTATTTGGCTAAACTGCCACCGACGGCAACATCAAATCATATATTCGAGTTTTCAACGCGCGCCGGATAAGTACCCTCGTTGATATACGTTGCTACCTTTTGTGCGGAAAGCGATCGTGAAAGCCTATGTGCGATAAATCAGAATAAAATAGAATCTTAAAGTAGAAATACGGTTCGAGGTGTGTCGGAAGTTTTGTGTGTTTTCTGTGAGATATTAGCCGAACTATTATAATAACAGGTTTAAAGGAATATTGTGTCCTAGAAGATAAAGTAATGATAAAAATAAAAAAACTGAGTTAACAAAACTACCATCTCGGTGTTTAATTAGTGACGGCATTTGCTCCGGTGTCTTTTGTTGTTTTCATGGACAGTGCTGGCAGAGCACAGCCTTCGCTCTGATTCGTTGTGTTTTTCTGCGGTAAACAGTGTTCGGCGGAACACACCCAACTTCAACCGCCAAAGTCTCACCAGTGGTGGTTGTTCGCATTACTTAGGTGGATACAAAGCGCCGGTTTATATCCTATTGAAATAACAGCGGTCGACGCATTAAGTTACATTTTGAAATAATCACGGTCGACGCAAATAGTTACCTTGTGTATAGTACTGTAAATAAGTAAAGTCGCCGCAATCGATTATATTTTTGATGTGAACTAAATCATTGTATTCTTTTGTTGTGATCTAAAATCATTGTATCCTTTTGTTGTGAACTAAAGTAATTATCCTTTTTTTTTGTGTGAACTAAACTAATTACCTGCAATAAAAATGAATGATTGTACCTGGTAAGAGATTTCAGTGTTTAATTTAATTGAGATTTATACAGTAGAGACTGACAACGTTGGGTCCTTGGAGAACTAGTACCCTTACTTGCACATAGCCAAGACAGAAACTAGACCCCATAGAACTACATTGTTACATTATTTTTAATGTCAGCTGATAGTCTACTCCACATAATAACATCAGCAGGATTCCACAGCTTCATAACACTACGCGATAGAAATTACAACCGATAATCCGAACTTGATTCATCTAACGTTAAGAAACTTTCCAAAGTAATGCACGCGTATTTGATTGTCCTGGAATTCATGAGCAAATCAAAGTAATAATTCAACATGCCGAAGAATTTACACAAAAAAAGGACTACTCAACGACTGCCAATAATTCAAAAAACTTTTCCAATAATTCCCTTTAAGTCATTACACGGTTTTTTCATTATCCTTGGTTCTTTTGTAGGATGAAGTAGCCCTGGCGTGATTAATAACTGTTAGTCTATTGCTGTCATAATTTTTGTTTGATTGCTTGATTTAAGGTTTACAGTCAAGGAAATTGAACGCTGAAAGGAAAGGCAGAGCGTATTGAGATTAGGATAATTTGTATCAAAATGAATTATATCCTTTTACTCAACCGCGTTTAATGTTTACTGAACAATACGGACCGTTAGCAGCGATACATTGGTTCAGTTATTGGCTATGAAATTGATGGATTCTGGCAATAAGTTTATTATCTCGAGTTAGCAAATGATGCCGTACTCCAGAATCCAGAAATAAATTGAGTTTATTAAACTGTTGGTGTTCTGTAATGGGACTTAAATAATTTGTTTCTTAAATTCTAATTATTTATGTTCTTATTGACCTGGTTTGGTTGTATTATACAACCTAATGGCCGACGCGCTGTTAATGGCTGTACATTATTTAAGCTAAGTATATCAGCTTTGATTCTGGTAGTATAATCCTTTTTTTTTTTGCGTTTAGCAAGTGTCCACCAGCAAATGTATCTTGTTGGTGGGCCGGGTGTGCCGTTGGCTGGAACAATTGCTGTAAATGTCTTTGAATATGAAATTATTACCTCGATTCGTTGACGGTGGTAATCCCAAAAATCATCCTCCAGAAAATACAAACAATTCGATATTAGATTTACTGTTGTGAAATATTAAGTTTATTTCAAATGATTACTTTGATTTGTACATATTAGAGCGATGCGTGTTCGCCATGCAGCTAACGAAGAAGCGATTTTCCTTGAATGACAGTTCGTTTTGTTAATTTAAATTGTTGTGACAGCTGTTTGCTGACAGTTGTTTATTCGTTGTCGTTGACGACATTCAATTGCGAATTCACTGATTGCATTCAGTGCGAATCCGCAACACATTTCATTTCACAATTCTTCGTGGATCCTGCCGTAACATTACCTAACACCAAATATATTGCATTACTCCAGAAGGTGTGTCAAAAACTCTCATTGTCACCCCGCTGCTTTTATTCCGAGTGAATATTATTAGAAATGTCGTTTTTAGTTTAAGCTTTGATAAGAATTTTGTGATTATTCGTATGTAGGTTCAACTAATGACTCTGTACTGTTGCAAACTTTTGACAATCAAATTTCTGTAAATCCCTGCAAAATTTCGGAATCAATTTCGGGACGTCCTTGTCCTATGTAGAATGTATTTTTACGTATATTTCAAGACTTTATTTAACTTGTTCAGATGCTTGACCAAATATCTTGGGAAATGGAACGCTACCTGTTATGTTTCGGCGTGTTAATAAGTGGACTGTATTACGAGGGTTGGCTCTTATGTTTCGGGATTTGGCAACCCTAGTGTTGCAATCCGGCAATTGACAGCTCTGTCGTAAAGTTGGAGATTTTTGAGATTATACGCACTCAGAACGTTTTGACATACGAGCGCTATTTGTGTTGTTTATAGTAACTTAAAAGATTCATCTCGGCCCAAAAACGGAATTAAATCGTCAACATTTTCGTGCGATTATTTTTTACAACTTTCGGCGTGGATTAACTCAGCAACAGTGCATGAATGAACTTAATTCAATTTTTGGCGATGAAGCTCCATTAAGGACCAGTGTTTATCGATGGTATGGTGAATTCAATCGTGGTCGTAGTTCACTCCAAGATGAATTTCGTGAAGGTCGTCATGTGACCTATCGTGAGATTGAGACAACCTTAGGCGTTAGTGGGACCAGCATACATTCAATATTGCATAAACATTTGACTGTCAAAAAAAATTGTTCGCGTTGGATCCCACACAATTTGTCAATCGCCCAAAAAAAGGCTCGTGTCAATTGGTTGAAAGAAATGGTCAAAAAATACGGTCGCGGTGCTTCGAAACACGTCTATGACATCGTGACAGGTGATGAATCGTGGATTTACGCGTATGACCCCGAAAGTAAACAGCAGTCGACTGTCTGGGTGTTTCAAGATGAGCCAAATCCAACAAAAGTTGTTCGCGCACGAAGCACTTCCAAGCAAATGGTCGCCTGTTTTTTCGGAAAAACTGGACATGTCCCAACCGTACCACTAGAACAACGCAGAACAGTCAATTCTGAGTGGTACACAACCATTTGTTTGCCAGTTGTCTTCCAAGAAATCAGGAAAACCAACCGCCGAAGACGCATCACTCTTCACCACGACAATGCGAGCTCTCACGCATCGGCTGCGACAACTGCATTTTTGAGCACCCAAAACATCGATTTGATGGGTCATCCGCCGTATAGTCCTGACTTGGCACCGAATGACTTCTTTTTATTCCCGTACGTAAAAAACAAACTGAGAGGTCAACGTTTTTCGACACCTGAAGAAGCGGTTGCTGCATTCAGAATGCATCTGTTGTAGATACCTCAATCAGAGTGGCGAAAGTGCTTCGACAATTGGTTCAAACGCATGCAAAAGTGTATAGATCTTCATGGGGAATATATTGAAAAACAATAAAGTGATTTTCGATGATCAATACTTGTTTTTGTTCTCTAATCCCGAAATATAAGAGGCAAGCTTGATTTTTCTTACAACATTAGCTTCAAGGTAGATTGCGTACAACTCATGGTTGTAGCGTCTCCGGAAGCGTCCTCCCTCACATACGGGGTCAACAATTCTCCTTAAGACCTTTCTCTCGAACGCGGCTAAGAGTTCAGAGCACATTTTATTGAGCACCCAGGTATCGGATCCACACACTAGTCTGGTAAGACCATGGTCTTGTACAGTAGAAGCTTGGATGTTCTGAATAAATTCCGGGATTTAACGAGCATTGATAGACCATAGTAGGTTTTGTTGGATTTGATCAGCCGTTCGCGTATTTCTTCTTCCATATTGTTACCGACTGATACTATTGCCCCAAGGTAGTTAAAGGATCGCATTACTTTAAATTTGTGGTCCACTACCCTGATAGTTTGACCAACATTAGGTCTTCTCAGAGGCTGCCACCATTTATTTAGTTTTCTCCTCATTAATGTGCAGTCCCAGTTTTTCTGTCGCCAGCTCGATCTGAGTGAAGGAGTCCTGTACAGCCGAATCTGATGTACCGATGATATCGATGTCATCTGTGTAGGCAAGTATCTGGCAGGAATTGTTGACAATAATCTCTCTAGTTGTGATGCCAGAATTACGGATTGCTTTCTACAACGCCAGGTTGGAAAGGAGGCATGCCAGACCGTCCCCTTGTCGGAGTCCATTAAAGATGTTTATTGGTTTGGACAGCAATCCCGCAATTTTTGCTTGACTAGTTACGTTGGTCATGGTCAACCTTCGAAGTAGAATCAATTTGTTTGGAATGCCGAACTCTCTCATGGCATTATATAGTTCTACCCTGGCTATGCTATCGTAAACGGCCTTAAAGTCTATAAATAGATGATATAATGCAATATTAGATTCCAGACATTTTTCCATCGCATGTCTACGGGTGAATATCTGATCAATGGCTGATTTGCCTGAGACGAAGCCACACTGATATTGACCAATGATGACTTTACCGTATGAGGCTACCCGATCTTGTAGGCGGTACTCAGCAATGTTATACCCTTATAGTTGCCTCACACTGTGATATCTCACTTCTTATGTATGGGGCAAATTATTCCACGACGCCAATCTTCCGGCATCTGCTCTTGCTCCCATACGTGCACCACGATCTCATAAATTGCGTGATGTAACGCTGTCCCTCCATGTTTGATCAGCTCAGCTGGTATGGCATCTCCTCCGGTGGTTTGATTTGATTTGGGATATCTTATGCCTTTTAATGTTTCCTCAATGCTTGTTGACGGCAGCATTTGGTCTTGATTTTGCATTGGTGAAGCCTCCAATTCTTCTGTGAACTGACCATTTAGCAATTCATTGAACTGCACTTCTCATCGCTCCAGAATGTTTTCAGGATCGTTAATCAGATTACCTGCTGTATACTTGCAGTGAGTACATCGTGGTGTGTACCACGTCATACTGCGAATTATTTGATAAAACTTCCGCGCCTGGTGCGGGCGTCGCTCTCTACTTTTCTCTATTTTACAGACTAGATTTTTTACCTAGGCAGTTTTCTTTTGTTTGTGGAGTCTTTTTTCAGATCTTCTGAGCTCTTTGTATTTTTCCTTACGTACCTGCGCGCTATGAGACTGCTATATTGCTCGGAATGCAGCATTCTTACGCTCAGTCGCTAGTGCGCAGTTGTCATCGAACCACTCGGTCCGATCTCTACGAATACTGCCTGAGATGGCGTTGGCAGTACTAACGACAGTATGTTTAAGACGTCTCCATTTCTCTTCTACGCCCGGCATTCTGGCCACATGACTTACTCTCCCTTGTTACGGACCTCGCGTCCATGTCCTCGCCTAACACCCAGTAATTCCCGGAAATTTCCCCTCTCTACCTGTAAAGGGAAGAAAAATCGTCAAGTAGCTAATTTGCATAAACTACTTTATGCAAATTCTGCTTGGCAGGGAAAAATAATAAAAAACGGCGTTGGAGCCGAATAAAAACAAAACGTCAACGGCGAAAAAAAAAAAATTCATTCGTCGTTAAAATATTGTACAAGAGAGTAAAAAACATTCAACAACTTCTCAAGATTCCTTTACAATACGACGAAAAGTTGGTCGACCACGTGTTAGACCTTTACCCCGACTTGTCTATCCCAGATACAATTGTGGCTAAGCCGCACATTAAACAACCAGTGAAAGAGCAACCATCAAATGAAGACTTAAATATCACAATTCAAAGTATCTTGGGAGAGAACGAGACGACAACATCGGCTCGTCGCCCTAAAATAACTAATTACGAAGCAGTTACGCCTGCCTCTACGAATAATCCAACAGGCTGAACAGGGGAGCACAAAGCTCAACGCCCCCTCCAACTTGCCAGTAGCAGAAACAGCAACAACTACAGCGATCGCTCAACGGTCAATACAAGTAAGTCAATCCACTTACCTTACTTATATTACTTATTTATTAAAATAATATATTAAATTGTGTAAAATATCTACAACGCCCTCCATCGAGTTCTTCGAGGGCGAGTCCTACCGCATGACCAAATGTTTTGCTGGTATTCTCATTGCGTAAGGCAGCCGTGTTGATTCGAACCTGATCCGCGGATGCAATACGTCTCTATAAGGCATTCCGCGCTCGGAAAACTATACCAACAAGATAGTGATCCGAATCGACGTTGGCACCTCGGTACGTTCGTACCGCCATCAGGCTCGAGGAGTGGCAGCAATCTATCAAGACGTGGTCAATTCGGTTGCGAGTGGGTCCATCAGGTGATACCCAGGGGGCTTTGTGGATATCTTTACGCGGAAACCTGGTACTCGCGACGACCAAGTTTTTTGATGCTGCCAGTTCGATCACTCGTTGTCCATTGTCATTGGTTATCTCATGCAAACTATGGGAACCTGCGTAGTGCCTGAAGACCGGCTCCCGACCTATTTGCGCATTCAAATTACCAAGAACGATTTTTACATCGTATCTTGGGCAGGCATTGAGGCACCGTTCGACGTTCTGGAAGTATTCTTCCTGTTCGTCGTCAGGGGACTCCTCTGTAGGTCCGTGAACGTTTATGAGGCTTATATTCTTAAACTTGGCTCCCACGCGAAGAGTGCATAGCCTTTCGTTTATTGTATTAAAGCCGTTAATGGCAGGCTTCAGTTTTGGCTGACTAGAAAGCCTACCCCGGGCACATGGTGTTTTGCATGACAGTTGTAATAAATGTCATACTCGTTTCTTTGAATAACACCACTCCCCGCCCATCTTATTTCTCATAATGCTGTTATGTCAGCCTTATATTCGGTCAGGGCATCGGCTAGCTGCTGTGCAGCTTGAGCTCTGTGTAGTGAGAGGACGTTCCATGAGAAAATTCTTAAAGCGTTTAGCCATTTTCGTTTTCGTGGTCCGGTCCATGTCCGAGGCTTGTTAAATTTTCCCTAATAATTTGTTTTTACGGGCAAAGTTATTAGCCTTGCGCCAACCTCTCTCAGGATGTCGCTGCTTGCATTGGTTGCCAAAGTAGCTATCCAGGGGTGTTACGTGGAGACTGCATGTCAACTTGTATTGAACAGGGACAAGGATCGTCATGGCCTTCGCTGGGTTGAAAGCAATCAGACAATTTGCCTTGTGTGTTTGCTCCCATCACCCTTTAAAACCGTGTTATCGTCAACCTTTTTAGCTCGCAGGCAATGCTAACATACTGGTCTACTTCACTCATTTCTATGATTTTATCGACGAGGCGAGGTGCATTTTTATCATCCAAAATATTGGGAGAAAATACACGATATCAAAATTGGTCGTAACTAGCTGTGAAAGTATCCGCATCATAAGGACCATTCACAATTTCAAAAGCCTGCTTGCATTTACGCTTTTATCAAAACAGGGTATCAAATATATCGAATTTTCTCTTTGTTAGCCTTCGCAGTTTACACCCTATAACTGACAACTGGACGGAAAAATTAAAAAACGGACAAGGGATTGATTTAGTGCCGAATTTTGTCGGTCAGTGTTTTCCAACGAGCACAAGTTGGAATTTGTTTGAACACTAATTTATGAGATATTCGTACACACCGTTTCATTATTACTCTTCTGACCTTTTTCACGGTAACACAAATTGCCTGAGATTAATTCATTTAAGGTTATGTTAACAGCGAAGCCACTTAAATGTTAGAGCAATATTTAGTGTAATTTAGGGAGGTTAAATGTGCTTACTTTGTCAACAACGTGTTCTGTTTTTAAGATAAGTTGTATATATAACGGCCTTAATTCCATATTTACTCATACAGGACAGCCGAGAGCACATTGTGTCTCCTTGGAGGAAGGAAATATTGTGTAAATAACTGAAAAGCAAAGAAACATCCACCTCGGTTTTATGAGGAGCAAATATTGAAGGGGTTTAGAAAACACAAGAGGGTTAAAAGTCAAATATTTACTCTCGTATCCATGGTAGTGAGTGGTACGTAATAGATACAGTTCCTGTAAACATCTGAGGGTCTACGTCGTCGAGAAGGTCAAACCGATTGCAGAACTAAAGGCTGTCCCTAGAAAGCGAAGCACATTCGTGTTTTGAGTTTCGATATGTATATGAACAGTCCTTTGTAGCAGTTCACAAAGAAATTCTTAGGATACAACGGACTCACGTCATACATATCTCTATCTTTGGATATGTGAAAACTGTTCCCTCGGGGGGTTGATGCGCACTTGCGAAGTGAGTAGTACACATATTTCGCACCAGATGTTGGATACTGCCAACAACGGATAATTTTCGCTTTCCTTCTTTTCCCATCGTTATTGTAGGGTAAAAACACTGCAGGACATCCCAGCTAGTTAGGAAAATTTGCCCTAATTGTTAAATAATATATTTAATGAAAACTGAAGCTCTATTCAGATATTGCGTTGGCGTTATCAAGATATCAAATTTTCCTCGAAATCTCTTATTTAAAGTAATGAGAAGGATTAGTTAGATAATGGTGAGGGCGCCAACTGTACGGACGATAGTGAGGTAAAGGAAGTTAATAGTTCGTTTTGGAAATTGAACATCCTCTCCAGCATGACTCAGCATTTACAGAAATTATATTATTTGATGTGAAAGCAAAATTAGATTGTTTGGATAATGATAAACCACTTGGAAATAGGAGAATAAAATGTAATTTCGTTATTTCAATATCTCTGTTGAAAATATGTTAGTGAATGATAAATACTGGTGATGTATTCCAAATGCATTTCCTTTAATAAACAAGACTCTTTTTTTCCGGCTCTCAATCTCCTACTAACCCCTCCTAGCCCAAGAAGAATTACGAAAATGCCAATTACGTGTGACCAGAAATTAATAATAAATACTACGACTTATTGGCTTTATATCAATAATGCTAGCACCCGAACAAAGAAAAATTTGTCATGTGGCCGAAATATTTTTTGAACATCTCTCATCTACAGGTGTCACTGGGAATTGACGAGTTAAAGCCAGTACCTGGCTGACTTTCAAACAGACAACTTGTCTCACAGTTTTGCTCGTGCTATTTATCTTAATCAACCGTTATTTTCACAATAATTTTCACAATTTAATTATCATTACCTTGTTTTCTTTGCCTCGTTTTCCGCATACAAAAATTTGAACAAGTGTTATAACCGTTAAGTTATGGCCCCTGGGCCACGTGTGTTAAATAAAATTAAGCGCAAACGGTTGCGTTACGATCCCCTTATTGGAGGCTAAACTCCTCCCGATAAACTTTCAAAAGTGAACAATAAAGTTTTAGAAAAATCTAAAATGTGTTCAAACACTAACTTTTTTCAACCACTTCAAAGTCTGATGGAAGACTCTCCTGAAATGGATCCGACCAATGACGAACAGTGCGCAGAACTTCCTAAAGAAACCGTTTCGCCAATTGTGGTATTAAAAACAGCTAGTGCTAAAGTGCGTGATATTTTGAGCAACATTAAGATAGACAAATACTTAATCAAAAACATTTCGCTTGGGCAAAAAATATGTGCCCCAACAATGGACATATATAATAAAATCAAAACCGAACTCTTACGGTTAAAATGTGTTTTTCACCCACTCACGTAAGGAAAATCGTCCATTAAAGGTAGTGTTATCCAGGCTAGACTTAGTTAGCAACGATATAGTGAAAAATGAGCTAATTGCACTCGGGATTAAGTGCCTAGATGTTAAAACCATCACATTAAATCCGTCAACAAAAGCTCTGTACAAACACTACTTGTACATCGTCTATATTCACCGCGGTACTGTTAAATTAAACGAACTAAAACGGAACTACTCCAACTTGTTCAAAACCATCGTTCGCTGGGACTTTAAAAAACATAATCCAGGTAAGGTCACACAATGTCACAATTGCCAGCTTTACGGTCACGGCCCGATGCATTGTCATATAAATAGCTTCTGTGCATTCTGTTCGGGAAACCATAAAACATCCGACTGCAAAACGAATGAGGTCATCAAGTGTGCAAATTGTAGTGGGCCACATAAATCCACCGATCCAGAATGCATAAGCCGAAAGCAGTACATAGACATTCGCCGCAAATTATCCCCACGCGGACGTGGTACAGGAAATACAACGTTCCTACAGCCTCCGCGTGACAAACGGCAGCCAGTGTCCGACCGATTATCCATTGATAATTTTCCTCCACTACCCCGATCTGTGCGTCAACCTTCACTTCCTTCATCCACCTGGGCTTCTGGCCTCCATCAAACCCAGCAACCTTCCAACAGTGATACGACACACACGAAGAAAAATCCGTCAGAAACATTAACTAATGATAACGAGTTAAACTCTCTTCTTAATGAAGTTGTAACCAAGCTTAGTGCTTGTCAAACTAAAGCTGACCAATTTAACGTCATTACTTCATTAGCTATTAAGTACATATACTCGGAAAGAACATCTTAAGAAAGTCTCTTAACATCATAACTTGGAATGCGAGAAGCATCAAAAACAAAAAGCATGCATTTTTTAGTTTCTTGATAAATTTTGATATTGACATTGCACTTGTTTCAGAAACCTGGCTCAAACAAGACATTTCTTTCTCACATCAAAATTACATATGTTATCGCCTAAACAGGGTACATGCTAGTGGTGGAGGTGTCGCCATTGTTGTGAAAAAATGTATAGAACATTCCTTGCGTCCTTCATTGCGCCTTAAGTTAATTGAGGAAATTAGTATAGATGTAACATTAAGTGACAACTCCAAGGTGAGCCTTTTTTCGGTCTATTTCCCTGGAGGAAATAGAAACATTGAGAAAACTACTTACTTTAAGTGGGATCTGCAAAAGTTGTATAGAGTCAACACTCGAAACAAGGTAATTATTGGTGGTGATCTAAACTGCAGACATCAGTCGTGGAATTGTCTTAGGGCAAACAGCTGGGGTAACATTTTACTAGATGTTGCTGAATCCAGCGCAAGTTTTTCCATACTTTATCCACTTCTCCCCACCTATATCCCAGCGAGTGCTAACAAGAACCCCTCAACTCTTGATCTATATATCACTAATATTCCAAATTACTGCACAGTACCATTAACTCTAAATGCGTTAAGTTCAGTCCACCTTCCGATCAGCCTCACAGTGAATCATACAGTAGTTGTAAATCGTACCAGTTTATACCACAACTATTCCGCCGCCAACTGGAATTGTTATAAATCATATATAAACACGAACTTGGTTCTAGGTGATACCAGCCTAAATTCTATAACCTGCAGCGAGCACATTGATATCCTATGCAACAATTTTGTTTCTGTTATCAATAGAGCGGCCGATCTTGCGATACCTAAATGTTCCACTGCCCCAGTTGATAAGGCACCGCTTCCTGAAAATATCTTACATCTGATTAGGCTACGAAACTCTGAAAGAAGAAAA
Organism: Microdon myrmicae; assembly: GCA_963931805.1. Taxonomy (NCBI): domain Eukaryota; kingdom Metazoa; phylum Arthropoda; class Insecta; order Diptera; family Syrphidae; genus Microdon; species Microdon myrmicae. The sequence continues at coordinate 109,610,694 of OZ007496.1, forward strand.
TGGCTGCGTTATAGAACCGATTGTTTTCTAGTTAATGTTAAAGTCTTAAATAATATCATTAAAAACGAAATCTTAACATATAGGAACAAGTGTTGGAATAAACACCTTTCCTCTCTTGACAAAGCAAGCAAACCGTTCTGGAAAATATCAAAAATTATGAAAAAGAGAGGGTCAAGTATTCCTCCGTTTAAAGTTCACGACAAGTTGTTTATTTCTTCAGTGGAGAAACCGAACCTACTTGCTAACACGTTTAGTAAGAACCACTCCATATCTATGCATCTAAGCGACGCGTATACTGAAGCTGAAGTTGCTAACACTATCCATGTACTTTCTCAAACACCAGCTGAAACTACTTACGCAACTAATATCAGCAAAGTTAAAGAATTGATAAAAAAATCGAAATCAAAAAAGGCCGCGGGTCCCGATAATATTAACAACAAATTAATCAAAACACTTCCACCTGCTGCAAGTAACTATTTAACATTCATTTTCAACGCTTGTCTTAAGAATTGTTATTTTCCGGACTGTTGGAAAACAGCAAAAGTAATACCTATCCCGAAACCCGGCAAACCGAAGAACAGCCCCGAAAGCTACAGACCTATTAGTCTATTAAGCTGTCTAAGTAAGCTCTTAGAAAAAATCATTAAGGAAAGGATTGATCATTTTGTTGAAGACAATAACATGTTACCAAACTTTCAGTTCGGTTTCCGTAGTGGTCACAGCACAATCCACCAAGTCTTGCGCATTAAAAACCACATAGCTGGTAAATTCATCGACAAGGAGTCAACGCGACTGGTTCTTCTAGACATCGAAAAAGCTTTTGATACGGTATGGCACGATGCCTTGATTTATAAGCTATTAAAACTTAAGCTGCCAATACCGCTTATCAAAATTATCCAGAGCTTTCTTCGTTCGAGAAAATATGTTGTGAGTTTAGGAACCGACATATCCTCTACTCACCAAATCCACCATGGTGTACCCCAAGGCTCGGTCCTTGGTCCCATATTATTTACATTGTTTGTCGCAGATTTACCATGTCTCGGTGAAAACATTCAGGTAGCTATGTTTGCCGATGATACAGCTATTTTCTCTTCGGGTGCCTTATTCACTAATGTCTACAACTCTTTGCAAGCAGCTCTTGACAAGCTAGCAGTATATTACAGGAAATGGAAAATAAAAATAAATGGTAATAAAACACAAGCTGTCTGGTTTTCGAGATGTAGGAAACACTGCTACCTACCAAATGGCACTAAACTCAGTATGTGTGCAGTTGATATTGATTAGTCCGAAGACTGTAGATATCTAGGTATTATTCTAGATAAAAAACTTATCTTTCAAAAACACATCACTACCACAATTCACAAAATAACCAAAGTCGTAAGAGTTATGTATCCATTAGTGTGTAGAAAGTCAAAGCTTAGCATCGAAAATAAAATTATAATATTTAAAACCATTTTTCAAGCGATACTCCTGTACGGGGCCCCTGTATGGTGTAACTGTGCTCGCACACACAAAATAAAATTGCAAAGGTGTCAAAATAAAATATTGAAAATGTTGCTGAATTTGCCATGGCATTATTCGACACATGAACTACATGAAAACGCCAACGTTAAACCGGTAGAGTTCCTTATTGACAAAATCAATAGAAACTTCTTCGTCAATTGTTCTTTTTCTGACAATGTTCTCGTTTCCCGTCTTGCGTTATCCTAAATCACTACATATGTACTCTGTCTATGAAAATTATATCGAGGTCATTACTATATAAAATAACCGGAAGCCCGTGCAATATAGGTCTTAAGATTCAAATAAGGGTTTTTTATTGTAGTTTTCCCTTAATTTATTATTTGTTATTCATTAAAATTGTGCTATTGTCGTTATATAGATTTAAGATTATAGTTGTAAAGGAATTGCTATCCTAAATCTCTTAAGTACTAGTTGTAAAATATACCATAAATGTAATTATCTACCAAATAAAAATTGAGTTGAATTTACGAGTTAAAGAGATAAATCATCAATTGACTCAACGGCGTAGCTTTGATTAAATTCTCTGGCATTCTTATTCGTGCAGTGGTTATCTAGTATAGTATTGATTGTGAATTCATAAAACACATGATCCGTGCACCATATATTTAGATCATAATATCGAACGACCACTGAGATTCTTCAGGATCTGCATTTTTATACGAATAATATCAATTTGATCAGACTCTTGGTGTGTGAGCCGATACGATTCAAGCGCCATTTATTTTGCATTAATGGTAAAATGTCAGAAACCTTCACATAAACCCCAAAGTCTGTACAAAGATTTGTGGCGGTTCTACGAACCACACAACCCACTATAGGTGGAGATGTCCTTTCCGCCAAGGAACATACTCACCTTTATCCGTCACACGTACCCACAGACATGTGTCCCAAAAGTCCTTACTCCCACCTGAAACAGAAAGTAACATTTCACACACCAACATTGAATTCAATAGCAGAAATCAATCGAACTAAACGTTCAAAAGTTTCTAATATTGAATTCAACGCATCCAATTCGACGCGTCAATTCAACGCGCCTGTGGGGTACGAAGTTGATGTGCCGAACACGGGCACGCGGTTCACTCCCATTCCCATCATATTACGCGAACACTGCTCTTGGCGATGCGCTCAGTTGTCCTACTTCTTGATGCAACTGTTCCCAGGCAAAGATAATAAAACACTTGATCACGGGGATTAGACTTTTATTTTTGTATTTGTTTTAATTTATTCTAACACTGTTTGGTGAGGAGACAAAAATATATAACTTGTAATCCATTTTGTGTAACGTTTATGTATGGATTAAATCTTTTTAATTTAATGTAGTTTAGCCGAATTAATTTGAAAGGGCACAATTTAAAGCTCACGTATGCACTCGCGTGCGGACACGGCGGTGGTGGAAAGACGATTCGTTAAGCGATGTGATCATCCGCGATGATGTTTGAGTAAAGACTGATCCCAATTAGGGATGAAATTGGATTTTTAATTTTCGCACTTGACAACCAAAAGAGAACATACTTCTGCTCTCTCATTGCCACGTTCATCGATGTGTGGTGGATAATCGGTTAATTGATAATCGACGAAAATGGGAGAATGAGAGAAAAGAAATGATCTCGGGGTGGATTTGGTTGTGTGTGCATGAATCAATGTACTTGGAGGATAACCCATTGACACAATTCGGTGAATATGGTGATCTCAGAGTACATTGATCTGTAAGAAGACAGAACTGTGAAGGAGAGGAAAATTAAGCTGGCGCTATTCACCTGCGAAAATAGAGCATTGATCCCTAGCGAATGAAGTGTCTGGGGAAAGTGGAAATGACGCTGACTTGGCTAGGGAAATCTGATCATGGGAACTAACTTAAATGCTTTGATAATTTCCCCAGCGGCCGCAAGGTTAAGCAACCGCGTCGTTTGATCAGACTATTCCGTTGCTAACCGACATGATGCGATTTCCTGTGAAAATCTCATGGGTTAGCGAAATGGGGTTGCCGTATGGCAAAAAGGTAGCTAAACTCAATTATGAATTATCTGCATAGGATAATGAGTTTAGCTATGCGTTCGTTTAACATGATTTACAGGTGGAATAGCTTATACGGGGAATGGGTAGAAATGCCGTGCTGAAAGCGGTCGAAAAAAGGTATGGAATTGTGGATTGGTTCTCCATGTGGTATAGAGAACACCCACACACCTGTTCAAGGCATCAGCGCGTTGCACCCATTAAACGCAATTTTTGGTAAGCCAACCGAACAACGAATATCTTTTGGCGATTTTTAGATGTGTAAATGGTGATGTGTTCCGCCGAACACTAGCTGTAAAAGGACAACTTAATCCTGGATTCTTTTACAGGTATTACTTTACAATGGTGATATTTCACAGGTATTAATTTACAAACGTTAACAAAAAAGGGTTTCTTCAAGTGATTGTAAATTAGTATTTTGATTCAGGTTCACACCACGTTAACAAAAAAGGGCTTTTAAAACTGATCCACATTGACTAAATTCGTGTGCACTCCACAAAGACCAAACTCGACTCCTCCGAGGGATGTATCCAAGAACAGCTGGATTTACATGAAGGCACTACTTGCCCTCACGTCATCTGAAAAACGATTGATCACTTCGTTTGAAACGACAGAACACCAAATTCTATCGTTTCGACAACCAATAGGGGATGATTCTCCCATCGGTCGCAAGAAATGTGCGCAAACACACACACGGTGATCCTTTTGGATCCTCGTGCTGTGTGTCCGTGGTTACACGAACCGTGGATTATGCAAATCCACAAGGCGAACATGAGTTGGCATGGCTGCAGGTGGCGCAAATACACCGTCGAAGCATATTTTATGTTCACATGATCAGCGGCTGTATGCAGCGACTTTGCTGATCATGTACACATTGGCGGCAACTTCCACCAATCGAAATCTTGGTGGGGAATTTCCATTTAAAAGAACTCGAACGCCTGGGTTGACCGCCGTATGCCATGATGCATTTGTCGCTCGTGTGACCGACCGATGTGGGCATACTTAAAAGAACAAAAAAGTAAGAAATATCTCCTGTGGCATTGTAGCCGATTCCTCAGGAGATATTTCGTTGGTAAAAAATTAGGTAATGTTGGTTGCTAGACATGCAACCGATTTGCCCTTCCTAATAGAAACACTTGTGTTGCTGATGGTGTTTTACCTGAGCGTGGTTAAGTGTTTCAGCGGTGGTTGGTCATATGCGCAGGTAAGCTATGCTTTTCTTGTTGTAGGATGCGCGATGAAACCGTTACCTGGTGGTAATAGTAAAGGTGAGCAGTGGCGTTCGAAAGAACCGCCACAATCTCCTCTGGTAGCTAATAGCAATTAGCACCTAAATTCCCAGCATGAGCCAAAACCTAAAAGGCACACTTGTGCAAACAAAGGATAGCGATTCACCGCCAACCAACATTCATGCAATCATAAACATCTTAACGTAGATCGCTCGCTAGATGTTTATGATTTGGAAATGCTAACAAAGAAACTATATCAACCACACGGTTCCTTTGTTACCCATCTGAAGCGCACAAGAACATTGTTAGCTTAAGCCAGATGGGTAACCCAAACAAATCCCACGAAAAGATCGGAAATTAAGCGGCGGTACGATCGATCGTTCAAACAAAGGAAAAAGATTCCCATAAGGAAGACGGAAATGAGAATGATTGATGATGGGAAAATTTTCTTGGCAGACTGGATGGGAAATTTTCTGTTTCAGATGGGGGATGAAAAAAATTCGAAATGGGGAGAAGAATTTTCAGTCTACTTCGAGCACCCGTCTAGTGCAAAGAGGCGACACAGACAACTCCGACGAGGAGGTGATCCGCGCAGCTCGATAACGCGAGAAAGGAGCTGTTCGACCCGCAGTTGAAAACTTTTGTGGCGGTTCCGCCAAACCCCACTGACTACTTAGCTAAAGAACCCCCATCCCTACAACCCAACCTTATAAGTTTCGCTAATGCAATCGCATTAGCCACCTTAAATGCTTCACGCATCAAATAGATCCAATTGATATAACCTAAAAGTCCCTGGGAAAGGAAGCTTACCTTTCATGCATCTCTTCGCATACAATTCACTGTAAGATTTCTTTCTTACCTTATCAAGAATCTCAAACCAATTCGGCACGTTCGGTGCCAAGCAAACCACCCTAGACGAATTCCTGAAAACAAGATGATTTGGTTTACATACAATGTAACCATCGTAACGGGGACCATACACATTGCGTCGCCTATTTCCCGTCCCCACCAAGTGTATGATAAATCACCACACATACACATTGGCTGGCGACCTACACCCAAGGGGCCAAAACAAATATACGCATGTCGCGTCTCTTGGCACCAATTAAATCCTACGACATAAGCAAATGCAAATAGGTATGGTATACTTACCCTTGGCAGCGATGAAATAAACACCAATTCACGGTAATCTAGCTAAAACCTTTTAGCACATTTCCACATTGCATTGTCGCTTATTTATTTAGCCGCAATGCACATCTCAGACAAAGACCCAAACGTTCCCTTTGTCTTTTCATATTTCGGGATCTGCTTCTCATCACCAGCAGTATAAGCAAACACAAACCCAATTAGCATCCAATGAGATTCGGCTTGTTTGCTTAGCCGAATTCACTTCTCATGGATGTACATTTTCCGTTTCTTTAGATTCGTTATCATGGTGTGTCCCATGAAAGAACCCATGTACACACATACATGTGTACTACCAGCGATCTTCACCCCAAACGATTGAATATCGTTGAGATCATTTTCATCAGGATGAACGTGAACGTCGCGTTCACTCCCGCTCTCCGCAGCGCTGCAGAGATGCGCACTAATATTTCCCTTTTTAACGTGACGGAGTTGGACGCTCGCAAAACAAATAAATCCTTGAAACGGCGCAACTCAATTTAACGTATTATTTAACGTATAATTTAATGTATCTACCGGTTGATATCTGAAGTCGTGCCTAGTGTTGTTAAGGAAGAGCATGTCAATAAGCGGCTCCATATGAAAGATTAATAAGGACACCTGTTTAAGATTGTAATGAACTATATTCGCCAACATACAATAGTCGATTAATTATGTTAATCTTTAATGTGTAAATTTCAAGTAAAAAATAAACACCAATTGAATCACCATCCAACTAAATAACAGTTAATTAGAAATAACCCGGTGGAAAGATCTTTAGTGTACAATATAAAAAACCATGATTCAAATAAAGGAACTTGTGAACTACCAAAACGATCGGCGTTTCATCTTATTCTCCTGTGTTTCACTTAACTTGTTTCCTGGGTTGTGAAGTTTTGTTTTCTTGTCGTATGTCTTCGGTGGACACTGTTGCCGCGGCGGAACATTCGATTAATGATGGGGAGCGAAGTGAATCAGTGCCGTACGCCGGTACAACATACTTCGCCCCCCACGCTTTCAAAAGTATGCGAGTAACTAAATTCCTTGACCGAACTGTCACCGAAGGCAAGCATCATAAACATTTTGTGTAACGAACTACCTTGAGCTCCGGAACAATTAAGTGTGATATTAGTTAACCCAATTTTCTTACAGCCGTTAATAATAAACAATAAACCCATGTACGCACACTAGTGCCCCCAGTATCGCCACAAGTGATCAAATGTGTAAATCCATGAATGCCTGTATTAATCAAACTGGACTTAATAAACAATTAAAATAAAAATTGAAAGTCAAAACTATTCTCACCGTGTTTTATTTGTGCTGTTTTCGCTCAGTGTGTTCTTCCTTATGCGCGGACAGTGTTCGGCGGAACACTTACGACCTAATAGACAACAACCGCCAAAGATTCATTTCGATCGAAAAAATGATACGCGAAGGAACAATTAGCCAATATAGCCCCACCTAGTGTATGTCGATGTACTATCACAGAAACCTTCACGCAAGTGCCAACAACAACTCACCAAGGCTTCATTGGCTGTATTGGAATAAATACAACGTACGTTGCCTATTGTGAGTGAACAATTCGATAGAAGAGGTGTAAATTTGAAAAAATTAAAAAATATGTTCTTTTGTGGCGGACGCGCGACATATGTACTATTTTTTTAAAAAGAAGTACAGATACGTTTTTTACAATTTTAGACTAAATGCTAAGCACATATTACATTTTGATGTAATTTACTGGCTCTATAGTTTCATTTTCGAGGCTAAAATCTCCCGAACTTCCTAAACCAACGTCGTATAGTACGCTCGTTTACCGCCACATCCTCAACTTTTTTTTTTAAACATCATTTATTAGATATGAATAGTACAATCTTAACAATTTAATTTAATACTAGGTTTAAATTGTACTTAATTTAGTTTAATTAAGTAAAACGTAAACATCCTCAAATGCGTCAATAATGTTTTTCATCGCCAATGACGCATTATGTCTCATTTCAAATTCATATAGGAAGAGGGTTCGAATTTGAATGACGATCAACCAGCGAGACTTTTCGAACATCTTTCACGTTGCGGATGCTGGATACAAAGCAACCACCTGGCTTTTGAGATTGTCGTCCTGGCGATTTAACGTAGATAACTATGGGTGGTTGCTATATCCTAACAGAACCGACTAGGCTGGGTGGCTGGCTGGGATGTGCCCTGTTAGCCGTAATTTGACTCAACTCAATCAATGCAGATTGCTGCCCCGCTGTGAAACTCAGATCACTGCTTGGTATCTGTCGCGTAACCACTTACATTTCAAGCGAATAACCGACCTAGGCAGCTTCGCCATGTATGGAGGTATGATGCTGCTCACTGGGACGATTTGCGAGATTACTTCGCATCATTTCCTTGGTCGGAGATGTGCTTTGGAGACTCCGATGTTAACGCTTGCGCGGAGTCGTTCACAGAGATTATTCTTCTCGGGATGGAGATCTACATTCTAAATTCCATAGAACGAAGTTCATTTAATAAACCGTGGTTTGACAAAAATGCGAGGATATTACAGCGGCAAAAAATAGACCTTTTAAGCAATGGCGCGAATTTTGTTAGAATCAAAAACGCGTGCAACCAGGTGATTGATACCGCGAAGAAAGCTCACAACGACAGAGTGACCAATAGACTCTTTTGGGTGCCTGACTGGTTCGCGCTCCTTCTGGTCAATGGCAAAATGTGTCAGCAGTAAGTACGCTTCCTTCTCTTTTCCTCCATTGGTGACGGGTAGCGAGACGTTAATCACAAATTCAAAGGATAAAGCTGATGTGTTGGCGAATTTCTTTTCCGCGAATTCAAATCTCGATCCCGGTCTTTTGGAGCCACCTGTGATCTCGCCGGTACGGTCTTCCATGCGGGATGTGAGATTTCCCTCGCCTACTATTCAACGTATTCTACGTGAACTGGACTGTAGGAAGGCAATCGGCCCGGATGGAACACCAGCAATAGTCCTTAAGAACTGTGCTCCAGAACTATCGCCGGTTCTTGGCAGACTCTTCCGCTTATCTAATGCACGGAGAACATTTCCTGCCTGCTGCAAAATCGCTCGAGTTCAGCCAATTCTAGAGACCGTAAAAAAGTGTCTTCCACAAAATTACCATCAGATAGTGTGGGGTACGAGGTCGGGACGCCACCATGGGCAAGGGTTCTACCTCGTCTCCACCGTCACTAAAAGAAGGTTTCGCTGCAGCAAACTGTTCACCAGAATAACAATAGCACAATGAAACAAACACTCAGGAAACGGCCGAGAGTAATAAAACACGCTATTTCACTTTGTCTTTATCGTTTATTATTTATTGCGTATTATTCTTTTGAACATTTGATTTGAATAGTATTAGAATTCGAACATAGGTTTTAACTATTCACTTCCGGACTTTACACTATGGTGATGAACATCTAATTTAATAATTAAGGCTCACGACCGCAGAGGTGCAATTGGGGAGGGAAAAACGACTCCTAGGAAACCCACCGTACCGTCGCCGGTACCGTGGATGGCGAACTTGGAAGATTGAATTGAGACTCAACGATATTCAATCGTTTGGGGTGAAGATCGTTGGTAGTACAAATGTATGTGTGTACATGGGTTCTTTCATGGAACACACCATGACAACCAATCTGAAACACCAAGAAGGGGCATAATGTGCATCTAGGAGATGTGTGTTCGTTGAAACAAATAAATCGAATTTCGTAGGATGCTAATGGGTTTGTATTTGATTATGCATCGAGGTCATGAGGGATGGATTCAGGGCAATTACAATACAAAGGGAAAGGCGACCTATGCATCGTTCGATAATGAGGGTCGGCTGGATAAATAACAGCCACTCATTTAATGAAAACTGCGTTTAGGATACCACAAACGATATGGATTGTTTATGGTATCGCCAGGAAGCCTATGGAGGAACTGCGTTCTTTGTTTGCACTTGGTGCGCGGAAAATTGGCTTCAGCGTCGATTACGCTAATTACATGTAGCTGCTTGGGTTGTTTATTGTTGGGAAAAAAGGTCGCCAGCCACTGTGTGTGAAAAGGGATTTGTTGTACACATGAATGAAGCTGGGAATAGGCGACGCAATTATCATTATCCCTGGTTGGGTTAGTTACATGATATGTGAGCCGATAAGTTTTCTTTTCAGGGATATGCTGTTTGGAACAGAGTTCTTAAGAGGAATTTTGAATTCAAATAAATGAATGCAGGCAAGAATTCTCTTACAGGTACTTTTGGGCTATAGATTGATCTATTTAATGCATTAAGCATTTAAGATGCTAATGCGATTGCATTAGCGAAAGCTTATGCAGACTGCGTTGTAGGGATGGGGGTTCTTGAAGTAAGTAGTCAGTGGGGTTTGGCAGAACCGCCACAATTGCACTACTGTCTATGCTATCTAAGGTGATGGAAAAAGTCATCAATACTGAGTTGATTAAGTATTTGGAGTGCAACGGACTTCTGAATGATCGTCAATACGGATTCCGTAGCAGTCGGCCCACGGGAGTCCTTTTCACACTTATAACCGATATATCTGAGATTGAGAGGCATGGTGAGTCAAGGACGGTAGCATTGGATATCTCCAAGGCTTTTGGCTGCGTCTGGTACGGGGCATTGCTGAGCAAACTTCGTTTGTTTGGACTCTCCCACCAGCTTTGCGACTGAACGAAGAGCTTCCTTGAGAATCGATTGATCCGGGTTGTTGTGGGCGGTTAGTGTTCGGATCTGTACCCTGTTCATTTGGGAGCGTCCCAAGGTTCTATTTTGGCTCCAACCTTGTTCTTGCTTCACATACATGATTTGTTGGAGACAACCGATAACAAAGTGTTCAGTCTCGCGGATCATACTACGCTTGTTTCCTCCTTTTCGAGTGTTCGGCCGATTGGTGCATCTGCGTCGCATCAGCTGAGATGTAGACAGATTGACTCTCTGAATCAGGATCTAGATAAAGTCCTGCAGTGGGGAAGGTCCAAACTCGTCGACTTCAATGGAGCGAAATCATAATGTACAACATTCACAAAGAAAACTGGATCATGGGTTCCACAGCTGATAATGAATGGCCAGGCCCTCGAATCTGGAGAAAGCTTGAATCGGCGTAACGGTCTGTGGGAATGTATTAGGGCATAAACACGTGTCGAGCATCGCCAGGTCAGCCTCGGGAAAACTGAGATATCTTTCTAGAGCCAAGAAATATTTAGCTCCAGCTCAACTTCTTCTCCTAGATAAACGTCAAATTAGACCCGCGCTAGAATATTGCTCTCATGTCTGGAGCTCGGCTCCTAAACATACCCTCGACCTAATTGAGAGCATACAGAGCCGTGCGATCCGCCTGATCGGGGACTCGGTGCTGACGTCGGGACTACGGTCGATAGCACATCGTAGGGGCCTAGCCGACCTTTGTTTGTTTTACAAATATTATCACGGGTACTGTTCTTCAGAGATTCGTGATATTGTTCCACACAATTTTGGCTTATATGCGCTTCACAAGACAATCCGACGGACCGTAGCAGTTTGCGGTTCATCTCTCGACGGCGCGAACATCCCTGCATCAGAACTCGTTCCACTGCAGAACGCGGAAACTGTGGAATTCCCTTCTCGCACGAGTGTTCCGAAGCGTTACAACCTGCAACTGTTCAAAAAGAACTGCAACACTTATTTGGTTGCATCTCGGGGCGCCGTGTCGACGTTGTAGGTTCGCTTCTCCCGAGAGAACTGTAATAAAAAAATAACTATTTAGTCTCCTGCGTGATCTACACACTTTTACCAACAATTTGGAAGTTTTAATATCCCTGGTTCGTAGAAATATTTAGAACGAATTTAGAACCAATTGCGCACTTGCTCCCCCACTTCTTCATTACTTTCGAATTTTTTTCCCGCAAGCGATTTTTTCAAGGGTGCATATTTAGTTTGCATCTGATTCTTTTTGTATCACTCTCGATGGGTCCTTTTCGACTGTGGCTGTCAGGTTGGTTCCCAATGCATGGAACTCCATCGAACTTATTTATTTGTGTGTTCTACGGGAGACTTATTGGTGATCAGGCTTACGCTTGTCTTCCCATTGGGGTCTCCTGTTCTCCAGGAAGCTGCTGGTGCGTAGATATCTTGTATCAGCTTCTTTCTTTGAATAAACCCCTAGAAGGTTGAACATATACTATATACGAGGGCAGTTTGATAAGTCAGTGACTTATCTAACTGCTGTCGTATTAACGCCCCGGTGATTGCTTTTAGAAAGATGGCGAGCACATTTGGATAAGTATTGCGAACCCTTCTACCTTTAAATCCACTGTGTTTTCAAACATCTGAGTCCGAACGTATTTTCTTCATTTTCCAAATCCTGCACATTTATTTGAGTCTGTTCATAATATATACTCATACTCTTCAAGTATTTCTGAACTATTGCTGTCCTCTCCCTTTAAATGAAATCCAACCTGGACATGGTTTCTTTCCGCCATTTTCGTAATATCTCTGGCTTTTCCTACTGTTGAGAAATTTTGGATAAGGTTTGTCCTACTGCTCCATTTCGAATGTGTTCATCACATAAATCGCTGTTGATGGTAATTATGTGATCCCAAATGTCATGGAAGTTGACAATGTTTCGTTAACTAACGCATTTAACATTTGGTTTCTTATTAAATTACTTGTGTGTTGTCTCTGTTCCTCCCACACACCACCCACGCGCCAGTCCCTCCCCCCTATGTGGGACTAGTTTATCTTCGAAAATCTTTATTGCAGATGATACCATCATGTTGTTTTCATAGTCAGTAATTTCTCGGATCATTTCACAGAACTTACAACATGACATGGTAATATCCAGAAACAGAGTCGGTACCGGTCTACCAGTTGATGTGACCTCTCCGACCGTTCCATCAAGCTCTTCTAACCATATTTCTATCAATCCTTAAATACCTTCAGTCACAAAAGTCTAGTACAAGAGTAAAACTCAACTCAACAAATAAGAGATATAATTACTAAATGGAAAATGTGGTTGTTCGCTTATTGACCTGGGGATGTTCATAAAATAAATCCATAAAAAAATTAGCCTGACATCACTACAGCTTCAGATGTCAAATTGGAAAGTTATTATCTGTCAGAAGTTAGCTAACCATGTTAGACGCATTAAAAAACATCGACGCACTTTGCCCATAGTCTTGTTTAAGCATACAACAGCACATCTGCCAAAACGTCCTTGCCGTCCATTTTTAACACCTAACATTTGTTTCGCTGGGGCAAACACCATTTATCGACTCAAATAAATTCACTGTACTTCAGGAATGCAATGAAGCTGATAATATCGTCCTATTTTCAGCGCTTTATTAAAAAACACCTCCTCCGAAATAAGTGCAAATACATTACACTATCCTTCAATAAGAGCACTCGAAATCAGACAGAAAAGTCGAAAAAGAAAAAAGACAACCAGACTTTGTATTTAATTGTGCAGAATAATTATTCTAGATAGGTGCGGAAAAGGGTGATTTTGTTTGGCACTTCAGTTTCTCTCTTACAATGTAAAAATTTGATATAAATTGAAACTTACATTCTAGATAATCCATTGAAAATAAAAATTTACGATTCTATGGACCGTAAATTCTGGAATATAAAGTAACACAAAAATTATTAGATTATATGTCTGCTCTTGCAATAAAAGGCTGGTGCGGTTCCTGATAGATTTGATAGCCCATTACATAAATATCTTGTTTAAGTTGACTTACCAAATTTTGTCTTCAGGGTTATCATTTAAACCTTGAAATAAAACAGTCTAAAAGAAAATGTATGGATATTATATTTGATTTTGTTTATTTATGTGTAATATCTTGCTGCCTTAAGGGTTAAGATGCTAAGGAAGTTCTCTTCTGTGTTTGGTTACGCATACGTTCAACTGATGACTCTTGCTACTGAGGCACTAATTCGGCACAATTACTAAGTTGTTTTGGTGGGTCTCCATACTTAGCCGCCCGGTGAAATACAACCACCAGTAGGCGTACGTTCCGTGAAATGGTTGGAAGAAATCCCCGTCCATCTTTAAGAGCTTGACAGACGGACCTTTGGGGAGGAAGCGTAGTGCACCGGCGTACGGCGCTGATTATCTTCCTCCTCCATCATGAATAGTTCCGCCGCAGCACGAATGAACGTAACGCCGCCACGTTTGTTCGCAACCAGGAGTAAAGAAGGAAAGATAAACACCGAACGAAAACAGCACGTCACCAGTGATCAGGAAAACACATTAGAAACACCCAGGAACTGCAGCCGGAATATTAAAACTCTTTGGTCTATTGTAGTGGATGGTCTTTAGTTTATTTAATGGGTATTTTTTGTCCTTTTCAACAATTTTCACTATCGTATTTAAACAAGGGGTCACAAGAAAAGTTGCTTTTAATTGAATATTTTGTTATTTACTTAATCTGACTTAATTTGCGTTAATCACAATTTTCACATTTTTTTTCAAGAAGGGTATTGACACTTGACAGCGACTTAAGGTAAATGCACCGTACCGTGCGCGGCTACGCGACCGCCTCGATCGGTGGTTGGTAAAGGACTCAACGATCGTCATCTCATGTAGAGATGATTTCGGTAAGAAAAAAAAAAAAAGGAAGAGAGAGAAAAATTTTTCTCTTAAGGGTGTGACCACTAAGCCAATGCGATCTTTTTGGTGCAGTGGTATATGTGCGCAATCGAACAGATTCAATGTTGTTGCAGGTGTTCGAAAGCAGGCAGACGGCAAGGACAATAGGGAAAAATGACCAAATGCGCCGTTGGTAATGCGGGTCATTGTTTACACGATGCCTCGTCGCTATTTTCGACGTAGGGAGAAAAAGTTGCTAAAAGCAAATTGGATGTTTATGGCATCTCTGGCTGCAGTAGAAACCGGGTTCATATTTGCATTAGGAAATGCTGGAAAATTTGGTTTCGGCGTCTATTGCGCTAATTACATGCAGCTGCTTGGGTTGTCTATTGATAAGACAAACAAAAAAGGTTGCCAGGCAATGGTATGAAAAGATACATGACGCGGCTGGGAAAATAGACGGCGAAGTATTTATGGTCCCTGTCTTGAAGGTTACAAATGTATGTAAATCTAATTATTTGTTTACCGGAATTCCTCTAGGGAAATTTGACTGGCGACGTAGATGCCGAAATTGATTGGAAATTCCTGGTAAGTTAATAAAGAAATCTTAAGGAGCAATGGTATGCGAAGAGAATGCATGAAGGTAAGTATTCTTTACAGGGACTTAAAGATAATAGATTTGATCTCTTAAATGCGTGCAGCATTTACAGGTACTAATACTGTTGCATTAGCAAACTTAAAGGAGTTGGGTAGTAGTTATGGGGGTTTTTCAGGTAAGTAGACCGTAGGGTTTGACGGAACCGCTACAGACCCGGCCGAGAAAAATTAGTATCTCAGGGCGGTGATTAAATTTTACAGGTCCGCCTTTCTTGAGAGGTGTATACTGCTGAGTTGATAGAAAGGTATGCGTTGGTGCTATGATTTTGCATGAATAATTGCATTTTGAAAATACCAGAGAATTAATGTTTTGTAGTAAACCAACTTTTTTCTGTAAATTGATAGTGCGATGACACTACGACCTACCTACGAACTCGGAGAAGCACCAGACACTTCGTCTAGCAAAACGCCATACCTGGGTTGGGTTTTTTTTTTTCTTTTTTTTTTATTAGACTTCTCTCGGTAGAGGCGAACCTATAGCGCCGAGTGAGATGCCACCAAATAACTGTTGCAGTTCTTTTTGAACAGTTGCAGGTTGTAACGCTCCGGAACACTCGCGTGGGAAGGGAGGTCCACAGCTTTCCCGCTCTGTAACGGAACGTGTTCCGATGCATGGATGTTCGCGCCGTCGAGAGATGAACCACAAACGGGTGCGATCCGTCGGATTGTCATGTGGAGCACATATAAGCCGAATTGCGTGGAACAATACCGCGAATCTCCGAAGAACAGTACCGGTGATAATATCTGTAATACAGGCAGAGGTCGGCGAGGCGCCTTCGATGTGATACCGACTGTAGTCCCGACGCCAGCGCCAAGTCCCCGATCAGGCGGATCGCTCGTCTCTGTACGGCCTCAATTAGGTCGGGGGTATGTTTAGGAGCCGAGCTCCAAACATGGGAGCAATATTCGAGCGCGGGTCTAATTTGAGATATATACAGGAGAAGAAGTTGAGCTGGAGTAAAATATACTTGGCTCTAAAAAGATAACTCAGTTTCCCCGAGGCTGACCTGGCGATGCTCGACACGTGTTTATGCCGTGATACATTCCCACAGTCCGTGACGCCGAGCAATTTCAAGCTTTCCCCGGCACCGAGGGGCCTGGCCACTCATCATTAGCTGTGGACCCGATGATCAACTCTTCTTTGTGAATGTTGCATATTGTGTCTTCGTTGCATTGAAGTCAACGAGATTGGCCCTTCCCCACTGCAGGACCCTATCTAGATCCTGATTCAGAGATTCAATCTGTCTACATCTCAGCTAATGCGACGCAGACGCACCAATCGGCCGAACACTCGAAAAGGAGGAAACAAGCGTAGTATGATCCCCAAAAATGAACACTGTGTTATCCGTTGTCTCCAACAAATCATTTATGTGAAGCAAAAACAAGGTTGGAGCCAAAATAGAACCTTGGGGCACCCCCGAATTAACAGGATACAGATCCGAACACTCGCCGTCCACTACAACCCGTGTGGCGATCCTAAATCGCCACTCCCATCCAAATCCCCAACATACCCAAATAATCCCATCCAAATCCCCAATACCTCCCATAACCCAAATACAAATTTTATATTGAATCATATGAGCGATAAATTAAACCAAAAGTTAATTTGTCGCACATTGATTCAATTTCGCATTAACTCATACCCCAATCCAATTGAATCATATGCACGATAAATTTAAACCAAAATCCATTTATCGTGCAGTGATCCAATTCCCCATAACCCTGATATCATGAAATCCAGGAATTTATTCAAATAAATTCTCAATCATTTCCTAGAACACAATTCCAATTGAAGCACACAAAATCTTGTGTGTGCTTCTTGGAATTTTCACATTAAAAAATTCGACAATTCTCAACGTAAAATAGAATAAAAGGGCGACAAAATTCAATTTGGAGATCAGTCTAGTTCCGAAGGGCGAACCGCCGACAGACAAACAATAAGTCTATAAATCAAAATCAAGAAGGTCAAAGTGACGGCCAAATATTGTAAAGTCGTTTAAGGCAAATAAAATAAACAAAATCAAATTAAATGAACCCGAAACACCTTTCATTTGTAAAATAAAAAGTAATTGCCCGTATGTTCACCCATCAACGGCAACAAGTGTTGACCCATTCCTCCAAGACGGCCAAGGCTGTCGACCCCACTGGCAACAAGTAATTCGTGACTAACGTTCCGCTGTCTGTCACCAACGAAGGGAAAGAGGAGGACGCGAAGTTCCTGCTGACGGCTCTTGCCATTGACCAGAAGGAGCGCGAACCAGTTGGGCACCGAAGGAGCTTATTGATCACACTGTCGCTGTGAGCTTTCTTCGCGGTATCAATCGCCTGGTTGCACGCGTTTCTGATTCTAACAAAATTCGTTCTGTTAACATCGGTGGGATTGAAGCATCATTGCTTAAAAGCTCTATTTTTTGCTGCTGTAATCTGCTCGCATTGTTTATCAGACGAACTTCGTTTGATGGAATATGGAATATACATCCCCATCCCGAGAAGAATAATCTCTGATACCGACTCCGCGCAAGCGTTAATATCGGAGTCTCCGAAGCACACCTCGGACCACGGAAAGGATGCGAAGAAATCTCGCAAATCGTCCCAGTTAGCAGCCCCATACTTCCATACATGGCGAAGCTGTCTACGCCGTTTATTCGCTTGATATGCAAGTGGTTGCGCGACAGACACCAAGCAGTGATCTGAGTTTCCTAGTGGCGCAAAAACCTCTACGGTATAAATACTCGGTTCGGATGTCAAAACCAGATCCAGGGTGTTCGCACAATCGTCTCGGGCATCCGGCACCCGCGTCGGTTCCCCCACGGGTTGAGTCAAGTTGTGGCTTACAGGAAACATCTCCACCAGCCTCCCAGCCTCGTCGGTTCTGTTAGAATGTTTGGAATTGTGCACATTAAAATCGCCAAGGACAACAATTTCAGAAGCTGTGTGGTTGATCTGTATCCAGTCGACGGTATGTGAAAGATGTTCGAAAAATGTCGCCGGTCGATCGTCGTTCGGGGAGCGGTAAAGACAACAAAGAAATTTAACGGAATTCGTCAGCGCGACCCCCAACCACATGATCTCCATATTATTGGGTTTCAATGCCTCCATCCTTTGGCAAACCAGATTGGACCGCGCGAACACGCAGACTCCGCCTTTATAACGGAATCTCGTATGTAAGTCGTATCCTGAGCAACGAAGATACGTCGAATCAGTTGACGAATCGACCTGGGTTTCAGTTAGGGCAAGGATATCAGGTTTCGTTGTTTGCAAATATTGGTAGACGGCGTTTACATTCGTATTGGTGAAACCGATGCCCCTGATGTTACAAAATACCATCACCAGTCGACGGTGGGCAGAGCCTCGAGAGCGAGCCCGGCTATGCGATGATGAACCTCTTAAAGTTCCATTATTTATCATGATATCTGCATGATGTTCCCGCTGATAGTTTCTTGGCTTCGTCGATGCAAATGCCCTTTATAGACAGTATATTTACTTTGGGGCTCGCTTTTGACGACAACAGGCAGCACTAAGTTTTTAAGGCATTGAGTTGTACTCGGTTAGATAATTCTCATTGATCCACACTCATCTTGTTGAGGTCTGAATTCAATGTATTAAGCATTACCTGTTGGCTGGTAATGACGTTCCAAGAGTTTGGTCGGGAGTGTTCATATGAGTATGAGAATCTCAGCGTGCTAACATCAGCAAACGAGTGAATTGGGTTGTGAATACTTGATAAGTGATCATATATAAAGATCAGGAACGGAGTGGGTAAGAGTACCGAATCCTGGGGAACACTTGCATTAATTTCATGGGAGAGAGATTTGACACCATAAAACACCACTTGGATTGAATAGGGAGAAAAATAGTCTCTTATACATTAGATCAGGGAATTGTCCACTCCATAGGAATGCAATTTTGACAAAAGGGCTGGATGCCAAACTCTGTCGAAGGCTTTTGAAATATTCAATGCGACTACCTTGCTTTCCCCGAGGTAGTGGATGGAATGGCTCCACTTCTCGGTAAGGTACGCCATCAGATCTCCTATGGAACTGTTGCTACGAAAGCCATATTGCTGGTCATCGAGGCAGTCATTCCAGATATTTCGAAAGTTGACGGTTGATAAGTGATTCTATTACCTTCGAGACAATAGAAGTTAGTTCTATGGGTCGATGAGAAGCGAGGGACGATTTGTCACCATTTTTGGGAATTGGCAGAATGTTCGCTGACTTCCATTTATTTGGGAAACGGCCAATAAAATAGGACAAGTGGAAGAGTTTTCGCAGTGGTTTAGCGAGTGAGGAGCATTTCTTCGACGTTCGGAACAGTACGCGTTCGGATGTGAATCTGGCTCCTGGTGTCTGCTTATGCTCAAGTTGAGACGGAACTGATGTGGTATTGTGATTATGTCTCGTACCAACACCGAAGAGAAATCCATTCATCACAAACTTAATAGAGAAACTCCGCCACTCGCAACCAAAACAAGAAATTAAACACCGGCTTACATTCCATGAATATTCTTTATTTTTATTAAGCCGTAAATAAACCATAATCCAGAACTGAGGAACACTACTTAATATAACCTTTGATGTACTATCGGAAGTAGAATTAACCTAAAATATTGATTACAGTCTGCATGTTTGGGTATAATCTTAGAAGTACAATTAAACACTTTTGAAATAACTTTGGATATATTGT
Organism: Microdon myrmicae; assembly: GCA_963931805.1. NCBI lineage: Eukaryota > Metazoa > Arthropoda > Insecta > Diptera > Syrphidae > Microdon > Microdon myrmicae. The sequence continues at coordinate 109,630,541 of OZ007496.1, forward strand.
CAAAAATAGAATTAACATAAAATAGAGACTATTGTCTGTACACTTTTATTTACATTAGGAGTAGAATTAAACACTTTTGATATAACTCTGGAAATACTGTCATAAGTAGGATTAACATAAAATAGAGACTCGGCCTGACTTGCCTCCACGGAATCCGTATCGCGATTAAAGATTGCCACCGAAACGGCAGAATACCCAATTCCATCCATCGCTTCGGCGACCAATAAGGGATGATCTCAGATGCCCTGGACACGGTGAGGATGTGCACTCACACAGATGTGTTTACCTCGCACGCTCATGACGTGTGTTCATGAGCATGCGAACCGTTGATATTGTAACTCCATAAAAGGAAATGTTTACCTGATCGGCACTGCGTAAGGCATCTATGCTGATCGGGTGCACGTTGCTGGCATCATCAGAGGGTCGAACTCTCGTGTGTGTATTTACACTAACGAGACCTCGGTTCCCTTTTGTGGCCAGGTGCGAGTTACCCATTTCATGTCGATTGGTTTAGCGACCGATATGATTGCAGCATGGAAGTAAGGCAAGCGTATCTCCTGCTTGTATGCCGCAAATTCGATGGGGGATATGTGCATCGCGGTGGTCGAGACCTGTTGGTTGCTTAGTTGTGAAACCGGATCGCCTTTATGGAACATTGCCACGAATGCTAATTTTTTAGCTTGCTGGTCGGTTTACCGATCGATGTGCTGTAGTAAAATAATAAAAAATATCCCCTGCACGTGTGTGGCAGGGTTAATATGTTTATACGTAGCACCAAATGGTTTTCCTTGGTGTATACGGCGTGTTATACTAGGAAGTCTTGTGGTAGTTTCTATTAGTGCGTCAGCACGGACGCGGATTCAACAAAAAGAACACCACCGCTGTTGCACTGAGCGAATCCAACCGGAGACACAGAAAAGTAAATCCGACGAAGAAAAACACTGAGATCGTTAGGTTGATAAGTTGTTCTTTTATTGGAATCGATCGCTTGTCGCGCCTTTATTGGTTCACAACTATTCTTAAATCTAGGTTACCGAAGGTAACATCTATTGTATCGTTAATTTTTATCAATTAAAATTCATGTTTATTTCTGGTATTTAAACCATAACTATGATATTAAGGGACACGTAAACCAAATTAAACACGATAACACAACGCGCCAAACAACGTGTATCGTAAAACTCGCAGACTTCGACGTGTACTCGTGGTACCGATGCTCTCTCCAAGTGTTAAGATCTGACTGTTCAATTGGTGCTCACAAAAGAAAAGGGAAACCTCAAGGAAACTGCAAAAGAGGAGGAGCTACACGATTAACTCGAGGTAGTTAATCGTGATTGGACCGGGGGGAAATAGGCATACATGATGCGCATGTGTGTACGCCTCGCATACGATCGTCCGGCGACCCTGGGCGGATGCCAACATCGCTACAGCATCTTACACGAATGCAAACAATAACATCTGGGGTGCGAAAGACCCGAACCGAAGATCTGGCCATCCTATGGGAGGCCATAAATCAACATTTCGGTTGACGATGTGAATTCCCTTTGGTCCGCCGACGGGTGGCGGCCGTTATTAGGGATTTTTGTATGCATAGCATTCTGTGGTGCCAATGCAATGTTTAGATATTGCAACGAGTATAGGGTGCAGCCATTGCCAGATGTTGAAAGTAAACACTTGCTGGCTGCATCCAATTCGTTGCTTGTTTGCGGTCCCTGATCGGTGGAGACCGATAATAGGAAACCAGCGATTGCTGGTAATTAGGGAAATGTTTGGTTTGCCTCAGCCGAAACCTTGTCGGCGGTGGCAAACCAATGGGACCTAATAGCCGCATGCAAGGAGTGCCATGGGCAAGCAAATAAAACGAGTCAACAAGGAACTCTTTGTTGATGTTGTTTCCATAGCATAAGGCTATGGAAACGAGATGCCCTGGGTAGAATGTATGCCTAAGGATAGGATTTCAAATGCCACGGCAATGTGATAATCTTTGCCGTGGACTTATGTTTTTTTTAGGAATAAATGCTTGCCCGAGGGTGAGTTTTCGATGCCACGGCAAGGTGATAAGCTTTGCCGTGGACTTAATGTTTTTTTAGGAATTAATGCCTGCCCGAGGGTGAATTTTCGATGCCACGGCAAAGTGATAAGCTTTGCCGTGGACTTAATGTTTTTTATTAGGGATCAATGCCTGCCCGAGGGTGAATTTTCGATGCCACGGCAAGGTGATAAGCTTTGCCGTGGACTTAATGTTTTTTTTAGAGATGGTGTTGGAGAAAAAGGGGTTTGGAAGGAAAACCCCCCACAGAATAGGTAAGCTGCCTAACGGATATTCAAAACAGTTATCCGATTGGGTAACTGTATTAATTCCAGCGATTTGGCTGGGGGTAAATGCCGTAGCAAGGTTACGCAACCTTGCTGAAGTTCGACCGAGAGGTAAGTCGTTCGCCTGGAATAGTGGGGATCGAGCGATGCATGGCTCTTCGGGCCCTGAAAAGCCCCACATCACTCCCTCCCCAGTGACGTAGTCACGAAACAGGTAAGGCAGATTAGGAGGAGGTTAGTTGGCTATGGGCGCGCGCCTGAGCGCGAGTACGGGGAGGTTGTGCCGGTGGTGTAGGAGTGGTATTTGAAGATGGAGATGATTCTGGAGCGGAAGCTTCCAGAAAACAGGGCTTAAGTCTTTCGACGCTGACCGTGGATCGCTTGCCTCTGATGTCGATCTCGAAGACGCGGTCACTGATGCGGCGGAAGACTTTGAATGGGCCATCATACGGTGGGTCGAGAGGTTTTTTGACCTTATCCACCCTGACAAAGACGTGCGTGCAGCTGTGCAGTTCAGGGTGGACGAAAAGTTTTTTGGAGCCGTGCCTGGTTACAGGGGTTGCCCTAACCTTACGTAGCAGGTCACGGAGATGTCCCAATTCACGAAGTTGGTCACGCGGTGTTTCGCCATTCAGGAAAAGTTCTCCTGGAAGAAGGAGGTTGGTACCGTAGGTAAGCTCTGCTGCCGAAGCACCCAGGTCCTCCTTAATGCTTGTCCTCAGGCCGAGGAGGACCGTTGGTAGGGCATCAAACCATTGTGTGTCATTATGACACATGAGTGAGGCTTTGAGAGATCTGTGCCAGCGCTCTATCATCCCATTTAATTGCGGGTGGTAGGCGGTGGTACGACTTCTTTGGCAGCCGAGAAGATTTGTTAGCTGCCTAAAAATCGTCGCCTCAAATTGTGGACCTCGGTCCGAAGTTATGGTGGTTGGTACACCGAAGCGTGTGACCCAAGTTGTATAAAAGGCCTTGGCGACTGATTCGGCAGTAACTGCCCGGAGAGGTGTCGCCTCTGGCCATCGCGTGCAGCGATCCATCATAGTGAGGATATAAGAAAATCCTCTTGATGGAGTAAGCGGTCCCACTATGTCTATGTGGACATGGGCGAAGCGTGCCGTGGGAAGCTTGAACTGCGCTGGCTCCAGTACATTATGTCGCGCTACTTTGCAGCGTTGGCACTGGAGACAAGCACGGCCCCAAACGGTGAGGTCTTTGTTCATCCGGGGCCAAATGAATTTGCGACGGACAGCAGCGGCTGTTGCTCGGCCGCTGGGGTGGGCTGGGTTGTGGTAAACCTGGAACACGCCCTTACGAAGTTTCTCGGGAATGTAAGGTCTAGCGGTTCCAGTGGAGACATCACACCAGATTTCGCCCAAAGGGTCGCGAAGGGTAATTTTCTTAAGCTCTAGTGCCGTATCGGCAGTTAGGAGGGACTTGAGTTGTTCGTCCTCCTCTTGAGCTAGGGCAAGGTCAGTGTTATTCAAGGCGGTACGCAAATGAATCGTATCGATTCGAGAAAGGGCGTCCGCCGTGACATTCTGTTTACCGGAGATATGCCTTATCTCCGTGGAATATTGCCCAATGAGGTCTAATTGGCGCTCTTGTCGGGGGGAGGCATTTCCCGACTTCTTCCGGAACGCATAGACCAACGGCTTGTGGTCTGTTAAGATGGAGAGTGAGCGACCTTCTATCATATGACGGAAGTACTTAACAGCGCTGTAGATCGCGAGCAATTCACGGTCGTAGGCGCTGTAACGTCGCTCAGTGGGGCTCAGTTTCCTTGAAAAGAAACCAAGTGGTTCCGGGCGGCCTTCAATGTCCTGTTCAAGGACGGCTCCGATTGCGGTATCCGATGCGTCGCATTGAATAGAAAGTGCCGCTCCCTCGAGAGGGTATCGGAGTAAGGTGGCATTTGCCAATTGTTCTTTGGACAGTTGGAATGCTCGATCTGAGACTTCTGTCCAATTAATGGGGCGTTTATCATTGCGCTTAGCTCCTTTTAAGAATTCATTGAGCGGAGCTTGAATCTGGGCAGCATTCTTCAGGGTCGGACGGTAGAAGTTCAGCATGCCCAAAAATCGACGAAGCTCACTCACGTTAGTAGGCCGGGGATACTTCATGAGGGCCTCCACACGGTCTGGTAGTGGGCGAATGCCCTGGTTGTCAACGACATAACCCAGATAGGTGATTTGCTCCTTGGCGTATTGACACTTATCTGGGTTGATGACAAGACCGAATTCACGGAGGCGCTCTAGGACCTGACGTAAGTGGCGTTTATGTTCGGCGTGGTCTTTGGAGGCGATGAGAATGTCATCAAGGTATGCATGGCAGCAATTTAGACCACGTAAAGCCGTGTCGATATACCGCTGGAATGTCTGTGCGGCATTCCTGAGGCCGAAAGTCATCACTTTGAACTCGAAGAGTCCGAAAGGTGTAATGACTGCGGTCTTGGGGATGTCTTCTGGTGCCACCGGAATTTGATGGTATGCCCTGGTGAGATCCAGGGTGGTGAAGACATTGCACCCTCGTAACTTGTACGAAAAATCGTAGAGGTGTGCAATAGGGTATCTGTCCGGGACAGTTGCTGCGTTCAACAGCCTGTAATCGCCACACGGGCGCCACTCACCAGAACGTTTCTTCACTAAGTGGAGTGGGCTTGCCCAGGGACTGTCCAACGGTTGGCAGATACCTAATTTGATCATCTGTTCGAATTCCGCGCGTGCCGCACGTAATTTTTCAGGAGCCAGTCGACGTGGACGCTGGCTCACCGGGGGACCACGTGTTTCTATGTGATGAAACACCGTGACTTTGTGTCGGCGTTGGTTAGGTAGAGGAATTGTTGTACTAACAAATTCTTGTACCATAACCTGAAATGGGTCTATGCACTCTGTGGCCCCTGAAGTTGCCGCTGGTGATGCCGTCATGGGCAAGGGGGGTGCGGTTGGAGCCACAAGTCTGTTATGGGTCGAATCGACCAACAGATTATGTGCACCTAATAGGTCGGAACCTATCAGGGGTTCATTTACGTCCGCAATGACGAAACGCCAAGTGATCGGACGACAAAGACCCAATTGAAGTGTCAGCTTTTTACGTCCGTACCTAAGTATCGGCGTATTATTCGCAGCTGACAATTTAAGTGCGGCTGGCACGCGGTTACGCGGAGCAAACGATCGCGGGAGGACTGAAATATCGGCGCCGGTATCGACAGTAAAAGCGATATTCAGTTTTGAATCCCGGATGGTTAGGCGACTTATCGTATGGGTGCCGGCCGATTGCGCGAGGGTGTCGGTCGGCAAAATTAGTTTAAAAAGCGCCTTTGGTTGGTGGAGGGTTGTGTCCAACCACAAGGCGCCTTGCAATTAAATGCGCGATCACCATATCGTTGGTGATTGGCGCACCAAGGCAGAGTAACGGCATTATCAAGTATATTCTGCCTATTAGTATTGCCGTTACGGGGAGGTCGAGCCGGAGCTCGCTGGGAATTGGCCCGGTGAGGGCCGTTTTGAGAGGAATTGGCCCTCTGTGGGGCATTTTGAGGGATATAGGCCCTCTGAGGGGCAGTTTGGTAGGAATTCTGCCGATTGAGAGGACGGCTCGGCATGGCTCGATTCTGGGCGCTTCGAGGATTGTTCCTCACCTCCGCGCGCAATTGAGTTATCTCGCGGAGGAGTGAGGTTTGGAGCGCCCGAAGGTCAGCAGGGGTTAATTGTGGTGGTGAACTTCTTTGGTTAACGTTGGCGCCTGCCTCTGGATTCCCCTGAGGGAAATTGGTTGAGACGGGCCTTCTATGAGGTAATTGAGTTTGAGGAGAATGGAGAGTTGGGACCAATTGAGGGGCTGAGAAAGGCAGACGAGGGTGCCGTGCAGGCTGGGCGGCGTGTTGAGAAACCGCCGCTACCTGGTACGCTGGAGGCTCAGAATACTGATCTGAGCTTTCCATAATTGCGTCCGCAATTTTGGATAAATAGCCCAAATTCTGATTGGGTTGGGCTATAAGTGCCGAACGGGCATGTTGGGGAAGACACCTCAAAAAGTGAGGCAGTATAAGGTCGTCCCCAATCCTGGTCCCCGCTATAGAGCGTAAATGGGTCAGGAAAAGAGATGGTCGCATCCCAGAAAGGTTGGTTACGGCGGCTAAACGTTGTTGCCGCACACTTCCAGGCTCGTCCAAAGCGTCGAGCAGAGCTTCACGCATGTTGCTATACGGGTTGCGGCCGGCCGACCTTATTATGTGGGCAACGTGCGGTCTGGAAGATGCGGTCTGCCACTGCAAACCAAAGGTCTGGGTCCTCCTCATCGAATGGGGGAAGCCCTATATTTGAATGGCGAGTCCCCTTCCCGAGGCTGGAAGCATCGTGGAATTCTTGGGACTCTGGTTGCCTATGGGCTTGTTTGGAAGTACCGGCACTAGTTGTGGGCATTAAAATGCCGGAATTTACCAAAGGGCCGGTACCAGAGGCGTTAGGAGCAGTCGGGGGGGAGTCTGCGGAAGTAGGCTGGGGTCGGTTCACGACGCCGGGGGCAACGGTTGGTGCCAGGGGAGTAGATTGTCCGGGCAAGTCTAGGTCAGTATCGACTTGCTCGGTGGGGAAATCAACGCTGGAGGCGTCGTGGAATTCAAGGGATTCGGGGTGTTCCTGGGCCTTTCTGGCCATGGTGTTTCGCGTGTTGACCATTATGGATAGTGACGCGAAACGGGAATTACAGGCGTAAGAGGACGCGAAGACGGTGAACGGAGGCCGACGAGTCAAAAGATATCGCAGGACGTTGGAAGAATCCACGAATGTCCTAAAACGATGGTTTTCGCTAATCAAAATAAGTCGTGCGAAGGTCGGAAGTGGAGTCAAGTGGAGTTACAGGGAGTCGAGGGACGTCGATAAGTCAATGCGAGTCGCTGAGAGTTGAGGGTGATCGATTGGTCGCGGGTAAAACGGAAGAATAATTAAACTTTAGTTTGGCTTATAAGCGTGGAAGTGAAAAAACCTCGAAAAGAAGAAGTCGAGTGTAGTTGGGGAGTCGGGAGAAGTAGTAAGCGGAGTAGTGTGGAGACGAGCAGCGTTGCGAGAATTGCCGAAAGGTAATTGTGCAGTGAATGTACCCTGAAGGGGTTTACAAATGGGGTGATATTAATTAATAAAAATACTTCGGCTCGTTTAATTTGAATATGTCTCTTTACCGTTGTTTTCACTAAGGTTTTTAATTTCTAATAAAAGAAAAATCTATAATAATTTATTGTTGACTAAATCTTGTATGGTATACAATATTAGGGAAATTGTTACAAAATAGTATGAAACAAGAAGGTGGAAGTATTATCATTGAATTATACAGATTAGATGGCTATGAAAATGTTTAAATTGAGAAGCGTAATTGGCTAAAGGAATCAACAAAAAGACATTGATATAGGAAAAACACAAAAAAAAATCAAAAATTATCAAGGGTATCTTCTCTTTCGTGGAAGGAAGAATTCTGGGTGACAAATAGTTCAATTAAAACGGTTATCTATAAGGAACTTAAATTTACGCAAAACAATTAGGAGAAACTTATTCTTAATAACTGAATTTTTCTAAGATAGTTTAAACAATTTGTATTTTCGTATATTTGATTGTTAATGCCGGTGCGAAACAGTTTTAATGCCAACTTCCGCACTTGAAATGTCATATGAAACAAACAAAAATGAAAGGCAAACTTGTTATTGATGCTACGAAACACTTCGGTGTAATGTACATGTGAAAAAAAAAACTTTAGCTTAGGTGACAACAAATAGATGTGTATACGAATCTAGAAAAAGATGATTCGTAAAGGCGCTGGTCCTTTAATGATTTCGTTTTAACATACATTGACCTAGTTTCGTTAGTTGACTATACTTTTAATTACTACAATTTTTAAGTGTTCCCAAGTTTTTAATTTACATTAATTTGATGGTAGTGGTATTTAATTCAAGTGACGGTAAAACTTAATGACAATTAACAATTCTTCACTACTGGGAACACTGGGAGTAAATAAATTTGTTTTAATGGAATCGGGAAAATACTTTACGCGTAACAACTTAAGACTAACAATAAGCTTTTAATTCACTTTTGATTTAATATGCAGCCAGTGTATTTGCTCGACACTATACGAGTACTTTAAAGGAAAGAAGAACAAATGAAAAATAGGGTACCTGGTGTCTTTATCGATGAAGTTGTGATGGGACTGTTGTTCCTAGCCCGGTGATGATGGGGATCCGGAATGCTGGAACGGCCACTGTCAGGTGTTTGTCACTGGTTAGTTGAAAACACTCGTACTTGCACTGTTTATTAATTTTAGTTTTTCCTTAATGTTTGTTTCAAGATTCACTGGCTGGTGAAGTTATGGTAGCTGATGATGGTCCAAAGATGGTGTTGTTCCTCGTGTGAGGTGTTATGCCAGGTGCTGTTGTTGGGCTGGCGTTGGGGCGTACCCTTTAATTGTTTGAATTGGGCACTGAATTGTCCGAAAGTTGGGCGCTCACGGTTGCGTTAAGGCGCGTGTTCACTTTTCGCGGTCACCAATGTGGTAGTTTCTATTAGTGAGTCAGCACGGACGCGGATTCAACAAAAAAAAACACCACCGCTGTTGCACTGAGCGAATCCAACCGGAGACACAGAAAAGTAAATCCGACGAAGAAAAACACTGAGATCGTTAGGTTGATAAGTTGTTCTTTTATTGGAATCGATCGCTTCTCGCGCCTTTATTGGTTCACAACTATTCTTAAATCTAGGTTACCGAAGGTAACATCTATTGTATCGTTAATTTCTATCAATTAAAATTCATGTTTATTTCTGGTATTTAAACCATAACTATGATATTAAGGGACACGTAAACCAAATTAAACACGATAACACAACGCGCCAAACAACGTGTATCGTAAAACTCGCAGACTTCGACGTGTACTCGTGGTACCGATGCTCTCTCCAAGTGTTAAGATCTGACTGTTCAATTGGTGCTCACAAAAGAAAAGGGAAACCTCAAGGAAACTGCAAAAGAGGAGGAGCTACACGATTAACTCGAGGTAGTTAATCGTGATTGGACCGGGGGGAAATAGGCATACATGATGCGCATGTGTGTACGCCTCGCATACGATCGTCCGGCGACCCTGGGCGGATGCCAACATCGCTACAGCATCTTACACGAATGCAAACAATAACATCTGGGGTGCGAAAGACCCGAACCGAAGATCTGGCCATCCTATGGGAGGCCATAAATCAACATTTCGGTTGACGATGTGAATTCCCTTTGGTCCGCCGACGGGTGGCGGCCGTTATTAGGGATTTTTGTATGCATAGCATTCTGTGGTGCCAATGCAATGTTTAGATATTGCAACGAGTATAGGGTGCAGCCATTGCCAGATGTTGAAAGTAAACACTTGCTGGCTGCATCCAATTCGTTGCTTGTTTGCGGTCCCTGATCGGTGGAGACCGATAATAGGAAACCAGCGATTGCTGGTAATTAGGGAAATGTTTGGTTTGCCTCAGCCGAAACCTTGTCGGCGGTGGCAAACCAATGGGACCTAATAGCCGCATGCAAGGAGTGCCATGGGCAAGCAAATAAAACGAGTCAACAAGGAACTCTTTGTTGATGTTGTTTCCATAGCATAAGGCTATGGAAACGAGATGCCCTGGGTAGAATGTATGCCTAAGGATAGGATTTCAAATGCCACGGCAATGTGATAATCTTTGCCGTGGACTTATGTTTTTTTTAGGAATAAATGCTTGCCCGAGGGTGAGTTTTCGATGCCACGGCAAGGTGATAAGCTTTGCCGTGGACTTAATGTTTTTTTAGGAATTAATGCCTGCCCGAGGGTGAATTTTCGATGCCACGGCAAAGTGATAAGCTTTGCCGTGGACTTAATGTTTTTTATTAGGGATCAATGCCTGCCCGAGGGTGAATTTTCGATGCCACGGCAAGGTGATAAGCTTTGCCGTGGACTTAATGTTTTTTTTAGAGATGGTGTTGGAGAAAAAGGGGTTTGGAAGGAAAACCCCCCACAGAATAGGTAAGCTGCCTAACGGATATTCAAAACAGTTATCCGATTGGTTAACTGTATTAATTCCAGCGATTTGGCTGGGGGTAAATGCCGTAGCAAGGTTACGCAACCTTGCTGAAGTTCGACCGAGAGGTAAGTCGTTCGCCTGGAATAGTGGGGATCGAGCGATGTATGGCTCTTCTGGCCCTGAAAAGCCCCACAGTCTGATGATGCCACATACACCCGACGAATTGCTTTCTAGCACATGATGCCCGTGAGGAAAATGTCTCTTGTGGTTCGTGCTATTGAATTAGCGAAAATATGGTTTAGGAGACACCTTAGGTGGGTGAAAAAATTTTTATTATTATTATTATTATTATTATTATTATTATTAAGGTGGGTGACAAAAAGGTAAGTAAATGCTTAATTGCTATGCAAGTAATGGGACTGCCTCAGAGCTTGTTTTATCGGTTTTTAGGATGCCCTACATAGAAGTTTGGTGTCGTACCTGGAAAAGGTGTGATTTCAGTGAATAATTTCATTCACCTATAACATTTCCTGAATGACGGCTCCCACAGCGTTCACCTTTTCCAAGAGGTCCTCGTTCACGAAGAGCTCATTATTAAGAGTAGCGTCTTTTGTATCTATGCCAATGCAGCTACTTGTTTACATCGGTACGCGGTATTTGGAGAATTTCGTTTGTTTGCTTAGTCCCCCACTCTCAGGTCCATTCATTGAAGGACTTGATTCATAATCAACGGGAATAAAGTAGGTTAAACAAAAAGTGTGCGATGTATTTGACTAAAGTGTATGGTAATGTGTGACACATCTAGTGTAAGAGTGCTGTCAGGCGCACACAACAGTAAAGTATGGAGCGACATACTTTAATTTAACAAAAACAGCTGCTACATTTTTCGCAATTTCAAAGTTACTACTTTAGAAAGAACTTTGAAAGAAATGCATATAAAAATAACGAATGGCATTCCATCCCGTAAACCGCCAAAACGGCTGGAAATTATTTCAGAAGCTGTAAATTGCCACACTAAACAGTAAGTTATTGTCCTATCTCCGCAACAGCACAGAGTTACCATGCGCGCCTAATCAAATTCACAACCTCCTTGCCTACTCAACCATTGTAGCGTGTTTTGTTTAGTAACGCTTCCAAATTACTCAAAACTTCCTAAAACGCATTTCTAGGTTTGAAGTTTCATTAATATGTCTCGGAATTTATCAGTAACAATTCCTCAGCAACATTTCAGTTTTTTAGCATTTTGATTATGATGATTTCTGAATGTATGAATCGGGATGTATTCGACTTTCTATCTAGAACAGGGAACCTCTACCCTGCATTAACATAAACCAGCCCATCTGCACCATTGCGAAAAGTTCGCATACACTCTGATATCCCTCTTCCTTATCGTGAGAATTATGGTTTCATTCTTATAAGCTAGATTTAACACCAGGTTCAAGATTTTACTAAAAGTGATTGCGCACTGGGACTAAATAAATAAACAACTGCAATGAAGCGAAGTAAACGATCCAGATAAATGTTACTTTATGGGTTTTTATGCCCTCGAGGGACCTGCTTGCTTTATGCGGTTCCAACTTGTGTAATAAATTTGGATTTGGGTGCAACGCATGTGTCAATAGAGGCAACGAAGTTGTACAGTGTGGTAAAATGTTGATATAAATCTCCTGCTGTCGACGTGACTGATTTTCAAATAATTTTGGATCAGGATAGTAGCGAAGAAGATTAAAGCAGAGCATTCATAGGGAGACATCACATAATATTAAAGTTGTTTCCGAGCCACTATTCTGGTCGTAAAATCCTTTTAAAAAACTAAACGAAGGTAAAGCAACATCAGAACTCTGGCTTAATTTGATATAATATAATTTTTACTTTATTTTTTTATTTTGTTATTAAGAAGGAAAATGAGGTGCCACAAAATCGACTACGCAACAGCAGATATGAATTCAGTTTTTGTCAATTTTCAATCTTCTCCGGGTAATTGCGTTGCATATTTATTACCGTAAATAATTTATATAAACATTTGGGAAATATGAATCGACCATTTTCATGATTAATTCAAGACTACTGAACGTCAGATTAATCAATTTTCGTCAACCATACATTGATATGTTCTACAATTTTTTCTCATTTTAAAAAGTAACTTCATGTTTCCTTTATTGTCGAAGTCCCGATCACTATTGCCGAAAAACTCGACAAAGACATTTTCACATTTTTCTCTTGATATCAAATTCATAGAGAAAATTTTGCAAGCATTCAAAAATGTGGTAATCACTTGGTGCTAGTTCCGGACTATAAGATAGGTGGTTCAAAACTGCTCAACTAGAATCGCGGAGCTCCTGGCAAGTCGTTAGAGATGTGGTGTGTCCTCGCGTTGTTCTGAATACAACACTGGTTATGTGTGGAGGCCGTCTCTCGATGCACCATTACACGCACACCCAGTGGACTGCAAAAATTCAAATTTATTCCAGCTAGCTGGCCAAAATATTCCGGGAAATGGATCAAAACCTGTCAGTACCACAGACAGATCTACCTTCTTAAAGAACTGTGGTGGTTCCGCCAAACCCCACAGTTCGCTTTCCTAAAAAACACCCATAACTCTATCCAATCACATAATGTCGCTAATGCAATCGCATTAGCACCTTAAATGTTTTACGCATCTAGGATTATCTAAGGTATAATCTAAAAAGGCCCTGGAAAAGAGAATTCTTACCTGCATGCATAACTTCGCATTGATAACCCCCTATAAGTGTTCTCTCCAAGCTTATAATAAATTCGCTGAAAGAAAATTTATCGGTTCATATATAATACAACCGCATAATCAGGAAATTTTACCCTTGAGTTGGCTTATCCTAGCTTCATCACGTGTATCATAAATTACCAGACAAACACATTGGCTGGCGACCTACACCCAAGGGATCAAAACAAATATACGCATCTCTTGGCACCAATTAAATCCTACAGCATAAGCAAATGCAAATAGGAAATCAATACTTACCCTTACCAATGATGCCACAAACACCATTTCCCGGTAATCTAGCCAAAATCCATTAACACAATTTCTTCGATGCGTGGCGTCTATTTATTTAGCCGCGACGCACGTCTCAAACAAAGACCCAATTAGCATCCGACGAGTCTCGGTTTTGTTTGCTTTACCAGACTCGCATCCCATGAATGCGCATTATCCCTTTCTTTGGTTAGAGTCTTTCCCATGGCTTTGATCCATAAAAGAACCAGTGTACACACATACATGTGTACTGTGGCGATCTTCTATATGAGATCTGTTTGGTTACCCCAAAGAGAGAGTTTACGTCTCTCTCGGAACAGGAAATGCATCTTTAATTTAAGAGAGCCAGTTTCACTGGCTGAAATTTCTCTTAACAACGATTGAATATCGTCGAGTCCATTTCCACCCGCCGACCGCGATGGTCGTTGCCGCTCCCGCTCTCCGTATCGCTGCAGAGACGCGTACAACTCGGAGTCGCGAAAGTAACACCCCCTCGGGTGTATTCTTGAATCGTGCGAGTAGCCCGTGCGAATAAAAATTACATTTCATTGACTGGGCCAAAAGAAAGGCATTATTTAAAGTAGTGTTAATATTAATTTGCATCGGATCGAATAGTGTTAACAAAAGTAGTGATTTTTGGTTGAGAGAAATAAAATTAACAAACAAAATAGTGTGCTTAACTTTTCCTCCTTGTGGACGGTATATCGTGAAGTTCGATCACCATCGGTGGACTGTGTTTTCCCCTTACTCCCGGTTGTGGAGAGACGTGGCGGCGTTTCGTCTTTTTCCTTCGGCGTTTTACTCGGTGGAACTTTAGTGGAAGTTGTGGGGACGAAGTAGAACTCTGCGCTCATGTCGGTGCCACGACTTCGTACCCCTGTGGCAACTCTAACAGACACACACAAATTCACAAGCAAAAATAGTGAAGAACACGAACGAAAAAATCGAATAAGTAAAATGCATCAGAACCGTATACCAAGCGACAAAATAAAAATAATTCACACCAGTGGAATATACTCGAGTTTGGAAATCAAATTCTAAACACGGTCAGTAGCCTGGTGTGTAACGCTTAGGTAAAATTTTTTTTCGTGATTCGAGCTGTCATAGCGTCAGTTCGAATCACACGATCTTCTTCACTATTATTTCAAACGCTATACCCCCACAGAACCATCCTATTAAAAAAATTCGACAAGTTGCAAAAATTCCAAAAGGCATTATTTAAAGTAGTGTTAATATTAATTTGCATCGGCTCCAATAGTGTTAACAAAAGTAGTGGTTTTTGGTTGAGAGAAATAAATTTAACAAACAAAATAGTGTGTTTAACCTTTTCTCCTTGTGGACGGTATGTCGTGAAGTTCGATCACCATCGGTGGACTGTGTTTTCCCCTTACTCCCGGTTGTGGACAGACGTGGTGGCGTTTCGTCCTTTTCCTTCGGCGTTTTACTCGGTGGAACTTTAGTGGAAGTTGTGGGGACGAAGTAGAACTCTGCGCCCATGTCGGTGCCACGACTTCGTACCCCCACAGAACTATCCTATTAAAAAAATTCGACAAGTTGCAAAAATTCCACTTTAAGAATACAAAATAGGTATTACAGGTTTTTATATACAAATCTAAAGATATTCGATCAGAATCTTAACCAGAAGTGTCAAAATTTCAGAAGTAAAAATTGTTCTTATGAGACCTAGAGGAATTCCCGTTCTGTAAGAAATGACACCAGGAAGGCCGATTTGTGAGACAAGGACAAGTATATCCTTTATCATGCATTTGTATTTTATCTGCTCCATTGCAACTACCAACGATGAGGTGGAACTTGGTTTCGAAGTTTTAAAAGTTGAATGAAAGTATTGAATAGGAATGAGATGAAAAAGACATTAGACCAAAATAGAGTGGTGGAGCGTAGCACAAGCGATAGCTTGCAGGGATCGAAGTCTACTTTTCAATAAAAATATAATTCGGTTGTTCATTTTTATCGAATTTAAAAAAAAAAAAAAACATAAACATGCTGCCAGACACCCTTAAATTAAAAGGGCAATTTAGGAATATTACTATTTATTGTCTTGTAGGAACCTGGAAGTTCATGACCTCGCCGACTCGCCTTTGCCATCGTTTCCTGTCCTGTACGCTCTTCTTCCACGCTCTGCCTTCCGATACGATTGTCCTTCCATCCCATCCCGGTCTTCACACTGGCCTCTTTCCTGTTGATCTCCCGTCAAGAATTCTACCTACGGTTCTGTCGTTGCCTATCCTCGTTACATGCCTGGCTCATCTTAATCTTCGCGACCTAATTATTCACACTATTGTAGGCTTAGGGTATAGCTCTTCCAATTCGCCGCTGTGAGCTCTCTGATAGTAGTTTCAATTTCAACAGTTTGCTGAGGGGGTACCAACTAGTGTTTCCGGAATGCAGTATTTTGTTGATTTCCTATGGCATTTTGTTACTAGACCTCAGTGTTGTTCCCAGATATTTAAGTTCTTTAACGTTCTCACATATCGCCTGTACGATGATTTCCTGTTTTTACTCACAGTTTCTAGATTATCACTCACAGTTTCTAGATTATCGCCACACAAACGGCGATGTCATCTGCATATGGTAGTACTTGCATGAATCCGTTCATGGATAATCCGGACATGTTGTCATTTTGTATCTTTCTGATGACATACTAGAGCACAAGGTTAAAAGGACATCGTGAGAGGCTATCCCTCTATCTTAATCCATCGCGGATTCCAAATGGTTCTAAGAGGTGGTTTTCTATTCTAACTCGCCCATTATTTTCGTTCATGCAGATTTGAGTGAGTGCGGCCTATTTTTTCGGATTCCCAGCTTAACTAAAACGTGGTAGAGTTTTTGCCTTTCGACTGAGTCGTAGGTTTTTTGGAAGTCAACGAACATTTTGTGTGCAGCCTCTCCTCGTTGTTTCTAAAAATTACCTTGCTGTTAACATTTTGTGGCTTGTTGACTGGTTCCTGCGGAATCAACACTGGTAGTGTGGGGGGTCTTTAACTTTACGCAAGAACCACCCACAATTGCAACCCCAAACTCCCTTGGTAAATTGGCGATTACCTGCAAAAATCCCATTCATATTTCCTTCATTAATGTTTTATCCCATGTCCCTGTAAAAGAATTCTTACCTTTCATGCATTCAATGCACATTCAAAATTCCTGAAAGAATTCTCTTACATACATATCATAAATTAGGGAAACTATTCGGCACCAGGTTGCCAGGCAAATCCCAGCCTCACATGTGCAGAACAAATGTCTCTACATGCAAATCGGTTGGCGACCTATTTGTCTAACGACACAGCAACCCCAAGCAGCTTGTTGACGCAGCTGCAAACAATCAGCGCAATAGCCGCTAAAACCGAATTCTTCAGCATTTCCAAATGCAAACAAGAGCTCGGTTCCTACTACAGTCAGAGATGCCATAAACATCCAAAATCCAATAGCACCTAATGAGTTGCAGCGTATTTACTTAGCTGAACACTCATTACAGAACGATGCCCTAGGTCACTTCTCTTTTTGTTCTCTTTCCCTTGTTTAGGTTTCGTTTATCCTTGGCCGAAATGCATCGATAAACAATGTGATCTCCACGATCACACACACACACACACCCAACCAAGATCATCCCCTGGTTATTCACCAAAGAGAGAAATCTTCTTTTTATTCTAACAAACCCACCACCGAATTGAGGGTTGAATCAAGAGTCGGAATTCAGCCCTCGAGGAGTCTTATCCCAACCACTGGTCGAGTCGGTCGCATCACCATCCGCCGTACGTACACCACGGAGTCGCGATTAATAGTTAAAGTAGTGATATTAAATGTGTATGGCTTACATTACCTGGTATCCCTTGACTTGCATTAAGTGAATTTGTAATCATTTTTAATCTCAAAATGTCGTCTATAACTTGTGCACTATTAATTACATAAAATAGATCAATATAAATAATGAAATGAAATAACTCCGTGCGTTCATTTCTTGCGACAACCAGCTGTGTGTTTTGCTTCGTTTTTTGGTGATATTTTCCAGCGAACAATTTTCGGCTGAACTTTTGATTGATCGGGATTGAAGTGAATCAGTGTCCGTGCCTACACACGTCCTCAGCCCCCACAGTAGTCTCTCAGTACTTCTTCTGCATATGGTTTGATTCCTGTCAGTATGACATTTGTTAGTATTTTATGTGTTTGGGAGCAATGATGTTCAACAGCTGTTACATAATTAAAGCTCCCCCGAATGATTACACTGATTCGCATTCGTTTTTCAAAGAAAAACGCCATTCCCTGAGTTACCCATGTTAGATTTCCCTACCTGAAATCAAAACCATCCCGCTGGTTAGCAATAGCAAAGCATGGGTGGACGACGCTGTTTCTACAATACATAGCGAAACAGTTTGGTGCATCACCAAATGCCTTTTCCACATTCCAATGCAAAACAAAACCCAAGCGGTATCCTCTCTTTCCTGTACAGAAAAGAACAGACAATACGCTTGGTAATAGTTCCCGTACAAAAAAGTACTAACATTCGCTTGGGAACAAAATCAATGTCAGGTGAAAAGTATGCATGAGTATACTTTTCAACCCTTTCCATTTGCCCTCCTCGGAGTGCACTTGTGGTTCTGCATTCCGGGAACAATCCAAGCATGAAACAAGATTAGGCGGTCACCCTTCTGGTTTCGCTTTTCGTTGCAATCCAAACCATATCAACTCCTAAATCTCCATGCTCTCCTTTGCAATTTTCCCATTCTCCCCGGGTAAATTGACACTAATAAATTACTTGAGTGAATTCGCAAGAGTTTATTCACCTTTATTGAACGGGGAAATGAGAAAATAAGGATGAGTGTGCGATTGGAAATGGGCGACCATGGAGAGAGTACCTGTTGTTGAGTAGCTAGTCAGTCAGTAGTCAGGAGTGGGAGTGAGTGGTCGTTGTCACTTTGGTGCGTGAAAGGTTGTGTGATATTCTTAGGGTGAGCAAAAGCAATTTTCTAATTGCATTCTGCGAATCATCTATTCAAATTTATCAATCAAAAAAGGAACACCATGAAAAGGATCAAAACATAAACTTTTAAATTCTTCCGTTTCCCCATGTGTTGGTAAAAGTTTAATTCCCCACACTGCGGTACAGCAAATTGTGATTGAATGAAACATCCGATAAAATGCTAAGCAGAAAGTGAAAACAAAAGTATTCATATTATTGAACTGAGTAAATCCAGTCTCACATCGCGTAGTCATTGCTATAAACAAGGATCCAGAACTAAGTGGGCACCACTCAATTCAATACAAAATTACATGCCACCTACACAGTGAGTACTCAATTATATATACATAATATATTTTATTGTGCAAATGGGGGTTACGCAGCTTTCGCAGTCTGATCTGTCACCCTTTTTGAGAATAGGGATGACTATTGAGGTTTTCCATTCTTCCGGAGTGTCTTCCTTATTCCATATTGTTTTGATTAATTGGTGGATAATCCAAGCGGTTGCCTCTCCTCCATGCTTCATAAGCTCTGCCGATATGCCGTCCACTCCGGAAGCCTTGTTGTTTTCCATGTGCTTTATTGCGTCTTCGACTTCCTTGAAGGAGGGCTCTGGGATCTTTGACTCGGCTATATGTACATTTGGTATATTTATTTGCTGCGAAGAGACTCCAAATTTTGCCCATCACTACAAAATGATCCGAGTAGCAATCTGCAGTCACGGGGGAGGAGCGAAAAGTTCGAAATTGATAAACTAGAAGACCTGCGCAAAAGGGCTCAATATCAAGATGAGCTAACGAATAGATTCAGCATTCTTGAGAATGGGAGTGGTGAGAAAGAAGAAACCAACAATGTGGACACTAGATGGGCATTGATCAGAGACGTAACCAAACAATCAGCTCAAAAGGTATTAGGATTTAAGAAAACAATTAAGTCCAAACCTTGGTTTGACGATGAGTGCAGGACAAAGATCAAACAACGTAAATGCCTCCGCGTGATCTACCTAGAAAGATTATGATAAAGTCAACGCAAAAAGACATGCGACGATTCGTAGAGACAAGGCGACCTTACAAACGCAAAGAAGGTCGATGGGAGAAGACGCGGATCGGAAAAATCCTAGAAAATCCCGGAGCGAAATATACCGTATACCGGCTAAATTCAATTATTGGGTTGTACCATATGTAAAGTCCGATTTAATAGTAAACATTTAAGTGTCAATATTATTTTCCGGAAACGTTTATTCAATCAAAATAGGATCTGTTGGCATCTACGACATTCTTCTAACGGGATACAAGGTCAAATATTTCTTTTTCGTAGAAGTGCTGACTTTTTGAGGCAATGATATCTTCAAAGGCTTTTATGACGTCTGCTCGGTTCCGGAAGACTTTCTGCCGGCAAAATGGATCCAGATTGCGGAAAAGTTAGTAGTTCGCTGGGGTAATGTCAGGAGAGTACGGCGGATGCGGAAGAATTTCAAATTCCAACTGCAACCGTTTTTGCACAGTTACTTCTGGGGTATGGGGTCTAGCATTGTCATGCAAAAGGATCGGGCCGTGCCTATTGACTAACGTTGGTTGCTTCTCAGCCAATTTGGCATGCAATATGTCGATTTCCTTACAATATCTGATAACGTTTATCGTTTCTCCTGCTTGAAGAAATGAAAAGTCAATTGGTCCTTTCGATGTCCACCAAATTGTCACCATAACCTTTTTTGGGTGAACGTCGGGCTTGGGGGTGTGTTTTGGTTTTTCACCTGTGTTACGGCTCCAAAGCCGTGCTTCCTCTTTCGATGGAAGAGCGTGGAGGTTATTATAATCTTTTCTTTTATTATTAAAACAATTATAGTTCTTATTTATTTTTATATTTTATTTTGTTTTATTTTTATTTTATTGAACTCAGCTATCTCAAGCTGAGCTCTCTTCTTTCTAATTTTTTCATATATTTTTTTTTTTTTCCAAACTGTATTTATTTGACCAAAAATTAATAGTTACAATAAGTAATACAGCTAACTTATAATAGATTTGTTACATATTAAGTGTTTACATGTAATTTGTTAACATTTTTCAAACAATTCTTTTTATATGTGCTTAAGATTTACTGGGAATTATATATATTGGTAATTTTGATTTTCCTGGAAAAGGTCAGAAAAAAACCAGGAACTCTGTTTATTTTAACTTAGCCTACTTTAAATTACTTAACATAACTTAATCTAACTTAATCTAATCTTATATACAATTTACAATATTTGATATTGCAATGATAGTGACAATTCGCATTTGACTTAAAAATAATATTTACAATTATTAGTTATGGATGTGGGATTTCTCGTTGGGATTGAGGATACTAAGGGATAGGATCAGGTAAGTTCTTGAAGGAGGGGAGAGCCATTCGGTTCTGTGTTAAAGGTAAGGATCTTGGAGAATGGTTGGATGTTGCTGTATTTGAAATGATTGGGTGCCAGTTCGGTGTTGTGGTACACGATCTCGTTTAGATCGTTAACCAGTCTGCCTGCGGCGAAGAGGGTCCTGATTTGGAGACAATTACGGTAGTGAGCTCCCGTATTGGAGGAGGGTGATGGTAGGTCCGTTATTATCGGGTTGGGATTGTTAGGAAGGTTTTCTATGAAATTTATCGACAGTTCTAGGATCCGTCTATCCAGTCGTTCGATGCCTGCGGTGTTGTAAAGGTCGTTGTTACAATGGTATCTATATGAGTTGGTTTTGCGGTGTAAGCCAGTGATAAACCGGAAACATTTTCGTTCAAACACTCTTAATTTCTCCATTTGGGAGGGTGAGATGTGGTACCATAATGGGCAGGCGTATGTAAGAGTAGGTCTGATTATCTGTTTGTAGATGAGCTGTTTGACCTTAAGAGAGAGGCCTTTAGGTTTCCATAACACTCGTCTGCACAGGTTAAGCTGTATTGAGGCTTTTTGAAGAGAATTTTTGATGTGGGTTGAGAATGACCAGTTGTTGGAAAGGGTTACTCCCAAATATTTTAGTGTTTTGGAAGGTTTTATGAGGGTGTTATTAAGATTTAGTTTAATTTTGTTGTGGCAACGTTTAGTGTTGTTTGTGCAGTGAGCGTTTTTGCCCTTAAAC
Organism: Microdon myrmicae; assembly: GCA_963931805.1. Classification (NCBI taxonomy): domain Eukaryota; kingdom Metazoa; phylum Arthropoda; class Insecta; order Diptera; family Syrphidae; genus Microdon; species Microdon myrmicae. Next base: position 109,651,955 of record OZ007496.1, read on the forward strand.
ACTGTTAGCTGGGTTTTGGTTGGGTTGAGGCGAATTTTCCACTTGTTAAAGTATGCTGAGATGAGCGGGAGGAAGTTGTTAATGCGGTTTCTTGCCGCTTTGACAAATCTATTGCTAGAGTAGATTAAAGTATCGTCAGCATAATTTAGCATTACAACACTAGGTGGAGGTTGGGGGATATCGGATGTGTATAGAAGATATAAAAGTGGTCCGAGAATGGATCCTTGGGGAACTCCCGCGGTTATGTTGTGAGTTTGTGAGAGGGAAGAATTTATTCTGACCATAAATTTCCTCCCAGAAAGGTAAGATGCTAGGAGCTTTGTGATATTGGAATTCAGACCAAATAAGCAGTGCAGCTTATAAAGAAGTCCTGAGATCCAGACACAATCAAATGCTTTGGAGATATCGAGAGATATGCATACGGTAGGGCATTGGTTTTCTAGACCAGTTGTGACATCGTGTGTAAGTTTTAGTAACGCATGGCAAGTAGAGTGTCGCTCACGAAAGCCAAACTGAGAATTAGGAATGAGAGCGTTATCACTGGCAAACGAAAGAAGGTTTTGGTAGATCTTACATTCCAATATCTTGCTTAGGGTGTTCAATAAAGATATTGGACGATAGTTGGAGGTGTTATTGGAACTGCCGGACTTTTTAATGGGAATTACTACCGCAATTTTCCAGTTCTCTGGGAAATGTGAAGCATTTATGATGTGGTTAAGAAGGACTAAAATGGGAAGTAGATTTGGCGGGTGAAGTCTTTTAAATAGAAGGTGTGGTATTCCATCTATACCGGTAGATTTTTTGTTGGGTCGTGATTTTATGAACTTGATGAGTTCATCTGTGGTTAAAAATGTGGTGGTGTCTGAAGGATGTGACGCCTTGTTTGTGTCGTTAAATTCTCCGATGAAAGGAGTATAAGATGCGCGTAATCTGTGTGAAATATATTCGTTGACAGTATTTCGAAAATTAGGGACTGAGAGGGAATCATTTTGTTGATGGATCTTTGAGAAGTGGTCAGCGAGGCAATTGGCTATGTCCGTGTCGGATTGTATAAGATTGTTGCTGAGTGGGCTGATAAGGTGATCGATTCGCGGTTTAAACTTCCGACCAGTTAGTCGGTTGATGTTTTTGAAGAGATCACGATTGGGTTTAATATTGTTAAGTGTAGAGGTATAAGTCTGATCCGCGAACTTTTTTAAATGTTCATTTATTAAGGTGGTCAGGAGTTGGATCTGACTTTTAATAAAAGGACAGAATCTTATATGAAGTTTTCGGCGGAGTTGTTTTTTGAGACGCAGCAATTTAATTAGGATGCTGGGTAAAGGTTTTCCTAGATGATTATGAGGGATGGTGGTGGGTGTATTGCTGGTGAGGGCATCCTTGAGTGTCTGCTCAATTTTTAGGGCTGCTCGATCGATATCAGTAGGGATTAGGTTAGAAGATTCGGGGATTTGCAAGTTAGAAAACCTTGCGGCGACGTCTCTATTGACCTTTTTCCAGTTAGTCTTGGAGAAGTTCGGGACAGGACTGTGTGAGTAGAGAAGTTCGAAGGAGGGAACTTTGATCGAAGTGTGAATGGAACCATGATCAGAGGGAAAGAGGAAGGATACTGTGGGGGGGCTCGTTGAGTAGACATCAGCCGACTTGAGAAAGAAGTCAATTGTTGACCGCGTCGAGTTGGTGACACGAGTTGGCTGCAGTGGACTGTCGATATACGTATATGGGTGAGATGAGAGGAGGTGCAAAAGTTGGCAGCCGTATTTGTTATTCTTTATGTCGTTGAATGCTGTATGTCGCGCGTTCCAGTCTCCACCGATTATGAATGGTGTGGGGAGAGACTGTCTGATTATTTGACATATGTCAGAGTCAGGAAAGTCTGGTTCTCGTGTTGGGTGGATGTAAACGGATGTTACTATGATTACTTTTTTGTTTTCACAAAAAAGTTTAACTGCCGTGTATTCAATATTGAAAACATTGGCGAACCTGATTTCGGTGAATTGAAATTTATTATTTATTAGGATGCCGGTACCTCCATCGGATCCAGTAGTTCTGGGGTTGGAAATAAATGTATAATTGGGGATGGATACTCGGGAGTTGGACTTAAGCCACGTTTCTGAGAGGAGAAGGATGTCTGGGGAGAAGGTTTTAACAAACAACCGTAAGTGTTGCTTACGGATGTTGGAGTATATAGACTCTGCGTTGAGGGCGACTATAGTTAGTTCAGACATTGAGGGAAAGAATATGGGAGGTTATAAGTGAAAGAATCTGACCTTTTTTTTCGATATCCGACATATGCTTCAATGTAGGAAGCATAGTTTGTAGACTCTTGATGTAGCCCATGATGTCCAGGTTGAGGCCAATGGAGTTGGGGTTGTTTGACGTCGGCGTGTTTTGATTGTTCTTGATGACATCCGCATATGGTGTTCCTGGCCTTGTAGGTTGTGGTAATGTGTTCTGCGATGTGGATTTGGTTGGTGCGGATTTGTTGATTGTTGCTGGTTTTGTTTTTCTTTGGAGAATTCTCAATTTATGCGGACACTGGGAGAAATTGGCTGGATGTGGACCTCCGCAGTTACAGCACGTTACAGCGATTTCCTTAGTGGTAATTGATCCATCGGGGTTTGTGGTTTGGATTTTTTCTGGTTCCATACCTTGTGGATTGACCTTACAGTCTCCTGCTTGATGTTCTTCGGCACATCTGCCGCATCGTATATTTAGGTGGCAAGCCACCGCCAAGTGTCCTGAGCCTTGGCATCTCTTGCAATGAAGGATACTTTGTTTATGAGGCTCCTCGATGCTGATTTTGTGGGTAAACAAGTACTTAATTTGTTTGAGCTTGTTGGTGTCTTCATTTGGAGCGATTTGGATAATCCGTAGGTTCCTTAAGTTATTTTCCCGCATGTACGGAGTTTGAAAATAGTCCAGCCTGTGGATTTTCAGCTCTGGGCAAATCCTGATGATCTCCGACGCTAGCTCTTCGTTGGTCCAAGTTGGGTCAATGTGCCTAATGATGAACGTTGTTGGTTTGAGCTGATGGTGTTGGAACGTAAAAAATTGGTGTTGTAGTTCCGCAAGTTTTCTAACGGTTTTCTCGTGATCAACCAAAGTTGTTGTTGCAATGGAGACAGAGGAGCCTTTAGTGTTTGTGGTGAAGTTGCGGTGTCCTAGGGCATTTTCTACTATTAGAATTATTCCCTTTATACTGGTCACATTTTTTATGTAGATTGGTGGTGATCTAACATTTTTGTGCTGGGCAGGCAGGGGACTCGCTGCTGGCTTGGTTTGCTTGGTGGCTTCCTTATGGGCTGATGATTGTTGTTTGGGTGGAGATGTTTTTTGGATTATGCTGGGAGAAGGCGTCATCTCCATACTGGCATCGTCGCTGTTTTGGCTGGGTTGCTTTAGAGAGTGAATTTCCTCCCGGAGTTGTTTCACCTCTGTTGTAAGCTGTTGGATGTATTCCACGGCTTCGTGGAATTTTTGTTGGTAGTCAATCTGTTTTCCTGGATTTTCCATTTTTGTCGTCTTCTTTGATGAGTTTTGAAGAGTTTCAATGGCTCTTCTCTTCCGCTCCAATAAATATTCCCGGGTAGCGCTCGGATCGTTGTCTGGCATCTGTGAAGACAGATTTCGACTACGGCATCCAGCGAAAATTACACGTGTTTGCGAGTGTTATATGAGTCGCAATTTATCACACAAGATTCGGTGTGAACGCGATCGATCGTCCACGACTTAACGTCTACAGAATCAATTTTTTTTTCTTTCAATTTTATTCGTCAACGAGCACACAATGAATACTTCTGTACGCATGAACGATCGGCGAGTGAATGTGAATTTTTTCATATAAATTTACTTGTTTATATAGAACATTTTGTTCTAACTGACTGTGGCGTATAAACTGAACAAAACAATCTAGAAGTCTCTGTGACTTAGAATTTTGAATAAACTTTGAACGAAAATCAAAGTGGCCATGTTTTGAAATGAAAAATGTGCTTGTTATGAAAAGGGGCATATTTATGAAATGTGCTGTAAGTGACTGGATATAGAATATAGTGTCTGTTTATTTATGAAATGTGCTGTAAGTGACTGGATATAGAATATTGTATCTGTTTATTTATGAATTGTATTAACTGAGAATGTAGAATATGTGAGGATGTAGTTTTAAGGGTTGTGTTTTTAAGGGTTGTGTTTGAAAGGACATGAGTTAGTGTTAAAGCGAATAAGGGTAGTATTTTGGAATACAACACCTGCACCAACCACTGCCCAAGTCTTTTGCGGTTATCATACAGAATCCACTTTTCATCACAGGTGACTATCCGGTTCGGTTGAAGCCAATAAAAACTGCTACCGAGGGAGAAAGAATAGCCCCACAAGATTGAAGCAGTACTTTGAAAACCTGTTCAATAACCTTCAAGCATAAATAAACGCACCAGACGTACATACAGCTGCGCCTCAGATCCCAGAGCCCTCTTTCAACGAAGTTGTAGACCCAATAAATCAATTGAAAGACAACAAGGCTCCCGGAGTCGACCGATCTGACTGCGAAAACTACAGAGAAATATCATTGCTCTCAACCACATACAAAATACTAACAAATTTCATAATGGCGCGAATCACACCGTACGCTGAAGAAATACTGGGAGACTACCAGTGCGGATTCCGAAGCAATCGGTCAATAAGCCACCAAATGTTCACAGTAAGGGAATTGCTGGAAAAGAAGTGGAATACGGAGAGACGGTTCACCAACTGTTCGTTGCAATCAAAAAAGCCTAAGGCTCAAACGCAAAGTAAAGACTTCACATCTCTCAGAACCATTTGAAATCTGGGACCGACTGAAACAGCGGATGGCCTATCACCATGTCATTTAACCTTGTACTCGGTTAAATGACCTTGGTTGACATCAGAAAGGTATAAGAGAACAACATGGATGAATCATCCCCGAACCCAGAAGTGCTCGGATATGCGGGTGACATCGCCGTTTTGGGCGATAATCTAGAAATATAAGTAAAAACAGTGAAATCATCATGCAAGAAGAGGTGGGCCTAGAAATAAATGAAGACAAAACAAAATACATTATTAAGGCGAGAGCAGGTGGGCACACATAAACGTCAGGGGCAAGATATTTGAAAAAGTTAAAGAATATAAATATCTGGGAACCATACTGACGGCCAGTAAGGAAATGTCTAAAGAAATTAACACAAGACTACACTCGGGCAACGTAAGTTGGCACGCAGTCAGTAAATTGCGGAAATCCAAACTACTATCACGTAATAAGAAGCTCCGTGTCTGTGGAACTATAATCATGCCGTTTGTTCTATACGGATGCGAAACATGGGCTCTAACAAAACGGAAGGAAAACAAATTCCGCGTATTCGAGAATAAAGTTTTAAGGGATATCTTTGGCGGTAAATATGAGGAAGAGGCAGCACAATCGAGGAATCTCCGCAACCAAGAATTGGAAGACCTATACCCCAAACCTACAATCGTGAGAGTAATCAGGCCGCGAGGACTAAGATTAGCCGCGCCGACTGTGGCGAGAATGGGCAAGGACATAGGATCGTGCGTAGAATTCTTGGCGGAAGACCAACGGGAAAGAACCCGGTAGGGCGGCCGCGACGGAGATGTGAGGACAATGTCAGATTGGACGTTGTGGAGATCGGATTAGACGGCCAAATGGGGAAGGAAATGGCAGTGCACAGGACAGGGAACAATGGCGGAGGCGATTCGGTAAGGTCATGAACCTCAGGATTCCTATAGGCCAATAAATAGTAGTAAATAAGTTGTTTGATGGGCACATTAAACAGATTTTCAAAGTACTGCTTCCACCTTGTCATGTTATTGTTTGTTTCTCTGACCAGGAACCCATTTACGTCCCAAATTATTTTGGCCCTCGATCCCGGTATTGATCGAATTTATGTCGGCGTTTTCTAAAATTCTTTCGATTCGATTTGCCTCTCATACGCGTTTTTTTTTCGTGTGTGAAAAATCTTTCTGTGTTAACTTCATCATACCTCTGTAAATGGATCACTCTGCGGCGTTTACACTGTCCGATCTTCGCCCGCACCCATCGTCAAACCGGAGTTTGCAGTTAATTGTGTTCTTAAAGCCGAATACCTTAACGGCTGTTTGTTTGATTACGCCTTTGATTGATACATACAACCATTCTCTGGGATGCTAAACCTATTCGTCAGTTCGCGTCGATATACAGCCCTTTTGCGGAGGTCTTTTCGTTTTTCGATGTCGGACGTTTTGCTCGTCTCCCGTGACTGGCCATGTCGGTTTACTGCGACCCGACTCCTAATTTTGTCCATGAATAGAAGATGGTCGGGGTCGCAATCTGTTCTTTTGTAGGATCTTTCTTTTATTTATTTATTTAGTGAGAGCAGAACCCTCGATTATTTGACTTAGTACAAGCGTTAGAAAAAAAAGAAATTAAAAGTAAAAAACTTACGAACTAACTTAAGAACTTCAATGATGACTGAATGGTGCCTTTTGTCTATGAGGAAGTGGTCTAGTTGGTTACGCGATACGTCATCGGACAATATCCATGAATTCTTTTGTACTTGATCATCGTGCTTTTCACTACCAGGTCTTTGACGCTGTGAATGTTATAACCCGAAGTCATGTAGGATCGAGGGGTTGGGAGCGAATAAACAGGGCAAAGTCTCTGATTGCTTTCAATCCGGCGAAGACCGGGACGATCCCTGTCCCTGTTCAATCCAAGTTGATGTGCAGTCTCCACGTGACACCCCTGGATAGCTACGTTGGCAGCCCCCAAGTAGGTTGACGCAAGGCTAATAATCTTGCCCGGAAAACCAAATTAATATGGACAATTTAACAAGCCTCGGATACGGATCGGATACACGACGACGACCGCGGAAACGAAAATGGCTAAACGATTTGGGAATTTTTTCATGGAACATCCCCTCACTATACAGAGCTGGAGCTGCGCAGCAGCTAGCCGATGTCCTGTCCGAATATAAGGCTGGCATAACAGCATAACAGGAAATAAAATGGACGGGGAGTGGTGTTATTAAAAGAAACGAGAATGACATTACAGCTGTCACGCAAAACACCATGTGCTCGGGGTAGGCTTTCTAGTCAGCCAAAAACTGAAGCCTGCCATTATCAGCTTTAATGCAATAAACGAAATGCTATGCACTCTTCGCGTGCGATCCAAGTTTAAGAACTTAAACCTCATAAACGTTCACGAACCTACAGAGGAGTCCCCTGACGACGAAAAGGAAGAATACTTCGAGAACGTCGAACGGGCCCTCAATATGTTGCGCGGCGGTTTTCCGACACTACACAGGTTCCCATAGTTTGCATAAGAACACTAATGACAATGGACTATGAGTCATCGAACTGGCAGCATCAAAGAACTAGGTCGGTGCGAGTACCAGGTTTCCGCGTAAAGATATTCACAAAACTACCTGGGTATCACCTGATAGAGCCACCCGCAACCAAATTGACCACGTGTTGATAGATCTCCGCCACTTCTCGAGCCTGATTACGGTACGAGGTGCCAATATCGACTCGGATCACTATCTTTTTGGTATAGTTTTCAAAGCGCGGATTGCTTCGGATCAACACGGGTGCCTTACGCATTGAGCACACCAGTAACACCTTTGGTGATGCGTCAAGACTCGCCCTCGAAGAGCTCGATGGAGGGAGAAAAAGATCTGGGGCAAGAATGCTGGCCGTAGAAGAGAAATGGACACACCTTAAGTATACTGCCGTTAGTACTGGCAACGCCATCTTCGGCAGTAGTCGCAGAGAAGAGAAATGGACACGCCTTAAGTATACTGTCGTTAGTACTGGCAATGCCATCTTAGGCAGTAGTCGCAGAGATCGGGCCGACTGGTTTGATGATGAGTGAAAACTAGCGACCGAATGTGGGAACGCTGCATACCGGACAATGTAGCAGTCTCATAGGACGCGCGTACGCGAGGAGAAATACAAAGAGTTCAGAAGATCTGAAAATGGACTACACAGATAAAAGCAAAATGCCTGGGAAAAAATCTAGTCTGTGAAATAGAAACAAGTAGAGAGCGAGGTCCGCATCATGGGCAGAAGTTCTACCAAATAATCCGCAATATGACGCGGTACACACCACGCTGCACTTACTGCAAGAAGAAAGAGGGTAATCTGATCACCGATCATGAAGGCATTCTGTATGGGAAGTGCATTTCAATGAATTGTTAAATGGTCAGCTCTGAGAAGAATTGGAAGCTCCACCAATGCAAGATTAAGACCAAATACTGCTCTCACCAAGCATTGAAGAAACATTAAAAACAGATATCACAGTGTGGAGCAACTGTAGGCATATAACAATGCTGGGTACCGCCTACAAGATAAGATATCTTCAAAGGTCGGATAGCGCCATACGCTAAAGTCATCACTGGTCAATATCAGTGTGGCTTTATAGCAGGAAAATCAGGGATTGATCAGATATATACCCTTAGGCAGGCGATGGAAAAAATGTCTGAAATTTAAGATTCAATTATATCATCTAGATATTTATAGACTTTAAGGCCGCCTACGACAGCATATCCAGGGTAGAACTATATAATGCCATGAGAGAGTTCGGCATTCCAAACAAATTGATACGACTTTATAGGTTGACCATGACCAACGTAACTAGTCAAGTTAAAATAGCGTGAGTGCTACCCAAACCAATAAACATACTTAATGGAGTCCGGCAATGGGAGGGTCTGGAGAAAGCAATCCGCGACTCTGGAATTGCAATTAGAGGGACTATTGTCACCAAGTCAAGCCAGATACTTGCCTACGCAGATAACATCGACATCATTGGTATATCCGATTCGGCTGTACTGGATTTCTTCACTCAGATCGAGCAGGCGGCACAAAAACTGGGACTGCACATTAACGAGGAAAAACTAAGTATATGGTGGCAAATTCTGTGAAGAGAAGACCTAACGTTGATCAAACTATCAGGGTAGCCGAGCACGAATTTGAAGTAGTGAAATCCCTTAACTAACTTGGGTCAATAGTATTGTGGCTAGTCTTTACTAGGTGCATCGACATGGACGCTTAGTCAATAAAAAGAACCACCGCGGGAACAGAGAAACAATAAATAAAACACTGGAACTGTCCTTTCCTTATAACGTTTAATTTTTATTTTATTTGATTGAACCGTAAACTTGATTAAATATAATTTCGTTTCACATTAACTCCGTGTTCCATTTAACACCATAAACTCGATTAACTTTAATTTTGGTTTCGCAGAAACTTAGTGTTCCTTCCAACAAACAATAAACTTAATTAAACATAAATTTTGTTTCACATTAACTCCGTGTTCCATTTAACACCGTAAACTCGATTAACCCTACTTTTGGCTTCACAGGGAGCTGTCTGAATTAGTACACTTTGTATTATGTTTGACGGTATTCTTAGACTTAATAATAATTGCAAATTCACTGAACTGTTCTTTGTTTGTTTTCTAGGCAGATCTATCATAACTTAAAACTCAAACTATTGTTACAATTAGTCGGCAGCACACGGAACACGCACGGATTGTATCAGAAAATGTTTCGAATTTTATTTTGTCAAAAATGTCTCGAATCTTATTTTGTCCGCTCTTTGCAAAAGTGATTACGTTAGGAAAAACTCAACTCTAACTCGACAACAAAAAAGAACACTGTTACGCTTCGTTTTAAAACTGACGACTCTGGTGGTGTGTACGCACTCCACGGGGGATAAACTCTGACTGGTGACTAGAGCTCACCAAAGAAACGGAAAACCTCAAAAGACCTGCAAAAGGAGGAGGGGCCACACGATTAACTCGAGGGAGTTAATCGTGATTGGACCGGACGGAATAGGCATACATTATGCATGTGTGCGTATGCCTTGCATACGATCGTCCGGCGACCGTGGATGGAGGGCAACATCGCTAGTGCATTTTCCAAGAATGTAAACACTAGCATCTGGGGTGCGAAAGACCCAAACCGAAGATTTGGTCATCCTAATGGGAGGCCATAAATCATCATTTCGGTTGCCGATGATTAAACATTGCAACGAACATAGGGTGCAGCCATCGCCAGATGTTGAAAGTAAACATTTTCTGGCTGCATCTTGTTCGTTGCTTGATTGCGGTCCCTGAACGTGGGGACCAATAACTGGAAACCAGCGATTGCTGGTAATTAGGGACATGTTTGGTTTGCGTCAGCCGAAACCTTGTCGGCGGTAGCAAACCAATGGGACCAAAATAGCCGCATGCAAGAAGTGCCATGGGCAAACAAATAAAACGAGTCAACAAGGAACTCTTTGTTGATGTTGTTTCCATAGCATAAGGCTATGGGAACGAGATGCCCTGAATAGCATGTATGCCTAAGGATAGGATTTCAAATGCCACGGCAATGTGATGATTTTGCCGTGGACTTATGCTTTTTTTAGGAAATAATGTACGCCTCGGGGGTGAATTTTCGATGCCACGGCAAGGTGATAAGCTTTGCCGTGGACTTAATGTTTTTTAGGAATTAATGCCTGCCCGAGGGTGAGTTTTCGATGCCACGGCAAGGTGATAAGCTTTGCCGTGGATTTAATGTTTTTCAGGGGTGGTGTTGGTGAAAAAGGGGTTTAGAAGGAAAAACCCCCCACAGAATAGGTAAGCTGCCTAACAGAAATTCAAAACAGTTATCCGATTGGGTAACCGTACTAATTCCAGCGACTTGGCTGGGGGTAAATGCCGTAGCAAGGTTACGCAACCTTGCTGAAGTTCGACCGAGAGGTAAGTCGTTCGCCTGGAATAGTGGGGATCGAGCGATGCATGGCTCTTCGGGCCCTGAAAAGCCCCACATCACTCCCTCCCCAGTGACGTAGTCACGAAATAGGTAAGGCAGGTTAGGGGGTGGTTAGTTGGTTATGGGCGCGCGCCTGAGCGCGAGTACGGGGAGGTTGTGCCGGTGGTGTAGGAGTGGTATCAGCAGATGGGGGTGGTTCTGGAACGGAAGCTTCCAGAAAACAGGGCTTAAGCCTTTCGACGCTGACCGTGGATCGCTTGCCTCTAATGTCGATCTCGAAGACGCGGTCACTGATGCGGCGGAAGACTTTGAATGGGCCATCATAAGGTGGGTCGAGGGGTTTTTTGACCTTATCCACCCTGACAAAGACGTGCGTGCAGCTGTGCAGTTCAGGGTGGACGAAAAGTTTTTTGGAGCCGTGCCTGGTTACAGGGGTTGCCCTAATCTTACGTAGCAGGTCACGGAGATGTCCCAATTCACGAAGTTGGTCACGCGGTGATTCGCCATTCAGGAAAAGTTCTCCTGGAAGAAGGAGGTTGGTACCATAGGTAAGCTCTGCTGCCGAAGCACCCAGGTCCTCCTTAATGCTTGTCCTCAGGCCGAGGAGGACAGTGGGAAGGGCGTCGAACCATTGTGTGTCATTATGACACATGAGTGAGGCTTTAAGAGATCTGTGCCAGCGCTCTATCATCCCATTTGATTGCGGGTGGTAGGCGGTGGTACGACTTCTTTGGCAGCCGAGAAGATTTGTTAGCTGCCTAAAAATTGTCGCCTCGAATTGTGGACCTCGGTCCGCAGTTATGGTGGTTGGTACGCCGAAGCGTGTGACCCAAGTTGAGTAAAAGGCCTTGGCGACTGATTCGGCAGTAACTGCCCGGAGAGGTGTCGCCTCTGGCCATCGCGTGCAGCGATCCATCATAGTGAGGATATAAGAAAATCCTCTTGATGGAGTAAGCGGTCCCACTATGTCTATGTGGACATGGGCGAAGCGTGCCGTGGGAAGCTTGAACTGCGCTGGATCCAGTACATTATGTCGCGCTACTTTGCAGCGCTGGCACTGGAGACAAGCACGGGCCCAACCGGTGAGGTCTTTGTTCATCCGGGGCCAAATGAATTTGCGACGGACAGCAGCGGCTGTTGCTCGGCCGCTGGGGTGGGCTGGGTTGTGGTAAACCTGGAACACGCCCTTACGAAGTTTCTCGGGAATGTAAGGTCTAGCGGTTCCAGTGGAGACATCACACCAGATTTCGCCCAAAGGGTCGCGAAGGGTAATTTTCTTGAGCTCGAGTGCCGTATCGGCAGTTAGGAGGGACTTGAGCTGTTCGTCCTCCTCTTGAGCTAGGGCAAGGTCAGTGTTATTCAAGGCGGTACGCAAATGAATCGTATCGATTCGAGAAAGGGCGTCCGCCGTGACATTCTGTTTACCGGAGATATGCCTGATCTCCGTAGAATATTGCCCAATGAGGTCTAATTGACGCTCTTGTCGGGGGGAGGCATTTCCCGACTTCTTCCGGAACGCATAGACCAATGGCTTATGGTCTGTTAAGATGGAGAGTGAGCGACCTTCTATCATATGACGGAAGTACTTAACAGCGCTGTAGATCGCGAGCAATTCACGGTCGTAGGCGCTGTAACGTCGCTCAGTGGGACTCAGCTTCCTTGAAAAGAAACCAAGTGGTTCCGGTCGGCCTTCAATGTCCTGTTCAAGGACGGCTCCGATTGCGGTATCCGATGCGTCGCATTGGATAGAAAGTGCCGCTCCCTCGAGAGGGTATCGGAGTAAGGTGGCATTTGCCAATTGTTCTTTGGACAGTTGGAATGCTCTGTCAGAGACTTCTGTCCAATTAATGGGGCGCTTATCATTGCGCTTAGCTCCTTTTAAGAATTCATTGAGTGGAGCTTGAATCTGGGCAGCATTCTTCAGGGTCGGACGGTAGAAATTAAGCATGCCCAGAAATCGACGCAGCTCACTCACGTTAGTAGGCCTGGGATACTTCATGAGGGCCTCCGCACGGTCCGGTAGTGGGCGAATGCCCTGGTTGTCAACGACATAACCCAGATAGGTGATTTGCTCTTTGGCGTATTGACACTTTTCTGGGTTGATGACTAGACCGAATTCACGGAGGCGCTCTAGGACCTGACGTAAGTGGCGTTTATGTTCGGCGTGGTCTTTGGAGGCGATGAGAATGTCATCAAGGTAAGCATGGCAGCAATTAAGACCACGTAAAGCCGTGTCGATATAACGCTGGAATGTCTGTGCGGCATTCCTGAGGCCGAAAGTCATCACTTTGAACTCGAAGAGTCCGAAAGGTGTAATGACTGCGGTCTTGGGGATGTCTTCTTGTGCCACCGGAATTTGATGGTATGCCCTGGTGAGATCCAGGGTAGTGAAGACATTGCACCCTCGTAACTTGTACGAAAAATCGTAGAGGTGTGCAATTGGGTATCTGTCCGGGACAGTTGCTGCGTTCAACAGCCTATAATCGCCACATGGGCGCCACTCACCAGAACGTTTCTTCACTAAGTGGAGTGGGCTTGCCCAGGGACTGTCCGACGGTTGGCAGATACCTAGTTCGATCATATGCTCGAACTCCGCGCGCGCCGCACGTAATTTTTCCGGAGCCAGTCGACGTGGACGCTGGCTCACCGGGGGACCACGTGTTTCTATATGATGAAACACCGTGGCTTTATGTCGGCGTTGGTTAGGTAGAGGAATTGTTGTACTCACAAATTCCTGTACCATAACCTGGAATGGGTCTATGCACTCTGTGGCCCCTGAAGTTGCCGCTGGTGATGCCGTCATGGACAAGGGGGGTGCGGTTGGAGCCACAAGTCTGTTATGGGTCGAATCGACCAACAGATTATGTGCACCTAATAGGTCGGAACCTATCAGGGGTTCATTTACGTCCGCAATGACGAAACGCCAAGTGATCGGACGACAAAGACCCAATTGGAGTGTCAGCTTTTTACGTCCGTACGTAAGTATCGGCGTATTATTTGCAGCTGACAATTTAAGTGCGGCTGGCACGCGGTTACGCGGAGCAAACGATCGCGGGAGGACTGAAATATCGGCGCCGGTATCGACAGTAAAAGCGATATTCAGTTTTGAATCCCGGATGGTTAGGCGACTTATCGTATGGGTGCCGGCCGATTGCGCGAGGGTGTCGGTCGGCAAAATTAGTTTAAAGAGCACCTCTGGTTGGTGGAAGGTTGCGTCCAACCACAAGGCGCTTTGCAATTGAATGCGCGATCACCATATCGTTGGTGATTGGCGCACCAAGGCAGAGTAACGGCATTATCAGGTATATTCTGCCTATTAGTATTGCCGTTACGGGGAGGTCGAGCCGGAGCTCGCTGGGAATTGGCCCGGTGAGGGCCATTTTGGGTGTGATTGGCCCTCTGTGGGGCATTTTGAGGGATATAGGCCCTCTGAGGGGCATTTTGGGAGGAATTCTGCCGATTGAGAGGGCGGCTCGGCATGGCACGATTCTGGGCGCCTCGAGGATTGTTTCTAACCTCCGCGCGAAATTGACTTATCTCGCGGAGGAGTGGGGTTTGGAGCGCCCGAAGGTCAGCAGGAGTTACTTGTGGTGGCGAACTTCTTTGGTTAAATACGTTGGGGCCTGCCTCTGGATTCCCCTGAGGGAAATTGGTTGAGGCGGGCCTTCTATGAGGTAATTGGGTTTGAGGAGGATGGAGAGTTGGGACCGATTGAGGGGCTGTGAAAGGCAGACGAGGGTGCCGTGTAGGCTGGGCGGCGGGTTGAGAAACCGCCGCTACCTGGTACGCAGGAGGCTCAGAATACTGATCTGAGCTTTCCATAATTGCGTCCGCAATTTTGGATAAATAGCCCAAACTCTGATTGGGTTGGGCTATAAGTGCCGAACGGGCATGTTGGGGAAGACACCTCAAAAAGTGAGGCCTTATTAGGTCGTCCCCAATCCTGGTCCCCGCTATAGAGCGTAAATGGGTCAGGAAAAGAGATGGTCGCATCCCAGAAAGGTTGGTTACAGCGGCCAAACGTTGTTGCCGCACACTTCCAGGTTCGTCCAAAGCGTCGAGCAGAGCTTCACGCATGTTGCTATATGGGTTGCGGCCGGCCGACCTTATTATGTGTGCAACATGCGGTCGCTGAGTGCGGTCAAGCACTTTCAACAGCTCGACTGCACGAAGTTGTTCGTCGTGCAAGGCTGAGGCCTGGAAGATGCGGTCTGCCACTGCAAACCAAAGGTCTGGGTCCTCCTCATCGAAGGGGGGAAGCCCTATATTTGAATGGCGAGTCCCATTCCCGAGGCTGGAAGCATCGTGGAATTCTTGGGACTCTGAAGGTCTTTGGATTTGTTGTGAGATGCCGGCGCGAGATGTGGGCATGATAATGCCAGAATCCACCAATTGGCTGGCACTAGGGGTGTTAGAAGAGGTTGGGGGAGCGTTGGAAGGTTGGGGTCGGTTAACGACACTGGGGGCAACCAGTGGTGCCAGAGGGGTAGATTGCGCCGGCAAGTCTTGGTCAGCATTGACTTGCTCAGCGGGGAAATCGACGCTGGAGGCGTCGTGAAATTCAAGGGGCTCGGGTTGTTCCTGGGCCTTTCTGGCCGTGGTGTTCCTCGTGTTGACCATTATGGGTCGTGACGCGAAACTGAATTAAGAGGCGTAAGAGGACGCGCAGAAAGGTGAAGGGAGGCCGATGGGTCACAAGAGGACGCGAGGAGTCGGGGAAAGGTCGCCAAGGGATGGTGCGAATTTAAGAGAGTCGAGTAACGCGGCTTGTCGAGTGTAGTCGAGAAGTCGAGAGAGGTAGTAAGCGAAGTCGTGATATGAGGACGGGTAGGGATGTTGAATTGCCCGTTTTGACTTTAAAAATTATTAAATCTTAATTTGAGTAACTAAAGTTCAAAAGCGAAAAGTAAACAACGGTTTAAGGCGTGCTGATGTGTGTGTGTAATAGTGTTGTCGAAAAGGGTTCGTGAGAAGTTAAATGGAGCTGCGTGTCGGTGCCCAGAAGGGGCTTACAAAAGGTTTTAGTTAGATTTTGTTTTTATACTTTATAGAATTTGGCAACATTCGTCTCTATTCAAGTTGGTTTGGAGTTAAAAATTTATTTTGTCGAGTACATTCGAAACAATCCTAATGTGATTATGACTTAGTGTATGAGGTGCAAACGTTTGCTTTGTTTTGGTGGGAATGTTATGTACTATTTTTGGAATGTTAATTGCATATGTTTGTTGGGCGATAATTTTCGGTTAAATATGTAAATTTTGTAATTTGGTGTTTATGCATAACTTGTACATGATTGTAAGTGTAGTTCTTTAGAATTAATAGTAGTTCCGTGTTGTTTTACATTGAACCGCGAATTGCGATCTGATTCGGGTTCTTAACATTCTATGCCTGCCAAATTGAATGTGTTACTATTAGGTGCTAAGTGAAGGAGTATATCTATTTTGTTTTAGCTTTACTTAATAATTAATTGACCTTGTTCTGTCAGTTGTCTATTAACTATGGGTCTTGTTGTTTTAGGTGTTATTTGTTAATTATTTTGAATATTTAATTTTGCCTTACGGTACTTAAAACTGTTTATGTAATTGTAAAAATAGTAAACGTGAATAATAAAGGAAAACGAGTGTTTGTTTTTAAATTTATATATGGTGGCTCAGAAGGAGCTCGCCGAAAAGGAATTAACAAATTTTGAAAAATATTAAAAGAACATAAAGTAAAGAAAGAAGAAAATAAACCTTGTCCTCGTATGGGGTGCCTGGTGATGTGGTGTTGGGGCTGTTGCTCCTAGCCCAGGTGTTGTTAGATACAGCTGTGTTGGGGTACGGGGTACCCTTTAATAGACTTTGTTTTTATTTTATTTAATTTTGTTGTTAGTTGCTTTCACTTTTGTGAGTCACGAAGGTGTTCTATTTGTTGCCTGGTGTTTAGCATCGGTTGGTTGTAAATTTTTAACCTCATCCAAAGCGCGCGGCTAAAGTGTTTCAATCGTTGGAGGTTTTTTACGCTGGACTCCTTTCATAAATTTATGTCGATCAGTGCTAGACTAAGAAAGTGATGGTTCTATAGGTTCAGGTACTTCGACTTTAATTGGTGTGACGATGATTGTATTGTCCACTTGATTTATTTACGATGTCCTGGTGTTGAAAATACTTAAATTTCGACTTGAATTTTCTGATTGGCGATAAGTGTTTAAACGGTGTTGATTACTGTTGGGCAAGTGAAACCATTTCATAGGGTATATGCCATAAGAAAACGTAGGTTGTGGCGTTTTGTAGTCTCTCCTGTGTATAATTTCATTTATTTTAACATAGAATTTGTTGCACTTACATTGGGTTGATGTGCATTGAAACAATTATGTGCACGTGCTGTTTTTGATGTTTTCAATTTTATTGTCCAATGAGAGATGATGATAAACAAAATCGACCGAAGCCCAATAACCGTATTGGCTGTGTTACTTCACTTTCGAATAGAAAATCTTTGCCGGATTTCACTCGGAATTGGTTTGTTCTCCGGTCACTAATGTTCGAAGGTTGCGCGTTTTTTTACGGGGTCACCAATGTGGCTAGTCTTTACTAGGTGCACCGACATGGACGCTTAGTCAATAAAAAGAACCACCGCGGGAACAGAGAAACAATAAATAAAACACTGGAACTGTCCTTTCCTTATAACGTTTAATTTTTATTTTATTTGATTGAACCGTAAACTTGATTAAATATAATTTCGTTTCACATTAACTCCGTGTTCCATTTAACACCATAAACTCGATTAACTTTAATTTTGGTTTCGCAGAAACTTAGTGTTCCTTCCAACAAACAATAAACTTAATTAAACATAAATTTTGTTTCACATTAACTCCGTGTTCCATTTAACACCGTAAACTCGATTAACCCTACTTTTGGCTTCACAGGGAGCTGTCTGAATTAGTACACTTTGTATTATGTTTGACGGTATTCTTAGACTTAATAATAATTGCAAATTCACTGAACTGTTCTTTGTTTGTTTTCTAGGCAGATCTATCATAACTTAAAACTTAAACTATTGTTACAATTAGTCGGCAGCACACGGAACACGCACGGATTGTATCAGAAAATGTTTCGAATTTTATTTTGTCAAAAATGTCTCGAATCTTATTTTGTCCGCTCTTTGCAAAAGTGATTACGTTAGGAAAAACTCAACTCTAACTCGACAACAAAAAAGAACACTGTTACGCTTCGTTTTAAAACTGACGACTCTGGTGGTGTGTACGCACTCCACGGGGGATAAACTCTGACTGGTGACTAGAGCTCACCAAAGAAACGGAAAACCTCAAAAGACCTGCAAAAGGAGGAGGGGCCACACGATTAACTCGAGGGAGTTAATCGTGATTGGACCGGACGGAATAGGCATACATTATGCATGTGTGCGTATGCCTTGCATACGATCGTCCGGCGACCGTGGATGGAGGCCAACATCGCTAGTGCATTTTCCAAGAATGTAAACACTAGCATCTGGGGTGCGAAAGACCCAAACCGAAGATTTGGTCATCCTAATGGGAGGCCATAAATCATCATTTCGGTTGCCGATGATTAAACATTGCAACGAACATAGGGTGCAGCCATCGCCAGATGTTGAAAGTAAACATTTTCTGGCTGCATCTTGTTCGTTGCTTGATTGCGGTCCCTGAACGTGGGGACCAATAACTGGAAACCAGCGATTGCTGGTAATTAGGGACATGTTTGGTTTGCGTCAGCCGAAACCTTGTCGGCGGTAGCAAACCAATGGGACCAAAATAGCCGCATGCAAGAAGTGCCATGGGCAAACAAATAAAACGAGTCAACAAGGAACTCTTTGTTGATGTTGTTTCCATAGCATAAGGCTATGGGGACGAGATGCCCTGAATAGCATGTATGCCTAAGGATAGGATTTCAAATGCCACGGCAATGTGATGATTTTGCCGTGGACTTATGCTTTTTTTAGGAAATAATGTACGCCTCGGGGGTGAATTTTCGATGCCACGGCAAGGTGATAAGCTTTGCCGTGGACTTAATGTTTTTTAGGAATTAATGCCTGCCCGAGGGTGAGTTTTCGATGCCACGGCAAGGTGATAAGCTTTGCCGTGGATTTAATGTTTTTCAGGGGTGGTGTTGGTGAAAAAGGGGTTTAGAAGGAAAAACCCCCCACAGAATAGGTAAGCTGCCTAACAGAAATTCAAAACAGTTATCCGATTGGGTAACCGTACTAATTCCAGCGACTTGGCTGGGGGTAAATGCCGTAGCAAGGTTACGCAACCTTGCTGAAGTTCGACCGAGAGGTAAGTCGTTCGCCTGGAATAGTGGGGATCGAGCGATGCATGGCTCTTCGGGCCCTGAAAAGCCCCACAGTATCAGTCGATAACAATATGGAAGAAGAAATACGCGAACGGCTGATCAAATTCAACAAAGCCTACTATGGTCTATCAATGCTCTTTAAATCCCGAAATTTATCCACAACATCCAAGCTACTACTGTACGAGACCATGGTGTTACCAGTACTCATGTATGGATCCGAGACCTGGGTGCTCAATAAAATGCACTCTGAACTCTTAGCCGCGTTCGAGAGGAAGGTCTTAAGGAGAATTGTTGGCCTCGTATGTGAGGGAGGACGATTCCGCAGACGCTAAAACCATGAGTTGTACGCGATCTACCTTGAAGCTAACGTTAGAGGAAAAATCAATGTCGGTAGAATGAGGGGAGAGAATCGGTCCGGAAGGTCCTTTGTGGCAGGATGTATGGAAGGCGACATCGCGGCAGACCTTGTCTGCGATGGAGGGATGGCGTAAACCAGGACGCCCAGAGCCAGGGAGTGCCAAACTATATTACATCGCCAGGGAGTGCCAAACTATATTACATCGCCTGGAAATCGAGACCGGTGGAGAGACTTACTAAATGAGGCCAAGACCGGATCCCGGTTGTCTTACCGATGACCATGATGGTCATGTAGGATATTGTAGCGATTCTACGAACCGCAGAACCAACTATAGGTTGAGATGTCCTTTCCGCCAAGGAACATACATACCTTATTCATTACACGTGCCCACAGACGCGTATCCCAAAGCTCTTAATCATACCTGTAACAAAGGTCATGGGAAGCTGCAACAATGTTGAACCCGATATCAATAACCAAGGAACTTAACGTTCAAAAACTTTCAATATCGAGTCAACGCATCCATTCATCGTATGCAAAACCAATCCCAAAATACAGGAAATCATCGAATGTAAATCGACCACCCAGCCTGAGCAGCAATGCGATGGTTTCCCACGAAATACCATTATCGGTAAATTAACCGAACAAGGGATGCATATTCGGGTAGCTAAATGTAATTACCACCTCTAATTCCTTGTAAGATCCCAAACCGAAAAGCGCACGTGTCCAAACAAAGCCATTGCGGAGAAACAGCAATTGACTAAAACCCTGTTCTCATAGGGAAAAGCAAATATAATTATCACAACCGAAGATAATTATTGTGGCCAAAAATGGATCGCTAGGAATAATAAACCACACCAAAGATACACCGATCGATTCGACAGAAGGTGTGAACTCCGGGTTCCCAGGAAGATCTTCGGCCACACAGGCAGCAACATTCGCGTCTGTGTGTGCGGGTGTTACCGCACATCTGGCCCGTGGCAAAACAGGAAACCGAGGAGAAGAATAGTCTACTTCGAGCAACAGTCAGAGGACCCCACCGAGGAGGTCCATCCGCTCCGCGTAATACAATAAAAGAAACGTAAATATTAGACGTTCACGCGCAACGTGTGTATCGTGCAATTAAATCGTGCTTAAAATAATTACGGAAGGCGGACAGTAAATACGAAGACTGAATATAAATAAGATTTTGGCGGAAGTTAGGGTCCGGTTATTGTGTGTATTAAACTTTGACGAATGTTTATTGTCCTTCGGTTGAAGGTCCGGGTTGCAGCGCTCCGCCGAACACTGCTAGCACACAACGAATCCACCGAGCGAAAAGCACAAATAAAACACGCAGATCGTTTACGGATTTAATTCTTTTTTTATTTCGTACCACTAATTGTTCCTAAATTGCGCACTAGGCCGGATTCAAACTAAATAAGTCTCTCGACAATATTTTAATTAACACGCAGCGAAACACATGGACGAAACACACGTTACTCCCTTCGATTAAATTAAAAGCAATTCGGATACGGAACTAAAAACGAGTTATCTTTAGCTGGTCACTACCTCCTCGACCTGATAATTGTCGTCCCGTTGACGATTGAAATCTGACTGTCTGAACAATACCCCGATACAGATTGTCCATCTATATCTGCACAGGAGAAAATTTCCCATTTCCTCTGCTAACAGGATTTTCCACAGTATCTGTTAGCAGCATGCCATCTTCCTTTTCATCTCACAAGGAGAATTTCCCACAGGATCTGGAAGGAGAAATCTTACCTAATCATCGTCATTATCACCATTCGATGCTGGTGGTCGGTATCTCGCTTCTTTCTTTGTTTACGGATCGGATGGCGCACATCTGGCATACGGCAAAGGCTCGCCTGCATTTCGGATGTGTACACGGATTATGTGATGTAGGGCTTTGTTGTTCCTTTCCCATCGTACATCTATCTGGGATAGTGTTTAGAGTTTACGATTGTTCGCATGCTAATCAGCGGCGCAACGAATTGATTGTTTGCGCATGTGTGCCTGGTTTAGGCGCTAATTGCATTTAGCTACGAGCGTATGCATCCGTCGTTCGGTCTATTTGCCGAAAATGGTAATTCTTTGGGAAACCTCGCGTTGATGTTTAGGGTGGAAGATTTATGACCTTTTTTTTTTTTTTTGTTAATATCATTTTTTATTTCTTCCTATTATTATATTTAACTTACTCGCTAGACAAAAATGATTAAACTCTAGCTTATGTTATCTTATTTCTGAACTTACTAGTCCCTTGCGGACTCTCTAAATTACATGCATACGCTTAAAGCATGAAAATTTGTCTTTCGACATTATGGTTATTTTGTTTACATGAATTGTTAGGGAACTTAATTGGATACAAAGAAAATGAAGAACAGAAAAAACTTTGTTTTTGTTATTTTTTTTTTACCTTATATCTAACTTAAATAATAAACTAATTATAATTTTTTTTTTTTTTATAACCTTAACTCTATCCTAAACCTAATATCAAGACTTCGAAATGCTAAATCTATGTAAGCTTTCCGTAGTTTGTTGGGCTTTATTATTATTATTATTATTACTTCCCTTTTATTGCCAGTTTTATAAGGAAAGAGGTTTTTAATTGCCACTCAGCCACCAAAATCTCTGGTGTTGCTTATTCGTGTCTTTTCGGTCTTTCTGTGCTACTGCCCTTCTGAAGTGCAGGCGCTCTTCATCTGTGTGCGCAACTTCTCGATTATAACATATTCGTTTATCTGTACCCGACCGACGCACGCGATAAATCAACGGTATAGCGGATTCATTTTGTATAAGGCCGTTCATGTCAAGGCTAAGGAATGCTTCTGGTGGAATAAAGCTATTGCGACGTACACCCTCATAATACAAATTGTTTGGGTAATATGCACC
The DNA here is from genome assembly GCA_963931805.1 of Microdon myrmicae. Lineage (NCBI taxonomy): Eukaryota > Metazoa > Arthropoda > Insecta > Diptera > Syrphidae > Microdon > Microdon myrmicae. Next base: position 109,674,268 of record OZ007496.1, read on the forward strand.
AAAAATTAAATCGTTCGGGGAGCTCATTGATCTCGCAAGATGCCCTCGGATCAGCTTGATCATAAACTTATCCACTCTGTTTATATTGGCCCCACTGTACAACGCTTCATTGGGATAATATTTTTTGTGACCGGATTCAGGAGTCCGATGTAAGTAGAGACACGTCCTGAGGCATTGTCTCTCAAAAATCCGAATCTCTTCCATTAAGCTAGGTCCCACATTAAACCACACTGGACATCCTGTGGGGGGTTTCTCTATTCTACATGAGAAACAACCCACAATTCCAACCAACATTTCCTACCTAATTTCGACCGCCTTTCAGCGCGTCAAATCAACCCCATTTCCCCCTACTTACCTGTTCACCTGCAAAGCATGTTTCCACCAAGGACACATAGCTAAACTCATTGTACCACGGAGACAATGCATAAATGAGTTTAGCTTACCTTTTTTGCCATACGGCAACTCGTGTCCATGTCGATTAGCGACAACCAAATCCAGCCGGACGAAGTTGTCGCATCATTGCAGATCCGCTTGGGAAATTTATCACCACATTCGATTGAATCACGTGATAATATTTCCCTAGCGTTACTTCGGCTTTTCTCCAGACACTTCATTCGCTGGGGATCAATGTTCTCTTTTTGCAGGTGAATATCATCAGCTTAATTCTCCTCTCTTTCTCAGTTCTGTCTTCGTATGGATCAATGTACACTGAACCCACCATACTGCCGAATCAGGTCAATGGGTTCCGCTCAGAACCACATTGATTCATGCACATACAACCAAATCCACCCCAAGATAATCGTACAGCATGTTTCTGTTCTCTTATTGTCCCGCTCTCTTCGATCATCAGATTACCGATGTAACCTACCACACATCGAAGGATGTGGCAATGGGAGAGCAGAAGTATGTTCTCTTTTGGTTGTATCCAATTTCTTCCCTTTTCAAGTCAGTCGATTAACGTGTTGAACTAAGGAAGGTGGTGTCGCTAATTGCCACCGCGTGTGCATGCTCATGCACACGCTCGTCCGCGGACATCCGAATTTTAGTTGTAGAGTTATGTGTTGTGTGACCGCATCGGAATGTTCTCACTAGTGAATATTTTCAATAAATTAAAACGCTTGCTGGCAGTGCTATCTGTTATCTTTTTTATTGATTACTTTGGTGTCTTAACTCACTTATTCGAATTAGACTTCAATCGTTTATTTATCTATCCACTCGAAGGAGATGCCGTCCAATATGCGCATCGGATTCGGTACAACCAGGGAGTGGACGTGCGTCCCATAAATGTTTACAATTACACATTCCTCAATAAAGATGAACATAAATCGATGCCGCTTTTTGAGAGACGAATGGCTATACGACAAACCTGGGGTTACGAGCAACTCTTTTCTGACGTGATTATTCGAACAAATTCTTCCCACGGATCGATGGGAGATATAAGGAATACGTGCCGTACGCTGGCATCACCACCTTATACCCCCACAATCCATATATGATCATCGGTCTGATGAGAGCCATGTAGCATATGACTTTAACTCTGCTGTCAAGTTGACTACTATGAAACAGCTTTCTTTGCCCTGGCTAGGGCAGCTTCCACATGTTTGTTAAAATATAGATACTGCTCCAGCCAGATGCCTAAGTATTTGACTACGGTTTTGGTTTCCAGTGTTTGTTGGTGTGGTCGCATAATAGCTAGCTTTCGCCAGTTTATCCTGGTGTCTCTGGTAGCTTGAGCCAGTGGTGTTCTAAAGAGGATGGTTTCACACTTCTGGATATTGATTTTGAGTTTCCAGTTGTCGCAGTATCGCTGAACATCATTGAAATCCCCTTGTAATAATCTGTTAATGATTTCAATTTTTGGAGCTGGTCTATATATTATCAGATCGTCTACATACGCAATAGCCTGATGAAGAGACCTTACCAGGTCGCTAGTGTAAATATTAAAAAGGATCGGAGATAACACCGCTCCCTGTTGCAGACCGTTTTTTATTTGGTAAGTAATGTTGGAGGTCACATTGCCACTTTTGACGACGAATTTCCTTTCATTCAACATGTCGCATAGTAACATATATACAGTAGTGGTTTATGAATGCCTAGTCTCATCAGCTTGAAGTATAACCCTTCTAGCCAAATGGTGTCGAAGGCCCTCTCCAGGTCAATCAAACAGCACCTGTGCACTGTTTCAGATTTTTATTCCACTGAATGTCTGAAACCAGTTTAGCTGCGGCATGTGTGGTTTCATGACCAGCTTTAAAACCAAACTGGTTATTTGGAATAATATTATTGTCCTCAACCCATTTAAGTAGAGCCTTGTTTAGAACCTTTTCGAATACTTTACTGATACTCGGTAACAAACTGATCGATCGCAGATTTTTTGGGTTTGTTCTATCTTTCCCTCTTTTTGGTAACGGTTGGATGATGGCCGTTTTCCAACGTACTGGATAGTGTGCGTTGTTCAGAGCGTTGTTAAACAAGACTGCATATATGTCCATTGCGATTTGAGGAAGATGTTTTAGTACAATATTGGGTACTCCATCGATTCCAACTGATTTTTTGTTTCTTAATGATGCAAAGACGCCATGGATGTCTTCACTAGTGATCAAAAGGCTGTTAGCGGTTTCGACAGTGATCTCGGCGTTTGCCGTATTTTCATTATTGAATTCGATAAAACCTTGGTTTTCTGATCGCCACTGTGAAATGTCATTTCGAAGATGGCGATAATTCAGTAAAACTCTATCTTCCAAGCCATGGTTGCGGCGAATTACTTCATTTGTCTTGTACAGTTCTTGAAAGACGGCCCCTACAACATTCACTTTTTCCAAGGGATCTTCAAACACAAAAACTTCGTCATTTAGGATGGCGTTGTTTGTGTCTATGTCTATATTTGCCAGCATTCGTTGGTTTTCGTCAGTTCGTGGTATTTGGAGACACTGAATCTCGTTTTCATTACTCCGTTTAAATATTTTATTAATTTGCGGAAGCATACTAGGGTTGTTGGATTTTACCGCCCGAACTTTGTTGTTCCAATACAAATTTGCTGATAGCCTATAGTTGGCTTTTATCAGCTGTTGGAAATTTTTTAATCTGGACGTCAGTGATACTATCTCCTGGTCGTGCCTTTCAGTAAATCGTCTGTACCGTAATTTTAGTTGAGACAGAAGTCTACTTCTTTCTGTGGAATGCGTTAATTGGGGCGTTTCGGTACATGTTCATGTTGTCCGTAGGTGTGGTTTTTGGTATTGTTTTGTCCATAGTTTGTTTTATGGTTTCGTCCATTTTTTGTATGTATTTGTCGATGTCATCGTTGGGTGTGTTTCTGTTGGTAGGAGGGTTAATATCTTTTAAGCGAATTTCTCTTGTTAAGGTTCTCGTGAAACGCGTCCATCGCATACCCCCATAGTTATAGGGTTGCGGTATCATACATTCACCGAGTTCCACAACTTCGCTTGGTGTTTTTATCACGATTGATAATGCACAATGGTCGCTGTCATATTCAATTGTGCGTAGGCAGTTTATATTTTGTCTGTTAGTATGTGTGTGTTTAAGTCGTGTGTCAATAAGCATAATATCTAGGAACGATCCCCCTCTGGGGAAAGAAGGATATTCTGGAGCTACCAGGTCAGCCTTATATTCAATGTGATGTTGATATAGCCAACCAGCTAGTTGATTTCCTCTCGTGTTGGATATGCTATTTCCCGAATTTGGGTGTTTAGCATTCAAATCGCCACCTACGATGTAATAGTTCCCTTCCGAGTAAAGTTGTAAGCATTGGAAAAGAGTCTCTAGCTCCACTATAAATAGATTTTGTTGATGTGCTTCTGGTGCGTAGGCAGATACCACATACAACCCCCTACCTTGTCGGAGGGGTATGCGGATAATGCACGCTTCAAGCACCTGAAATCTGCGCATCTCACCACTATATATTACCTTATGTTGAAGTTCTTTTTTAACAAAGATTGCCACCCCTCCTCCTTGCGTGGAGTTGGGTCGGTCTCTTCGTATAATGTCGTAGTTTGTGTGACATAGTTTATGCCTCTGATTCAGCTTAGTTTCGCTAGCCAGAAGCACGTCAGGATTTTCGTCTTGCAACAGTATAAAGAGAGCGGCTCTTCTCTCGATTCTGATAAGTGAATTTACATTCACGACTAGAGCCTTAATTGTGCTTTCTGTTGGGGGGTTTATATTGACGGCTGACTAGACAACTGCGAATAGACCCAGTCTAGTCTAGTGTCCTGATCCTTCATTTGTTTTTGCATTTGTGTCATCTGCGTCTGTATAGCGAGCAAGGTTGTGAGCACATCTGCTAGTGTTATTGTTTCTGGAGGCACAGTATGTCGCGGCGGTGCCCGTGTGGTGGGTTGTGGCGTGTTTCTCCTACCAGCTGTTACTTGAGCATACGAGAACTGGGGTGTTACATTTAGTGCTGGTCGGCCTTGAACTATCGGGCGTTCTATTTTTCGTTGCTGTGAAAACTTTTTTTCCTGTAGTTCGCGGAATTTAGGACAGTCTCGATAATTAGCGGGGTGTCCCTCACTCTTACAAACTGCACACTTTAGAAGAGATCCGTCGTCTACCCTTTCTTTACCTAACGTGCATTGTTCTGCGCTGTGGTCCTGTCCGCATCTTACGCATCCATACTGCATTTCGCAGTTTGCTGCTGAGTGCCCGAACCTTTGGCAGCGAAGACATTTGATTATATCTCTGCCTTTTTTCAATTTATCCCATGTGGTAATTTGATGGTTCAGGATAGTGATTTTCCTAAGTCCACCAATTTTGCTACCGGGGCCCAGCTGCACCAGGAAGAATGGTAATTTACGATTCTCCCGTCTAGCTCTAGCTGTATTGAAAGGTTTTACCGCGATAAACTCAATATCATTACAGTTAAGCTCTCGTAGCTTAAGAGAACTTCTGGTTCTGTTTCAGGGTCAACGCCTTTTAGTAGAACCGTTATATTCTTTATTTCTTTCGGGGTGTACGTGTAAAATTCCGCGGTGGCCCTTTTTAGCACATTTTTCATTTTTTCGAAATCCTCAACCGAATTTGTCTGTATGGCAAACCTGTTCCCTATCAGTCTTTTAATTGAAAAATCTTCCCCAATAGAAAGCTTACATAGACTTACCAGTTCGTTACAGTCCATATCTGTAGTGTTGATGGGTGGCATCTTCGTTTTCCTTTTTGCTGCCTGTTGCTCTTGTTGTGGTTGTTGTTTTGTTATCTCTTGCGGTGGACATCCTTTTTGTTGGCTTGGCTTCTGTTGTGCACATTCTTGCTGATTTTTCTGCTGCTGTTGTTTCACTATTAGCTGCTCGTTTTCAGCAGATTCCTTTTTCTTGCGACGCTTCTCTGCTAATTGCGCCCTTGCTCGGGCTAGCCTTGTTTCAAGATCGCTGATTTCCTCTTCCTCGTCCTCAGTCTCGGTAGTCGCTAAACATGCAAACATGTTATTGGTGACATGGCCGTCATTATATGTAACCGGGAGGAATGTATTGTCCTCTTCCATTTTTTGCGCCTTTTTGAGCAAGTCTGCTATTGCCTCGTTTGGCTTGTTTATTTTTGTTGTCGTTCGTGTTAGTGGAGAGCTCGCCGGGCGTTTTATTAACGCGGACTTCGGTTTCAATTTTTTAATTTTTTGTTTTTTATCTGCCATTCTGCATGCTGAGCTTTGGGACACGTGGGCACGTGTAATGAATAAGGTAAGTATGTTCCTTGAAGGGTGGAACCTTACCTGGATGGAATTGTGCGTTCGTAGGACGCTACAAGATCATTGTTAATTATTAATGCGATTAAGGTCGTAGTGGAAGTTGTTGTGCTCGTGTTAATCTACTACCCGAACTACTAGTATAAGCGAAAAATCAAAAGTGTGTCCTAGTCGTAAGTGGAGTTCGAGCTCTCAAACAAAAATAAAATTCAAAAATAAAGACATTTCTTTGCGTGTTTTATTTGGGCAATTGACTTCGCTCCGCGTTCCAGATGTTCCTTTTGGTGTGTGGACAGTGTACGGCGGAACACTTCGGCAACAACCATCCAATCCGCCAAAATATCTTTACCTATAGTTGGTTGGTAGATATCATGTTTTCCAATTTTCGCGTTAAGATCCCCGAGGGAGGTTTTAACATCGAATGATGAAATTCCGTCAAATACTTCCTCTAGGGTCTCATAGAATGTGTCCTCGGTTTCTTCTTGGATAGATTCTGCTGGGGCGTATACGTTTGTAAGTATATGATGGCGCTGTATTTTTAGCATAGACTTTCATCATCAACATCGGCACTACAACCGGGAACCGATCTTGGCCTTATTTAGAAAGTCCTGAGGCTTGCTAAAGTTTCCATAATGATTTGATTTTTTTCGGGCAAGGTCATTATTCTTGCGCCAGAGGCTCCCCGACGGGGAATCGAACCCCGGTGTCCCGCGTGACAGGCGGGTATACTAACCACTATACTATCGAGGAGTATAGACGTTCGGTCATTATTAAATTTCATGTCTTTTACATGGGGCGAAATCTTATTACTTACAATGAAGCCAGCGCCGATATTATGTGTATCGGTACCTCCACTCGATAGTGTGAATCAGTTGGTTTGGATTATATGGTGTATGTGTCGGGCTTCCTGAAGCGCGGCGATGTCCGTTTTATATTGTTTCCCGTTCTTTATGACTATTTCTATCGCGCTTGGTTTACATAACGTACGCACATTCCATGTGCAGATGCATATATTCCATTTCCGCCCCCCCCCCCCCCCCCCCCCCCTTTTCTACGATCTTTTTGTCGAGTCGGTGTTTTCTTGATGATTTGTTGGCTTATGGTAGTGTTGGCTCATCGCTCCTACGCCTAACGTGTTTTTTGGGGGCTTGTTTTGTTTATAATTTTCTCTCATTTTTGTCCCTACGAGTCTTGAAGTATCAAATAGCCCGTCATATCAGAGCCCCGTTTTGCTCCGCGTCAAAGAGGCCCCGTTATAATACAACAGATATACCCCTGACTGCAAACCATCCAATGGGCGCGGTAACGCCTAACATCCTATATATAGTATGTTACTCCTCGCTATCCTACCTGGCATGGGTGACCCTGCTAAATTCGTTGGCTTCCGTCAGCACAGCTTGAGTGATTCATTGTAATTTACGCCACCGCACCACTTCAAGGTTTGTACCACACAGGGGATTTAGACGTTGCAAGCGTATCGCAATAGTCGTCGATGTATCTGTTTGCTAAATGCCAGTAAACACATACAAATAACAGGCGTTGATCTTATTTTTGCGGTCTGATATCCGAAAAGCTATAAATGCTGCGACAGCCATAACATTTATTCCGGCTGCTAAAACTTGTCCTGATAAATGATTACTAAGGTAACTGCTACTCAGAGTCCTTTTAGTTTTGGCATCGTTATAGGTACGCATGTAGTAGTTAATCTCCGTGGCACAAGTGCGTGGTAGATGAAATAGAGCAATGTTATCTTAGCACCTCCACCCCAAAGTATTTCGCGTAAAGTTCATTAATTATTGCTTCCCCTCACACGCCAGATTGTGATCCAACTTCTACCAATCTTCATTAGCGGTGCATTATTCCCCAGTAACTTTCGCTCCTAGTTAATTTTTATCCGTGGTGAATGGAAGTGCCCTTGTTTTTTGATACAAGAGCAAAGTTGTTCAAAGTTCACTTATAATATTTTTGATTAGTCCTCGTCGTCTCCGTTAAAAAGAAAGGAACAAAAAAAATTAAATGAAAAGAAAACAATCGCCTAATATGTATAATGTTTCGTAAATGTTTAAAGCTAACATCGATGTGTACCAGGGCTCTTTTAGTGCCATCTCGACTGTAGGCTGTTTTCCAGGCTGAACATCACATAACATAAATTGCGGAGAGCTAATAAAATTTACCCTTGCCATGGTGGCAGGAAAGGAGCAAATAAATTTCTTGGAACCGTTGTACCCTCCGGCTGTTCACTTGTAATCTCACAGTGTCGTTTGGTGTAAGAACCGGAAAAGAAAAATAGAATAGTAACGAGAGAATACGTTCGTATTCGATTTATGAAAAGGATCTCGTTATGCCAGTTTGTATGTACAAAAGAGAAAGAGGTATCTAAAAATAAAAAGCTGGCAGGAAGAACATCGCTGCGTGAACTCAGCATAGAAATTGAAATTTCAGACCAGATTAGCTCAAGTGGAGAGGGTTCACGTTGGTACTTTACAAGGAATGTACTTTATTGTGTTGTGTTATCCTCAAGTACTGTTGATTAAACTTTCACCTAGTCAACGGCGCATGAAATGTATGCGGAGGAATCCAATTTAGATATCCGCCTGCTTTCCGTCAAATTGAAAACACGCCACTGGGATGATACTGACAAATGTTCCCAACTGACAGGATTTCAATAAATCTTTCCAACCTCTTACCCTAATACAAATCGTTACGGAATTAGGAGAAAGCCTACTTTGAGGTATTGTGTAACAAGACTTCTCACATTCACTCTTTTATGAGATAAACCGAATCGTGTTGGAATCTTTTGAAATCGAAGTAAATAAACAACTTGGCTCACAATCCTTAGTATTTGAAGGAAGTCAATTAACTAGATCTACACCAGTAGTTTTTATTTTTCTCGGCTCATGAAAGAAGAAGTAGCTGCCGTATGTAACTGTTTGTAGGCTTTTGGCACCATAAACACTGATTAGAGTTGTAATTTTACTAATAGTAAATTTTTGTGGGGTTAAGTTTATGGTGATAGGTTAAATTTTTTTTTTGTTTTGCTGTAAAGTAATCAAGTAAAACTTTTTCCAACCTTGGGGAATTTGTACGTTTAAAATGTTTGTTTAACAAAAGTTAATAAAAACTGTCAACTTGAAGATGGTTTTTTTATGTTGGGGTTCTTTACCAGCTCTTTTGTATTAACCACAGTAGACACGAAAGTGCAGTGCTGCACGAGTGCTTCTAATAATTGGAATTGTTGAATGTTTATGTAATTAATGCGGTGGTTAGAACTTCAACAGTAGCTGTGGAAAAATAATAAATGGGAACAATCAATTCAAAATGAGGACGGAATCGAAACTGATGCAGCATGTAGGAATACACTACAGGAGTGAGGGTAACATCGTTGCAAGACACATATATTAAATGGACTCAAGAGTTTAGTTTAGAAATTTTAAACATTGAGTCAAATGAAATAGGAATAATATTTTTTGAGAAAAGGCATTAGACCACAGCAGTGTGGAGGACCGTAAGGAAATTTATAGATTTATTTCAGTCTCCTTTTTTAGCTTGAGATCAAGTCAAGGAAGTAATTACTAACCCAAAGATACGTTGTATATTGCCTTCTCAAATACTTTTCAAATCATGATTGATGTTTGTTAATTGTTATACACACAAAGTATAAAAAAACGAATTTAGTGGACGCAACTCGCATACTCGATATTACAGCACAAATTATGACGATCCGATATAAAGCTTGCCTACATAAATATAAATATAAATAAATAATGTTTTATCGAAGAAGAATAAACTGAAGTAGATCTGTGCTATCAATCGCATCATCTGTGTAAATATCCGGGAGATTCAAATAAAATGTTTTCTTTATCCATGGACCCACTCCAATACAAATGTTGCTTGGGAGAAACTTGGTGGCGATGGCATAGATTGATCACCGGACTGTGGCAGGTGGACTTTAGTAAACAATAAACAACATGACAAAGGTAGCTGACACATATTTGTTTGATGTAATCAGTGGAGCTTTGGTGCGCATTAATACTTATTAAAAAGGGGGAAAACATAATCGAAAGAAATGACATAGAGTATATTTCACAGATAATAATGCAAATTCATCGATAATCTATCATTATCTTCATCGGCACTACAACCGGCACCCAAAGTGGATAGAATTATTTAAAATAGAAGATAAGACTGCAAGTAGTTTTATTAAGGGGGTATTCTGGTGCAAAGGGCCGAATTTGAATGTTTTTTAGAAATGTGTTTACAAAAAAAAAAAAAAAATAGAACAATATTTTTATTAGCGGATTTTTGCCCAATATTTATTTATAGCAACAAAATAAAAAAAAATTAAACAAAAATGTCGAAAATTTCCAAAATGCCAGGTTAGTGAAGTGGGGGGTTGAAACAAAACGTGCGTCCTGATTCTCATGATTTTGACTCTTTTAATTATCTGAAAAAAAAAAAATGTAATGCTTAATCAGTGAAGGTGTTGTAATCGACCCTACCTGGAAGAAATGAAAAAAAAAATGTTCGCAAAATGGCAACTGTTTGAAAAAAATGGATTTTGGATTTTTCTCATAATTTTTTGCCGGTTATTAATTTTTTAAAAATAGCAAACTTTTTTTTTTAAAAAGCTTGGTAGGGACTTTAGAGCGTTATTTTGAGAAAGTGTGTACCGAGTTTCAGGTCAATCGGTTTATTAGAACTTGAGATATCGCGTCAATAGACTTGAAAAAAGTGGTTTCGAAAAAACGCGTGTAAACATTTTGTGACATAATATTGTTGCCGCGTCACTAAAGCAGCTGTAACTTCCCCAATTATTGGAATTTTAAAATTTCCTTTGGACAGCATGTTCCTAAAAGTATAAACTTGAAGAAGATATCAAAATCGATTTTTTAAGATTTTAAAGAAAATATTCTCCATTCACGGTACAACCAAAACTATAGTTTCGGATAATCAGCCTTTCAATTCCTTTGTAGCAAAAATTTTTACTTCACATATGAATTTTGATTTCGTTTACACTCGCCCACGATATCCACAATCAAACGAATTGCCTGGAAAAGCAGTTCACATTATGAAAAACTTGCTAAAGAAAATCAAAAACGTTGAGGACATAGATTTAGTTTTATCAGATAATGGATCTATTATCCAATCTCGGGCTGTTAATGTCTAGAAAACTGAGAACTAAGCTCCCGATCCATGAGAACGATAAGAGAACATAGATTGATGACACGGTCTATTTAAACATAGATTGATGACACGGTCTATTTAAACATAAATTGATGACACGGTCTATTTAAACATAAATTGATGACACTGCCTATTTAAACATAAATTGATGACACGGTCTATTTAAACATAGATTGATGACACGGTCTATTTAAACATAAATTTTTTTCTTGCGCGCGTACGATTGCTCCCGACTCCTGCTCGTTGGACGTATAAAATCTGACTGACTCGACTCTGGTTTAAGAAGGTGAGGAGAAGTAAAAAAGGTAGGGAAATTTATTTCTGGTGCGCACTAGCCAGCCGATGTGATTGCGCTCTCTCTTGTGCGCTCTTCGTTTCCCCATGCGCACCGGGGTGAACAAGCGCTGGCGCATAGTTGCACGCCAATGTGCGCAGAGTGGACGAAAAACCCCGGCTGGATTTGGTTGTCGCTAATCGACATGAACAAGAGTTGCCGTATGGAAAAATGAGTTTAGCTATGCTCCGTTGGAGGTAACATGCTTTGCAGGTGAACAGGTAAGTAGGGGGGAATGGGGTTGGTTTGACGCGCTGTGAGGCGGTCGAAATTTGTATGGGATTGGCCGGGAATGGTGGGTGGTAGTTTAGAGAAACCCCCACAACAACATAACACTCCCCGGTCCTGTTGGTTAAACAATGAAAGTAATAATATAATCCGACGTAACACAGGTCACACAAGAAAGCGGGTCAATGACCCAGTTCAAAGTGCCCTGTGAACAGACGTCCAGTGGATGTTTGGCGGTTTTTTATGTGTGATGGTGTCAATGTGTTCCGCCGAACACTAGTTGGTGGTGATGAAATAACGTTCAAGCAGACGACACTCACAAAACAAGTCAAATAAAAGTCACTGTGAGCTTGTCCTGGGTTTGGCTCTTTTATTTTCTGGGTATTGACTAACAACCCCAGTAATTAGTAAAACATAAAGGTACACTATATTTATTATCGAATCTTTATTTAATATTTTTACTATTGAATCGAGTATACCGCACAACAAAATGAGTATTTCACATCGCTAATACTGTTTAAAAATAGATTTTCTTATATAGTATGTTCATGGTTTAATCGAGTATACCGCACAACAAAATGAGTATTTCACATCGTTAATACTGTTTAAAAATAGATTTTCTTATATAGTATGTTCATGGTTTAATCGAGTATACCGCACAACAAAATGATTATTCCGTATCGTTAATATGACTTTTAATATTTGGCACACCATGACCGTTATTCTATGCTTCAATGCTTCTCCAAGACTAATTTCTGAATTCATTCCGACTCGCAATGGTTACCTCACACGCAACCCCTTTTCTTATTTTTTCTTCTTTCTATTTTGCACACTCAGCGCCAGGACCCAAAACAGACCATTGCCCCGACCACCATATACGGTGCGCCTTTAGCTTTTTGCTAGGCGAACAAGAAAAAAGGAAAGGGTGAATACACATACACGCTAATCGCGTCTGCCGCTTACGTGCGTGTCCCCCAGCATGCAGACACGGGATCATCGCCATCCACATGACCTGCAGGTTTGCACAGGGGTTGAATTGTTTACACGATCACTACTGCTTGAAGCATTATTGTTGATCGTGCAAACTTCGCTAGTGTATCTTCCATAGGAACGACGAATATTCATACGATCGCGATCACAGCCAGGATCGCCGCCGATCGCATATCGATCGTCGTGCAATTGGTGCAGGTGGCTATTCCTTGTGTTTACTTCTCCTTTAGGCAAGCATGTTATTACTTGCCTGTAGTTGGTTTTTGCCACCGAATTGCCCGCCGTGTTCGCTGATGAAAAAGGGGGCAGCTTGCCTGTGTGCGACGGTGCTGGATCGAAGATATTCTTGTCCGAATATCTCGATTGATCCGTTGGTTGAGGATGCGACCGTTTTTCTCCACTCGAGAAAGGGTGCATGTTGGCGGGAACCAATGTTGGAATATTTTCCGTTGACCGTCGGCGCCGGTTGAACTTCCCCAGTGTGTGCTGTATGTTGAGCAAATTCTATCGGATATTCATGTTGTGCTACGCACAAACAAGCTATTCATCCTTGCAGGAAATTTTACTCTTTTTCCTTATAGAACTTGATGCTCTGCGACGACCAGGCTTTTGTTGTTTCCGTTGAAAATGTGAGGCGGGCAGTGGCGTCGGGGGAAACCGCCACAGATGTCTCTCAACAGAAACTCAACAAATTCGTTATTCAAACGATCGGTCCACTATCCAGTCTGAAAATAGCGTATCCGAAAAAGTTAATGAGAAAACAGCAAAGAAGTACCGCACTCAACAGACACCACCAGATATGATCGCTCGGTTAGAACGCCCGATTATTTTAAGCCACAATGAAGTGATGGAATTTACATACTTTATACTACCTACTATTATATAATTAACCCCCCCCCCCCCCCCCCCACCCCCGGCCCCCTCATCATTAAAATGATTCATAGGCTTATTGGCTTGAAAAAGCGCCATTCTTTGATATCCAACATAAGGTTTCCTACCTGAAATCAAAATCTCCTGCTGGTTAGCGACAGCAAAGCGTGGGCAAGCAAGGGTGTTGCTACATAAAGAAACAGTTTCGTTTATCGCAAATCCCTTTTGCGCATTCCCACGGCGACATGATCCCAAGCCCCACCGGCGTTTTCTTGTTTCTCTTCATAGAGCCATTCGCTGAGGAAAAACCAGCGTCAAGGGAATAGCATGAAAAATATCTTTTTCAATTCACCCCATTTCCCCTTGTCGGAGTGCATTTTTGGTTCCGCACTCTGAGAGCAATTCAGACATGAAACGGGATCATGCGGTCATTTTCTTGGCAAATCGACCCCGAAATCGCCCTGCTCTCCGTTGCAATTTTCCTATTGTCCCCGAATTCACTGACTGTTGGGAAAATTCGCAAGGGTTTATTCAGATTAATGGGCGGGGAAATGGGAGAATGGGGATCAGTGTGCGAATAAAAATGGATGATGATGAAGAGACTGCGTTGTTGTGTCTTCGGTGGTTGTTAACTTCCTTGCTCGAATATCAAACCAATAACTTAACTTAGCCAGATCATGTGCCATCGAACGGAACAAGTAATAATCGGACGGCCCAATATCTGGGGTATATGGCGGGTGGGGTACGACTTCCCATTTGAGCGTTTCCAGGTAGATTTTAACGGGTTTGGCAACGTGAGGCCGAACATTGTCATGGTGTAGGATCACTTTTTCGTGCATCTGCTAGTATTGTGCCCATTTTTTTCGCGAAATGCTCGGCACAATCGCATCAATTCAAGTCGATACCTTTCCCCAACGATGGTTTCGTATGGTTTCAACAGCTCATAATAAATAAACCCGCCTGGTCTCACTAAACACACAGTATAACCGTCGCAGCGTGAATGTTCACCAGAGCCGACGACGTAGAAGCATGGGCAGTCCCCATGATTTTCTTTTGTTTGGGTTGCTGTAATTTTTCCATTTTTCATCACTCGTCATGATGCGATTACTAAAACCCTTTCTTTTCTGTCGATGGTTCGGTTTCACAGGCGAAAAAAAGACCCTCAACGTCCCTTGGGTTCAAATCATAAGGAACCCGAGATCCTTGCTTTTAAATCATTCCCAATGCATTCAATCGCTTGGAAATGGGTTGGTGGGTAACTCCTAATTCTGATGAAAGCTCTTGTTGGATCCTTATCGAGCAATGCCTCCAATTCACCGTCTTCGTATATTTTTGGCCGTCCAATACGCGGACGGTCGTCGACATTGAAATCACCATCTTTGAAGCGACGGAACCAATCATGGCATGTTAGTTCACTTAGAGCAGCTTTCTCATCTTGCGATAACCAGAATCACCCATATCCGTGAGGGTGTTGGGATCGCTCTCGAGATATCTGAAAGAGAAAAAAACATTGCAGAGGGGAAGAGGGGGGGGGGGGTGTCTAGGGATAGTGTGGACAAGGTTATTTCAAATATTCTCTAACTATTTGGATGGAGGGATGGTGGGATAGAAATCATACAAGACTGGTAGGTGAGTGCGGTAATAAATGCATATGACGTCTTCGGCGTTTGATAATCTGCGATTTGGTCGGTGTGTGTGTGTCCTCGTGCTGTCGTGTACTGTGCGTGCAATGTTTGTAGTGTATTAGTGCGTGTGGTGTTTGTAGTGTGTTAGCAGTAGACCCTACGGGATGGGTCCAGGAATCCTCTATTATAGAGGAGAATGTTGTTGGGAATAGTGCTTTCTTCAGTTTTGTACTGAAGAAGAAATTATGGTGGTCTGATCGGAAGAGATCGAATGGGAGTATGGTAAACAACGCAAGACTCCCGTACAAGTAGGTTCTCGCTATTCTGAATGCTTTCGAGGTACTTGTATGCTAATTGTAGTAAGTACTCGTCGATAGGGATAATCGAGGCACCTTCGTATAGGTGAGAGTTCGAGTAATGGCGACCGATAAAGCGGTTGATGCATCTTCTGAGGAGCTTTCTTTCGAAAACTCGAAGTCTTTCCATTTGGGTCGAAGATATGCAGGACCATATGGGGATAGCGTACGATATTCCAGAGCAGATTGACTGCTTATAGCAGAGAAGTTTAAGTTTGGTTTCAACTTTGTTGCTCCACTTCAAAATGTTGTGCAGTTGCTTAGATCGACCGAGGCCCCTTTGAAGAATGTGGGTCACATGTTTGAAGAAATTCCTTTTTTGGGGTATAAATAACCCCAAGCTATTTCATCCTATCCTGTGGTCTAATCATAGTACCTTCTATTTGTATTCGGATATTCCTTGAATATCGAGAAGACTGATCTCGAATCCAAAATGCGCATCCCTTTTATACTCTACATCTACAGAGATTTGTTAAAAAGTGTTCATGAAAATTCCAAGAAGCACAAGCAAGATTTTATGTGTGCTTTAATTGGAATGGGATTCCAAGAAGGGTATGGGAATTTTTTGAACAAATTCCCGGAAGGCAAAATCATGAAATGCATTTGGAATTAGGCATTTCATAATGTTAAGATCATTGGGAATTGAATCGATTGGGGGATGGAATGGGAATTTGGTTGAACAGTTTCCCGGAAGGCACAGTAATGAAATGTATTTGAAGATACGCATTTCATGTTGTTATCATTCCAGGGAATTGTTTAACCCACAGCATGAACATAAGGTTCGTACTATGGCGAATCCTTAGAGGAAAACTAATTTGGTTGAAGATTATTAGGAGTTGGGTTATAGGTGGATAAATGGCTGTTTATATAATAATGGGGGATTGGATGACAGTAGTGATTTAGGATCATTACCCTCGGAACACCGTGACAAACTTGCTGATCTCCTCGTCTTCTCGAGTATCAACGTAAGTGACAGTAGCAGCATTTGAATATCAGTATTTGAATATCAGGCATGAAATAAAAGGTATATGTACAATAAAATGTGTCAAATGCATGTGTTTTATTTACAAAACGGCAAATACAACACCACTTACCCAAGATTCTCGAAAGCATTCTATACAAATCTCTTAGTTTTCGTTGAAAATATTTTATTTCACCTACGCAACTTGATTTTATCAATAGCCGATCAACTACAACCAATCTTGTTGAGTTCACTCCCTTTACATTCTCAGAACTAGAGCAGGGTAACGAGGTCGACATTGTCTCAACCGATCTCAGTAAAGCATTCGACAAAATCTCCCACAGTCTAATCTTCTTCAAATTATTCCCCCTCGGCTTCGAACCTGGATTGCTGAAATGGATTTATTCCGATCTAAAGGATAGACACTATTCGGTTCGGTTCAGGTCCATGATATCCAACTCCTTCCTGACGCCTCCGGGGTCCCGCAAGGAAGCCACCTGGGCCCTCTTCCATTTAATCCTGCACGTTGATGATACCCAGATATACAAGATTATCGAGTCAGCGCTTGATTCTGCACTTCTGCAATCAGACCTTGACAACTTCTCGACTTGGTGTTACAAAAATTTCTTTGTATTTAACATGGCCAAATACCAATCTATAACCTTTTCACGTAAGCGTATTCACTCATCATCATCATCGTCGGCACTACAACCGGAAACCGGTCTTGGCCTTATTTAGCAAGTCCTGAGGCTTGTTAAATTTTCTATAATGATTTGTTTTTTCCGGGCAAGGTCATTAGTCTTGCGCCAGAGGCTCCCCGACGCGGAATCGCGGTCTCCCGCGTGACAGGCGGGTATACCAACCACTATACTATCGCGGAGTATTCACTCATGCTCGCGTCTTTATTCCCTTCATAACCAACCCTTAACCATTGTTCAATCTATTCGAGACCTAGGGATCCTTTCCGACAGGGAGCTTGATTCCCCTCCCACAATGACGAGACGATCCGGAAAGCCAATTCTGCCCCCGACATCGTGAAACGATCATCTAAGAAATTCTCTGACCTCTACTCGATCCGTTTACCTTACCTTCGTCCACCCACTGCTAGAATATGCCAATCAGGTACAGTCCCCATTATCACAAGACCCATATCCGTAGAATAGAAAGTATTCAACGTCGCTTTCCTCGGTTCGCTCTCCGACGGGTACGGTGGGAAAACATCTTAATACGGACCCCGTACATTAACCGCCTCAAAGTAATCAACCTCAGAACCCATGAGGAGCGCAGCGTCCTGGCTGACATATTGTTCATTCATCAGTTCAACTTAATTTCTCCGACCACCAACCCTCGAAATGCGCGTAATCCACGCGTAATTCCCCCTCACCGTACCTCTTATGGTCTTGCGGGGGTTCGAGTATTGATGCCTGACACGGGCATGGATTCACTTAACTCCTCCAACAATTGTTCCACAAAAGAAAAGAGGATTTATATTTACCAGAAGGAAAACCGAATTAATGAAACGCACTGCTTGTTCTTTTATAGTTAGGGGTTTTATTTGGTTTTAATCAGAGTATCGTTTTAATAAGATTTGGTGGGGATACCAGTCTATTTCTGTTATAAAAAAACTTATTTTTGTAATACACTATTTATTAGATAACTTTAGTAATCACGAATTATTTTAAGGCGAAAATACTCAACACAACTAATTCTAAATAGCGAGTTGACTCAGAACGTGCGCGCACTGTAATGATTGAATTACGACTCCGGACACTTGTGCACCGTATGGTGGATGATTAGTGACTCTTTATACGGCGAAGTATTAAATTAAAATTTCGTGCGGTGGCGTGACCTAGCCGCGGTGATAAACGACAAGCGACTGATTCCAATTAGGGATGGAATTTTTGGATTTAATTTTGCACACAGGACAACCAATAGAGATCACGCTTCTGCTCTCTCATTGCCACGCCCGTCAATAGTCGACGAACGTGGGAGAATGAGAGAACAGAAACACAAAGTATTATGATCTCGGGGTGGGTTTGGTTGTGTGTGCACGAATCAATGCAGTTCTGAGGGTAACCCACTGACCCAATTCGGTAAATGTGGTGACCTCAGCGTGCATTGATCTGTAGGTAACATAACTGCAACAGTTATTTGGTGGCATCTCGGGGCGCCCACTCGACGCTATAGGTTCGCCTCTCCCGAGAGAAGTCTAATTAAAAAAAAAAAAAAAATAAATAAATAAATAAAAAAAAAAAAAAAAAAAAAAGGGAGACAAAATTATGGGGGAGAGGAAAATGTAGCTGGTGCTAGTCATCTGCGAAAAATTGATCCCAAGCGAAAAGATGGTCTAGGAAAAGCCAAAGTGACGCTACATTGGCTAGGGAAATATTATCGTGAGAACCAAACTCGAATAATTTGGAATTACCCCAGCCGCTGCATGATTATGCAACAGCGTCGTTTGATTCGACTTGTTGTTGCTAACCACGTGTATTGGAATTTCCGGTGGAAATCTCATGGTTAGAGGGCTCCAGTTGCCGTATGGCAGAAAGGTAGCTTAATTCAATTATGCAATACTTGCGTAGAATAATGAATTCAGCTATGCGTCCGTTATTGCAACATGCTTTCCAGGTAAACAGATAAGTAGGAGAAATTGGGGTTTGTTTGACACGCTGTTGGCGGTCGAAATTAGGCGGAAATAGTGGGTTGGTTCTCCATGTATTTAGAGAACCGCCACTGTCTCAATGAACCCTTTCGCGGATGCTGAGAAATGTCAACTCTAACTCCACCTCGTTCGATTTCCACCTCTCTACCCACACTCTCATGCACCGCCTCCCAAACCATTCTCATCACTAATCTTAAGCGGCGCTTTCTACATTTTCCTCTCTAACCTGCCTCAACTCTTGGCAGCATAATATGTCCTGTTTACCAGCTAAGCTTAGTTAAGTTAGTTTTTGGCGGTTTTTCTTGTAAAGTCACTGCTGAATGATGTTGGGGTGTTCCGCTGAACACTGCTTACCGCGGAGGAAAGATACACCAGCGGAGCGAACACAACAAAACACGGAAATCACCTTTGAATTTAACTTTCTTTTTTTTCAACAAGTCGTTTATATTGTCTTACAATATGACGAATCCTCGATGAGGTGAACGTCACGAAGTATTACTTACAAGTCACTTAGTATGGTCTTAAGGACATACGGTCAATGACAACACACGCTACAACGTTCTAAGTTAACGCAGTTAATTAATGTTAACGCGACTCGAGCTCCTCCTCGAGAGTTCTACATCGACGTGTACCCTCGCTGAAGAGTGTAACTTCTCTGCCTGGACAATACCCCGATACAGATTGTCCATCTGTATCTGTGCAGACAACTTTTCTCCTTAGATCTGCTAACAGAATTTCCGAATCTCTGTTAGAAGCATGTTATTTATTCCCAGGGGTAATTTGGATGCCTGAAAGGGATGAACACATACATCATCATTATCGCTAGCATTTCATCTCCACGGCCTTCTGTTTGCACAGAACATCTGGCACCCAGACCGAAGATATTCGGCGATTGTTTGGACGTGCAGCCTGTGGGTCTTATTTGAACTTGGTACCCGGAATCGAAATGCATTAGATCTTTATAATGGTGCGAAATTCTAGCGTGGCCGTGGGACCGGAGTATTGCCTTTGTTGGCTTAACTACTCATAAATCATCGGATATCTCGTTGAGATATTATCGATTGCGATAGGTCGTGGCTGCTGTAGTATTCCAGAATACTACCCTTATTAGCTTTAACACTGGATCTCATTACTTATCTAACACACCCTTAAAACTTTCTCCTTACATATCTAACATTCTCATTTAATACATATCATAAATAAACATACACAATATTCTATATCAAGCCAGTTACAGTACATTTCATAACATGCCCCTTTTTCATAACATGCACCTTTTTTCATTTGAAACATGGCTCTTTGATTTTCGTTCAAAGTTTATTCAAAATTTAAAAGTCACAGAGAGTAAGTAATACTTTGAGAAAATGGTTTTTGTTCATATTATAATTTACAGTGAATTAGAACACAGTGTTCTATAAGAAGAGGGAAAATTTTATTGTAAAGTCAGTTGAGATACAGACGAGTAGAAGTCAGTTAAGTTGAGGCAGTTGAGGAAGTTAAGTTTAAAAAAAAGTAAAGTTGAGTTCAGTCAGTGGAGTTTTAAAGTAAGAGTTAAGTTCAGTTTGAGTTTGGAGTTCGAAGTCAGTAGTTGAATTTGTTCAGAGTTGAGAAGTTAAATATATATTATAAATATAGAATAAAATATAGCAAAAATATAAAAGCGTGAATAAAGAGAATAAATAAAAAGAAAAACAAATTACTATTATTCAATAAAGAAGACGGACGGAAAGGCCTATATAAAAAAGATATAAATTAAATTCGAAGTCTGAGATTGATAAAAGATCCACGCTCTTGCCTCAACCGAGGAAGCACGGCGTCCCGGGCATAACACTGCCTTCTGTTGTTCAACGGATTTGGATGGTCCTTGCATTAGATTCCCGGACGTGCATCCGTTGATCGGCTCATTCTTTGATGATAGCAATTCTTTTGTATCGAATTTCGGAATTCCCGGTTCGATGAGATGTTCCTGGGCGCAGACAGGATGTATGCCATTTGGGAATTGTTTTTAGGAATAGAACTCATGGGTGTTTATACCTTTGTTTCAGGCATGATGAATTATAATTGTTGAGCTTGACCTTAAAAGCTTTGGGGACGTTCAGTTCCTTGCTTTTTGGTGTCGGTCTCAACGTTGGCTGTGAGTTGCAGGCCCTATAGTGGGACTTTGGGACACGCGTCTGTGGGCGCGCGCAACGTTCTCAGGTAAGTAAGTTCTTTGAAGGTAGGAACCTTACCTGCGCGGAATTGTGCGTTCGTAGAACGCTACAAGTTCTTACAGTACAATCTTTAGTTTGTAAAGTTATATATACTTTAGCTTATAAATACCTCTATTGCTTGAATTAAGCCAATAAATGGAGTGGTAGCCCCAATAAACTTCTTGGGATAATACAATTTTAAATATTTCTTACAAATATCACGGTACTGCATAATTTAAAGCAGTTGTGGCGAACTAGTAAGCATTTAGTATTTAAATGCTGTAGTAATAAATGCGTTATTCCAACAAAAAGATATAATAAAATGTCAAGGTATACACAGCTTTCTATTCTACCGATACTCTTAATTATTTCGTTTGGGTTTGGGGTACGATTTTTCTAATATTGCAAGCGATGTTTTGGCACAATTAAATATCAAAACACACTAAGAATTAGAGCATCGAGAAAGAAGAGAAAGAAGAGAAAGGCGCCCTAAAAAACTTTGTCGTCGTAAAATATGTGATAAGACTGTGCACTTCAAGGCCATACAATTCAGTTGAGGAGCCACTTTGTATACCTGAAATTGACTTTAAAAGAACTTTTTGTGGAACGAATAACATATGATGGACAAATTTTCAAGAGGTTGGAATGTAGTTATATTTTACACTTGACAGATCTTTGTAGTGATAGTTACACAAAGTAGATATGTCACATTCGTTTCGTCTCATCCGCTGAAAACTGTATGTTACATCAATCAATATGTGAATTTTGTCACAAATGATTGAGTACGTTTTTGCTTTCCGGCATATGAATGTTTCTACGAATCTGCTAGAAAAACATGTAACAAAGAAAAATTTCACTTATAAATGTTGAAAATTATGTTACGTTAAACATTATCCGTGTATCATCGTCTCGTCAACACACGAAAACATAATTTCACTTGATTTAGTAATTGTTGCTTCAATTCAAAAAATTAATAATAATACTAATAATAAAGTGAGAAAAACCAGCAAACACAAGAGACTAAGTTAAGCACCCGAAATGCTCGAGGCATACTTAACCAGATAATTGTGTAGACGATGATATTCGACACCAAACCTTGTTATCACATTGTTTGCAAATTATTTCGTATCCATCCAAACGAAATATTTACATGTGCCATGATCAGCTCTAATTTATGGTTCATCCTTCGACACAATTCACTGACGCAGCTGTGTAAATAGAAATAAATTGCCAATAGCAATGAATCTCATTGTTGGCAGGAGAAACACTTCCTTGCCACTGAAATGAGAAGGACTTTTTCACGCCCCCGATACTCAACCTCAATGATTTCCCTACAGTAGGGGCTATACGCAATCATCCACCGTCCTTCGTAGCCGCATACATTTACCCAGGTTCCAAAAATACAAAATTTCTTTGTTGTTTTATTGTAACGTTTCTTTATTGTAATTATTTTTTTTGTTTGGTTTTTGTGGATGTTGCAAATGCTTAGGTTTACCCAGGTTGTTGTTACTTGTTGTTGCTTTAAAAATGAAATTCATCTCTGGGTGCACAGATTTGGGTTTCAAGGATAAAAACTTCGTTGGTAGACGGTTGGAAAAGTATGTTTTGAAACACAAGGGTACGCTATTCGGATGAAAGCTTAAGCGTATAATAACTTACAAACTACTAATAAAAAGGACCTTAAATCAGTTCGGGGACGTAAATCGCTTTTCGGTGGTTGGATAAAATTCCGAACCTGAAGTAGGTCAGTGGTTCTGTCGTGAGATTCCACTTCCAGTAAATTAATTTAAGGGAAACATAAATTAGTTGCTGTAAACGACTTTTAAAGATAACAGAAGTCAACAATGCAAATGGGCTTCAACCGACCTTCATGGAAATTGCTGATACGGTGTAATCATAAACACTTTCATAGTAGATTTGATTGATATTTTTTGTTATTTTGTGTAGGTTGTTTGTATGGGGAAAGTTGTTGTTTGAACGACTAATACGAATTAGAATTTCCTTCTATCATAATGGAATCATGTCGTTAAATAAAAAAATTACAACAGTATCAGTTTTCAATCTCCATTTAGATTCAGCGAGCGGAATATTGACAGCATTTTATCACGTCTGTTCAGAGTAATAAATACTTGTGTACATATAATAATACTTTTATATAATTCACGGACGTTAAACATGATGGTTCAAAAAATGCTGGAAATAAAAGGGGACAAAAAGTTTAAACGTGTTTTTCTGGAAATGACATTTACGAAACTGCACACGGCTTGTGGGGGTACGTAGTCGTACGACACGGGGTTCTACTTCGTCCCACGAGCATCACAAAGACAAACTTCCAATGTGCACCAAAGAAAAACACAAACAGGAAAAACAAAACTGTTCGCCAAGACAACGCGGAAAAATTAAACACAGGATTTCCTTTATTTAAGTTTGTTTCGAAATCAAGGAAAAACACTACTATTGGAATAACTTGTTTGAATTCGCGGATTATTGTTTTCGTTTCATTTTCTTATTGGATACTAACATTTTACGGTAGCACTGCGATAAAGTTACAATGTGAAGTCAATAGAAACACAATCTTCGCCACGACTCGAGGTATATTATCGTCACCGTGCGCACCGGTGAGCGGGAACGGCACTCGACCAAGGTGGTCGGTGGATGAAAAAGGACTCAAAGATTCAAATTTCGTTTGGGGTGAGTTTGTGGTGTCGTGGTAGATATCCTCTCCACTAAGGATATCGTTTTTACCTACCACCAGAGAAACGTAAAGTGGTGGAATAGGAAACCAGATCTTGTAATAGGAAACCAGATCTTGTAATGAAGACCATGGTGGTATGTGTGCGATCGTTCAGATCTGTGTGGCTTACACGTGCTCGAGAGCAATGGGTAAACGAACCAGACAGGCGGTAAAGACAAAAGGATCGAAAAGATCGTTGTCTATGGAGTGCATCGCGTCTAAATAAATAGACGTCGATACAGCCAAAAAATGTGGCAAAAGAAAAGATGGGATGAGGGTATCATAAAAGTCGTAGATGAGTGATGCCCTTGTGTAAATATACAAATAGACATTGGGAAAGGTGCTAATGGGTTGGACGAAACAAATCCCTTGCTTGCATTTGTATATGCAGGAAAATACGTTTGTGGGAAACGGATTCTATATTTGCATTGGTTGTGCTTTGAATTCAATCCGGCGGCTATGCGCGATGCTTGTTTGGAGATTCAAACAAAGAAGCAATTTTGGGTAAGTTCAGCTGTATCGATATGTAGTGCTCCAAGAAGCCCTACCATTTTCCTCCCACATACATTTCTACCCACCTACTTTATCATTAATCCATATCCCCAAACTCACATTCAATCCAATGCTAGACAAATTGAATTGTTCAATTACCATACTAATATTCCCAAATCCTTCCTAAAAACTAAACAGCATAATGCATATCTTCATATGGAAACAAACACACATTAAAAGATATCCATTTCGTTCCCATACACTCAATTCTAAAATCCTTATCTCCATCTGGATTGCAGCCAGATGTGTATATTCTAAAAATAGATATTCCATTTCCTTTTCTCCAATTTTTCACATACAAATCTCAATGAAGATTTGTGTAAAAGGGCGATGCATTTTAAATTCGAGGATCAGTCTCAATTGGCGTTCTAGATGTAAGGACGCCAGAAAGTAAATTAATAAAATAAATGTAAAATAAAATAAAAAGTATTTTATTGGGCCTGGCCGATTCTTCCTACTCGACGACCGGTAGCTGCTCTTCCCTCGAGGTTCGAGGAAGCACGGCGGCACCGCAACGGGTCCCCTCGGGAGCGGTCTTTAAGAGATCTTACGTCCTTTTCAGGATAAGAAGACACGCTACCTGAGAGAGGGACCACAGCAAAAATGGTGGCAGCGGTGGGATAATCCAACTATCCCCTACCAACAACAAAAGAAGAAGGAGCAGCAACCCATAATATTAACAAATAACAAAAGCGTGCCTGGGGCTAAACACCAGCAATAGTGCAAAAAGTGATTAAAATTGGCCAACACAACTCCGGCCAGCCCCGGGATCCTCAGGTAAAATCGTGTGGCGAACATCGTATATCGTTCTGCAGATACAACAAAAATAAATTCAATGACAGTGGCATCAACTATAGTTCTTTACCGAGTCCAAAATGTGCTGTACAATACGTCAACAAATGTTGATGCAACTGGTTTTATGCAACATCGTCTAGCAGGCGCATCAATACGTGGTGCGCTATAAACATCCACAACATCGCCATAGCCATTAACACAGCAGTAACAGGATCACACATTATCAGCAAGGAGCTCAGATCCCTGATGACATCACCACAGCGACGGCCACAGAAAGCAGCCAACACAACCAAAGACCACAGGTACTTATGTCCATTTTTATATATATTAGTTAATTTAAGAGGACTAAATCTAAAATTTGCATATACAAAGGGGACAAATGAAACCCCAAATTTAATGAACGCAAAATTTGTATTAAACATATATACTTTAAGGGGAATGATAATAGAAACCCCAAACAAAATTTAAATATACAGAGGGAGAATAAGAAAAAACCTTTACACATATAAAAGCAATTTTCCTAAATTTTTACATATACATATATATATTTACATTCATTAAATAAGTTTCTTAAGGATTTAATTTACTTGATGAAGATTTTCCATACTTTCTAACAGGAAATTCTCGATTTTAACGCGCTCACCCTTATCTGTCTGTTGGTCTTTTTCCTTTCATCTGTTTAGATCAAAATTCCTTAGGATCACTTTCCCCTATGCAGGATCTTTCCACTTGCAGGCTCTTCTCACTTTGGGCTCGATAAAAATATCCTCTCTTTTTACCATTGCCTTCTTTCACAGGATCTCTTCTGCTTATCTGTCTACCAGGATTTTTCGAAATTAGGAATGTTTTACTTCGGTGTCAGTAAAAATCTTTTCCTACCTTCGATATTTTCGAAATTTCCTTTAGATATATCGATGTGTTTGGGTTTGAAGGCATTTATTCTCTTTTCTCTTTAGGATCGCTTCAGTTGAGTTAGAAAAATTCTCTTCTTACAATTCGCCCTTGTTACACTTGTGTTTGGGAAGATGAATTTACTCAAGAAATTTTTCCCCCAAAATAATACCCAAATCGAATATTTGAAGCGCGCGAATTTATTACGTAACCAAAAATGAAGGTCACAATCGGGTTAAAGGATATTTTGGATTTCGTACCGGTGTTTAACGGTAACCCGGACGAATTAGATAATTTTGTTTCTTGCGGAGATATTATTTTTTCACAGGCACGGTACGACAGTCAGCATGCTTTTTATCTAAGCGTGGTGAAAACCAGGCTGCAAGGGCCAGCATACGACCACATCCGGTACAAGGTCATTTCAACCTGGAATGATCTTGCTTCCGAATTAAAGGGGGAATTTAAAATTCTCACCTCAAGGTCAGCGGCA
Source organism: Microdon myrmicae (assembly GCA_963931805.1). Taxonomy (NCBI): domain Eukaryota; kingdom Metazoa; phylum Arthropoda; class Insecta; order Diptera; family Syrphidae; genus Microdon; species Microdon myrmicae. The sequence goes on from OZ007496.1 coordinate 109,700,830, forward strand.
CAAAACAGTCTGGTGAAAGCCAAGCAAGATAGCAAGGAAGATATGAAGGAATTTGGAAACAGACTCGCACACCTCCTGCATCTGCTGAACGAGGCCACGTTCGAAAGCACGGTCGAACCTGTGGTACGAACATATCTCCTCGAGGAAAATAGGACACTCGCCTTACACGCATTTGAAGATGGTCTTAGGAATCCTAGTCTAAAACTCCTTGTTAAAGCACGAGGTACCCCAAGTCTTAGAGCAGCAATCAATTACGCTCTCGAGCAGGCCCCACGACTAGGCGATGGAAACCCTCTTAATTTATGTAATAATTCCAAATATAGCCAGCCACAAATTTGCCAATCGTGCAATAAGACTGGACATACATCCTGGACTTGTTATCGAAATACAAATTCTCTAAATATTGGTCCCCAACAAATTAAAGCAGAGGTTGAACGCCTCCAATGCACATATTGCAACAAATTTAATCATTCCCAAGCAGAATGTAGGAGACTGTCCCATTTCAGAAGTCAAAACGACTCTCCATCAAATAAAAATGATTTGAGACCTCAGCCCACTTCTACCGCATACCTTTGGAGAAGTGGAGTAATTAACAAAACGAGTAGGGTACAGCAATCACAAATTTATATAGGAACATTAAACAGCCAAAGATCTAAACAATCGTTATTAGAAGCTAATGATATAAACAGGAAGGTAGAAAATGCCTCACCTTACAAGGTGTCGTCTACGGATGAAATTGGCATTAGAGATAATAGGGACAAAAATCAGAGGCAGGACGATCTAGAGGCCCCCCAAATAGAGGAGGTATTGGCCAAAGATCGCATCCAACAGTCAACATTTGAATCCGTTTGTCTACGGGCCGGATCTGATGATTCGACAAAGACTCCTGACCATACTATCCTAACACCTCCATCTACTTTTATATTCTTAAATGCTCCGACTTCTAGTAACAACACGTCCAAGCTCATAGAGCACAAACAGAAAATTCCGGCAAAATGTAAGCCTGAGGAGCAAGAACTCTCAGCAGATTGTAAGCCCGAGAAACAAGAAATGTCAGCTAAGTATAAGCCTGCGGAACAAAGAGTCCCAGCAGAACTTAAGCCTGAAAAGCCACTAGAACTCCCAGCATCCAATAAGCCTGAGGAACAAAGATTCCCAGCTAAGAGTAAGACTGAGGGACAAGAAGTCACAGCAAAATATAAGCCTGTAAATAACAGCTATATCAAATTAGCTCTTTTAAATTTCTTGTTTGTCCGTATCGTTTCCCTCGTTTCTCTAATTTTTCAAACTTCAAAATGGATTCTGCAAATGAAACATAAAAATAAACAAATGATCAAAATCCCTTTCACAAATAAAACAATGGTTAATCTTCCAAAATCGATTATGAATTCTACATCCTTTAAAATGCTTTTCATAGATAGTTTTACTGCCCAAACTTTGAAAAATTTTACACAAACCAAACCGACGAGAGTTTGGAAAGTCTTCCACAAATTTAAAGAAAAACTTAAAGTGAAACAAATGGATTTTCCTTTATTATTCAAACATATATGTATACGTGTATGAACATATAAATAATAAAATACCAATTCTCACATTATAAATCTAAAAATATATAAAAAATCCTCACATTATAAATCTAAAAATATATAAAAAACTATATGTAAATTAAATATATCCACATAAAATATATAATTAATAATATTGAATTCCCCTCTTAACAAATAATTGTACAAAAACAAAATAGATACATATACATAATAACGCAAATAAATAAAATAAAACAACCAACTTTGTTTTGGGAAATTTATGTATCTAAAAGAAAATTGTCTATAATAAACATAGAACATTTGTAAATAATACAACAGTATTAACAACTCAGGGGATAATAAGCAAAATATAATACAAATAAATCTTTAAATTGCTTATATTATGAAGAAAATCTCCGCAAATTCATATCAAATGAAGTTTGTAAATATTATATAGCTAACGCTTATATATATAAAAGCTTGACATAAAATAAACAAATAAACTGTCTTGAATTATTCAAATAGAAAGCTGTAAATGACAGTTTGAATAACTTTAAGTAAGCAAAAATTAATAACAAAAATCTATGAAATAAACAATATTATATACAAATATAATAATTTCAAATACCTATGTAACATTCTTCAATTAACCTAATCACATATATCCTAAGAAAAATAAGGAACTAACATTTTTCACTTTAGATCAAAATGAATTTTAAAAATTTAGAAGTAAAACTTTCTTTATAACACAAAAAAAAAAAGCAACATAAATATAGTCCTCAAAATGAAACAGAAATATACTCTGTAGATAATGTAAATTCCTATATAATACATAAGTTGTAAGGTTTACATAAAATTGAACTATAGCACAAATTGAATTTAATATTTTATTTAAAATAATCTTATTTCATAAAAATAATTCACAATTAATATTAAATATATTGAAAAAACCAAAGAACACTGTAAATAACATTATTAATACATGTAAATTAAAAATGTACTTATATACACGATAAGAAAAATTGTAAATGTAAGCCTATAGTTTAACACATAATCTTAGATTTTCTAAAAACATAACAAAATACTGAAGAACACTCTACCGTAAGCTACAGAATTAACATAAAATATTGAATAATATGTAAAAACAAGAACAAACATTTAAAAAAGTAGCAACCAATTGTAACTACAATGAAAATTTAAAGTAACCATTATAATTTGAAATCCGAATTATGTAACGAATCATGATGACATCGCCCTTCACCTTTTATCGCGCCACTCCTAGAAAATTAATCTGTTACAGATTAATTTTTTCTTGAAGGAGGGGAGGATGTAGTGCTCCAAGAAGCCCTACCATTTTCCTCCCACATACATTTCTACCCACCTACTTTATCATTAATCCATATCCCCAAACTCACATTCAATCCAATGCTAGACAAATTGAATTGTTCAATTACCATACTAATATTCCCAAATCCTTCCTAAAAACTAAACAGCATAATGCATATCTTCATATGGAAACAAACACACATTAAAAGATATCCATTTCGTTCCCGTACACTCAATTCTAAAATCCTTATCTCCATCTGGATTGCAGCCAGATGTGTATATTCTAAAAATAGATATTCCATTTCCTTTTCTCCAATTTTTCACATACAAATCTCAATGAAGATTTGTGTAAAAGGGCGATGCATTTTAAATTCGAGGATCAGTCTCAATTGGCGTTCTAGATGTAAGGACGCCAGAAAGTAAATTAATAAAATAAATTTAAAATAAAATAAAAAGTATTTTATTGGGCCTGGCCGATTCTTCCTACTCGACGACCGGTCGCTGCTCTTCCCTCGAGGTTCGAGGAAGCACGGCGGCACCGCAACGGGTTCCCTCGGGAGCGGTCTTTAAGAGATCTTACGTCCTTTTCAGGATAAGAAGACACGCTACCTGAGAGAGGGACCACAGCAGATAATGGCAAGTCATTGCAAGGCAGATTAGATGGTTATACAATGACGGTTTGTATATACCATCTGTGTCAATGGAACATGGTATCTATGGCGACGCAAGTGTCGAACTCTAGTGTGAAAATCTACGCTAATTGGAAATTCAGTTTTTGGTCGCTTATGCAAAGACGCATTGATACATGTATGAATGCCCTTGTAGAAAAAATTCTTTTTAGGAATTTTAGGTAATGCTTGTATGCATTAATTCGGCGCAAGGCTAATAACCTTGCCCGTAAAAATAAATTATTATGGAAAATTTAACAAGCCTCGAGACTTGCTAAATAAGACCAAGACCGGATTCCGGTTGTAGTGCCGATGATGATGATGATGATGATTGTATGCATTAATGTACTTGAAAAAGGAAAATGTCTTCAGGTGCCTATGCGAATGCATTGGCGGGAAACAATGGGAGTTGGGTTGTAATAATGGGTGTTCTGCCTAATAAGTTAAGAAAGAAATCTTACGGAGAATTGTATGCGAAGAGGTGCATGAAAAGTAAGTTTTCTTTTCCAGGGGCTTTTTAAATTAAAGATTGGTTGCTTTAATGCGTGAAGCATATAAGATCCTAATGCGATTGCACTAGTGAAATTAGGAGATTGGGTGCTAGTTATGGGGGTTTTTAAGGAAAGCGAACCGTGGGGTTTGGCGGAACCGCCACAACCTAATCTTCGGATCCACTAAACTAGTTCAGGCGAAAGTCCATTTTAACGAAGTTTACCTAGTAACACTATGTGCCAGATGGGGTCAAACTCCTGGAGGAAATCCAATGCGATTCTTGATTCACGGTGTTTTACAATTGCAGATGTCAGTCGCAAAGGTCAAAACCTCCCCTGTGGAACACCTGTTGTGGATTCTGTATTGGTGATCATGTCAATGTCTGTTGCATTATATCTAATCAACTTGGTCTCGATAACGTTTACCAATACGTTGGACAACATATACAGTTAAGCTATTAGCTGATAATTTTGCGGGAGTTAATTTTTCTATTTCTTTGGCATCGATTGAATTCTAGCAGTTTTCCAACAGGTAGGAAAGGCTTTGGTCACATAAAATGTGAGAAAGGCAGCGTCAGTTCTAGTGCACAATTTTGAAAGATTATTGTGGATATTCCACACAGTGCGCCTGCTTATTTGGTGTCTAGTTCATGGAGAATGAGATGAACGAAATGTTGGCAAGCTTAACATCCGACAGTTCACATTGTACCAGTGGCTTTAAAAATCAATTCGCGAAAACATTAGCCTTGTCCTTTGAGTCTGAAGTTAATGTCGCGGTAACCCTCACTAATATATGAAAACAGGTTGAGGAGGTAGCTCTGTTGTTGTTGTTGAATAACGCATTTATTGTACAATAATTTAACAAATGTTGACTTAGGACAAAAAGCTAAATCCTATTTTACAATATTTTCTTATTCTTAAAAGTAATTTACTGGCTCTACTAAACTCTAAATTACACGATAGAATTTTGTGTAATGCCTTTCGGCGTACAATAATATTTTTGTATTTTTATATTTTTATATATGTTCTATTACCCGAATATTTTAGAAGAGGAAGTTTTCTCTCTGTTTTTTTTTTAATTTTTTTAATAATATAAGGTAAAAAAGCTTACAAAAAAAAAAACAAAAAATGTTAACATAAAGAAATTTTAAAACGAAAAGGAATCTAAATGAAAAATGGAAATGAAAAGGAAGAATAAATAAATATGAAAAGGGAAATGAGGAATGGGAAAGGAAGGCGTAACGTCTGAAGATCTTACTATATTTGGGGATATTAAATCCTTTCTTCATTGTCAATCCACCACCAGTTGGGATGGGATCGGTCATTTATAGATTTATCTCGATCGCCTCTTGCCATGCTAAATCGCAAGTGAACTGCAGCATTTGATATATCACTGTTATAAAAAATCCGTTTGTCCCTGGCACCACGAAAAGCGTGGTAAATAATAGGGACTCCGTGCTTGTTTTGGATAAGACCTTTTCTATCCAAGAGAGGGAACGCTTCTGGTGGGATAAACCCATTTTGGAGTGTATTCTCCAGGTACATGTCATTGGGTAAGAGGTTGCTCTGAAGTTAATGCCGATGACCTTTCCTATTGGCCAGAAGGGAAATGATCCGACTGTGCCGTCAACGAGTTTGTTGATTATTTTGTCACCCTGTTGGCCTCTGTAGAGTTAAAGCACATTTTTTTAAATTCATGCTGTCCCGAGTTTCTCACTGGTCCAGCTAAAAATTGCAGCTAAGCGCGAATGTTTCGGTTAGCTCACACATTGCTCGTTTGTTCTGTATGAACCAGTTGGAGTTGTGAACGTTAAATATACACCCGTCCAGGGTGTGTGAAAGATAATTGTTTGGGGAGTGGTAAAGATAACAAAGACCACAATTTGGTAAAAAATCGATGAGAAAAATGTTGGCAAGGCAAAGTAATTAAAAATAATCAATTTATTTACACCTTGTTCCCAAAGATCCAACTTTTGATTTTTAATCCTTTGTTTCCAATTCCTGTGTAAGGAAACCTTTTTTTTAAATGTTTATCTTTTTATTTCAGACTTGCCAATTTTCTACGGCGAATCGACCCGCGCTCCCTTTGCAGATTACACGAGGAACCGAGATAAAAAAATTTTTTTTTTGTCATAGAATGTAAACATTTTCCATACTCCCTTCGGTATTATTTGCAAAATCCTTTTTAAAACCGAGGGAAAAGGTGAACAAAATTGAAATACTATATATAAAGGAGTAATGTTTTTGAGATAACTTATCTTGGCATTTTATTTATCTGTAGAATTTTTTGAGAAAAATCGTTCGATATACGGGTTATCTGGAGCTTTTTATTTTATTGGACGACTTGTTCTTTCATCATCACCATTGTCGGTACTACAACCGTTTTCGGTCTTGGCCTTATTTAGCAAGTCTCTCCAGCGGTATCCGATCCATATCCGAGACTTGTTAAATTCTCCATACTAATTTGTTTTTCCGGGCAAGGTTATTAGCCTTGTGGGTGACGAGATCGCGACGCCAGCATGGGCGAGAGTTCTACCTCATCTCCATCGTCACTAAGAGAATTGGCGAAAGAAAACACCAATAAGGAACGACGATCACGCACCGAACAGCGCAGCAAAATGTTCGCCGAGAGAGAAAAAGGCTACACTCAGGAGAAATTAATTAAAGCACACTTGCTTATTGTTATTGATGCGTTTATTTATATTTAAAGAAACGGCTGGTGAAACAAAACAAACGATATAAGGTACAATGATATTTTATAATTGACGCGAATGGCATAGAGCAGAGGAGCTCTTTCCACACACATTCCGCGATTGCGTACAATTTATTTTATGTTGAACTCATACCACTGGCAATGGTTTTCGATTAAGTCACTCCGGTACAAACAAAAAGAATAACTAAATTCACGCACACTCGCGACACTGTAACGATCGCATCCTCGGGGCGCGACGAGGAGCGGAAGCCGGCAACGACCATGGCGGTCGGCGGATGGGAAACGAGTCAACAATATTCGATCATTTGGGGTGAGTTTTTGGTGGTGTCGTGAAAAGCAAATGAAATTTCCTTTGACCTGTGACCAGTGGAAGGCGATCTCTGGGTATGTGTGTGTTTGTACACATCACCGTGTTTATCGATGCGTTCAGCCAAGGATAAACTAAACCTGAAACTAAAAAAAAGAAAAAAGGGAGAAGCGACCTAAGGCATCGAAGAGATGTGCTAAAAGCAAATGGGGGACGAGGGCATCATAAAAGTCGTACATGAGTGGTGCCCTTGTGTAAATATACGAATAGCCATTCGAAAGAGATGCTAATGTATTACAATACTTTATACAATGAGAATTGTATATCGCATCTTAGGTCGGTGGCCAAAACGAATCCCTTGCTTACATTTGTATATGCCGGGTAATTAGTTGCGGCAGGGAAAGAAATTGAAGATTGTTTGTTAGTAGGAAAACAAACGATGCATAGAAATATGGTTTATGGCATCTTTAAAAACAAGCTGCCCGACATAGGATTTTAACACAGACAAGGGGTGCCGACTGGCTTGGGATTCATGATGCCATATGCACTTTAAAGAATTATTTCCAGGAACCTTATCTAACGTATTCTATGCATTAAATGTCCTTGCAAAAGGAAATGTTTCAGGTATGCTGGGTGGCGATTGCGGTGCAGGTGTGGGAAATTGAAATTTGCCTTGGAACCAAAGGTCTTGGGATCCCTGAAAAGGTAGAAAAGCTCCTCAATAGTATACTGGTTAGTATACCCGCCTGTCACGCGGGAAACCGGGGTTCGATTCCCCGTCGGGGAGCCTCTGGCGCAAGACTAATGACCTTGCCCGGAAAAAACAGATCATTTTGGACAATTTAACAAGCCTCAGGACTTGCTAAATAAGGCCAAGACCGGTTCCAGGTTGTAGTGCCGATGATGATGATGATGATGAAAAGGTAGAAAAGAAATCGTATAGGAAATTATATGCGAAGAGATGCATGAAGGTAAGTTTACTTTTACAGGGACTTTTTAGATTATACCTTAGATAATCCTAGATGCGGAAAGCATTTAAGGTGCTAATGCGATTGCATTAGCGAAATTATATGATTGGATAGAGTTATGGGTGTTTTTTAGGAAGGCGAACCATGGGGTTTGGCGAAACCGCCACAGACTTGCGCCAACCATCTTCAGGATGTCGCTGCATGCATTGGTTCACTACTTGGCGGCTGCCAAAGTAGCTATCCAGGGGTGTCACGTGGAGACTGCATGTCAACTTGGATTGAACGGGGACAAGGATCGTCCTGGCCTCCACCAAATCGAAACCAGACTTTACTCTGTATGTTCGCTCACATCCCCATATACTTGTTCTTTGGTCCTACGCAATGTTGGGATTTTTATTCCTTTGGTTTATTCTTTTTCTGACGTGGTAATTGCGAATTTTCTTTAAATGATCGAGCACAGTGCAAGTGGCAAAAGAGCTAATTGATGTAGTATCATCATCATCATCATCATCCGCACTACAACCGGGATCCGGTCTTGGCCCTATTTAACAAATCCCTCCACCGGTCCCGATCTCGAGACGATGTCATCCAGTTTGGCACTCCCAGGCTCTGGGCGCCCTGGTCTACGCCATCCCTCTATCGCAGACAAGGTCTGCCGCGTTGTCTCCTTCCATACATCCTGCCACAAATGACGTTCCGGGCAGGTTCCTCTTAGCTCATTCCGTCCACCGGAGTCTACCGAGCTTGATTTTTCTTACAACATTAACTTCAAGGTAGATGGCGTACAACTCATGGTTGTAGCGTCTCCAGCATAGTCCTCCCTCACATACGGGGCCAACAATTCTTCTTAAGACCTTCATCTCGAACTCGGCTAAGAGTTCAGAGTGCCTTTTATTGAGCACACAGGTCTCGGATTCATACATGAGTACTGGTAAGACCATGGTCTTGTACAGTAGCATCTTGGATGTTCTGATTAAATTTCGGGATTTAAAGAGCCTTGATAGACCATAGTAGGCTTTGTGGGATTTGATCAGCCGTTCACGTATTTCTTCTTCCATATTGTTAGCGGCTGATACTATTGACCCAAGGTGGTTAAAGGATCGCACTTCTTCAAATTCGTGCTCCACCACCCCGATAGTTTGACCAACGTTAGGTCTTCTCTTTGCAGTATCCTAATACATAAATTCCATCACATAATAATCATATCGCATACAATGCACTCTTAATCGTTCCCTCTTTAATTGCCTACCTGTGAAGTGCAGTCATTTCTTACTCAAGCTACACGCTACGCAATTACGAGTATATTTTTTGCATCGTATCGTATATGCAAAAAGCAAGCACCACACCTGACATGGGAAACTCCTGACACCTTCAAAAATGCTGAATTGCGACAATTGCAGCCATTTTTCCAATATTTTATTATATCTGTTTTTTCTTAGATTTTATGTTATAGTCTAGACAAAAGATGCTTAAATTCTAGCTTAATTATCTTATATTATAATCGACTGGTCCTATGCAGAGGCTCCAAGCTAAGCTTTACATATCTATTGTACACTTTGCCTTTCGACGACAGAACTTTGTTTGGTTTTTAATTATGTTTATTTTAATAACAAAGAAAAACTAAAAAAAGCGTTGTGCCAATTTTTTTTTTAACTTAAATTTAACTTACTATTCTTTTTTTTTGTAATTGCTTAAAAACCTAACTTAATATAATTTAAATCTTATACTACCCTAATCCTAGAAAAGCTAAATCTGTGTAAGCTGGTTGATGGCGGATTTACTTTACCGACTTTGGTACACAGGTCTTTATTTGCCTTTCAACTACCAAAACGGTTGGTGCTGTTTAGTAATGTCCTCCCGGTCTTTAAGGGAATACCTCTATTGAACCGAAAAAGCTCTTCTTCGGTGCGCGTGACGTCGCGATCGTACCACAATCGTCCGTCTATGGAAGAGCTACGTACATGATAAATCAACGGAACTCCGGATTCATACTGTATACAACCGCTCATATCAAATTCGAGGGACGCCTCTGGTGGAACAAAGCCGTTGCCGCGCACCCTCTCAAAATACAAAGTATTTTTATATTAACCTCCGAACGACAATTGCCGTACTCCACGTGTCATGATACCGTTTAACGGAATTCCCATCAAAATGCTTACGCTTACGAAAGACAGGCACATGGATAATAACGAATGGAATTGCTTGAACCAATGCCACTGGTCTTTAAGTAGATCAATTAAGCGAAATATCGTTTAAGCGAATATCAAATTGGGAAAACGAATGACTCATGTCGGGCAATTGCACTCACTATGGGTCAAAACCGACTGAGCGGAACTGTGGCAGGGTAAATGATTTGCGTTCGGGGTCATGCCAGGTAGAGGAGAATTAAATTAATCTATCAGAAAGAAAAGGTCGCCTATAAATATCAATAAATAAATTACAATTTAAAAAGGTAAAATACTTCTATTTTATTTAACCACCTACTCGTTCTTCCTTCGTTATTGACAAACCACGCTAAGATGCTTTACAACATTGTATACAACGATGTATATTGGTCTTAAATGCGTCGATATTACTACGACGGCGAAACTAATGAACGGGTACATCACTCCGCATTTCTGTGGTTTGGCTAAAAAATGATTCTCTATGTTTATTCGTGTGTCTGAAGTAAAATTTTAACATTAACAAATGCGCATATTCTGAGTGTGTGTCGCAGATATTATTTGGACAAGTGGGTGACGTTCAGCAATTCCAGTCAAGCAACGACAGTGAAAATAATTTGCTAAGATTCCTTCGTGTGCAGCCATTCCTCTACCAAATGTCGGATTCGAAAAAGTATAGAGAGTGGTGTTAGGGAGCTGGATCGTTTACGTTTCCCGAATTCCCTTCAGCGTTTGTTTGAATTTATCCACCGATTTTCTCTTTAATCTGCTTTGTATCAATCATATTTCACTTGGTTCGTGTAGTACAGTTTTCAGTTGACTATTGTGGGGTGCCGTTCAGTTAGATGTCAACCGTTAAGGCTTTAAGAGTATCGATTTAAAATTCGCCAGGTTGTATTCATGTCCTTTGTATCTATAGACTCCATACGACTTGCGTTGCGAATTTTATTTATTATATTATTCAAACATTTAATCATTCTGGGCAATTTAAATATCAACATTTTATAAATCAGTCTGCAGTTACCTGAGATTACTTGCTTTACACGGTCTTGTATGCTTTGTAAAGGAAATAGGCTTGTGGGGAGGAAGTATTCTGTCAATACACGGGCACTCCGTTCACTTCCTCCTCCATTATAAATTGTTCACGGGCCAAGGTTCATCCGTTGTTCCGCCGACACAAAAAGAAAAGCCAAATACCGGACAAGTAAAAATAGAAAACACACCATTTCCTTGTTTAGTTGTATTTTTATTTTAAAGAAAAAACACTGTTATTGAAATAACTTGTTTGAATCCATGGATTATTGTTCCGTTTCATTTTCTTATTGGATACTAACATTTTACGGTGACACTGTTTAAAATACAAGAACTAATTCAAACACTGATGGCACGGACTTGCTTTTGATTATAAGTAATGCTACTAGCCCCGACTCGGGGTACAACACGTACTCGACTCCGATATATATATATATGCGCGTCTCCGCAGTGACGGAGAGCGGGAGTGGCGCCTGACCATGGCGGTCAGTGCATGGAAAACGACTCACCGAGGATAGAACTCTGACATGAATTCCATCCTAGGTTAGGGTTAAGAACAAAAGAAGAGAGAGGACATTTTCTCTTAAGAGTGCGGCCGCCAAGGAAATGCACTCTTTCAGTGCAATAGTATGCGTGTGTGACCGTACGGATCGATGTTATTTACACGTGCTCGAAAACAGTGGAACAACGAAACAGGCTAACGGTAAAGACAAAGGAGATTTATGATCCGTGTCTATGCTGTGCATTGCAGCTATCATAGACGGCAGTTCATGAGAGAAATGTGGTAAAAGCAAATAAGGGCATCATACAGACATGGATGAGTAGTGCGGATGCGTAAGTAAATGTATCGCCATTAAGAAGAAGTGCTAATGGTTTTTCTATTTACACAATGGGAAATGTGTATCGCCGGTGATGCTAAAGGAATCGAATTATATACTTGATTACCTGCGAAAGAATACCTTTTATGACTCTAGGGTAAGATGAGAGTATTTACTTTTGTCCGATGGTCAAAGAGCTACCGCGGCCGTGGAAATGCCAGGGACATGTGGTATGCACATGTACGGCAGAATTGCATTGGTGGAACAAGGGTGAGTAATGGTCGGGAATCTATGGTGCATATGCACGTTAAAAAATTGTTTTTAGGAATTTCAGATAATGCGTTGTATGCATCAAATGTCCTTGGAGAAGGAAATGTTTTCAGGTGCCAATGCAAATGCATTGGCGGGAAACAATGGGAGTTGTGGAATTCGTAAAAGGTAATGAAGAATTCTTATAGAGAATTGTATGCGAAGAGATGCATAATGGGAAGTTTTCTTTTACAGAAGCTTTGAAATAAATAAATTCGGTAAGCTTGATGCGTGCAGCATTTACAGGTGGTAATGCAATTGCTTTAGCGAATTTAAGAGATTGAATGGGAGTTATGGGGGGGATTTTTAGGTAAGTGTACCGTGGGGTTGGCGGAACCGCCACAGGCTCATCTGCGGATGTTTTACTTATGTTGCTCTTAACGAGAGCATTAAATGTGTCTTTGGTTTGCAAATTATTTTCATTTTTCCAACATTTTTTTATTTCCTTTTTTCTTTTTAGACTCTAAATTATAGGCTAGACAAAAACTGCTTACATTCTAGCTTATTTACCTTACATTATAACTTACTAGTTTTTCGCGGACGCTCTAAGCAAAAGATTACACGACCATCGTTGTATTATGCGCAAAACCCTCCACCCCTTAATACATACCCCTTTGCAGCCAGTCTCCACCATTAATCGCGCATACATTAAGCATCGATCGACTAAACGTTCATTTGCTCACATTGATTTTAACGTAAAACCCCAAGACGTGATAAACGAACCATATGTTCAACACGCAAAATCCCCTGGATGCAAATCTGCGGACCAGATGACCAACTTTCTAGTAAAGTTGTTGAGAATCATAAAGCGCGCGTTTGCAATTTTATGATCCTTTAAAAGTTTGTTTACCCTAACCATTTCCCATAGGAAACATCATTTTCCATTCTCCTTACCCACGTTAAACAAACAACTTGCACCATAAAGCGAACCACACGTTAGTTTTATCGCCCGCCAACATTGAGGATCTTAAATGCTCCTTAGGAAGATCCTCTGTTGATTGTTCCTTTGTGTTTCCTCTGGCAAAAGGGCCACGCAGACTAAAGGACAGATCCTTCAGTATATGTGTAATTTAGAGAGCTCGCATAGAGCCAGTAAGTTAATTTAAGGACTGTGATTGTAGAAGAGGGTTTAACATTTAACCCCAATATTATACATGTAAAAAGAATTAGGAAAATAAATGTGGTTTAAAAACTAAAAAAAAAAAAAAAAAATATATATATATATCCTTCGATCTGTACGAAAATAGGAAAAAAGTCATCGTTCGGGGTGGCAAGGGAAAAAAGCGAGTTGTTGGTTGTGAGATACGGTCTCGAGCGGACATCGAGTCAGTAGCTGGAGTGAAGAGTCGTAGTGAGCGAATATTAAAAATAACTTAAAATACAAGGGATCTGTATGTGTAAAGTGAACATTAAAATTAACTTAAAAATAAAAGATGTACTATTGTTAAACTAAGCAGCGTAAAGACAAAATAAAGTAGATAGACAATAAATCACATATGTTTGATTATACGAGTGTGAAAGTGAAGGAAAGCGGGTGAGTTTAATATTGTAACAACTGGCACCAACAACACCCGCTGGTAAGAATTAGAAAGTATAATACAGTAACAAATAACTCTTTTAAAATATAACTCTACAGTTGTGTATTTTGCCTTTCGTCGACAGAACTTTATTTGTCTTGTTGTTTACAAAAAAAAAAAAAAAAAAAAAAAAAAAAAAAAAAAAAAAAAAAAAAAAAAAAAAAAAAAAAAAAAAATTATAATAAATAAAAAAATAAAAAATTATGGAAACAAACAAAGAGCTAAAGAGCTCGTCGCCTTTCATGAAAAGGGGCCAGGCAGACCTGAAAGCGATGACACGGAGCCGACTCGAGCGACAGCCGAGTATTATAACAAAGCGGCACAAGCCAAATTAAGACGGCGAAAAAAATGCAAAAGGAAAGAAAAACGAATACACAGACGCAGGCAACCAATTCAACGAATTGGTTGACCTTGACCCAAGTGAAATCGAATTACCTGCTGAGGAAGAAAACAATATCACAGGTACTGCAACAGATCCGGCGGAATTAGAAAAACTCCTTGCGGATATAGACACAAATAAAGAGGAACTCAATAAACAAAGAGAAGCAATCCTCAAATTAAAAGACCTGGTGCAGCAACAACAAAGCCAAGAAAATACAACAGCACAACGGAAAAATCAGGAACAACATCAGGAAGCAAACAAAAGGCAGCAAACAAAGGAGATGCAGAAGCAGCAAACAAACCAGAACATCGTAACCAACAAAAAGGAAAAGGCGCCGCCTATAATACTTACGTCCATGGAAACAAAGGACGTTATAAAATTAGGTGAGTTAACTTGCAAAAATTTCAAAACAAAAAAAATTAATAATTCTAAAATAAAATTAATGTGCAATGATATGGAAGGTTATCGCAAAGTAATGACTGCTTTGGGTAGGACAAAAAGCAAGTACTACACGTACACCCCGAAATCGGAGAAAATAATCTCCATGCTCCTAAAAGGCGTTGATCCATGTTTTTCCCCTGAGGAGGTATTAGAGGAATTAAAAAATGTCGAAACCGATAATTTAAAATTTACAGGTGTGAAACCCTTCTCTACCGCCAACTCCAGAAATCGCAATTGCAAATTGCCTTTCTTTATTGTATCACTGAGTCCCAACAGTAAAGTTGATGCTCTCCGATACATCAAACACCTCAACCACCAAACAATAAGTTGGGAAAAAATTAGAAAAATCGATCGCGTATTGCAGTGTATGCGTTGTCAACGCTTCGGGCACGCGGCATCAAACTGCCACATGCAATTCAGGTGCGTAAAGTGCCTCTCCGACCACACCATTGGTGAATGACCCTTGGGCAAGGAACAGCTTCCAGATAGGAAAACACTGTCCTGTGTCCTCTGTAAAAATACAGGTCGCACTGCTAATTTTAGAGGATGTCCTAAATTTCAACAAATGAAATTAAAATTGGAATCCAAAAAGAAACAAGTTGAAGAAGAGAAAAAAATGAAAACTCGTTCTTACAACAATTTCGTGGCTCCTTGTGTGTCATATGCACAAATGGCCGGTGCTCCTAAGCAACCAGCATCCATGGAACATACATATAGTAATGGGAAAATGCCTGCACCAGAGGCACATTCAGAAATAATAACAATGTTTTTAACCACGCAAGGACAATTTGCAGAATTTCAAAAAACACTGACTGAACAAAGAGCACGAATAGATGCTTTCTATTCAACCCTGTTCTCAAATAACTCTCCACATCAAAATCTTCAACCCTCCGTCTGAACTTAACTTAAAAATTATAGCTGTCAATGTAAATTCACTAATCCACATCGAAAGAAGGGATAATTTAGGCAATCTGCTCCAAGTCGAATGCCCAGATGTGCTCTTGGCTAGCGAAACTAAGCTAAACCAAAGGCACAAAATGGGCTACAAAAATTATAACATAATTAGACGAGATCAAATACACTGTACTCGAGGGGGTGTGGTCGCTATCTTAGTTAAGAAAGGTCTTCACCATAAGGTCGTTTACAGCACGGAAGTACACAAATTCCAGGTGCTAGAGGCATGCATCATAGACATTCCGCTAAAAAGTCAAAGGCATCTATATATAGTCGCTGCTTACGCTCCTGAATCTGTTCAAGGTACCCAATTTATCAGTGAAATCGATACGCTTTTCCGAAGTCTCAAGTTAGATTCGGAAAACAATTACTTTTTAATGGCAGGTGATTTTAACGCCAAGCACAGTGCCGGGGGCAATCTGACCTCGAACACCAGAGGCAATGCCTTGTTTGATTGGTGGCAAACAAATGCGATCGAGCATAAACTAGAATTGTACGCTACAAGTACACCGTCTTATCCAAGAGGTAACTCCTTCCTGGATTTACTTATGACAGATGATCGAATTCAGTTACCAGAAACCGAGGTAACTACTCGAAATTGTCTTCGCACAATTGATTACGATAGCGATCATTACGGACTTGGAGCCGTAATACACGTGCCAAACGAGTACCATCTAGTTGAGCAGTACGACCAGGTACACTCTTTCGATTTCCGAAAAGCACATTGGTCGCGTTTCGATCGCATAGTAAAAAGAGAAATACGCAACATTGGCATAGACCCACCGACTAATAGAAATCTCCGTAATGATGAAATCGATCATTACCTCCTAACTATGAACGATATTGTTATTAACACAATGAATCGTTCCATCCCCAAAGTAGCTCATATGGATGGCTATACCCACCGATACAGAAATGCAACTATCGATGCTTTGTATAGGCAAAAGAGCACCCTGCTCTCAAAGCTGAAATTGTGCTATAGGCAGTTCAGTGACCCTAATAGCAATGAAATCAAAACTATCAAGTCCTTGATTAAAAATCTTCAAAAACTGATCCGGGATAATTACCGAGCAGTAATAAATGAGGAGTGGAGCAACAGAATTCGAGCTGTCCAAGCAAACGGACCGAACATGTTTTCACAAATCAAGAAAATATGTCGAAGAAAAGATCACAATGAAATTCCCTGTCTCCGAATTCCACGGACTCCCGAGAATTGTCAGATAATGCTGAACGCAGGATTCCAATGATGAAGTAATAATAGTCGAAGATCCGCAAAAGAAAGCGAATTCAATTGGAGCCTGTTTCGAAGCAGTGTACAGAGTTAACCAATCAGTTCATGCTAACACTGAAATTGAAAGCAATGCCCGTCAAAGACATTGCTCACTGCGCAATCAACTTCACAACTGGCGATCCGAAAACCATAGTTTCATCACATACGGCGAAAATAATCGGGCGGATTCTCCCGTCAGAAATGAAAATACAAATATGTTTGTGCGCAAGGATGAACTTAGAAACATACTTAGCTCAATAAAAAATAAGAAATCATCTGGAATAGATAGCATTCCAAATGTGGTTCTAAGGCATTTGCCTTGCGAAGCAGTGAACATATACACTACTTTGTTTAACAACGCTCTAAACAATGCACACTATCCAACCCATTGGAAGACTGCAGTAGTCCACCCTATCCCCAAAAAGGGTAAGGATAAGAGCAGTCCAGCTAATCTGCGCGCGATCAGCCTGCTTCCCAACATCAGCAAGGTCTTCGAAAAAATTATAAACAAAGCACTGATAGGTTGGTGTGATGAAAACGATATCATCCCCAACAACCAGTTTGGCTTTCGAGCGCGACATGATACAGTTCATGCAGCGACCAAACTTGTTTCCGATATACAGTGGAACAAGGCAAAGCGACAATGTACAGGCGCCTGCTTGGTTGACTTTGAAAAGGCTTTCGACACCGTATGGTTAGAAGGACTTGTCTATAAGTTAACAAACCTGGGTATGCCGCAATATTTGTTATACATCATTTATGATATGATAATGGACAAACATTTTGTGGTGAAATGCGGGGACATACTCTCCAACAAGACCTTCCAAATTAAAAATGGCTTACAGCAGGGAGCTGTGAATTCTCCCATTCTATTCAATATTTACACTAGTGATCTAGTGAGTTCTCTCGAAAACGCCATTGCGTACGCCGATGACATAGTGGTGTACAGAACAGGAGGAAAAATAGACGTCATCAATAGGCACCTCCAAGATGACTTCAACAAAACAAAACTATTTTGCGACGACTGGAAATTAAAGATTAATTTGCAGAAGACCGAGACTATTCTTTTCAGAACGCCCCTATCCAGGGCCTCGAGGGATACAAAATACAACTGGAAACACTTTTCTATTGTAGGTAACAATAACCTTCCACTGCAAGTGAAAACTGTAGTTAGATACCTTGGTATCTGGCTAGACCAGTATTTATATTTTGACAAGCACGTAGCAGCGTCCCTCTCCGCAGCTAAAAGCCCATATTCTATGACAAGAAGTCTATTCCGGAGTAGTCTTCTTGACCCCAGAGTCAAAATAATTTCGTACTCGGCATTCATCCGACCGGTTTTGATTTATGGCTGTCCAGTATGGTATAATATGTCTCCACTTTATATGGAGAAGTTTCGTGTGTTCGAACGGCAGTGTTTGCGTTCCTGCCTCGGACTTTATAGAAACCAGAGTCGCAATACAAAAAATTCTATCCCAACAAAATCCTGTATAACAAATTAGGGTTAAATAGGATAGACAATTTCATAATTAAAATTATTCGTGGTCACACAGCAAGGGCAATGTGCAGTGACAATAATCTTATCTCGGGAGCATTCTATCCCAATGATATGTATCTGGAGAATACCCTCCAGAATGGGTTTATTCCCCCAGAAGCGTTCCCTTTCTTAGATCAAAAAGGCCTTATCCAAGACGTGCATGGAGTCCCGATTATTTACCACGCTCTCCGTGGTGCCAGGGACAAACGAATTCTCTATGATAGTGATAACTCCAATGCCCCAGACCGCATGCGTTTTAGCACGTCGATCAGTGAAAGAGATAAATCAACCAAAGATCGAACATCTCCCAAATGGTGGTGGCTTCTCAACGAGGAGAGGACTTCACTTCCTCAGATATAGTATGCCTCTCAAGAGCAATGTTCTCCTTCATCTTCTCCCCCTTCCTGCGGTCCACCTTACCCTATTACTTTTTTGTAGCTATTCTATTTTATTTTTTATTTCTTATTTTATTTTTTATTCGTTTCGTTTTGAAGTTTTTGTTTGTTATAAAAAAAAATTGTAATAATAATGTATACATATAGATGTAAACGAGGAGTCCCTCTAATATATGACCTATTTCATATATATATTGGCATTTGCAATGACTATCAATAAGTCTCAAGGCCAAACGATGTCTGTCTGTGGTTTAGATTTGAGCACATCATGTTTTTCACACGGACAATTATACGTGGCGTGCTCGCGAGTGGGCAAACCATCCAGTTTGTTTGTGTTAGCTAAAGATGGGAAAACAAAAAATATTGTACACTCTGTTGCATTAAGAGACTGATATTGTTTTTTAGTAATATTGTCATAATTAGTGATATTATTATTTAATAAATTTAAAAAATAAATGTTTGGTGGTTTGTTTTTTTATATTCCGTTATCATCGACAGTGCTCCATGCCTTTTCCACTCATATACCGAATCCTCATGCACTTTCAATAAGTTAGTCATTTATATATATATATGAAACGAAAAAAAAAAGGATGTACGCCGAAAGGCATATATAAAAATCAAGTTGTAATGTGTAATGTAGAGAGCCTGTGGCGACTCTAACAGATACACACACAATTCACAAGCAAAATAGTGAAGAGCACCGAACGAAAAATCGAATAAGAAAAGACATCAGAGCCGTATGTATACCTTAGCGATAACATAACAATTCACATCAGTGGAGTATAGTCGAGTTTAAAAATCAAATTAAAAAATCGGCCAGTAGCCTGATGGGTAACGCTTAAGTTCAATTTTTGGTGATTCAATCTGTCATAGCGTCAGTTCGAATCACACGTTCTTCTTCACTATTATTTCAACCGCTATAAGGTCGCATAGAGCCAGTCAGTTCATTTAAGGGCTGTGATTGTAGAAAAGGGTTAAACATTTCCGCCTAATATTATACATGTAAAAGGAATTAGGAAAATAAATGTGGTTTAAAAACTAAAAAAAAAGGATTACAATTGTAGGCTGGCGCTGGTTGGAAAACTGACATTTCGTGCTAAAATAATTCTTTGACAGGTTTTTTATTGCTCGATTCAGTTGTCGGTTGTAGGGTATAAGTGCAAAAAGAAAAAGAAAACGTTATATATTTTACAAGGTTGCTTCAACAATGGAGAAGATGCAAAGTTGGTGGTTGAAATTGTGAATTGTGTTCATGGTCATATTTCGTCGATTCCGCTCCTCGCATAGGTAAATCCTTCCGCGAAAATGTCGATAAAACCATCGAAGTAGATCGAGTAGATCGATGTCAGTCAAAGTATCGTAGTAGATCGATAACATTCGTAGGATTATCTAATACTGTAAACAAATTCATTACACATACTTGTTTGTTCAGAATAAATTATACTTACTCACAGTAAATATAAAGAAAGAAATGTCGGCTAAATATCGGAAAAGAAGTAACTAGTCGATTGCATTTATAAACCAAAAAGACAATTTACCTATATACATATTTAAATCCAATTGGCAGATTCTTGAAGATGAGTGTATCCAGTTGACATTTCTTCTAATGATGCAGTCCCATAACAACCCCATAACTTACTCATGCGAATTTGTGATTTGTGGCGAAGTTGTGAATTAATTTCATTACTGTACATAAAACATGTATACACAGAAATTCCATGATAAGACATGGATATGTATTTAGATTGAACAACAAAAAAAAAAAGATTAGATTAAGAGTAAGTCCTCGATTTACAACTTCACAGTAGATATAACATGCCGGTGGTGACCAATGTCTGAACTACTAACTTCGTATCCGATTTATTAGCTCAACTTGAATAAATCTAAACCAGAAAAAGAACTGGGTACCCTTGAATTAAATTCAGGTCTTTCCTGCCATTCTTTTCCACATGTCCTCCGCAGTAATAACTACCTCTGATAGCGGAACGTTGTCACACTCAATACACTTTATAGAAAACTGGTTGTTCATAACTGACACCACCGAGATACACGCCCGCATATCTATACTTCAAACTAAGAAAAGCTGACGGACAAATCAGGTTTTCCGTCATCCACCAGACACATCGGAAAGGGAGACATGTTTAGCAGCCATACCAATTGAGATCGGTTAACAAGATTAAGAACAAGAAAGTCTTGTCTTTCATATGCAGTCGTTGAAAGCTGGGTTCAAAAATCTCCCCTCTTCTCAATATCGATCTAACTTAAGACTCTCTTCCACAGCGGCCAGTACTCTACAACTCTTCGCCAAATTCTCTTTTCATTCCTCGACATCGGGCCAACAGTAAAAAACACATTTATAACAAAAGATACTATTTAATGAAGAAATAACGCTCGCCGCCTCCTAGTCGTCTGCAAACGATCGCGCTCCATTGGTTCGCGAAGTGTTTACTGTGTCTTGTGATCCTGAAGCCTTAGAAAGCCGTGACTTGACATTCAAGAATTGAGAAATCTATTTCGGGCTACACTCAAAACTATACATCATGGCCGACCTACGGATTCTCCTGTTGGTTCTTGTAATTGGTGAGTTCTCCAACGCGTTATCAAATTTTTGAAGATCACTCATCGTTCTGAAGAGTGTGATCAATGGTATTTGCATACCCGCCAACTCGACGGGTTTTAAAATGTCAGCGAGTTGTTGCCGAAGGAAAACCGGTATCTATGAAAACGTCGCTTAACCACAGCGACTGTGCCAATCGGTTAGATGATGTGATTTGGATAGTCCTAAAAGTGAAAGCGTTTCTTAAGCTGATTGTAACGACACTGTAGACGTGGGGATTTGCTTATGCGACACTTGAAAAAGATGTAATTCAAATGAAAAACTTTCTCGACATCGATGGAGTAGTAAGTCATCACCTTGCATGGTAGGCGAAGTGCAGCCTAACGTAACGTGTACAAGTATTGAATTAATGAGTTGTTATGAGTAATAAGTGCGCGCAATCCATCACCGAATTCCTGCAATGGTAGTAAGCGTGATGCGAAGAAGCAATTGGCTCAAGGTTACCTAATACCAATGATGATGTGGTAGTTTTGTCGCCAACAAATAATATGTTCCTCGGAGACTGTGTCATGACCTTTGTGTGCTTAAAGTTCAGTTCTTTTGAAAAACTTGTTATGAACAGAATTGGCTACAAAGATCCGTAATATTGAGGTATGCGGAATTAGCTTGTTACCAATAAAATAAAAAAACCTGTAGCTAACTTTTGAAAATGTCAGGCGGTACTTTTGAAATACCCGGGACTAAGTTTCAATTCCCAACAAAAATTGGACTAACTGCTGAAATTTGAATGAAGTAACATGGACTATAAAATTCGAAGTGCACATTACCTATTTCCAAGCGTACTACAGTACCTAAATGCCAACCAGAAATTTCGAATGTAGACGTTTCTTTTGCCCCAAAGCCTCCCCATACTCAATATTGAAACGTGACTTACTTGGAACCAAAGAACTTCTGTAGACGTATTTTCCTTAAAGTCTTGAACTACTGTTAATAAAGTGAATCTAATATGCATTCTTTAAATTTAAATTGAGGTTCTTACTTCAAATTTTAAATGTTTTGAGGTTCCTGAAGCCCGCTCCGTCTACAGATCGGCAAGAGTCTCCAGGTACATTTATCAACTCCTCCAGATAAGTTATTTTAACGTAACGTAGTTGATCCATCTTAACTTTCTTTACTTAACTTCTAGACGACGAAACCCCCAACCCAATAACAAAAAGCAAACATTTGGAAAAAATTAATGATTTAACTTGAAAACTGATTTGAACTGGAGAGTAAAAACAGGGGGAATGGGTTTGATGAATAGCACCGCAGTTACAATAGAATGAAATTAGATTCTATATCGAATGGGATCATTTCTTTTTTTTACTAATATAAATAATCTTAGTTATGCTGAAATAATCTTATTTACGTTCGAGGAAAAAGAAGTCCCTTATTTTGTGCGTTGAAAGGTGTTGTAATGTATGGATGGTCAAATAGAAACGGTTTGATGAATAGGACCTTAGTTAGAATGAAATTGGACTCGATCTCGAATAGAATCATTTGTTATTACTAATGTAAATAATTTTAGTTACGTTTACTAAAATTTCAGACCAGTGCTCGTTGGAAAAGTAACATTCCATACTAAAAAAAAAATTCCTTGACAGTTTTTCGTTTGAATTTTTGTTTCTTTTTTTTGGTTTTATTTTTGCTTTTACACTAACGCGCGCGCAAAAGGGGATTTTGAAGGACCCTTAAATGCCAGAGCACAGTGCGGGCGGATGGAGAGAAAGTGGATAAGGAAAGGAGGTGTCGATGTATATTGGTCTTGAATGTCTGGACATCACAACGGCCAGGAAATACATGATAAGGCAGAACATTCCACATTCGTGTGGTTCGGTTCTATGTTTATTTGTGCGCCTGAAGTCCACTTTCAAGGAGAACTGAAGCGCATTCACAGATTGACGGGTATCGTGGGAAATCTCTGAAGGGGCGGAACACATTCAGCAAGTTCAGTTGAGCAACGATCTTGGTAATACCTATAGAAAAGAGATTGGCATGATACGTTGCGCCAGTGTCCTTATTTCGATTCTGTATTAGTTATAGCAGGTAAAACATGAAAGTTAACAAAAAGAAAATTCGCTATATTGGATTTACAATATTGCTTTGATCTAGGCGAAAATGCTAGTCAGGCGATTAAATGTGAACGGTGTTTAAGGCCCTGATATCGTCACAGACAATTACGCGCAATTTTGGTTTCGTTAATTCTATTCCAATACTTTTGATGGTAAATATGAATTTAGTAGTGGTAGGCGCCATGTCGGAAACCATGGGAATTATCAAAATTGACCGCCACATTATGGCTGTCGCATAGCCATATACTGATCAAATAGTTCTGTTAAAATCATCATCATCATCATCATCGGCACTACAACCGAAACCGGTCTTGGCCTTATTTAGCTATTCCTGGGGCTTGTTAAATTTTCCATGATAATTTGTTTCTTCGGGCAAGGTCATTCGTCTTGCGCCAGAGGCTCCCCGACGGGGAAACGAACCCCGGTCTCCGGCGCGACAGGAGGGGATACTAACCACTATACTGTCGAGGAGCTAGTTTTGCTAAAATAGGATATATTTATCGCTAGATGTAGTGCCTCGTCAGCTGCTATTTTCGAACTTGCCTCTCTCAACCCGTCTACAAAGTTATTGCTTACAGTTTATTGACGCAAGTGACATACTAGTCAAAGGTGAGGTTTACATCAACGACTTCAATCTTTTCTAAATTAAATAGATTTCAACAGATAATGGGCCCTAACTTATACTAATGTCACGACCAGAAACAATATTTAACTGTCATTTATGTGAAGTCAGTGCCATCAAAAATTGCATGGATCTTTAATTAGGGCTGTAATCTCTCTATTTGTTTGTGCTCTTCTTCGCTATTATTGCGTTTTCGTGAAGTGTGTTGTGTCTGTTTGATTCTGCTAAAATTATAAGAAAACGAACCGCCCGTCTTCGATGATTTAAAGTTTCCTATTTAACCCACAACCTAACCCCCTAACCCACCAAGCACCCAACTCTCCTTCAACCTTCCACCCCAAACTCCCTCGCACCCCTACCTTTCTTTCGTCACTACGTCACGGGGGGGGGATACTGTGGGGGTTCTCTATATTATATGGAGAACCAACCCACAATTTCAACTACAATTTCCGCCTTATTTCGACCACTAACATCGACACTGTTGTATATTCATGCCACCGGTGGGGGATTTATCAAAATATTTAATTAGTTCTCATGATAAATTACCCTAGCCAATTTGGTGTCATTTCGGTTTTTCCGCAGATCATCCATTCTCTTGGGATCAATGATCTATTTTCGCAGCTGAATGGCACCAGCCACATTTTCCTCTCCTCCACTGTAATGTTATTTTTCCTCAGCACCGCCCACTTTGCATCTTTAAAACACTTTATGTGAATTGAAACACACTTTGCTGTTCTTAGGCGATCACTTTTATTAAATTTCACTTAGGAATATATGTACATTCGTTTTTTCAAGATTATACTATTTAACTTGATGTGTTTGATATTACTTCCCAAATATATGCAGTTTAGCTCGTTCACACTTATACTCTTTAACTTTTTGGTTTTGATATTCACATTACATTATATATGTACATTAGTCCGTTACAACTTATCCAAGCACTCCTTAACGCACCGTCCCGGCCGAAATTCCAAACACAACTCAATTGTCCTTTTTTGGACTCGATCCCAAAACCAGCCTCGTCTTCAACAATGGCCCGAACAACAACTCTCTTCCCACTCTCGTTGTTCGTTTTCCATTGTACATTTTTTTTCTAGGTGTGAAACCTAGTTTCTTTCACGAGATCAAAGGATCTTTCCTTTTTGCCTCGTCCCCCCTTTTTTTTTGTGTTACACTCAAAGAAAAATCAATAGCGCGTTTATTTCGCCTATTATTTTTCTTTTGCCTAAGGGATTTTTCCGTGGGAAACTGATGAAGGTGGATCAATCGTGCCGCGGCGCATGTTTATTTTGTTTTATTTCCTTTTCGTTTGTTCTAACTTAATTTGATTAGAACGAAAACTGGCGCTGATTGTTCTAATGGTTTTAGGTAACCATTTTTCCGAAGGGGTCATAAAATTGCTGGCGCGCATTTTTTTTATTCTCATCGATTTTGGTTCGGACGACGGCATCTGACTCGCACATTTGCCCTTTAGTGGGTTTTTTGGTTCAATGATTACATTTTCGGCTTTTATGTGAGTAAATTTAGCGTTCAGCACAATTTACTTGGCATTTAATTGATTAGCGCAAATTGCGCGTTTAGTTTGATTTGCTTGCTATCAATTTATGTGGGACCATTGGGTGTATGGGGTAATCTTTTGTTTTAGGCAGTTTCTTTATCCTTTATGTGGATGTTTTTTGGTGTGTATCGCCGCTAGCGGTGGAGACTGGCTCCAAAGATGTAATTTTATGGGATGGGTGGTTGTGGCCGTAACAGCACCATTCTGTCTCCCTACAGTTCAGTGCACTCCGATGTCACCACAGACACAGCACTAGGTCAGTGGAACACTTCGGAGACTGCATTAATACACGCACACTAAGTCAGATCAACCCTGTGTTATTGTGCTTTCCTTTTGATTTCTTCGTCCTTTCTACGCCTACCGACGTCGAACGAATACGCAAGTACTTATCCACCTCGATGAGCGTGGGGAATTGAAGGATGCACGAGAGAGCACGATTATTATTGGTTGATCATTGTGCGAAAGCAGAAATTACCCAGATTCATCCCTAATTCAAGCATTCGCCATTCAGTCATTACTCAACCACAGCCGAGGTCGAATACGCGCCGCTACTTCGAACGTTCAAAAAAAACGGTAGTAATTCAATCAACCAAAGAGGACGATCACGCTGTTCAAGTTCCTATTTATTCCCCGTGGCGCGCACACACGAAGTGTACAAAAGTGAGTCGAGAGTGGCCAACAAGTGGTTGTATAGAGCTGTGTCGTGTTTTTCTTTAACTAAGTCTCCTTTTTG
This sequence comes from Microdon myrmicae, assembly GCA_963931805.1. Lineage (NCBI taxonomy): Eukaryota > Metazoa > Arthropoda > Insecta > Diptera > Syrphidae > Microdon > Microdon myrmicae. The sequence continues at coordinate 109,727,287 of OZ007496.1, forward strand.
ACATCACACTATTTTCATCATCAAAACAAAATAAAATCATTAATCAAATCAATAAAAGGCCAGAACCTAGTTAAGCTAACTTACCTTGGTAAGTGTTGCTGAATTTCGATTGCATGGAAATATTTGCACTTTATATTATAAAGTGATAATCAAAAAGACAAACCCAAGCAAAAGCGAATGAATTCAATAACAATTTAAAAGAACAACTGTATTTCAAGCCAAATTGGAAAAATATAATAAAAACAAAACTATTTCAATCTATAACAGTTCGTGTTTATTTTCTTTCCTCCCTCGTTAGTGACGTGTTGGGGATTTAAGTGAACCAAGTGCCCGTGTCTTGACACCTACTTGAACCCCACAAGACACTGGTCTAATACATCGTGCGATTCCCAGGAAGATGCTCACTGTCTCAGCACTAATCACTCCAGCACTAATTACTCGATTCCTGGGAAGACGTTACTGGCACAATAGCAACATATACAGTGCTGCTCGCTGCACAGAGGCACATGACAGTGACAAGTCTCTTTTTCGACCATTAAATTTCGATCAGGGGTGTAACCCCATAACAAATTGCACACAAACGCCTTTCAGAAAATATCAATTGCGATCGCTACTATAATCCAAAAGCTGAACCATCGTAAGAATAATTACAACCTAGGACCTCACGCTCTTATACGTTTTCTGAAAGTGTTTTCATACCTAACCCAACCATTAAAGTTCCTTTTTCAAATTTCATTAGACCCCCAAGTACTTACGTCGTGTTCATTAATTTGTGCTTAAAAAACACACTATGTTTTTGTTTATAAAGCTGTAAATATATATAAATCCTGAAATGCTTAAATTGGTAATGAAATAATAGAGTCCACATATCCACATTTAGGAGAAAAATAAAAGTAAAACGATGACAGAAAGTAACTTAAAAATTTCTTTGGTATCAGTGACCAACGAACATAAGTTTCTTGGGATCGTGGTATTTACATTTCAAAATAATAAACAAGTGCCAAGGAGCAATAGGAATCGCAATGTAAACATTCGCCCAATATTTGGTATACAAAGAATGCATTGGGACGAACGTTCCACAATGTTTAGATTACATATAAACATAAGTAGTGTGGCCTGACTCTAATAATCAAAAGTAGAAGGAATGGGAAAAATGGTGAAAAAAAGAAAAAAAAAACTAGAGTCGTTTATAAGTCGTCAGAGAACTCGATACATTTTGTAATAAAATATAAAAACAAGTTTGTGGGAAGCTTCAGTACAAATGGCTGTCGGTTGTTGCATCAGCCGAACAAGGTTGTTAACAGTTCTTGTTCTCGTCCCATAGAAACACCACAAAAGGTAGTTCATCGATCATATTTGTCTCTTAAGAAGGAAAAGAAAAACACATTTCTTATGAACCAGCAATAAGAAAGAGAGAAAGCATTCGCTGTGCAGATAACTTGGTACAATTCCAAAAAATAAAATGTGATTGTAATTCAATAAGACTGTCTTAATATCAAATTCCTTATAACAAGAATGTTAGTATATAAATCGAGAATTAAAGGAAACTTGTTTCTTGCATTAAAGGTATCAAGTTCATAAAACCGCTCCAAGGATCCACTTAATCTTGACAATATATGCAAACACTGACGTTTCATTAGTATTGTCAGATAGTTTACCGTTCGCAAACAAAGTACTCGACCCTATGATGGTCCTCCTCTGGTAAACTCCCAAATTGCACCTCAAATTAACACATTTCCAGACATTATCTCGAAAATTGATATCGCCCACACAAGGTGTACCCGTAAAATTTGGCACATATGTTGCCCAAGGATGCGTTCGTTTGATTATAATGTTGACTTGATTCTCCGAAGCTCATTAAACTTCACCCAGGTGGTTCTTGTGTACGGTGAACGCCAAGTACTACTCAAGTGTCATAATTAATCCCGGCACTGTAATTGCCATCGCCACCATCTCGCTTAGGTTCAGTTGAATTCCTATTTCTGGGCCGTTGTTCGTGGGGCAATAAATTTTAACTGACATTAACACTCCAGAGAGGTGAGTATCATTTGGCTTATCACTTATGAAATTGTCTCAGTGCCATCAAAAATAATAAAGTATACTCTAATGAAGTGCGGCTTGTGGAGGGATATTCGGCGTGAACATCACCTGGGGATTAATTATTTTAAGTGTCATCGCAAAGGCATTTCCGTGTTTACTACTGAAAGAACCGTTACTAGATGCGAATACGTGCTAAGAATTCAGCCACTCAATATACTGATGGGAGGTTTTAATCATTCTACCAGGAAAGTTACAAAATTGAACAAGTTACTTGCCTTTTAAATATGGTAGCGCAGTCTTCTGAGGGTTTTGTCAATATTTCAAAATAGCTATCGACGCCTTCCCTAGTTAAACACAACTACATAAAAAATTCAAAGTGAGATTGGTTTGTTTGCTTAGTGGAGTGGAAGCTGACAACTTTTTTCCGGTCGTCTTTTGATATTTCCTTTGAGATACACACACACACGTGTACCATAAGTCAATTTGAATGCAGGACCATGAGTCAAGTGATTGAGCGGCATAAGGTAACGTACAGAATTTAGTATTCATGTCACACACGCTTGCCTTGGGATCGGGGGGATGGATAAATATTTGTCATATCATGCTCGGGTTGTACTTATGCTAAACAGGAAGGATGACACAATACAACTAGTTTGTACTACTTGCCAAACTATATCCGATTAACCGCAGAGCGGTTTTCGCGAAACTGTGACAGCTTTAAACAGGATTTTGTGTGCTTTACTGTCTCCGAGGGTATAAAAAAGCCAATGTGGTTAACTTAAATTTATTGCCTATGATATGGCGGCAAATTAGGTATATTTAAGTTGACGGATCTGTACATCACTTGGAGTGCGTATGAGTACTAACCTTAGTTATACTATTGTTTGTTAATACTTAGTTGTCAAAGAGATTTACGTCAGAGTCGGAGGTGGAGTCTAGATTTGCTAGAAGAAGGAGCGACACAATTAAAACTATATAACGCCTTTCTGATTAATTCTTCCTTATTTTCATTTCTGACACCAAAACCATTGGAAATCTAATCAAAAAATATATACACTGGTCGAATTTCGTAGGCAGTGTAGTTATATTTAGTGTACTTTCTTTTCTTAACCGTTTTGTTGGTTTCCCTATTTTGAACATTCGAGGTGTGTTTAAATGGTAGCGTAGCAGTGCCGGATTAAGCCAATCGGGGGCCCTAGGCCATTCAAATTTTGGGGCCCTCTTTTTTTTAATAATCGTAAAATTAATCGTTATTGATGCATTTGTATAATTTAAACAACTAATTCATATCATTTTAAGGTTTTCAAATACAATAAAATAAAGGAAACCATTTTTTTCAGTTGAATTATATATTTTTTGATTAAAAATAATTAACAGTATATTAAATTATAAAATAATCTTTGGACATCTCTTTGGAAGATGAAAGCGACGCTCGTTTTCAACAAACTTTTTTTCTACATTTTTGATCAACAAAATCATTGATGATTTCTTCAAAATCAATTTGACGAAGAATGTCCGATTCAATGGACATCAGACTTAGCATGTCTAATCGTTCTTGACGCATAACACTTCTTTGCTTGTTTTTGATGCGTTTCAATTTTGAAAAAGAGCGCTCTGTCGAACAATTCGTGATCATAAGAGTTAAAAAAATTCGAAGAGCAATTTCAACGTTCGGAAAAACTAATTCAAGATGATCTTGAATCAAACTTTCGTAGAGGTCAGAGTGAGTGAACTTAAGTTTCATTGGTAATTTTGATTTAATGAAAGCGTGAAACTATGTGAGTTCAGGGTAAAATTCTTCTAAATCGTCAGAGTAAAAGTCAACTAAATCGGAAATCTTTTTGGAACACACATTTTCGGTCAAATCAAAATCAGCCAAAAACGAAAATCTCTAAGTAAACTTTGCTTCGTCTGTTGATTTCAATCTTGAGCGTATCGATGATTACCAAAAAACCGTTTACACGAAAATAGTCGCGCGGACTTAATGCAACCTCTGGAGCATCGCTATCGTTTGGCTGTCTTGTTCTTCGTCGAACTCGTAACGCAAAATTCGCATAATATGTCTCAGGTAAAATGGATCTGGCTTTGTTTTCAAACACTTCGAACTTATCTCTCATCTCATCTAACAAATTTTCTACTGACGAGTACATTAACGCGCAGGTTTTCAGATCAATTTCTACTGACTGCAATGCTTTGCTCGTTGCCCGAAAATTGTTCAAAATATCGCTCCACAAAACAAGCATGAAAACAAATTCGAAGGTTTGAATTTTATTCGCGAAACATTCAGCTTCGTGTCTACAGTCACTTGTTTGTGTTAAATCATCAGCAATTTCATACAATGCTGCTACGATTTCGTTGAAAGATTTTTAAATTGCCTCAGTGGCGTTCGCATGAGCTTCCCAACGAGTTTGGGATAAGGATTTCAGTACCTTTTCGTTTCCGATACGTTCCTTCAAAACGTCCCACCGGTGGGTTGAGCTTGAAAAGAATGTGTACAATAATTGTACAATAGAAAAAAAGTTCACTGCAAACAAGCAGCACCTTACAGCAGTTTCTCCAACTAAGTTAAGCGAATGCGCTGCACATGGTAAATAAATCGTAAATTCGTTGAGATTTAACAAGATCGATTGCATACCTGAGTAAATACCCGACATATTCGGAGCATTATCATAAGATTGACCCCTGCAGTATTTAAAATCTAAGCCGCAAATCGCAAGAAATTCTAAAACCACTTCAGCCATCGCAACACCTCTATGGCTATCAAAGTTTAAAAAAGTCAAAAATCTTTCAACGGGCTTTCCATTCTTAGCAACATATCGGACAACTACACTGAATTGATCAACATGAGCGATATCCGGAGTTGAATCGACTGAAAGACCAAAATATCGCGCGGCTAAGACTTCTTGTATAATGTGATGTCTTACTTTTGAACCCATAATGCTGATCAACTCCTCACAAATTGTTTTTGATAAATACGAGGGATTGCCCTTGCCGCATTACACGTAACTCTCGGTTATTAGACCGCGACCGTACTCCACTGGTGTTACTTATTGTATTATTATATCTTTACCGCCGTTCGATTAAAAAAAACTCCACTTCGACTCAATGATGCACGTGTAGACTTCAGAAGGCGAAACCTGACTCTTGTTCGGGTGTGTACACGGCGAGGGTTGAATTTCGACTCTACCAGCAACCTCCTCGAAAACGTGTGTCCGGTACTACGGGTAATTTCTGACTGACTTCCATTCGCCACCATCAGAATGGCATCGCAAAGAAAAGCCATAAAAAGGGGAGGAGCTACACGATCAACTCGAGGCAGTCAATCGTGATTGGATTGGGAAATATGGCATACATTTCGCATGTATGTGTATGCGTCGCATACGATCGTCCGGTGAACGAGGATAGATGCGAGCGTCATAATTGCATCTCCTGGTAATGATCATTAATCAAGGGATAGGTCTCTGCGATCCTATGTCAACAGAGACGCTATTTCCATGATCGGGGTAGGTACGCACACATTGCATGGGTCTGCGGCTGTGTACACATTGATTGTGTAATGCTTGCCGGCAACAGACCCTTCTGGTGTGAAAATCAAACCGAAGATCTGCTCGCCCTAGGAGAGGCCATAAATCAACATTTGGTTGATGGACATGCAATTTCCCAGGTCCGCTGACGGTTGGCGGCCGTTAATAGGAAATTCCGGTATACCATAAACAATCCGGCAGATATGAATGCGATGTTTAGGTATTGCAAACGAATATAGGGTGCAGCCATTGCCAGTTGTTAAAAGTAAACACTTGATGGCCACATCCAATTCGTTGCTTGTTTGCGGTCCATGATCGGTGGAAACCGATAATGGAAAACCAGCTATTTGCTGAAAATGCGGGAAATGTTTGCTTTGCGTCGGCCGAAACCTTGTCGACGGTGGCAAACTGGTGAGACTTGGTAGCCGCACGCTTAGGGGTGACATGGACAAACAAAAACGAGTACATTTGGAACTCTGTGTTGATTTTGTTTCCATGGCATAACGTGGTTAGAATAAAGTAATAGGGACGTGATGCACTGGGTGCAATGCATGCCCGAGGGTGAACTTTTTATGCCACGGCTAGGTGATAATCCTTGCCGTGGACTTAATGTTTTCAGACATGATAGTGGAGAAAGGGGTTTGGAAAAACCCCCCCAAAGAAAGGTAAGCTGCCTATAAGGTATTTATGCCGGTTATCCTTTGGGATAACCGAATTAATTCCTGCAAATTGGTTGGCGGTTAAGGCCGTAGCAAGGTTGTATTATCTTGCTGAAGATTCGACATCCAGGTAAGTCGCAATGCTGGGAATGGTGGGGATCGAGCGATGCATGGCTCTTCGGGCCCTGAAAAGCCCCACAAAATCAGCCCACTTGCCTGGATCGCTCGAACAATTGTTCGCTGCAGTTTCAAAAGTACCCAAATCAGCGGCTTTGATCACGCTGCGAGTTTGATCCATCATCTTGATCCAAAGATTCAGAGGTTTTGAGATAATCGACTTGCTCTGTTTCAGATTGAATCTGCAAATTTGATAAAACAATTTTGAATTCAAAAGTTTTAAGAATTACATTTGCTCTAAAAACACTTTAATTTATATTTTATAAGAAAGTTATAATTTATAAATATCAACAGTAAATTATATTTCGATTCTTACATCTTCATTACTAGATTCGATCTGTTCACTAGCTGATGAAGAAGCATGTGCAGTGGAACTTTGGAAGAATGACGTCAATTTTGGTAGTTTCGATAAATCTGTCTCAATTCGTTTTTTCTTTTCATCCGCAATTTTTCTTTTTTGAGCCCCGCTCTGATAGGATCGCCGTATTATGTAATCTACAAACATACTTAAATCGTAACATTCTGATAGGAAAAGCAAACATCAAATTCTGCATTTGAAAGTAAACAACTAAGTTTAAAATCAAAAAATCGAACTCAAAAATAAATCAAAAAAACAAAACCAAAATGTTAAATTATCGAAATAGCTAAAACTAAATTAGTTTACAAAATCAAAATCGAACAATAAAACGAATTTCGAAAAACTAAACGAAACTTAAAAAATAAATTTAAAACGAAAACAATATACAAACTCACTTTCATTATTGTTGTTGGATAACAAAAAAAGACAATTTGATTGGTGATGTTTTTTGTGTTGTGTGAAAAGATACAATATAAAACAGAACCTACCTTTTTCAACAAATGCGTAGTTTTCGATATGTTCATTACACACAATACAACAATTTCACATTAATTAACATCTAGATTTGTCACTAATTGAAAAAACGCTCTTTTTTTCTCTAAGAACAACGAACAAATGTAATTTGACAAACGACAATGCAACAGATAGTTTTGTTTTGCTTAAAACACTGAAATGAATCGTTTTTGTTTATATAAACAAGCTCGAGTTTGCCAGCGCTGTTTCGGTTATTTAGCGCGCGATTTGAAATTCAAATCGTAGCTTAAAATAACAATCAAAAGAATAAATCAATTAAGATTTTTAAATATTTTTGTTTGAAAATACATTTGTATAATAAGATAAATGAATTGTCTTTAAAAAAATTTTTGTTTACAAAATTCCAAAAAATATAAAAAAATGTAATTAAAAGTAAAAATAAATTAAAAACAATCATGACAAATTTTTCTTGGGGGCCCCAGGCCATGGCCTAGTCCGGCCTAATGGGTAATCCAGCACTGTAGCGTAGAATAGGTAATTTCCCCTGCTTTAATAATTCGATTTTCAAAAAAAGAAAAGGAATTTGTTGGTAAATATGTTCCTGTTATAACGAGTCCGAGGGAGGAGCGAGTAGGCGGAGTGTTAAAAGCGTTTTTCTTTTGTTTTTAAATCTTTTTAGTTTAAAATTTTTTTATTCATTATTTTATTCTAAAGAAAAGGGCCGACAGTTCCATGACAAGGCTGCAATCCTTTGCTTGGCTACTTAACTCTGAATCTAATCCCTTTCCAACCACTCCTTTTATACCCAAAGTATTAGGGCAGAATCGCAAACGATGCAACTAATTCTTCTGACCCCAAGCACAAGTCATTTACCGTACCGCAGTTTCGGGTTTGACCCATATTGAGTGCAACTGCCCGGCACGAGTCATTCGCTTTGCTTAATTGATATTTGAACTTGATCGTTCCAGTTAAACCCCATCTTAGGCATTAGTCGTAGAGATCGGGGTGACTGGTTTGATGATGAGTGCGACTGAACGTGAAAATGCTGCATACCGTGCAATGTAGCAGTTTCATAGGACGCGGGTACGCGAGGAGAAATACAAAGAACTCAGAAGATCTGAAAAAGACTCCACAGACAAAAGAGTCGCCTGGAAAAAAAAAATCTTGTCTGTGAAATAGAGAAAAGTAGAGAGCCAGGTCCGCACCAGAAGCGGTAGTTCTACTAAATCATCCGCAGTATGACGCGGTACGCACTACGCTGCACTTACTGTAAGGATAAAGAGGATAATCTTATGACCGATCCCGAAGCCATTCTGGAGCGATGGGAAGTGCATTTCAATGAATTGCAAAATGGTCAGCTCACAGAAGAATAGAAGCCTCCGCCAATGCAAAATCAAAACCAAATGTTGCCGCTACCAAGCATTGAGGAAACATTAAGAGCTATAAGACAACACAAATCAAATAAAGCCCCTGAAGCTGGTCAAACAAGGAGGGACAGTGCTATATCATGCAATTCATGAGATCGTGGTGCACGTATGGGAGCACGAGGAGATGCCGGAAGATTGGCGTCGTGAAATAATTTGCCCCATACATAAGAAGGGAGATATTATACTGTGCAGCAACTATAGGGTTGTAGTGTTTTTATTATTTAAAACACTGTTTTATTTTTATTTAAACTATGCTACCTTTATTGTCATATGGTATGTCACCCTTATTATTACACATATTATTTAGTCAGTTGCACCGCCATGTAAACGACACACTTTAGATAGGGATTATTTAAAAGAGTACACTTCTTTATGTTTTGTATTTTCAAATCAATTTACTTCACCATTGTTGGCACAAACTATTATGTTAGATATAGCAATAATAACCACATACCGGAACGCTCCTAAAGTTGTTTAAACACGAAGTCATACTCTTAATCAAAAAAACTGAACATATCACAACTAGAACCTAAGTCGATATCTTAAATCACCCGACACACGATTCGTCAACCTCATCACGTTACCCGCTTCTTACCAACCCTCAACCAAGAACTCTTGTGTCCGTTCGCGACTAGTCTCAAAACCCAACTCTCGTGTCCAATCTGGACTCGTCTCCTTGTCTCTGCCCAAAATCTGTAATCCCAACCATCGTTAGTGGTTTTCTCATTTTTTTCTGTTCTTTAGGATCGAAATCTGGTTTCCTCCGACAGATAAGAGGATATCTCCTTTTTCCCGCCTGATCCCTTTTTGGGTAAAGAAAAATCAATAGTGCTTTTATTGTGCCTGTTATTTTCCATAACCGAATGGGCAAGGATTTTTTTCCGTGGGAAACCGATAGAGAGAAAGATCAATAGCGCCCAGGCGAACGTGCGTTTTGTTTTATTGCCTGTTGTTTGTTTTAACTTGGTTTGGTTAAAACGGAAACTGGCACTGGTTGTTTTAGTGGTTTTAGGTAACCATTTTTCTAAGGGGTCATAAAATTGCTGGCACGCATTTTTATGATTCTCAGCGATTTCGTTTGTAAGACGGCACGACAGACGTGGTGAACCTTTGGTTCGATGATTATGTCTAAATTGTTTATGTGAGCAAATTGAACGTTTAGTTCAATTTGCTCGGGGTTTAATTGATTAGCGCAAATTGAACGTTTAGTTCGATTTGCTTGCTATCCATTTATGTGGACCATTTGGTGTATGGGGTAATGTTTTTGGTTTAGGTAATGTCACATCCTTTAAGTGGATGTTTTTGGCGTGTGTCGCCGATAGTGGTGGAGTCTGGCTCCGAAGGTGTAGGTTTTAAGGGATGGGTGGTTGTGGCCGTAACAGGGGTATAACATTGGTGGGCACCGCCTATTAGATACTCTCCACTATCCTACAAAATCGGATAGCCCCATACGCTAAAGCCATCATTGGTCAATATCAGTGTGGCTTCATCCCAGGAAAATCAGCGATTGATCAGATATTCACCTTTAGGCAGGCGATAGAAAAATGTCAGAAATTTAAGATTCCATTATCCCATCTATTTATAGACTTTAAAGCCGCCTACGACAGCATAGGCAGGGTAGAACTATATAATGCCATGAGAGAGTTCGGCATTCCAAACAATTCCTGTCCAAACCAATAAACATCTTTAATGAACTCCGACATGGGGACAGTCTCGCCTGCTTCCTCTTCAACCTGGTGTTGGAGAAAGCAATCCGTGACTCTGGCGTTACAAGTAAAGGGACTATTGTCATCAAGTCCAGCCAGATACTTGCCTACGCAGATGACATCGGCATCATCGGTAGAACCGAATCGGCTGTACAGGACTCCTTCACCCAGATCGAACAGGCGGCATGAAAACTGGGACTGCACATTAATGTGGGAAAACTAAGTACATGGTGGCAACATCTGAGAAGATAAGACCTAACGTTGGTCAAACTATCAGGGTAGCGCAGCACAAATTTGAAGTACTGCAATCCTGCCTCCTGCCCAGAAGGACTATTGTCACCAAATCCTACCAGATACTTGTTTACGTAGGTGACATCGACATCATCGGTAGATCAGATTCGGCTGTACAGGACTCCTTCACCCAGATCGAGCAGGCGCCACAGAAACTGAGACTGCACATTAATGGGGGAAAAACAAAGAGAAGACATAACGTTGGTGAAACTATCGGGGTAGCGGAGCACGAATTTGAAGTCGTGCAACCCTTTAACTATCTTGGGTCAATAGTATCAACCGATTTTTTTTTTTATTAGACTTCTCTCGGGAGAGGCGAACCTATAGTGCCGAGTGGGCGCCCCGAGATGCCATCAAATAGCTGTTGTAGTACTTTTTGAACAGTTGCAGGTTGTAATGCTCCGGGAAGACTCGCGTGGGAAGGGAGTTCCACAGCTTCCCCGCTCTGTAACAGAACGAGTTCTGATGCAGGGATGTTCGCGCCATCGGGAGATAAACCACAAACGGGTGCGATCCGTCGGATTGTCTTGTGGAGCGCATATAAGCCAAATTGCGTGGAACAATACCAAGAATCTGCGAAGAACAGCACCCGTGATAATATCTGTAAAACAGACAGAGGCGTTAGCGCCGAGTCCCCGATCAGGCGGATCGCTCGTCTCTATATGCTCTCAAGTAGGTCGAGGGTATGTTTAGGAGCCGAGCTCCAAACATGAGAGCAATATTCGAGCGCGGGTCTAATTTGGGATTTATATGGGAGAAGAAGTTGGGCCGGAGTAAAGTATTTCTTGGCTCTAAAAAGATAACTTCGTTTTCCTGAGGCTGACCTGGCGATAGTCGACACGTGCTTATGCTATGATACATTCCCACAGACCGTGACGCCGAGCAATTTCAAGCTTTCTCCAGATTCGAGGGCCCGGCCATTCATCATCAGCTGTGGAACCGATGATCCACTTTTCTTTGTGAATATTGTATACTGGGTCTTCGTTGCATTGAAATCGACAAGATTGCCCTTTTTCCACTGCAGGACTTTATCCAGATCCCGATTCAGAGAGTCAATCTATCTACATCTCAGCTGGTGTGACGCTGATGCACCAATCGGCCGATCAATCGAAAAGGAGGAAACAAGCGTACTATCATCCGCAAAACTGAACACTTTGTTATCCGTTGTCTCCAACAAATCATTTATGTGAAGCAAGAACAAGGTTGGAGCCAAAATAGATCTTTGGGCCACCCCGAACCAACAGGATACAGATCCAAACACTCGCCGTCCACAACAACCCGGATCGATCGATGCTCGAGGAAGCTCCTCGTCCAGTCGCAAAGCTGTTGGGAAAGTCCATATGAACGGAGTCTGCTCAGCAATGCCCCATGCCAGACGCGGTCAAAAGCCTTGGAGATATCCAATGCGACCGCCCTTGACTCACCACGCCATTCAATCGCAGATGTCCATATATCGGTTATATGTGTCAAAAGGTCTCCCGTGGACCGCCTGCCATGGAATCCATATTGACGATCATTCAGAAGTCCGTTGCACTCCAAATACTTAACCAACTCTGTATTGATGACTTTTTCCATAACCTTAGATAAAATAGACAGTAATGCTATCGGACGGTAATTTTGTGGGAGACACTTTTTTCCCGTCTTTGGGATTGGCTGATCTCGAGCGATTATCCAGCAGGCAGGCAAGTTCCTCCGTGCATAAGATAAGCGGAAGAGTCTGCCAAGAACCGGCAATAGTTCTGGAGCACAGTTCTGAAGGACTATTGCTGGTATTCCGTCCGGGCCGGTTGCCTTCCTACAATCCAGTTTACGTAGAATGCGTTGAATAGTGCGCGGGCGAAATCTCACCTCCCGCATGGAAGACCGTACCGGCGCGATTACAGGTGGCTCCAAAAGCCGGGATCGAGGTTTGAATTCGCGGAAAATAAATTCGAGAACACATTAGCTTTATCCTTTGGATTCGTGACTAACGTCCCGCTGCCTGTCACCAGCGGAGGGAAAGAGGAGGATGCGAAGTTACTGCTGACAGCCTTTGCCATTGACCAGAAGGAGCGCGAACCAGTTGGGCACCGAAGGAGCTTATTGATCACCCTGTCGTTGTGAGCTTTCTTCGCGGTATCAATCGCCTGGTTGCACGCGATTCTGATTCTAACAAAATTCGTTCTGTTAACATCGGTGGGATTGGAGCGCCATTGCTTAAAAGCTCTATTTTTTGCCGCTGTAATCAGCTAACATAACAATATGAAATAAGAAATACGCAGATGGCTGATCAAGTCCAATAAAACCGACTATGGTCTATAAAGGCTCTTTAAATCCCCAAATTTATCCAGAACGTCCAAGCTACTACTGTATAAGATCATCGTATTATCAGTGCTCATGTATGGATCAGATACATGAGTGCTCAATAAAAGGCACTCTGAACCCTTAGCCGTGTTTGAGAGGAAGGTCTTAAGGAGAATTGTTGGGCCCGTATGTGAGGGAGAATGATTCCGGAGACGCTACAAGCATGAGTTGTACACAATCTACCTTGAAGCTAATGTTCTAAGAAACATCAAGTTCGGTAGACTCCGGTCGATGGGACACCTCGCTCGAATGAGCGAAGAGGAGCCTGTCCGGAAAGTCCTTGTCTGCGATGAGAGGATGGCGTAGACCAGGACGCCCAGAGCCTGGGAGTGCCAAACTAGACTATATCGGCTGGAAATCGGGCCCGGTGGAGAGATTTGCTAAATGAGGCTAAGAGCGGATCCCGGTTGTAGTGCCGATGATGATGAGGATGAAAATGACGTTTTCAATCGATTTTTAATTAGGTTATTTAAACACAATTTATGATATAAATACATGTTAATGTTTTACCCAAATACAAAATTAAAAAAAAAAAACAGTTTTTAAATCACCTGTTACTACTGCCACTAGTTATGAACATGTAGATTAAGTGTTTGGTTTATCTTCTACATTCAAATTGGGTACAATGCATGGCATAGAGCATGCTAAATGTAAGGTTGGAGCAAAAAAAATCCATTTATTTTCTGTAGATAGCTATAATGATATATAAATATAGTATGGATCGATCATTCAATTATTATTTATTATTTTATTATTATTTATTGGCCTGTAGGAACCCGGAAGTTCATGACCTCACCGACTCGACTCCGCCATCGTTCCTTGTTCTGTGCACTCTTCTTCCACGCTTGACCATTTTATCCGACCTCCTCAAGGTCCAATCTAACATTGTCCTCCCATCTCCGTCGCGGGCGTCCGGCCGGCCTCTTTCCCGTTGGTCTACCGTCAAGAATTCTACGCACGGTCCTATCGTTGCCCATTCGCGCCACGTGTCCGGCCCATCTTAATCTTCGCAACTTGATTACTCTCACTATTGTAAGTTTGCGGTATAGCTCTTCCAGCTCGTGGTTATGGAGTTTCCTCCATTGTCCTACCTCCTCGTCATATTTACCTCCAAAGATACCTCTCAAAACTTTATTCTCGAATACGCGGAATTTTTCTTCCCGTTTTATGAGAGCCCATGCTTCGCATCCATATAGAACAATCGGCATGATTATGGTTCTATAGACACGGAGCTTTATGTTACGTGATAGCAGTCTGGATTTCAGCAGTTTACTGACTGCGTGCCAACTCGCGTTGCCGGAATACAGTCTTTTGTTAATTTCCTTCGACATTTCGTTACTGGCCGTCAGCATTGTTCCCAGGTATTTAAATTCTTTGACATTTTCAAATATCTTGCCCCTGATGTTTACGTGTGTTCTCTGGGTTCCGCCTGGTCTTGCCGTAATCATGTATTTTGTTTTGTCTTCATTTATTTCTAGGCCCACCTCTTCTGCCGCTTGCATGATAATTTCACAGTTTTTACTTACAGTTTCTAGATTATCGCACAGAACGGCGATACCATCCGCATATGCGAGCACTTGTGTGACCCCGTTCAGGGATGATCCGGCCATGTTGTCGTCTTGTACCTTTCTGATGACATACTCGAGCACAAGGTTAAAAAGACACGGTGATAGACCATCTCCCTGCTTTAGTCCGTCCTGGATTTCAAATGGTTCTGAGAGGTGGTTTTCTATTCCAACTCGCCGTTCATGCAAATTTGAATGAGGGCGGCATATTTTTTTTGGGACTCGCAGCTCAACTAGAATATGGTAGAGTCTCTGCCTTGCGACTGAGTCGTAGGCTTTTTTGAAGTCAACGAAAACTTGGTGAACCGTCTCTCCGTATTCACACTTCTTTTCCAGCAGTTGTCTTATTGTGAAGATTTGGTCGCTTATTGACCGATTCCTACGGAATCCACATTGGTAGTCTCCCAGTATCTGTTCCGCGTACGGTGTGATTCTCGCCAGAATGACATTTGTTAATATTTTGTATGCGGTTGGGAGCAATGATATTCCTCTGTAGTTTTCGCAGTCAGATCTGTCGCCTTTTTTGAAAATGGGAACGACTATTGGGGTTTTCCATTCTTCCGGAGTGACTTCCTTATCCCATATTGTTTGGATAAGCTGGTGGGTCCTTCGAGCGGTTGCCTCTCCTCCATGATTCACAAGCTCTGCCGGTATACAGTCGACTCCGGGAGCTTTGTTGTTTCTCAATCGATTTATTGCGTCTACAACTTCGTTGAGAGAGGGCTCTGGGATCTGAGGCTCGGCTCTATGTACGCTTGGTGCGTTTATTTGTGGGTGCGCACGTTGAGCAGGTTTTCAAAGTACTGCTTCCATCTTGTCACGATATTGTTTGCTTCTGTGACCAGACAGCCGTTCGTGTCTCGAATTATTTTGGCTCTCCCTCGGTAGCCAGTTCTAATTGAATTTATGCCGGCATACATACCTCTGATGTTCTTTGTTCTAGAATTCTCTAGGATTTTTACGATCCGAGTCTTCTCCCATTCGCGTTTTTTGCGTTTGAAGAGTATCGCCGTCTCTCTCCGAATCGTCGCGTATCTTTCTGCGTTGACTTCATCATATTTTTCTAAGTGGATCACTCTGCGGCGTTTACGTTCTTCGATATTCGCCCTGCACTCATCGTCAAACCAAGATTTGGACTTAGTTGTGTTCTTAAATCCTAATACCTCTTGGGCTGTTTGTTTGATTGTGTCTCTGATCGATGTCCATTTAGTGTTCACACTATTAGCTTCCTCTTCCTCACTGCTCACATTCTCTAGAATGCTAAATCTATTCGTTAGTTCGTCTTGATATTCAGACCTTTTGCGTAGATCTTTCAGTTTATCAGTGTCGAACTTTTTATTCGTCTCCCGTGACTGCCCATGTGGGTTTGCTGCGAGCCGACTCCTGATTTTGCCTACACTAGAAGATGATCGGAGTCGGAATCTGCTCCTCTATATGATCTTACGTCAAGGATATTCGAATGGTGTCTTTTGTCTATAAGGAAGTGGTCTATTTGGTTACGCGTTACGCCGTCGGGTGATATCCATGTGGCTTTATGAATTTGTTTGTGCTTGAACATCGTGATTTTCACTACCAGATCTTTGGAGGCTGTGAACGTGATAATTCGAATTCCATTATCATTTGAAACATCGTGTAGACTCTCTTTACCTATATTTGGTTGGAAGAGGTTTTTCTTTCCAATTTTCGCATTGAGGTCCCCGAGGAGGATTTTAACATCGAATGATGAGATCCCATCGAATACTTCCTCGAGGGTCTCGTAGAATGTGTCTTTCGTTTGTTCGTCTGTAGATTCTGTTGGGGCGTGTACGTTTATAAATACATAATTGTACCATGGGCCCTGTATTTTTAGCACCGACAGTCGGTCATTAATAAATTGCACATCTTTTACATGGGACGTAATCTTCTTGCTTATGATGAAGCCAGTTCCGAGGTTATGTGTATCGGTACCTCCACACACCAGTGTAAACCCGTTGGTTTCGATTACTTGATGTGGGAGTCGAACTTCCTGGAGCGCGACGATGTCCATTTTATATTGTTTCGCGTTAACGTTCGAACATTCCACGTGCCGACGCGTATATCCCGCTTTTTCAGTTTTTTCCTACGTCTTCTTTTTGCCGAGTCGGTGTTTTCTTGATGATTTTTTCCCTTATGGTAGTGTCGGCTTATCACACCTACGCCTACCGGGTTTTTCGTGGGATTTTTTTTGTATATTGGTTATTCATTTTTGATCCAACGAGTCTTGGGGTTTCAAATAGTCCGCCATATCAGAGCCCCTATTTGATATGGTAAGCTCTGCTTACTGCTCTGATTCGACCCGGTGCCAGAAAGGCGCCGTTATAATACAGCCGGTATACCCCTGGCTGCAAACCATCCAATGGGCACGGTGACGCGTAGCACCCTGGATTAGGGGTGGTAGATCTTTGTGTGTTACTCCTCGCTAGCCTGTCTGACATGGGTGATCCTACTGGAAGCGTATGCTTCCGTCAGCATAGGCTGAGTCGTAGTTTAAGCCCCCGCACCACGTCAAGATTTCTACCAAGCGGGGGATCGATCATTCAATCCCATTAGAAAATATTCCTTTTTTTAAAAAAATCTTTAACATCAAAATGATCAAAGTGGATCAGCGCATTAGTGTAGTGCTCTAAAAAGCCCTACCACCTTTTTCCCCATCCATATATCCCAATCCCAGAAATCCTACACCAAAACATTAAATCCTATCAAAATCCTGAAAAACCAAAACCAAATCCAAAATTCGCAATAAACGAATCAAAATATTCGTTTATAGCTTTGCATTTGCCCCACGGCATAATCTCAATTCAAAATCCAGAAATACATTTCAATCTGGTAATTTCCCTAGAAAATTAAACAAACCAAATCCATGGCAAATGACACCAGATGTACGAATTTGCTAAAGCAAACAATACCCAAATACCATTTCAAATCCTCACATGCAAATAGATTGATGAAGATTCAGAAAACTGAATCTTATCTAAAACAAACATTGAGCATCGCACGAAATGTATTGAAAATCGAGATTATTGCACGAAAATGTGTATCTTTGGGATACAATTTTCGATTCCTTTTTCTTTATAAAGGAATAGTATAGTGATCTCCGGGCCGCCGCTCTCCTCAAGTTTACTCACGACATCACTATGGCTCTTAACGACCAGTGCCCCTCTGTGTGTATCTCCCTTGACATATCCAAGGCTTTCGACTGCGTGTGGACTGCGGGTCTTCTGTACAAATTACATTCCACGTATCGTCTCAACAATCACACTTCCAAGTTTCTCTACTCGTACCTATCAAATAGGAAATTCATGGTCAAGATAAATTCCACCCTTTCCCAGACGTACTCAATAACAGCAGGAGTCCCCCAAGGATCCATTCTGGGTCCCCTCTTATACTTACTATACACATCTGATATTCCTCAACCCCTCTCACCGAATACTCGAATCCTCAACTACGCAGACGATACCCTTGTCTACTCCAGCAGCAGGCTCGTATTATCTGCCAGAAACCGCGTAAATGAATTCCTCCAAATTCTTTCCTCCTACTTCCTTAAATGGAAGATCCGCCTAAACCCCAACAAAACTCAACTGGTTGTATTTAAAGGTAGAAACGTTCACTGTACCAATAACACGGTACGCAACCATTCAAAAATCCAACTCAACCTCTGCAACACCCTCATAAAACCATCTAAATCACTAAAATACTTGGGCATTACTTTCGAAAATAATCTCTCTTTCACGACTCACATAAACAATGTCATCCGCAAAGCGGGGATACAGCTGAACCTTTGTCGGAAAGTAATGTGGAAGGCAGATGGTCTCTCTCAACAAGTCAAACTTCTACTTTATAAACAAATCATCAGGCCCACACTTACTTACGCTTGTCCCATCTGGTTCCATATCTCTCCCTCTCAAATGGAAAAACTTCGTATCTTCGAAAGGAAGTGCTTCAGACTAATCACAGGGCTACGTCGACAGCGCGACTCCCACAAATATATCGGAAGCCTTACGCTATACCACTCCGTCGGCCTGGAGAGATTGGATAGAAGGTTCCTGGAATTGTCGATAAGATTCATTGAAAACTTGTCAGCCAATCCAAACCCTCTCATCAATTCCCTTAGCCTCCCCAGCCACAATGCATCAAATCCCTATCTTCATGCACTCCATTTAAAGGCTCTCTTCTACGCAGGAAGATTAGTAAATGATGCGAACGAAATCATCTACCATAACAGGGTAACCGATCTTAACCACTTCAAATACTCAAACATTCAACCCTTTTCTCGGGTTCTTTCCTTTAACGAGCAGTCGGTGGAGAGACCTCCCTCTGCCGCTCCCTTCCCTCCTTAGGGTATGTAAAGTATGGAATCTCAACTTAAGCTTAAGACTAGGCTAATTTATTCTAAATGACTATATGTGAATTTATTTAACTACCTTAGATATAAGCTAGATTTAAGTAGAGATAAGTAGTTTTAAGAATATTTATTGTAAACATTGACAATCCATCCTGGTTTTCATGACCTTTCCAGGAGTCCTACTAATAAATTGTATCTGGTATAGATCTCCTTAGACGTAAGACCTCAAATTAAATATTACTTGGAAAAATGTTCTAGACATTGTAAGTAAATTTGTCACAACTTAGTTAAGTTAGCTGTAAACTTATGTAACTAAACTTTTAATGGTCAATAAAGACAGCGTTTTATAAAAAAAAAAAAAAAAAAAAGATCTCCGGGCCGCAGTTAATTATCGTCCGTTGTCCCTGAAGGAAAATATCCTGGAGAAGGGCGAAGTTCAAATTAGAAATAAATAAAACACTAAAAGGAAAAACGAGCGTTCTTTCCATTTTTCTGGTGAGTAAAGTATAGGTACTCCCTCAAAGAGAATACTTCTGAAGATCTGGAGTATCACCCGGCCCCCCACGGAAACCAGCGGACTTGCGAAGACTGAGGCCAAACCAAAAGGACGTTACTCTTCCCTCTGGATCAGAGGAAGCACGGTTAACGACCCCTTGTAGGACAAGATTTCAGTAGCGGTCTGTTTTAAGAGATCGCCTTGTCCTTTTAAGGATCAGGAGACTCGCGTCCTGAAACAAACCCCTACAGAACACAACATTAGCATCATCCAGTAATTAAAGCTTGACAACAGTTTTAAACCATCTGCTTTATGCGCGATTCTCAGAGATAATGTATGTTGTGTATAATGGATTTATAATTGATGAATAATAGGTTTCTTTTTCCTCAAACTGATATATTAAAATTTACGTTATAGGTGGAAAATAGTAATATCGATAAACCATGGATTAAGGCAGGATCAACACCAATACAACTCTTCGTTTTATTTTGGAGGTGATTGTAGGTGCACTATTCCCCCAATGCTATTCTTCCACAGAATATACAGGCATATAATGTAATCTTTACCCATACCTAACAAGTTCAACTCAACACAACACAGCAATAAATAAATACGCCATGAAACGAACCATATGTTCATCATCATCATCATCATCGTCATCGGCACTACAACCGCGATCCGGTCTTGGCCTTATTTAGCAAATCTCTCCACCGGTATCCGGTCCTTATCCGAGACTGGTTAAATTGTTTAACTATATGTTCGCTCATCGTTTATTAATATAATCCCCTAATCAATATAACCTCAAATCATGAAACGCACATTTTTAAATAAATTTTATCATTATATTGGCTCCTCGATAGTATAGTGGTTAGTATACCCGCCTGTCATTCGGGAGACCGGTGTTCGATTCCCCGTCGAGGAGCCTCTAACGCAAAACTAATGACCTTGCCCAGAAAAAATAAATCATTATGGAAAATTTAACAAGCCTCAGGACTTGCTAAATAAGGCCAAGGCCGGTTCCCGGTTGTAGTGCCGATGATGATGATGATGATTATAATCTTTCAAAAGTTTGTTTACACAAATTCTTATCTTATTCCTTGATACTTGTTTCATCTACATTGCATGACCAATATTTTTGTCTTTTCCTTTGACTGTTAAGTTCCCATTTTTTTTTCACAATTCTTAATTTCAAATTAAATAACATAACCGTAGTGCAGTGAGGATTTTATGTCAATCTCGGGTCGGCGTCCCACAAAGCGAACACACGACATACATCTACAAGTAAATGAGCGGCAGCAATATTAAAAAAAAAATTACTTAATTTCTTTGAAAATAAATACACTCAAACGATTTTCCAAGTTTGAATACATTTGACCCATTCTTTCATAGTTAAAAAAAATGAAAGATTAAAGTTCCTAGTCTAAACATCTAAACTGGTGTCCCACCCAATTCACAGTAGATATACAATACATATAAAACGTGCCTGATTAAAATAAAATCATCCACACGGCCCTGTTTTGTAATTTACGAAGTTGAAAAACCCATGAAATTCGGATGATAAATACCAATACTATAAAACAGATTTCTTTGACGAGTCTAAGCGCCGTTTCCAAATTAACCCTCGGCGATTAAAAAAGCTGTGTTGGAATGCATGTACTGTGGAAGTTCGAAACTCCTTTGAAGCCACAGATTAATGAAGACTTTACCTCACCTGCTTACAATTTAATAACAGAATTTCTAATTTCTGTCGGGCATACGCTTTCGCTTTTCAACTCAACCAGGGAAAAGGTATTTATTCTCCATGCCACAGAGATGTTATAATAACGCGACTGATGTGGGTGTGCTCAGCACCTGTACAAAGGGAACAAAATTAATATCGTTGAATAAATAATGTTGTTATGAAAGTTCGCGTATCTTTTAATCAAACCCTTTATACAATATAAATAATTAAAATTGAGTGGAGGTGGTAGAAGTTATTGGCCGTTAATCACTGCGCAGGAACTAAGCTGAATCAAAATACGAACTAAATTTAAGAACCCCGTTGGGTCGTTGTGTCTACAAGTTCAAGTGATGATGGAAAAAATATACACTTGGATATAAACTGAGAGACTTAAGAAACTTTGGGGTAAGACGTACATAACATTTTTCTCCATTAGTGCGGTAACAGATTGATATATCAATAAAAAGGAAGTCGAATTTGGATTATAGGGAATGCGTTCTTGTATGTACTGTGTCCAAAGCAGAAAACAAATATTAACAATTATTTCAAAAAACATCCTAGGAAAAGTGTCCTATTGCACAAAAAAAACTGGTATTCGATTTTTTTTTAAAAGACGGAACGGGAGAGGGAAAGAAATTACCTCTCTATACGAGAGGTCACCAGCTTTTTTGGAAACAAAGCCGCAATTCCAAATGTCCATGAACATTGCGGGGACAACAATACGTAATGACACCATATATGTTTATTCTTAAGTACTCCTGATCTATATAAAATATAATATTTGGTTCTGAATTTTTCAGGATTTTTTTACAATTGTGTCAGAAAGATGAAAAAATTGGGCAAAAAAAAAAAAAAAAAACAAGGCCACAAAAGGTACCTACAATTAGAGAAACTTAAAATACTTAGAACATTTAAAATCCTATCATATAATAAAATTTGGTGTTCTCGGACGCGAAGTAATTCGTCAAAAATCATCATGGTCGAAGAAGCGCTAATATAATAAATTATTAAATGGATGATTTTATTTTTGGCTGGTAGTGCGAAGACCGGCACCCATTAATTTATTTACATGTTACACGGATAGTCATTGAGTTACTAACTTCACTTTAAACCTTTTCAACACTCATGGAATTGAGAGAATATTCGATGTTTTACAACACAATGTTTTATATTTAGGCTGATAAAACTTGAGATGAGTTGAAAAAAACAACAAACATTTTTGGAAACAAACCCTGTCCAGGGTTGGCGAACAAGGCGGGCAACATCAGCAGGTGCCAAGCCACTACTTTTAATAAAGGGTTTTCTCTTAAGACCTATCGATGAAAACTTCGAATATAATAGTAAGTTTTTATCTAATTTTAATAATTATTTTTCAATTAATTGATCGATGGCAATTACATCAAACGGCAATCAGATATTAGAAGCATTGGGCGATCTGCAAGTCTCACACTACTTGGTACGAATAATAGTAAGCTATCTCTCCAATACGAATATCAGTGCTTTATGACACAGGTGTGGGACCACAATAATACAAAATAACAAGAGTGTACGCCAGGGGTATATATTGGGCCCAATGTTATGGAATATCATGTGTGATGGTGTGCTCAGAGTCAATGTACCAGAAGAAGTAAGAATAATTGAATATGCAGATGATTTGGCGACGGGTCATCTAGATGACCTAGAGAATATTTGTTCCCATACAATCCGAAGCATAAATGCTAGCTAGATATGGCCGGACTGAAACTAGCCCCATGTAAGACGGAGGCACTTTTAATAAGCAGCTGCAAGAAAGTTGACCACGTTGATTTGGAAATAGAAGGATACACGATCAGGTCCAGACCCTATATTAAATATCTTGGTGTTATTCTCGATAACAGGTTGACCTTCAAGGAGCGCCTGCGGATAACAAGTGAAAAAACGGCAAGGCTTTGGCGGATATTTTTTTACTTTTGTCGAATGTTTGACGATGACGGTGAATTGTTCCGCCGAACACTGTTCACATGAATGCACAACGGAGCGAAACGCACTTTACTAAAAACACAGCGAAAAGGTTTGTTTATATTTTTCTTTATTTTATTGTTGGTAATCCAGGATTCACTACACTGGAACGCGCGTGGCGATTTTACAAAAGGTACTCTTATATAAAACGTATAATATAACACGTAAATAGGCCGACACACTCGCAACCTTCGGTGGTTGGTTCACTTTTCTCTTAACTCCCTCGTTGGGAATCTGTATTTCGACTGCGACGACACACGAACGACTCTCGTGGGAATGGAGGATCTGACCTCCGTGAATGCTACTCGATGACTGATTATCGCGACGGTTGCGTTCGCGGATCCTGAATCTCGAATTTTCTCTCTGGTTGATCTATTAGCATGTGTGCTAATAGATCTATTGTTTTCTCCTGCAGCGAAGGTCATGTCAAAAGGGACTGAGAAAAAAGGAAGGAACAAAGGGGCATCATAGGATCATTGTGTAGCTGCTTAATAGCCTGCAACGCAATTAGGACAATGGTGCTATAAGGGATTTCGGAATACAATGGTAATTGTGTCCCGTATCTTAGCTGGCGGCAAGGACTATATTTGCACGTTTGCAGGTAACGCTGGCTAACAGGGGCGCCGATCAGGTTTTCGAATTTACGATGCCTGTATGATGTAGTATATTTAATTATTTTTAGGAATTTAGGACGATGCGTTAAATGTCCTTGGAAAAGCAATGTTGTTGCCTGGGGGTGAACTGTTGTCTAATATGGGCGCGGTCCCTTCCATCTTGGTCTATGCTTGGGTGGTAAGGGAACGCAGGAAATTGCCTTTGCCGTCTTCTGGCGGTTGTTATTGGGCGTGGTTTTGGGCCGTGGATCTTCTGGTTTCTTTACGTTGAGGATTCTCGCGGCATCTTCTCTGGCGCGTTGATCGAGAGCGCGCTGCCGCGTTATGGGCCCGTGTAGGACTTACGTGGCCTCGCGTGTAACCATTTCGCGAGGGTTTGGTTGACTTTCAGTGGCTTCCGTGGCTTGCGTTTCGGGGAAGCGTGACGGATGACATGCGGGGAATCTTTCAGCTGCTGCCGCTGGTTGTTGGTATGCTTCTCCTGGTACCGCATCGTGCGGTAGCTCTAAATGACACGGCTTCAGTCTTTCGACACTGACGGTGTACGGTTTTCCGTCGATGTCAACGGAGAAAACTCGGTCATTAATTCGGTCCAGCACCTTGTATGGCCCTTCGTAAGGGGCTTCCAGAGGTTTCCTAACTTTGTCCACTCTGATGATGACGTGCGTGCAGCTGTCCATTTCTGGGTGAACAAATATCCTCTTGGAACCGTGTCTGGCGACCGGTGTTGCCCGGACCTTTCGCATGAGTTTGCGTAGGTTTTCCATATTAGGCAACTGTTCGAGTGGGGGTTCTCCGTCGGCGAAGAACGTTCCTGGGAGGCGCAGATTGGTTCCGTAGGTCAAATCTGCTGCTGAGGCTCCCAGATCCTCTTTTATGCTTGTGTGCAAGCCTAAGAGGACAGTTGGTAGGGCGTCGAGCCATTGATTGTCGTCATGACACATCAGTGCGGCTTTGAGCGAGTGATGCCATCGTTCTATCATCCCATTGGAGTGGGGATGATACGCGGTGGTGTGGCTTTGTTGGCAGCCGAGTAGGAGCTTGAAGATCGCTGCCTCGAACTGTGGTCCTCGGTCGGCTGTGAGGGTAGCCGGGACGCCGAAACGTATGACCTAAGTCGAAAAGAATGCTTTGGCTACATTCTCTGCGGTCACTGTTCGAAGTGGCACTGCTTCTGGCCACCGTGTGAGACGATCGATCATCGTCAGGAGGTACGTGTAGCCTCTCGACGGTGTAAGCGGTGCCACAATGTCGATATGTACATGGGCAAAACGTCCCTCGGGGAGCTTGAACTGACCTGGTTGTAGCACGTTGTGACGGCCGACCTTGCAACGCTGACATTGCAAACAATTGCGTGCCCATTTAGTTATGTCTTTGGCCATGTGTGGCCAGACGAATTTACGTCGGACGGCCGCTGCGGTTGCGCGTCCGCCTGGATGGACCGGGTTATGGAATGTTGCGTACACATTCCTTCGGAGGTTTTCTGGGATGTAGAGGCGAGCTACCCCTGTCAAAACATCGCACCAAACTTCGTCTTTTGAGTGATTGAAAGGGAGTTTACGCAAAACTAGTGCTGTCTCCGCTTTCAGTAGGGACTCGAGTTGACGGTCTTCTCGTTGCGCCTGTGCCAGGTCGGCATCGTCGATTTGCGCACGGAGTTTAATTGCATCGATACGCGAAAAAGCGTCTACAATTACGTTGTCTGCACCTGGAACGTATTCGATTCGGGTGCTAAATTGTCCGATGAAGTCCAGGTGCCGTTCCTGTCGCGGGGATGAGTTCCCCGCTTTCTTCTGGAAGGCGTAAACCAATGGTTTATGATCGGTTTTGATCGTAAGTTGGCGTACTTCAACCATGTGCCGGAAGTACTTCACTACGCAGTAAATTGCTAGTAACTCCCTGTCGTAGGCATTGTATCGTCGCTGGGTCGGGTTCAATTTCTTTGAAAAGAAGCCCAGCGGTTCCCATTTACCGTTGCACTCTTGTTCGAGTACGGCCCCAATTGCAGTGTCGGAAGCGTCACACTGTATGGCCAATGGGGCTGCTTCGATGGGATGTCGAAGCAAAGTTGCACTCGCCAGCTGTTCTTTCGATAAGCGAAATGCTTGATCGGCTGACTCGGTCCATTGAATTGGCCGTTTGTCGTTAGGCTTGGCTCCTATTAAGTATTCGTTGAGAGGAGCCTAGGCCTGCGCGGCGTTTCGAAGCGTTGGACGCTAAAAGTTCAACATGCCCAGATAACGCCTAAGTTCTCGCACATTCGTGGGGCGAGGAAATTGCATTAGTGCGTCCACCCTGTCTTGTAATGGGCGGACGCCTTGGCCGTTTATGAGGTATCCAAGGTACTTGACCTCTGATTCTCCGAGGTGGCATTTGTCTGGGTTAATTACCAGGCCGAAATCTCGGAGGCGCTCGAACACTTGCTTCAAATGTGAGCGATGTTCGGTCATGTTTTTCGATGCTATGAGTATGTCGTCGATATACGCATAGCAGAAGTCGAGTCCGCGGAGAGCTGAATCTATGTAGCGCTGGAACGTTTGCGCTGCGTTTCGAAGACCGAACGTCATCACCTTGAACTCGAATAGTCCGAAAGGTGTGGTTACCGCGGTTTTTGGTATATCTTCGGGAGCCACCGGAATTTGGTGGTACGCCCTCGTAAGGTCGAGGGTCGAAAAAACTTCGCACCCCCGCAGCTTATACGAAAAGTCGTGCAGGTGTGCTATCGGGTACCGATCGGGCGTAGTGAATGTGTTTACCATTCGGTAGTCGCCGCATGGACGCCATTCGCCGTTACTCTTCTTGACGAGATGGAGTGGGCTCGCCCATGGGCTGTCAGATGGCTGGCAGATTCCTAAGTCGAGCATGTACTCGAATTCTGTACGAGCCTCACGCAATTTTTCGGGAGCCAATCGGCGCGGGCGTTGGCTCACTGGGGTGCCGCGCGTCTCGATATGATGAAAAACGCCGGCTTTTGCGCGTCGAGGGTTGCTAAGCGGCACAGTTATGTCTGCGAATTCTCGCAACAGATCGCTGAATGGACCGTTTGCGACTGTGCACGTGAACGTCAATGCCTCTCCCGCCTTTGCGTTTACTGGCTTGGAGAGAGACGTTAAAGGGTCGATCAGTCTGTTGCGCGCTACGTCCACTACTAGTTTGTAGTGTCGCAGCAAGTCCGAACCTATCAGGGGTTCAGTTACATCGGCCACGACGAAGTACCATCGAATTGGTCGACGGAGGCCTATTTTTAGACCTATAGAGGTTTTTTTTGTTCGGGAGAATCGGCTATAACGGTGAGAACAAACGAGCATTTTTCAAAAACGAGTTCGATTTTAATTGATTTCGGCTCGTTAAAAGTAAGATACGTCGAGTGTGCCGTAGGTTTGCGAGTGTGTCTCCGGCTCTGAAGGAGCTTACAATTTTCTAATTTGTTCTTAAATGTATGTAATGGCTGTGCCTCTTTGGCTTAATTGTGTGCTTATTTTCTTATTTGCCGTTATTTAATTGTCCCTTTAAACTTAGTCGGGTAGAGTGTTGTAAAGATTGGTTCAATGTATTTAAAGCAAAATATATTTCTAGAACTTTAGAACAATGCGATGGCAAAATAAAACCAACGTGGGACTTTCTAATGAAACAAATTGCTAGTGGAATTACTCCTCAAACTGGTTATGCATATATATATATATATATATATATATATATATATATATATATATATATATATATATATATATATATATATATATATATATATATTAATTGTTATGCATTCTGTGAATTCATGAGTTCATTAAAATAACCTGAACATCAGAAACCCCCTTAAACTAAACCTCATCAGAGATCTATTTGAAGACCCATAAGAACTGCAAAATGAACACTTTGCATAGTATCATAATGATCATAAAGCCCCTTGCACCCAAAACCCCATAAGAATTAGAAAAACGGAAGTTCCCATTCACCTGGTCGTATTAAATGTCGAGTTGTGCGAATATCTAATTTTTCGATTTCGTTGTGATATACCTGCGACAAAAGGTAACCAGACGCACCGTCAGCGAATATAGGAGTTTGAATAGGTCGAAGTAGGTGTGAGGGCAGGAAAAGTTCTTGATCGAGAGTAGAAAATAATGCGTCCCACTGCGAGAAAGATCGTCCCTTGTCTCTCTGTCACTAGTAAATAAATGTACATTAAATAAAGCTAAACTATTAAGTAATTGTAAAGACAAAATTAAAAGTAAGTAGTGAATAAAAGTTAGGTAATAAATGTACATTAAATGAAGTTAAACTACGAAGGTGTATCAAATATAAATGGTAGTTTTGCTTAGCAACAAGTTGCGAGCTAGATAATCTTGGGCATGGCTATATTATATACGCCCCCAAAGCCGTCTGTCCAAGTAAACATAGACATCCTCTTTACAGATTGTTCCTTTAACATAAAAAGCGCATTTTGATCCGATATCAATAATTCTATTTTTCATTCAATTGGTGATCCATGTCAATTAGGTAAAGAAGAAAATATCGTACATATATTTGCCACGGCATCAGAAGCGGACCTCAAGCCGTAATTTACATTTTGAATGAATTGGCGTCAAATATGCTTATCCACGGCATGATGCCTGCGATAATGACTACCTTAATCCCTTGAAAGGTGTTAAGCTTACCTGAATACACTTTAGACTTCAAATAACCCCAAAGACAGATGATTTTGGCTATTCATCGCGTCGATCATAGTTGATAACAGTCGAGTGATTGTTGCCTAATTAATACAAATAATCTACACCCCCCCCGCCCCCGATTCCGGCTAAATAATTATGTCAATTCGCGTCCTTTTTCCCTAATTACACAGATATCAGACACAAAACAACATTTCTCACGCTTCATAATCACATTTTCATTTCCCATTCAAAACATATCCCAAACAGATTTTTCAAGGCCAAATTCTCCAGTGTATACAAGAGATACAGACTATTCAATTTTGAATAGTCACAATTTCAAGGAAAAATTTACACATGCTTGTTTTCCAACCCTTTCATCCCCTATCTCGCAATATGTCGTAATACTTAAACCAATAGAACTATAAAAGTTCTCTTTACGAGGGCCACGATTAGATATACATACACACATATTAATACACATTGCCCTTCCCAGAAAATTTACGGTTACATTTCTTGCATCTGACATTGACATTGAATAGTTGTTTTTTTTATTGTATTAGCGAGAATCAAAGAAATGTATTCAATGAGCAGTAACACGGGAAAGTGGGGGTAAATTTGTGTCCCCATTTAAAATGCGTGAATGAGCAACTCTCGCTCTCGTTGTTGTTTTGGAAATTCGCCATGAACTCGTTGTGTAAAAATCGTAAAATGGTTCTCGTGGGTTGTTAAAGTTGAATACAAAATTCGTCGTGTGAACTATTCGGTGGTCGGTACTTTGAAAAGCTTTAAATAAAAAATAAAAAAACATAAATAAATTAAGTGAAAGGAAAATAAAACATATATGTTCTCTTCTGTTCTGTTGTTCCCAAACCTTTAGCGGTGGCCCCAGGGGAAGAGATTCAGATCGAATGAGGAAGTAATCGCGGAAAACGAAATATTTCGTACTACAGAAATGGCATCGAAATGTTGGAAAATTGGTACAAGTGTAACGCCTTCGAAGGCAACTATGTTGAGGAATAAATATCACTTTGCACAAAAAGCACAAACATTAAAAATGCCGGGACTTTTCAGCCTATGTAATGTCCAGGCATTTAAGACCAAAATACACCGAGATCTTCTTTCCTTATCTATGTCATCTGCGTCCGTGCGCCGACATTGAAGGGTACTTCAATATCCCCTTTTGTGTGCGCGTTAGTGTAAAAAAAAGACCAATTATTAAGTTTACAAGACACCCTTCACCTTTCTATCGAGCCATCATTATAATTAATTATATATAAGCTATGAACATGAGCATCTATTTTATCGAAGATGAGAGAATCATTTCTTCATTAAAAATAAAATATAACCACTGTTGATCTTGCAGAAATTCGTCCTTAGAAAAATTAGTCGAAAGCCGTCCAGACACCTAGCTTTCCTTTATTCAACACCTTTAAGATTCTTCTTCTAAGACATTTGTATTGTTTTAAAGTGTTGAAGATATTCTTTTTGGGGTCTGGAAATCTTAATTTTCCTTTAATCTCTGGGGAAATTTGACGGAAAATTAATTAAATATGTTATCTGTACGTAAATTTAGAATAGAAAACCACCTCTCAGAACCTTGAGAACCGGGGATGGACTAAAACAGGGCGATGGCCTTTTAACCTTGTCCTCGAGCATGTCATCAGAAAGGTCTAAGACGACAACATGGCCGGATCATCCCTGAACGGGGTCTCACGAGTGCTCGCATGTATGGATGACATCGCCGTTATGGGCGGTAATCTAGAAACTGTAAGTAAAAACAATGAAATTGTGCGGGGTAAAAGTATGTGTGTCGGCAAGGACACGGATTCACCAATATCTCACCTACTCGTTCCACCGAGTGCGAAGGCACTGAGTTCACCCGCAAGCTTTAGAGAAGTAAAAAAGTTAAGCACTGGTATGTTGTTTGAATTAGCGTTTATTTTTTTATTGTGTAGTAGCTTTACAAAATCCATTTGTGTAAATTCCTCGCACTCGGAACAAATTTTAATCCGATCAAGTTCGTGAGTTTTAAGTAATTAATAATCCGAAAATAAAATGACACAGTCTCACATAATCGTTAGTGTAGTTAATTAAACATCTAGTCATTTAAATATTGCGTGTAAGGATTCTGAAGCAGGTAACATGGAAACAGCACAACCGTTTGAATTAATAACGCCGGTAAATAGTATAAAAACTGCACTCGTACACGGTATCTTAAATACACGCCCATCAATTTGCGATGATGATTCACTGAGCTCAACGACTTGACTACTCCAGGATGCGCACTGGACGGTATGGAAGGACGTCTGTCCCCTGGGAAGTTTATTACTCTACTGGGCTGACGGAAGAGCGATGCGCGCTCAGTGGTGGTTGTGACTCGACTGACTCGTTAAAGGCAAGAAGAAGATCATCGCGTCGCGGCAGTGGAGTCATAGCTAAATAAACTCACTGCCACTTACCAGGAACTCGAAAAGAGTTGTTATGTTTGCGTTGGGGATTTAGTACCAGAGAATCGCTGCCGTACAGGCTGAGTTAAATTCCTCTGTCGCTATGTATACTGGGAAATTGGTTTGGAAACGCGACCAAGTATGGCCGTGAGTTGTCAATTAGACAAGGGAATATGCGTCTTGGTCATTGCGATAGTTGTTTCGCGGAAATGGAACGCATCGTGCTGGTGGCTTAGCAGTAAGGGAATTGTTATTGGGTAGCATGGTAGCCGAAATGATTTTCGAGGAAACTGAATGTTGCTTGGTTACAAGCGAGGAAATAGTTTTTAGCAGGAAGTGAGTCGGAATGATTTTCAAGGGAAATTAAAACCGCTTGGTAGCAAGCAAGAAATATAATTTAAATAGGAAATTGTTAAATGTTATTTTAACAATTAATTTACTATTTAGTATCCAACAAACTTATCCCCATCTAACTTGATTGTTGATAGCGCTTCTTTGGTTCTTTAGGACACACAATCTTAATCTTCACTTTCTCTCTCAAATATTTTCAATACACAATCTTTAATATAACTTTTTCTCTCAAATATTTTCAATACACAATCTTTACTATTTATAAAACACAATCTTTAATAAAATATTTTCAATACACTATCTTTACTATTTATAAAACACAATCTTTAGTATAACTTTTTCTCTCAAATATTTTCAGTACACAATCTTTACTATTTATAAAACACAATCTTTAATAAAATATTTTCAATACACAATCTTTACTATTTATAAAACACGATCTTTAATATAATTTTCTCTTTCAAATATTTTCAATACACAATAGCTTTATTACGCACGAACCAGACGCGGTAACTCCCGAATTCATCAAAACTTTAATTTTACTAGTTCAGGACACGACAACCACTCGCGTTCACTGCTCGCTTAACAAGGGAGGAAACAATCTCGTGTCTTTCGCCACATATTCTTTCTCATTCCGCTTCCACGATAGTTATTTCTAGGAAGCGGCGGACTTGGCTAATAGGGGAGGACTACGGCTAATAGAAGGCAATTGACTATTGTAATGTGAGTGGGGTTTTCTTTTATTTAAATTATTTACTATTGTATTTGGGGATATTCTATTGTAAAAGGAAATTAGTGATTTGGAGGGAAGGGAAGGATATATGTTAAGACACGTGATGTTAATAATTCAAAGGGGGAGGGATAATTAATTGAACTTTAATTATATAACAAAATTAACCGATGTGTTTTTTGGGAAAAAATATATGCGGTTTGATGTAGTTGAGGGAGATGATTAGTATTCCGTTGTAAATTTGAATATGCGTTTTAAGGAGTATCTTTGGAGGTAAATATGACGAGGCGGCAGGACAATGGAGGAAACTCTACACCCACAAATTGGAAGACCTGTACCGCAAACCTACAATAGTGAGAGTAATCAAGTCGCGAAGATTAAGATGGGCCGGACACATGGCTCGAGTGGGCAACGATAGGACCGCGCATAGAATTCTCGACGGTAAACCAACGCGAAAGAGACCGACTGGGCGGCTGCGACAGAGATGGGAGGACAATGTTAAGTTGGACCTCGAGGAGATCGGATCGAATGGTCGAACGTGGAAGGAGAGCGCATGGGACATGGAACAATGGCGGAGTCGAGTCGGTGGGGTCATGAACTTTCGGGTTCCTACAGGCTAATAAATAGTAATAGTAAATAAAATAAAAAATCTGTACCTAAATTCCGTACCGCACCCTATCGTGATTTTTTTACTATGTTATCGATTCGATTGTTCAATGGGCACCCTATATCAATCAGGATGCTACCAAAACCTGCCACTTTCCTAAAAGGCGTGCGACGAGGTTCTTCAGCCTCGATTATGCTGCTTTAGATTTCTGGTATTCTGGTCTAATCATAGTTTGTATCCTCTCATTAGTCTTCAGCTTATTTAACGTATTGTACTAACACATATTTTGTTTTGCTGGTTTGAAATGACTTATGTTTGCTAATATGAAGAGGCAATCAACTCTGTTTATTTCTATTTCTATTTTCTTATTCAATGTATGTTTTAAGTTATTTTAAACATATGTTTGATTATATTAAAAATATATAACAACAACAACTACTACTAAAAAAGGATTATTTAGCCGGTAGCACTCGAAATACTTTCAATATTAGATCTACTTAATGATCGCCCTACTTTACCAGTTGTTATTGGAATTAGACGTTGCAATGCTGTGGTGAAAGCAAAGTTATTGACATTTTAAAAGTATTCGCCACGCAGCTTAAATTTTTTCAATGGAAAACAAATTGATTAATGAATCTGCTATCAATTGTTAAAACCAGCGTTGCTAAATTAGAAATCGAACCTGTAAAAACTGTTGTATTCCAGAATACTACCCTTATTAAATTTAACACTGAATCTCCTAACACATCCTTAAAAACTTCACTTAACATATATTAAGTTAATGAGGGGGACGAAAGAAAGAAAATTTTAGAGGTAATATATATTGGAAATTTTAGAATTAATATATATTCGAACGGAAAAGGAAAGAAAGAAAATTTTATTGGTAATATATATATTAGAAATTTTGGAATTAATATATATACGGAAATGAGAATTTTGAAACAATAATATTAATATTATATATTTAATATAATAAGTAATAATGATTTTTAGATAAGAAAAGAAAAGGTTCCAAGGAGAAATATTTAAATTTAGTTAATATATAATGTAAATAGACTATTTTGGACTATTTTTCTAGTGTTAAGAACTTTTTGAGTATTGGAAAAATTTAGTTAATATATAATGTAAATAGATTATTTTTCTAGTATTAAGAACTTTTTGATTATTGTAACCTTTGATGAAAGATTAATTTTGAAAACCTTTGTAATGTAATTGAACGAAAATCCAAGTTTTTAATTAATCTTAATTTAATATATAGTTACTAGAAAATTATTCTCTTCAAGGATAATTTTCTTTCTCGAAGAAGGGTGGGATGTTGTATTCCAGAATACTACCCTTATTAAATTTAACACTGAATCTCCTAACACATCCTTAAAAACTTCACTTAACATATATTACATTCTCACTTAATACATACCATTCATAAACATTCACAATATTACCAGTTACAGCACACTTAATAACCTGCACCTTTTTATTTATTGAAAACATAGTAACTTGGATTTTCGTCCAAATGAATTGTTGTTAAAAGTCAGAGAGAAAAAATAGAATAGAGGAAGTTCAGAGGAGATTTGGAAGTGAGGACTGTCAAAGAAAAATTTATTGATAGCTGTGAACACAATTTCCGTTGATTTATTATTAATTCAAATATACATTAACAAGTCGATGATTTCAAATCGATGGTTCTGTCTATAACGAATTTTTGGATATCGGTGATAGAGGAATGTCTAATACCGAAAAGAAAGGTTTTACAAAATTAAGCAATTAAAAATAAAAGGTCCCCGCTCTTCCCTCAACCGAGGAAGCACGGCGCCGGACTACAACAAAACAGTTTATTCAAGGTCTGCTTTAAATCAATCTTTCATTCAATCTTTTAATGAATTTTTCAATCAGCCTTTCAATTATCTCTAGTCTTCAGTTTGGTCTTAAGTCTAAACTAAAATCTATTAGTTGTAAACCTAGCTTACAATACTTTTTATGCTGAGGCACGAGAAGACGGCTACTTGGATGTCACAGTTTCGGATGAAACACAAATGTGATCCGATACTTACAGGAATTGGCTATATAAGTGCTCTTCACTAATAAACACTAAGGAATAGTGCGGTTTCATAAAATAATTGGGAGGAGAAAAGCCTTGTCGATGTGCTATGGTTTTGATCGCCTAAAGACCAAACTACCAATCATTTAGTATACAGTATTCCTCTCCTAGCGCATTTGTTGAAGCCGCAGAAGGGCTCTAAAATACGGTCCCCTAGCTATGCCCTGGCACAATAATCAAAGACTCCTAGGAGACTCCTAACAACAAGTTGACGAATGATGACAAACAACTCACTTGGCATAAGCCTTAAGTTTTGATACAGTCGGCGGAAACATTATTAATAATAATGCCATTCCCTTTTTTGAAATACATCTTGACACGTATATAGGATACACGCCGCCATAATACCTCCCGAGTATCTTGTCGTCGCTTTCCTTGGGCGGACTTAAAAACATAAGTTTACTTTCAAGGGAAATTGAAAAGCGTCGTGTGGGCTGTTCATCATTTCTTAAGCTTAAACTTAGATTAATAAATGAATTAACTAGTCCCTAAAGGCAGTCATGTTACATGATCATATACAAAATTAAAATACGTCGTGTTATCGTGGCTTCGCGGAAGTATGAGTTCAAATTTAAATCAACTTTGCCCAAAATCATTTCCTTGGGATATCAATAGGCCAACAACGGTGGATTCGGTTTGTTACTGTGGATGTAAGGTGGGTGTAGGGCGAGTTTTTGCCTATCGTCCTCACTTTTTATGCTTGTTGAATCTACGCTTCCTGGAATGTGATTATATCGCACGAGATTTGAATTTAAATTATTCGTTCTGCGGCATGTGGAGCTCAAACAAGATAAGCATACTGGCACGGTGGTGTATAAGGGAGGCGGCAAGTCGAGTTCTTTTTTCGTCAATGGCATTGTGTGATATATTGACGGAAATGAATACACCTTATATCACCAAGAGCCTATTAAAATAGCTTTGAAGGGGATTGGGTTAAAAATAACGAAGATGCTTCCACGCGAAACCATTGTCCTCAAGCAGCCAGTCTCTAGGGGATACGACGTATAAGTTAAATTTATCTTATGCGATTCAAGTTGAGATAGGTATGCGTGCACCCTTATCAGGGGAAATGTATTTAATGCCTATCGGTAATCAGATATTGCCATCAGCGTAATATCGACAATTAAGTGATGAGGGATTAGTATATACCGCAGTTTGATTTGCAATGAAATTAAGCAACTTAACTGTCCTTTGATTACAAATATTGTTGCCACAAAAAAAAAAAAAAAAAAAATTCAGTGGCGTTCACGAAACACGATCATGAAAATGTTCAACTGAATCAGCTAATTTATTGGTGTTCAGACCTAAAATTTGAAATCAAAATAGCGACTAAGAATTTAAAAGCTGTCTCTATATTGATGCAGTATGTTCATATCGTCATCATCGTCATCATCGCAGATTACAGCGGCAAAAAATTGAACGAATTTTGTTAGAATCAGAAACACGTGAAACCAGGCGATTGATACCGCGAAGAAGGCTCACAACGACAGGGTGATCAATAAGCTCCTTCGGTTCCCAACTGGTTCGCGCTCCTTCTGGTCAAAATGGCAAAAGCTGTCAGCAGCAACTTTGTATCCTTCTCTTTCCTTCCGTTGGTGACAGACAGCGGGACGTTAGTCACGAATCCAAAGGATAAAGCTAATGTGTTCGCGAATCTATTTTCCGCGTTTTCAAACCTCGATCCCGGCCTTTTGGAGCCACCTGTGATCGCGATGGTACGGTCTCCCATGCGGGATGTGATATTTCGTCCGCGCACTATTCATCGCATTCTACGTGAACTGGATTGTAGGAAGGCAACCGGCCCGGACGGAATACCAGCAATAGTCCTTAAGAACAGTGGTTCAAAACTATTGTTTTGCTGTTGTGGCTTTCCGTTTCAGCAAGCGCGTCTCCTCATCCTTGAAAAAGGATGGGTGATCTCTTTAATTGACCGCTCCTGAAACAACGCACTTCAGC
Organism: Microdon myrmicae; assembly: GCA_963931805.1. Classification (NCBI taxonomy): domain Eukaryota; kingdom Metazoa; phylum Arthropoda; class Insecta; order Diptera; family Syrphidae; genus Microdon; species Microdon myrmicae. Next base: position 109,763,877 of record OZ007496.1, read on the forward strand.
AAGGGGTCGTTGCCGTGCTTCCTCATATACCTGAGGGAAGAGCAACGTCCTTGATTTCGGCCTCTGTCTTTGGTTTCACTTGGTCTTCCGTGGGGGCCAGGTGATACTCGCTATCTAAAAGGATGTTTTTTTTTTCTTGTGGAGGTACCACAGCTTTACTCACCAGTTGTTGGATAAAATGAAAACGCGTTTTGTTTTCTTTGGTATGTGTTTATTTTAGTTAGTCAAAGGTTTCCCTGGGGTACTTCCTTCAGGCGCAGTGTACATTAATTTACTGCGGCTCGCTCCTGGGGTACCTCCTTCCGAAACAAATAATAAGATTAAACTGCGGCCTTTCTCCTGGATTTCTTCGTCCAGGGACAATGCACGATATTTTACTGCGGCCCAGAGATCACTTAACTATTCCTTTATAAAGGAAAAGAAATCGAGATTTGTATCTCAAAAGTGTACAATTTCGTACAAAAATCCCGATTTTAGTATCCTGAGTGGGATGCCCAGTGTTTACTTTAGATAAGAATTCAATTTCTTGAATTCGTACGAAACTATTATGCAGACGTGGATGTGTAGAAAGGGATTCGGGTTTGTTTGTTCTGTTTGATGGAATTTTCCCAGATTGAGATAACGTATCTCTGGGTTTTGAATTTTCATGATGCCGTGGAGCAAATGTAGAACAATAAACGAATATTAGATTCGTCTATTGTGAATTTGATTTTAATGATTGGATTAAATTATGCCGTGGCGGCAAATGTTAAGCGATAAACGAATGTTTGATTCGTTTATTGCGAATTTTGGGTCATGTTTGGGTTTTTGTGGGTTTTGATAGGATTTTAGATTTTAGCGTATTTTTGCTGGGATTTGGATGTAGGAATGGGGGAAAAAGGTGGTAGGGCTTTTTGGAGCACTATGCTATCACCGATTCTTGGCAGACTCTTCCGCTTATCTTATGCACGCAGGACATTTCCTGCCTGCTGCAAAATCGCTCGAGTTCAGCCAATCCCGAAGACGGGAAAAAAGTGTCTCCCACAAAATGACCGTCCGATTTTATTAATTTTATCTAAGGTAATGAAAAAAGTCATCAATACAGAGTTAGTTAAGTATTTGTGGTGCAACGGACTCCTGAATGATCGTCAATACGGATTCCGTGGCAGGCGGTCCACGGGAGACCTTTTGACACTAATAGCCGATATATGGACATCTGCGATTGAACGGCATGGTGAGTCAAGGGCGCTCGCATTGGATATCTCCAAAGCTTTTGACCGCGTCTGGCACGGGGCACTGCTGAGCAGACTTCGTTCATATGGACTTTCCCAACAGCTTTACGACTGGACGACGAGCTTCCTCGAGAATCGATCGATCCGGGTTGTTGTGGACGGCGAGTGTTCGGAAATGTATCCTGTTAATTCGTAGGTGCCCTAAGGTTCTATTTTGGCTCCAACCTTGTTTTTGCTTCACATAAATGATTTGTTGGAGACAACGGATAACAAAGTGTTCAGTTTTGCGGATGATATTACGCTTGTTTCCTCCTTTTCCAGTGTTCGGCCGATTGGTGCATCTGCGTCGCATCAGCTGAGATATAGACTGATTGACTCTCTGAATGAGGATATAGATAGGGTCGACTTCAATGCAACGAAGACACAGTATGCAACATTCACAAAGAAAAGTGGATCATCGGTTCCACAGCTGATGATGAATGGCCGGGCCCTCGAGGCTGGGGAAAGCTTGAAATTGCTCGGCGTCACGGTCTGTAGGAATGTATCATGGCATAAACACGTGTCGAGTATCGCCAGGTCAGACTTAGGAAAATTGAGCTATCTTTTTAGAGCCAAGAAATATTTTACTCCGGCCCAACTTCTTCTCCTATATAAATCCCAAATTAGACCTGCGCTCGAATATTGCTCTCATGTTTGGAGCTCGGCTCTTAAACATATCCTCGATCTACTTGAGAGCATACAGAGACGAGCGATCCGCTTGATTGGGGACTCGGCGTTGATGTCGGGACTACAGTCGCTATCACCTCGAAGGCGCATAGCGACCTCTGTCTGTTTTACAGATATTATCTCGGGTACTGTTCTTCGGAGATTCGTGGTATTGTTCCACGAAATTCGGCTTATATACGCTCCACAAGACAATCCGACGGATCGCACCCGTTTGTGGTTCATCTCCCGATGGGGCGATCATCCCTGCATCAGAACTCGTTCCATTACAGAGCGGGGAAGCTGTGGAACTCCTGTCGGGTTCAGGTAGGTGTGCCAAAACATGGGCACTGTTTCAATTGAATCCCCATCAAGTTCTGCTGCAATAATTGTTCACCCGAGAAGATGGAATAAATAAACGCACTGAATGTTGTTTTGAGGTTAATTCGTTTTTTTTATTCTATTGTTTTTTTACTTATTAATATAATCTTTTCTTTTAATTCACTTAACTTATATCTTATTATTAATATTACTAGATTGATTAACGGGACACTACGTTCGTCTGACAACACTTCTCTTTTGGTGAGGTTAATCGATACGTGCGTGCGATAATCCAAGAATACGGTTGAGATGAAACAGCAGAATGTAAGGCACGCCAACATACTAAATGAGTACACCACGGTGGTATTTCCACGAGTTAAAAGTGTGTGCATTATAAAATCGAACAATAAAAACTTGCTTACCGAACGGAATTGGAATGGATCTAATTTAAAATCAAACTAGTTTTAACTCTTTAATGGGAATGGTTGTTGATACTGAAATTGCCGACAGACACGTCTTTCCTTTTGCTTGGAGCTCGACTGACTGAAAAAGGGATGGAGGTTGGTTAATTAATTTTTTGCACACAGGATAACCAATAGAGATCATACTTCTGCTCTCGCATTGCCACGCCCGTCGAAGTGTGGTGAATAATCGGTTAATTTATAATCGACGAACATGGGAGAATGGGAGAAAAGAAACACCAAGTACTATGATCTCGGGTTGGGTTTGGTTGTGTGTGCATGAATCAATGCAGCCCTGAGACTAGCCCACTGACCCAATTCGGTGAATGTGGTGATCTCAGAGTGCATTGAACTGTAGGAAGACAGAACTGTGAAGGAGAGGAAAATTTAGCTGGTGCTATTCATCTGCGAAAGGGGATCACTGATCCCTGGGGAAAGTCAATAGGACGCCGCTGATGGTTGGGAAATAATCAGCGTGAGAACCAGACTCTAAGACGCTGAAATAACCCCAGCGGTTTTGCTATGATGCAACAGCGGCTTTTGGTTAGTTTTAGTTGTTGCTAACCAATATGACGTTGAGATTTCTGGTAGAAAGTTCATAGGATTAATGATATGGAGTTGCCGTATGGCAAAAGGGAGCTGAATTCAATTCTGCATTATCTGCATTTCATTTCATTTTTACAACATTTTTTATTTTTCTTTTTATATTCTTAATTTCTAAATTAAAGGCTAGACAAAAAATGCTTAAATTCTAGCTTAATTATCTTATATAATAACTTACTGGTCCTTCGCAGACGCTCTAAGCTAAACATTACTTAACATTTGTATAATTTGCCTTTCGGCGAATGCATTATCTGCATAGAATAATGAATTCAGCTATGCTTTCTTTTACAGGTAAAATAGCTGAACGGTGGGATAGGGGATAACGTGGCGCGCTATAGGCGCTCGAAATTAAGTTGAAATTGTGGGTTGGTTCTCCATGTATTTAGAGAACCCCCACACTCCCTTCCCACGTGAGTATTCCCGGAGCGTTACAACCTGCAACTGTTCAAAAAGAACAGTTATTTGGTAGCATCTCGGGGCGCCCATTCGGCGCTATAGGTTCGCCTCTCCCGAGAGAAGTCTAATAAAAAAAAAAAAATCATCATCGGCACTAGAACCTGAGGATTGTTAAATTCTCCATAATAAGTTGTTTTTCCGGGAAAGATAATTAGCTTCGCGCAGTATGTTCATATACCTAAATCAATCAAAAATGTAGCTAATAGTAATATTACTATCCAACCCTTTCTTCCATGTCCAACATAATCTTTCGTTTACGAACAGTCTATTCACTATTCCATTGCGTTTTAATATATTGGAATTTGTTTTATTCAAAACACGTGTATAAAAGGTGCAAGGCTGGCAAACCGAGAAAAGAGGAGACAGGTGCATATTGATCTCGAAGGCGTAATAATTGTAATGAGGAAATTCACGATCAGGCAGAAGGATAGAAGATTAAGTTTTGGTCTTAGTATGTGCAAGCAGGTGCACGGATCCACTAAGATCGCCCAATCAACGGTCACTACTTCACAACGCAAGAAAATAAAACACCGCTGACTCCTGTTGGTAGTTCAACTTGTTTTCTTTATTTACTCAACAAAAATATCCAAAATTTAATCCAAGGTAATCTTTATTTACAATAGTCACTGGCGAAGCTTGTAAATTAATCATAGGTAATTCAGATTACAATAGTCACTGACGAAGCTTACAACACTCATACATAAAATTAATAAGAAGTCATTTTAATTACAATTGTCAATGACGCGGTTTATGTTACTCATACATAACTTAATAAAAAATACTTCTTTGCGACAGTCAACGTATTCACCTGACACTCTAGGTCCGCACGCTATAGTGGTTGATAATCGACTCTGCAGTTTGACCACCTGATCTCGACCGGTTATCGACGTTTTACGTGGAGGGTGCGACTTGCCTCCACGGAATCCGAATCGCGATTGCTTAAATTCCTTCGAAACGACAGAATACTAATTTTCATCCATCGTGTCAGTGACCAATAGGGGATGAATTTCAATACATTGGTCACGGTGAGGATGTGCACGCACACAGATATGTTGCTTCGCACGCTCAGGCTGTGTGTCCATGAGCATGCGAACCGTGGATATTCGAATTCCATAAAAGGAAATGTTACACGACGTGTTTGCAGCTGGGCAAGTATCACGAAGACGATACTTGGGGTGTTTACCCGATCAGTAACTGCGTACAGCATTTACGCTGATCGTGCACATATCGCTGGCGTCTTCAAAGGGTCAGTTTATCATGTGCGGATTTACCTTATGCAACACTCGATTCCCTTCGGTGGCCAATGGTGTGGTATGCTGTGCATTGTCGTTCGAAAGATGCCATGCAGGTGTCCGGCAAAATACTTTGTTCGTTATGTGCATTGGCATGTTCGGGGATTTATGTCGTAACCGAATTGGATTTCAGGAACATGATGCGTTGAATGCAAGCATGCCCTTGGAGAAAATGTTTGTTGATGCTAATGCAATTGCATTCGCGTATTGTACTTGTTTTATGTGGTTATTTTTGCCTAGCTAACAGCAAGGTAAGTAATGGCGTTCAAATGGAACGGACATAATACTTGTTTTTATGGGTATTCAGCTTATTAAATGGAAAGCTAAGCAGAGGCGATTGGTGGAAAGGCTACAAATTAATGCTCATCCGTGCTGTTTTTTGGTGTGCCTGGCCATATACGGGGCTGGAATCCTAGTTTAAGAGGGATAAACGATTTGTAAATTGTGGCAAGAGTACACAAAATGAAGTATTTGCTGGATATCATACGAAACCATGAATAAATAATTCCGCACGCAGTTAAGGGTTGGGTGATTTTGAGAATGAAGATTTAGACGTTTTTTTTTTTTGGCTTCCACAATCCATGTGCCAATCGTGACAGCTTCTCTACGTTAATGATTCTTGATGTTATTATAATACATTTTACATTTATACAATACATTGTTTGAAAAATCCAAAGAAGTTACTCCCACAAAATGCGTGTATTTGACTGACCAATGGACATGAGATCATTAACAACAATGAGGTACAGAACGGGTAATAAAGACGATATCTTGAGGAACACCAGCATTAATTCGGTGGAATACGCAGAATGGGTTTCGCCAAAATTTCAATGCTGTAATATTTCGAAAGTTGACTCCTTGGCTTTTTGACCCCCTATCTTTCGACGTAACATAACTGAAATGCCTCCTGTGGTTGGATAAGAAAAGGCAGAAGACGAGTCGCCCCTCTTATAGAAGTTCTGACTTTCACCTATTCGGAATCATTCTGTGATTTACGACAATAAAAAAAAAACATCATTAGCCTTTAAATGGTAGGATCGGGTCCCTTTTGCCTTTTCGAAACGATCTCTCCGCGCTAGCTCGGTCTGGACAGGTCAAACTGTGGGGAGGAAGTATTGTGCCAGGCATGGGCACTCCGTTCACTTCCATCCTCATCGTCTATTGTCACTAAAGTTCCGCGGGAAAGAAAGTCACAAACCAAAAACGACGACGCATCGTCCACAACAGGAAAAGGAAGTAAAACACACTGATTGCCTATTATGATTGGTTTTATTTTACGTTTTTTTATTGTTAAATCAGTTATGGATGTAGTTTCGTCTATTGTTGGCACTTCACTAAATTGCCGTGCACTGGTATAATTTAACTCGAAAGACAATATGATCGGATTGAAAATTTAACAACTTAGCTTAATGAGAACGACAACACTTAACGATGTAAGTTTTGACTTAACTCGGATCTAAGGGATGTACGTATCGTCGGCGCGCGAAGAGGAGCGGGAGCGACAACGACCGGGGCGGTCTGCGGATGGAAAAGGACTCAACGATATTCAATCGTTTGGGGTGAGTTTTCTCGAGAGAGAAAGTGTTTCTCTCGTGGTGAAAACAAGGAAGAAAACTTGGCAATGTATGTGTATGTGTGAGTGAAGATCACATTGGTTTTTTTTTTATACACAAGGCCATGGGAACGAACCTGAAACAAAGAAATGGGAAAATGTGTATTCATTAGATGCGAGTTTGGTAAAGCAAAGAAAACCGAAACTCGTCGGATGCTAATTGGATCTTTGTTTGAGATGTGCGTCGAGGCTAAATAAATAGACGCGACGCATCGAAGAAATGGTGTTAATGGGTTGGTAGACTAAACGAATCCCTTGCTTGCATTTGTATATGCAGGGAAATTCGTCTGTGGCAAAGGACGAAATTTGTGATTATTTATTTGTCTAGGCGAGGGATCATGGTCGGGTATATGCCAGCTGAACAAACAAGCTGCCCGACGCTGCTTGGCAGTTGGACAATGAATCGATGTGTATGTAAGACAAGTTGTACACATGTTAGGCCGGGAATAGCCAACTTAAGGCTAAGATTCCCTGACTATGCGATTACATTATATGTGAACCGATAAGTTTTCTTTTCAGGAATATGCTGTTTGGAACAGAATTCTTAAGAGGAATTTTGAATTCGATGCTTAATCCGATTGCATTAGCAGAAAGTAAATACAGACTGGGTTGTAGGGATGGGGATTCTTTAGGTAAGTAGTAAGTGCGGATTGGCGGAACTGGCACAATGCCTGGGATTCCTTTTTGCGGTGTTCCAGGATGTTGTCTCAGTCCGGTGGTATCGGTTTGATTTGCCGACCGGTGTAGCTGCGACGTTTGGGAGATGTCCAGGGACCTAAAGACGAAGGTCCTGGAGTTCATGTAATGAGGCGAAACCAGGTGTCCTGCTGAATGCTGCTACGCGTAGTAGCTGTGGTAACGAGGGGGCTGGCTTGTTGGCGATACCATAAACAACCCATACCGTTTGTGGTGTCCTAAATGCATTTTTCATTTAATGAGTGGCTGCTATTTACCACATATTTGTGGAGAGAACGAAACGGGGTCTGTCTCGAAATCATAGCGATTGTTTGTACGATATTGTTTTCCTCTAGTAATTGATTTGGATCACCAATCGACTAATAAAATAATTATTGATATGGGTTAAAAATTCGCTATTTTATTTTAGGCTTTCCTAGTTTATGTCCTAGAGAAACAACCTGTAAACACTTTGCTTATAGCTGCTTTGCATCCGGAAAATTGGAAAGCACGGGTGATTGCTAAGTAGGTTAACCAACAAAATTTGTCATAAGGCCATAAAATGTCCAGTAATTTGTAGTAACGCATCTGATTAGGTGAGTCTTTGTCCATGTGTTTTTTTTTTTTTTTTTTTTGGTTTCGGTAGCAAGGTGGAAATCTTTAAAAGATACCTCTGGCCAGATCCAAAGGCATGCCAGATTTTTACCGACTAAAACCACCTCCCGCCAAGCACATACTCCCGTTGATTCCCGCGGAACTTTCTTTTAGATATATCCGTGGCAGGGCTGGACGGAGTTTAGCTGTTACTCCGCTCGTATCAACGCAACTGCTGCATCATGTCGCATAGAATATCATTTGTTACGGACCATGTAACCATATGTGAGCTGCATGCGTTATAATGGAGTTGTTGACGTTGGTTATCAGTTTCCTTATCTGGGGCCGGGGCCCATCAACATTGAGTAGCAGTCTCGCCGAAACTTTGCATACCCTTGCCGTTTTTTCACTCGTTTTCCTCAGGTGTTCATTGACGGTCAACCTGTTGTCGAGGGTAACACCAAGATATTTAATATAGGAACTGGATCTGATTGTTTGTCCTTCTATTTACTAATCAAGGCGTTCAACATCCTTGCGGCTGCTTATTAAAATTGCCTCCGTCTTATGTGCGGGCTCTTTCATTCCGGTCAGCATTTAATGCTCCGGATTGTATGGGAACAAGTATTCTCGAAGTCATCTAGATGACCCATTGCCAATCATCTGCGTACCCGACGATTTCTTCTGGTACATTGACCCTGAGCACGCCATCATACATGATATTCCATAACAGCGGAACTAATACAGATCCCTGGGGTACATTCGCTGTGATTTTATATTCGTGTGGTTCCTCAACGGTGTCATAGATAAGTCTTCTATCCGAGAGATAGTTTTCTAGTAAACGCACCAAGTGGGGTCAGACTTGTACATCGCCCAACGCTTCTAGAATCCGGATCAGGTTCACAAAGTTAAATGCTAATCTAGTGTCACCATCGCGCAATATTTTTTCGTACCTCCTACCAATCCTACTCCAGCTATCGCATTGCGAGCGATGTCGAACACCACAGATAGTGCCTTACCGGTTGACGTACATTTCCGGAAGCCATACTACCATTCAGGGAGTTCCGATGTCCCCTCAATGAATTGTTCCAGGCGGCGGCTATTACCCGCTCAAACAGTTTCACTGTTGTGTCCAGCATGCGCAACGGGCGGTAGGACGACAGCGCTTCTGTATTCTTGACTTCTTTTGGTATAAGCACAAGTCGCTGTTTTTCCATCGATTAGGAAATTGTCCTGTTTGAAGATAGGTCGTGAATAGACGGCTGAAGACTTCCGGCTTTTCTGTTAAGGCAGTCTTTGCTACAGCGTTAGGATAGACCGGGGTCTTGTTTTTTTTTAACAACCCTTTTGGTGGTCACGAGAGGTATTTCTTTTTCAGTGATGTTCCATTCCTCTTGCGCTCGTAACATCTCATCAAACTGCGGGAAGAGGATGGCAACGATTCTGGTCACTATACTATCGAGGAGCTGGTCATGTCACTTTTACTGTTTTGCATTTGACTACTGTGTTGTGTAGTCCTTTCATGGCTATCCTGTATGTGGGTGTTTGGGTTTTTTTGGTTTCGGTAGGAAGGTGGATATCTTCAAAAGATACCTCTGGACCGATTCATTTTTACCGACTAAAACCACCTCCCGCCAGACACATATACCCGTTGATCCCCGTGGAACTTTCTTTTAGATATTCCATCGGACGGAGTTTACGTGTTACTCCGCTCGTCGCGTCGCAATTGCGTCATTTCACAGAGAATACAATTTGTTACGGACCATGCCCGTTTTGAACTCAGCATGGATTTGTGTGTATACCAGTGGTTGCATGTGTGTGTGCCATTTCGTAGAGTTCGTGTGTGTGATAAGTCAAAAGTACGGCCTATGAGATGGGTCCAGGAATCATTTATTTTAAAGGGCGAATGTTGTTAGGCAGAGCACTTTCTAAATTTTGATAATAAAGATGGTATTGCGGTGGTCGCATTCCTAGAGATTGAAGTAGAGAAGGATCTAGAATGCAAACCGCTGTACAAATAGGTTGTTGCTGTAACAAGTTCTCATCTATTGCACCTTCATATAGATGCGAGTGAGCATAATGGCGAACATCAGACATCCCCGAGTAGTTGATTCATCTTCTGACAAATTTTCTGTCGGGGGTCGAAGATATGCAAGACCATATTGGAAACTTGTTGCACAGTTGCCACAATTTCATCATCTGTTCTTATTCGTTGTTGTACTATATGGGTTGACAAGTATCGGGATTTTTCAATCCCACTATCGAATGAGCATGCTCCTCGATAGTATAGTAGTTAGTATACCCGCCTGTCACGCGGGATACCGGGATTCGATTCCCCGTCAGGGAGCCTCTGGTGCAAGACTAATGACCTTGCCCGGAAAAAACAAATCATTATGGAAAATTTAAGAAGCCTCAGAACTTGCTAAACAAGGCCAAGACCGGTTCCCGGTTGTAGTGCCGATGACGATGATGATGACACAATATTCCAAGCCGGATTAACTGCTTATAGGGGAGCAATTGGACTTTGATGTCGACCTTATTACTTCACTTCAAGACGTTGTGCAGTTCATTACACCGACCAAAGGCCTTTAGAAGGATGTGCATCTTATGTTTGGTGTAATTCATTTTTGGCACATAAAGGACCCCAAAATATCTCATCCTGTTCTGATATTTCATCCTCTAATCGTAGAGTACAGATTTCGGTCCAACACTCCTCTCACCGCATCATATAGCCAACGAGGCGTTTTACAAAAATGGCATGTTTAGCATCTATTTCTCGCTTTTCGTATTGCAGACAGAGCGATGTACTGCGGTATTCGAAACGATTTTGGTATTTTCGATAAAAATCGTGCACTGAGAATAACTGCTCTGAGCAGTAATAGTTGCAGTTCAGGTTTGAGTGGTCCCAAATTTCTACAGATAGGATGAGTTTAAAGCTCCTACGGCCTATTACTCTCGTATTCCATCTGGGCTGCCATAAACCAATAGAAGCTTCTCCTTCTTCTAGTTTTATCGTCGTCACTTCGCCAGATACTTCATCCGTTGATGCTCACGTTTTTTAGATCCGAAGTATCTCCTCATCGAGGATGTCTATGCGGAGTAGTTGGGCTATAGAAAGTGCTGCTTCGTCTCAGATCGTCCTGAAGTCCATATAGTCCTCAATGCACAATGCCTGAAAGATAATCTGATCATTGTTTTCAGTTGTTTTGTTTGTAGAGCTTTTACCCACACAGGCGCGGCATAGAATTCTTTTACTACATCCCGGGTCATCAGTGTTTGGCAACATACCAGATAAGTTACCTGTATGCCTGCAGCTTTCTTAGTCGTTTACTTTACCCGAGACTTAGACTCTTAGTCTATTGTCGAGCATGAGTACCTATTTTCGTATGTTCTAATTTCGACTACTGATTAATACAACTCATGATTGTTGAAGTTTATGGTTCCAAACGAATATAATGCCATGAGTCCTTTGTATTGATTGTGGTCGTTGAAAATTGTGACGTATGCGATAATTGTGTGTGGTTGTGGGTTCGATATTTATGATGTTGCACATAGGCAATGACATCAATGTACGTGAAGTATGTGCTACTTGGTGATGAGGATGCCTGCATTTATCCTTTGTTGATCTATTCTTGGTCATGAATATTAACATTCACTTACATTACTTATTTACTTCGTTTGCTTGTTTCATTTTCCTTCTTTTTTGTTGTTGTTATGGTTGCACCAAAGAATCTGCAATCTTTGAATGATACCGCCGGCCCGAGCGTCTGGTATACACGACAGAATTGTAAAGCATATCCCAACACTACGCGCGGGATTGACTTTAGGTGTTCCTCCGCTGAGTTACTTAGGCTGGTCTTCTCTTGCTTTCCGTGACTTCTGGGCGTGCTCTTTGAATTTTGCGCAGCTTATTCAGTACTAGGGCTGTGGGGTAGAAGTCGTGTTGGCAGCGCACGGCACTAGGTTCACTTCTATCCCCATCATGAATTACAAGTTCCGCCGAACACTGTCCACCAAATTGCGTTCACCAGAATGAGACACGAAACACCATAGAATACCTAGAAACTTCATCCACTAGAAAAGAAAGGGAAATGAAACACTATTTTTATTTATTGTAATTGGTTTTTATTGTTCTGGTTATTATTTTACAGCTGTTATATGTTTATTGTTTACACGGTCTATTTTATGTGAAAATGTTTATAATTACTTTGAAACCCCGTACGAACGTTCACTGAATAATTATTATTCAAATCAAAGCGGGTCCTAATTCCTCCACGATGGGGTTCTTCAATGTCTCTAATCCGGATGGATGTTATAAGTCGACTCTCCAATTCGACGGTATTCGCTAGACTACTTGTCTCTATCCTAAAATATCCCGTTCTAGTTACCTATCCTCGCATCTGCACAAGAAGATTTCTCATCCTGTCTGCCAACAGATTTTCCCCATCGTATCTGTTAACAGCCTAAAGTTTCCCTTGGCATCTCAAAAGGAGAATTTCCCATCGGATCTGGAAAAGGAGAAATCTAACTCATGATCTTTACCATCATCATTCGTTCCTGGTGGTCGGAATCTTTTTTTCTTTTGTTTAAGGATCGGATGCCGCCGCTTATTCTCCGTTCTTTCCGTGGTTTATTTGAACTGCACATCTGGCATGCAGGCAAAGGATCGCATGCATTCCGGATGTGTACACGGACTATGGGATGTAAGGCTTTGTTTGCCTTTCTAATCATAAACATCTATCAGGGATAGTGTTACGAGTTTATGATTGTTCGACTGCTAATCAGCGGCGCAACGAATCGTTTGTTTGCGCAAGTGTGCCTTAGCATTGGGTCATGCAAAGGGATTTAGGTGCTAATTGCATTTAGCTACCCGACTATGCATCCCTTATTCGGTTTACTTACCGACAATGGTATTTCGTGGGAAAACATCGCGTTGATGCTTAGGCTGGGTGATCGATTTATGCATTAGCGCATTGCTTAGATGCGATGCTTTTCTCCCTTTTTGGATTGGTTTTGCATACGATGTATGGATGCGTTGAACTCGATATTGGAAGCTTTTGAACGTTAATTTCCTTGGTTTTTGATATCGGGTTCAACGTCGTTGCAATTTCATATAACCTTTGTTATAGGTGTGATTAAACACTTTGGGACACGTGTCTGTGGGCACGTGTAATGGATAAAGGTAAGTATGTTCCTTGGCGGAAAGGACATCTCAACCTACAGTTGGTTGTGTGGTTCGTAGAACCGCCACAGTGTATTCAATTTGTCCCCATTTGTGTGACCATAATCCGGTATATATTTGAAATGGACCTGCGGGTATTTATTCTGGGCGTCGACATGGACGCAGGTTCAGAACAATACCCCACTCTCGATTGGGCACACTACATAGGCCCTTAGGAGAACACAGGAAAGTAAATCCACCGATGTACACTGGAAAGCGATGACAAAAATAAAAAAATAAAACACTTGCGTATCCTCTTACAATGGTTCTTTATTGTTTGTAATCGTAATTGCACGCAGATTCAAATTGTCGAATTAGCGCTTTAAAATAAAAATCACTATATGTCTTTATTAAACTGAATATTATCGTTCTACGAATTAAAATTTACGAATATCTTCTTAGAATGCAAATCACTTCCAACTCAGCGCACAACTAAAATAATCGGACAGACAAAAATATCTCGATGAACTAACACACGGTGCACAACTATGACCAGCGAAATAACGCGACTCTGGACACGGACTGTCCGGTTCGGCGATAGAAATCTGACTCTCAGTAGCGTTCGTTTTCACGATTAATATCTGACTGCCTGGAGCAATCGTCCTCCACATTCCTTGTAGAATCGAGGATCAGATGGTATGCCATCGAATAACCAATCCGATCGTTGGATTAGGGATACAATGGCGATTGCCCTGGGAAATTCCAACTGAAAAGCTCCTATAGAAACCATACCGGTTAGGAGGACACGCCCACACGCTGGAAGTGGTGACGGTGCCAATAATTACAGATGCGCACGGAAAATACCAATGCACGTCTGGTCGAGTAGAAGTACGAGGTTGCGGCTGGCCGTAATGGCGGTCATAAATCACAGAAATAGTTTCCTATGATATTAACAGACACTCGAGGGTATTCTACGAGTATTGTGTGTTTGTCTTTTCGGCCACCTAGTTTGGATAGAATGGTGTGTAAGGGATAATAAAGCGACGGTGTTAGATGTTTCTGTGATGTTAAATTGGCAGAAGATCGGCCGCCATCGAGACTGATCTTTTATTATCCCACTCGTTATGTCCCATTACAGGCTATTAGACATCTGGTTTGCAGATGTGCAAGCCGGCCAATAGCCCAGCCAGTGTTTTGGGAGATAATGGGCATTGAAACAGTGTCTGGGTACACATTGTTCCGATCATCAGAACATCCTATCGGTCGATGTGGTGACATGTGTGTTGTTTAAAATAACACAAGACCATTTGCAGGAAACCTACCATGGCTACGCTGCATTCGAAGATAGTAAGATCGGCCGATGGATCTATGGCCAAAAAGGTAAACACATCCTGTCGAATCTAGGGAAAAGCTCCTCAGCTATTACGGGTATTTCTGTCAGTTGTCCTGGGGGACAACCGAATTGTTTTCAGGTTTTTAGGGTGGTGATGAATGCTGTGGCGAGGTGGTGTAATTTTGCCAAGGATTCGAATTAAGGGTAGCTAAGGAGTTTATAGGATTTTTATGGGGGTTAAGAATGATGCGAGGTTCTTCGGGCCCTGAAAAGCCCCACAGACCTACATAACATATAAACATTATCACAGGACTGTGGTCAGACATACCTGTCAACTCTTGGGATAGTAGTGAGAAATACGTTTTTAGGCACAGACACAGGGTGACCAAAATTGATTCGCTACGCGTGGCAAATGTAGATGCAACTATTTCAAACTCAAGAATATGAGGTTTTTTCTAGGGTAACACAGGCAACATTTTTGCCGTTTGGGTAAGGGACAGAATTATACTATCCTTACATTCATAACCAAATGACATCTTCAGCCAGGACTTGGAGTTCTGGCCTTTGAGAAAAATCATGTTCCTCATACCAAAACGAATAGCACTTTTATTAGCATCATCATTCAAGAAAAACTGCCCGAAAGCCCCTTAGACTGTCTCAGTTGCCTTTCTCATGAAATATAGTTTGGACTGGGATGTAATGCGTCTTCAATAGTTATCATCATACTAATTTTGAATGACATGGTGTTTTCGGTAATGGCTCTTGTCCTCTTTGGGATTTCTTCTTTCCATAGTACGCATTTTACCGTGAACTTGAAATTGTTATTGACGTCCATGCTTATCAATATCGGTTTTATACTCTCTATAGCTATTGATATGCAATCGCAAGCATTTCGATCAAACACTTAAAATTTAATTTACTTCTTTTTTTTTCTTCGACCACTCTGTACTTTGTACTATACTAGGTAGTTAACGTCGACATTTGCATATCTCATTTCATTTATTATAATAGTGTTTCGTCTGGTCATTATGGCTTGTTTGAATCACTGTCAAATGTGTATCCCTGGATATTGCTTATGAAGTGAAATATCTAAAAAATTTTAACTTTCTAAACAGTTTCAACAGCTCCGTTTCGAATAGTAAGGTATGCCGATAAACGAAAAATGTTTTCGTTATATCGTGAGGGTAATAGGTTAAGTATTTCATCTGATTATAATGGCGAACCTGTATCCCACAAATATTAATCATGATTTATCTAAGAAATTTTGGTAAAGATGATATATGATATATTGACAGCCATTTACCAAGGACAACGAAGAAAGATGATGCTATAAGTTTGTGACTCGTGACTTCGAGAGGTAATCATACCACATACTCGGTTGTCCCGTTTCATTGAGATTTTTTAGAGAAGTTTTTGGCTTTATCTCTCTTTCCTCTCGCATGACAACACATTGTCCTTTTATTTTGCCGCCATGGCATATACCAAAAAAGGACGAGTGATGTGATAATTAATATTTAAAACTGTAATTTATTTTACCTTTTTTGTGTTCGTTTGTACAGGTCTGACGGCAGCACAGCTCTCTACATCACGAAAGATACTTCCAAGGAAAAAGGCGGCACCACAGGATGAGATTTCGGCAGAAGACTTAGATGAAAAATGTCCCCAAGCAGATGGCTTCTTTCCGGACTCCGAACAATGTGATAAATACCACGCGTGCACGTCAGTAGAGTTATTTGTTGGACAAAACAAGTTTCAGCTTTAATTGCCTCTCTTTCAGTGATGGTCGACCAGAGGAACGATTATGTCCAGATGGCATGGTATTTAATGACTACAGTCCAGCAGTGGAAAAATGTGATTTGCCATTCAACATTGACTGTACGAAGCGACCGGCCCTACGTAAGTTGCGTTTTAGTTTAGTTTAGTTTAGTTTAGTTGTTTGATTCTTTCGTAGAAAAAGGACCTATTTATTTTAGTTGTTCATATTCTAAGCCGGATAATCGAGCCCTTGGAGTAATTAATTGTAAAAAGTTTAAGTTCAGAACTAGAATTTCTCGGATGGCGGTTGTCGATTAATCGAGCCGTGACTACATTTCGTACGCGTTCGTTAGAATTTGATAATTTATTACGCAACGTTTTCTCATACGCTGAATCCTGTCACCGTCCCTCTTTATACAAAACTCAAACGTTCTCCGCGTTACGTCGTCGTAATGTTTTCCAAAAATATAAATTGATTCTGTCCTTAATGGTGTCTTTGTACATTTCTATCTATGGTTGCTTCTAACAGTCATTAAGGACATCTGGCATAAAAGTACAAAACGCATACTTGCGTATGATATATCGGCAGGCAAATGCTTCAACTCCCATCGGAATGATGAACGTGAAGAAAACGTGATGTACGGTTGGGTCGGGCACGTTGTACGGATTTAAATTGTCCATAAAAACCATGATAGCAAAAATCAAATTTCTGGCAAATTTGTTGGCAAATGTTCCGTGAATAATAAGCTTTTCACCGTGACGTGCAGGCCCACATTGGCAGAGCAAGCGAGATAGAAAGAAAAACGAAAAGGGCGATTAGGTATGTGATAAAAATTAAAAACAAGGCTGTTTTAATCACAACAACAGGTCCGGTCTGAAATAGGACCACTAACCTTTAGAATGCGCCCAATTTTGATTCTAATTTCCTAATCGGTAATTAAGAATTCAGTCCCCGTGGCCTGGACGTGCAGATATACTTCAAAGCTATGTCACGTTTCACCCTCAATTTGGATAATCATCATCATGAATGCGAATTTTGTCCATATTCAGCATTTTATCAAGATACCCACATCAAGCCATCTTGTGCCGTAGTAACCTCAAAGTCTTAGTAATAGATGTTTTTTCCGTTGCTTGTTCAAGGTTTTTCCTGCGTTAATAACAAGACAATGCCATGGTCACTCTTCCGGCTTTGATTATTACTTCAATCTGAAGTAATGTCAGACGGAGCTGAAGCAACCCAATTTTCTCTTTGAAAGGAACGAGAGTTGAATTTTTAGTCCCGAATTTGTTTTAAGATAAAATGAAGTTTCGTTCACGTTGTGCAAAAGGAAACGAACAAATGTCATCCATGTGTCTCTGGGAAATAAACTTGTAAGCCTTTCCAATTGTATTCGCTATTAGGTCTCAAGTAGTATCCTGATTTTCACAAATGTGTGGGTATATAGCTATGAAGGAGCATACAAGAATCAAAAATGGTTATCATCTTCTACCCACATTAAACGTGACACAATGTTGCACAGCTTTTGTTGACCATTAAAATAATAGACCACATCGAAATTAAAAATAGATTATTATCTGGTATCCATGTCAGAAACGACATACTTAGATTAGTAATTCTCAAATAAAATTTTGGGTATCGAAAGTGTGAGCTAAATATCTACAAGCTTAATGAGCCTATTCACAATTTTCTTAAAGAATTTTTGTATTTAAAACACTTTTTCATTTATGTGTATGCATTGTATAAAATAATTTTTTCCGGGCGACGAAATTCCTTTTGCAACTCATCGGTGGTCATAAAAATGTCTTCGGGTGACAAAATTTGTAGTCTGCCTATTCTCGGAGAAAAAAGAATAGCTACTATACTATTTGTTGGCCTCGGCTGCGCTGTC
The DNA here is from genome assembly GCA_963931805.1 of Microdon myrmicae. Lineage (NCBI taxonomy): Eukaryota > Metazoa > Arthropoda > Insecta > Diptera > Syrphidae > Microdon > Microdon myrmicae. The sequence continues at coordinate 109,781,939 of OZ007496.1, forward strand.
GTTCCCTGTCCTGTGCATTCTCCTTCTACGCTTGACCATCTGATCCGATTTCCTCAAGGTCAAACCTAATACTGTCCTCCCATCTCCGCCGCGGCCGTCCTGTTGGTTTCTTTCCCGTTGGTTTACCGTTGGTGCAGTACAGCAACAAAGCATAACTATCAAAGATTTAAAATAAGAGGAAAATACCAAGCAGCCTCAAATGTTACTCGGAAATGCCTGCAGTGATTCTAAACGACAAATTGATATCAGATGCACTGCTCGGCACATTACCAATCAAATCGGAACATTCCTACAGTTGAATTAAGATGGTGACTTTATGCCAAACTCACCGAACGGCCATATCAATGAAATTGCGATCAGCAACACATGTCGTCTAGTCGAATAGACATGCAAGCATTAGGCGCCTGAGGTTATACCTCAATAAAATCAAATGATGAGGTTACAACAGATGATTCGGTGGTGACACTTAATGCTGTCAGTCGCTGAATAGAGGAGGATGGCAAATTGTCTATTCTTTAACAGTTTTCATTGTTACTGTTTAACACAGTTTTGTTTTTCAGTTGTTACTTTGACACAGTATGTTTAACGTTTCTTCGAACAAGAAGAATTTTTCTGGTGTTTTTCGGTACTTCTTTTGTACAGTGTTTTACCTTTTGATGTAGTATTTTCGTCAAATAAAGTAAGGACATCGGGAAGACGATCCTCGGTTGAAATTCATTTGTCTTGTTTTATTGGTTACGCCTTCTACGCGAAGTGTTTTTCATTTGCACATTTGTTCTCGTTCAATGTGTTTTTATTTGTGCCCAGTGCGGCGTTGGGTCGGAGCCCGGTTTATATTTGCTGTTCTCGTCGAGGATGAGCTCGATGGAGAACAAACAACCGTCAAGAATTCTACGCACGGTCCTATCGTTGCGTATTCTCGCCACATATCTGGCCCATCTTAATCCTCGCGACCTGATTACTCTTACTAATGTAGGTTTGCGGTATAGCTTTGTAGTAACCTTCACTAAGGGAGTGTGTCTCCTTGTCCTTAAAATGACGAGGGATCTCTCAAGACTGCTCCTGAGAAGGTTCGTTGCGGTCCCCACAGTGCTTCCTCAGACCTGAGGGAAGAGTGACGACCGATTGTTGAATATGGTCCTCGGAATCGGCCAAGAAGAATAAAAATGCAAGTATTAAATTTAAATTAATTAATGTATTTTCATATAAATATAGTTTATTGCCCTCCACAACCATTGGACGCCAATCGAGACTGATCCTCAAATCCAAAATCCATCGCCCTTTTATACAAATCTTCATTGAGATTTGTCTGTGAGAAACTGGAGAAAAGGAATGGGATATCTATTTTTATAATGCACACATCCGGAAACAATCCATATGGAGAGAAGGATTTTAGAAATTGTGTGTATGGGAACTAAATGGATATTTTTTTAGGACTTTCTGGGAATTGAACAATTCAATTTGTCTAACATTGGATTGAATCTTGGTTTGTGGATACGGATGCATGATATAGTAAGTGGATGCGTATGGGGGTACTAATAAAATGAAATATGTGTGCGAGAGGGAAATGGTAGGGTTTCGTGGAGCACTACAGCTCTTCCAGTTCATGGTTGTGGAGTTTCCTCCATTGTCCTGCCTCTTCGTCACATTTACCGCCAAAGATACTCCCTAAAACTTTATTCTCGAATCCGGGCAACAAAGCAATAAAGAGGAAGGTCTAGTAAGAAGACAGAAGTTGGGAGCGGAAGTGGTAAGGTTAAAATTAAAGGAGGTGAGGTGGGTGTTATAGTAATGACAATTTAATTTTGCAGTCGGCTTCCCGCTCGTTGAGCCCGTGTGTGGGTTATTGGGATTCGTTTGCTATACCGAAGGCGATTAATTTTATAATTGTGTTAGTTATCTAACAGCGGAAATGCTTCCCAGGGATCAGTGGCCGCAATATGGGCAGATATGGAGACGACAGAGTTCGAAATTTGATTTTGTTTGGTTTTAATTATTATTTTTTTGTTTTTGGAAGGAGCAAATTAAGTTAAGCTCCTCGATAGTACAGTGGTTAGTATACCCGCCTGTCACGGGGGAGACCGGGGTTCGATTCCGCGTAGGGGGGCCCTTGGCGCAAGACCTTGCCCGAAAAAAAAAAAAAAACAAATCATTATGGAAAAATTTAACAAGCCTCAGGACTTACTAAATAAGGCCAAGCCCGGCTCCCGGTTGTAGTGCCGATGATGATGATGATGAAATTAGGTTTATTAAAAATAGATTATGCTTAAACGTAACAGTTCTATTGTCTTAGTAAGAAAACCGGAAACGTGTTGCTTACTTATTTTATGTTGGTTGGTTGCCTGCTGCTCTTGTTGGTCTGTTGGTGTTGCAATTGCTGGTAGTGTTTATCTGGTATGCAGTGTGTTTAGTTGTTGATGTTGTAAATGTTGGGTGTGTTGTAACAGTGGGAATATTTATTGACGAGTTTCCATTTCGTGAGTGTAGTTGATGCCACTCGATTAACTGTCAGCGTTGCGTTCTATAGACACGTTGTTGTGTGTAAGGAATGTCGGCATTAACTTTACGTTCTTCAAATGTGTCTCGTTAATTATTTTGAGACGGTTGGTGTATGGAGGCAGAATCAGAGGGTTTTCCTAATTTAATCCTCGGAGGGCAAATCGTAAGAAGCGACGTCTAAAGCTCTAGATTCTGGGAATATGAGCCATATGATAAAGGAATCTGACCTGACTAACATATTCCAGCAGAAGGCAGACAGGGGTTATGTACAACGGTCGAGTCCCGTAAGGATTTGGGAATTTTTTCGGTCAGCGTTTCCCAAAACCGAGAACAAAATTGGCCTTAAGGATTATGTCATCAATATGTAAGAGGAAGTTTTTCCTTGTTGTCACATAAGATGCCTAGATTGCAAATCGACTGAACAGAAATTATTGGCTGATTAAGTAAAAAATAGGGAGATGGTGATTGAGTGGCATTTGAAGATGTTAAGTTCGAGGCAGTTATTTTGACACAAAACCGGAAAGGTATCGAGATTAGTTTGAAGAAGCAAGAAATCGAGTGGAGAGCCGATCGTTTTGTAAAGTTTAGCGTCGTCTACATTTAGGGAGATACAGGAGTGCTTGATAGTAATGTCTACATCATTTGTGTTTAATGTAAATAGGAGGCAACCAAGATGACTGCCCTGGAGAACCATTGAGGTGAGCAGAAAAGGATTACAAAGAAAAGATCTAAATATTACTGGATAGATTCGATTATTTAGTTTGGAAGAAACCACTTAGACAGTAGGGGTTCGAAGCCAAGCGAAAATAAGTTAAAGAATATAAGTATCTGCGGAATTTTATCGACGCTCTTTTTGAAAATAATTTTGTTGAGATAACATCAACTTCGTTGCCATTTTCTAAAGCACGAAAAGTATGTGATGGGAATTCCAGTAGATTAGTAGTGGTACACCTACCAGCAAAGAAACAGTGCTGGTCGAGTGAGATGGGGGATTTGCTGCAAAGAAATAACGCTATATATAGAATACTTTAGAACAGTTCTGGAATGTGGAACGGTTTAACAATGGGTAGTTAGAATCATCGCATTTAGGTCCCTCTTTATGCATGTGGATGACAAAAGACGAATTTCAAATGTTTGGGAATTCTCCTTGTGAAAGGAATAGACTATAGATCTTTGAGGGGGAGAGAGAGAATGGAGGAGAAGTGCCGGGACTGAATTCACCTTTAAGATGGATTAATTTATCTTCAACTTGACGTTGAGAAATGAAAGGGTCGGGGCAGAAATCTGGCAGGTCTTTGGTTGAAGTAATCGAGTTATAAGAAAAAGACGTGGGATATTCATTAGATTTGTGTTTGTAATTAAGAAAGTTGAAAGAAGTTTTGGGGCTACCAAATAAATTGGTTTGCGTTTTAATACGACAATTGTGGTAAAAGGAGTTGTAAAGTTCAGCGAAATCAAAAAAGGAATCGCGACAGTTGGAGAAGAGAATGGAGAGAACGCTTTCTGAGGAAATTGTCCCACAGTTTATTCCTCTTATTTCGAAGAATACGGAATTGGGGTTATACAACGGAGGTGATGAAACTGATATTATATGTCGAGAATAAGGAACGTATGGGGAATTGGCATTGAAAATTTCATTATAGAGAATGGAGGTCAAACCAAAACGTGATTTTGCTAAGATACTCATTTATACGAAAATTGGCTTTGCGGAAGTTATAGAAAAAATTGTCTCGGGATGGGGAGCCATGATATAGGGACAAGAAAAGCGGGATAATAATTGTCAAATGTTGAAAGGGTGTGAGGACTGAGTGAGAAACTGAGATATTAATTGGATCCGTTGTGAAAACAAGGTCAAGTTTCCTTGCCATTTCATTTGAGACATTGCTGACTTGACAGAGATTTGAGTCGATGAGGCGATGTATAAAGAGACATTCGTTAACACTAGTGGAGTCAGAGACGTAAAAGTACTGATCGTCTGATAACGTCCATTGATGCTGAGAGGGGTTCAAGTCGCCAAGGGCTATATAGTCATTGGAAGTACCCATGTTGATTAAGTTGCTAATTGCAGTTCTTGCGAGTTCATATAATGATTCCATGGGTAGGGATGATAGTATATAGAAACAAATGACGTATAAATGACGTTTTTTTATTTGTTAGATAATCGAGTTTGGGAGAAGAAAAGACAGCAATGGGGCATGAGGCAGGGGGAGTCTGAACTAGATCGATGAAAATCGTCTTCACGAAAAACGTTAAGGGAGGAAGGGCACAGTTCTTGAGTTTTGATATTGAGGGTAATGGTAATGATATCAAACGGAGGAGAATACGTTTTTTACAGCATTGATTAGGTTTCAGAGCGAAGGTATCTAACATTTTGGTTAGTGCCCAATAGATTAGGATCGAAAAAACTTGCCATGGCTGGAAATAACAAGTATTCTTCGGAATATATTCTATACATATAGTAAATTCTACGAAAGCTATGTGAATGTATGCCCGAAAGCCGAGAGATCTTTTGATACTTTTTGAGGTGAAGTGTTAAAGTACCAGAGATCCAAAGTAACATATGTCTACTCGTGACAGTGTGAAGATTTCTCATTAGTACAGACTACAATTAGATTCCACGTAATAGGAAATTGTATACTACAAATAAAATGGTAGCTGATAAAAGAGATCCATTTCTATCGAGATTAACTTTTTATTGAACCTTCGGTTTTTTTTTTTTTTTTTTTTTTTTTTGTGAGTCCTGAGAAAATTTAAGAGATGGCGTTCGAAGCATCACTAATGGTCGGTTTTTAGTAAGCATAATTCCTATATGCTATCTAACTATGTGTTTATTGAAATATTGAAATTGGTCGAGCCAGGTGCCAAGACACGAGGGTAGGTCAATAAGTCCTTAGAAACAACTACGATGGTGCCCGTAGCATGGCATATGGTCTATGTTTAGTGAGCGTTGCTCCTCACTAGGTATCTGTCAAATTTCAATTTGTTTCATTTTTCAATTTTGCATGATAAATCGGGCATGAAAAAAATATCTGCGAGACGGGTGGCGCATTTGCGCTCAGTTGAGATCTTTTGAAGTGCATGCGTCGCAACCCAAATGACTTTCTCCGCAGATTAGTAACTGAAGATGAAACATGGATACACTACTACACTTCAAAGACAATAGAACAGTCAAAACAGTGGATTGTTAAATGCAAACGGGCTCTAAAGAAGCCAAGGTCGGTGAAATCAGCTGGAAAGGTTATGGCTACTGTGTTTTGGGATGCACGTGACTTTATCGTCATTGACTATGTGGAAAAGAGACAGATGATAACTGGACAGTATTATGCGTCATTATTAGATCAGCTAAATGAGAAATTAAAGGAAAATCGTCCTCATTTGAAGAAAAAGAAAAGTTATTTTTCTCCAGAATAATACACGAGTGCATACGTGAACAGTTCCAAAGACTATAATCGAGTAATTGAAGATTGAATTGATACACCATTCGCTGTATTCACCAGATCTGACCCCAAGTGACCTCTGACCTGTGAGAAACAACCAAATCACTATTTGAACAAATGGTGCGACCAACGATCCTCCTTTTGAACACTAGTTAAAACAAACACAATTGTTGCTTTGGCAAAAGGGACATTTAACTCTCGGATTTAATACGTGTACATAATAACTTTTGAGGAGCTCTTCTCCTTCCGTACGTTATTGACTCTGCTGCTCGACTGCCGATTCTTGATTCAGACTCTGTCTGTATCTTTTGTCGTCTTTATCTTTTTCGAAGTCCGGACGCATCGCCACTTATCACTGATCCTTTTTTGGGGTTTTGTTTGTGGTATCCATCTGCCTAATGCAAACAAGAGTTTGCGTGTTCTTCAGATGGGTAACACAAGATCCGTGGGCAAGCAACTATCACCTCTCTTCGCAACACGAATTAATTCGAATGTTAATTGGAGCGACCACATATTTGGGGTTCCTTAAAATATGTAAAAAAACACTTTACTTCATCCAACCTTGTCATTATTTACAAGGCGTACATTCGTCCTAAAGTGGAATTCAACTCCCATATTTAGTCAGTGTAATACAAGATAGACTGGCGCAAGACTAATGACCTTGTCTGGAAAAAACTAATCATTATGGAAAATTTAACAAGCCTCAGGACTTGCTAAATAAGGCCAAGACCGGTTCCCGGTTGTAGTGCCGATGATGATGATGGTGAATACAAGATAGATGAGAAGCAGACGACTGATGATTATCAACTGAACTTTATTAAGGTATATACTACTTATAATAGAGTACATAGTAGCGTTACTATTGCACAATCTATAGTACTAATGCAATATGGTACTTTGGCGGATGTTGTCTTTAGTCGCCGGAGTGTTCCGCCGAACACTGTTCACACACACAAGGAAGAACCCACGGAAGCCAATGCTGTGACAGTAAACCACACGAAGACTTTGTTTTTAATCTTTTTTTTTATTTTGCAATTACTTCGTGTAAAGATTTAAGAATTTACTACAATTACTTGGTGTAACGATTTAAGAGTTTAATACACTTGAACGCCCGTGGCGATTCTATACGAACTATTTCAGTGCCAACCACTTGCAACCGACACACTCGCCTTTCTCTTTATTTTTAAATTTTAAGTCGCGGTTCGACCTCCGCGGAGGGGCTGTCCTGTTGCTCGAAGTAGACTGTTGTATCAATTAATTTTTTCTTCCATTTCCAATTCTCTTCCCCTCATCTCTCAAAGAAATTTCCCATCATAATTATCATTCTCTTATCTGAAAAAGAAATTTCCCATCTCGGTTCTCATTTCCTTATCTGTATCTTGTTCGAAGAATCGAGCGTGCCACCGCTCATTTCTCGATCCTTTCATGGGATTTGTTTGCGTTACGCATCTGGCTTACGACAACAAGAGTTTTTGTGTGCTTCAGATGGGTAACAAAGGAACCGTGGGGTTTGGTATCGGCTTTTGGTCGCATTTCCAAGTCATAAACAACTGGCGTGAAATCTGCGTTGAAATGTTTCTGATTGCACGAATTGTGCGTCGACGGCGAATCGCTAAGCATTTGTTTGCACTCGTGCGCTTCTTGGTTTTGGTATCTTGCGAGAAATTTAGGGTGCTAATTGCTATTAGGCAAATGAGGATAAATGCGTTATTCTGTTTGTTTACAGAAAAATGCGTTTAATTGGATGAATTGCGTACATGGGGGAATTGCATTGAATTGAATTGAATGCATGAATTACATGGATGCATTGAATTCAATATTAGGAAATTTTGAACGTTTAGTTCGATTAGTTTTTACTATTAAATTTAATGTTGGGTATTTGGAGTGTTACCTTTTGTTTCAGGCGGAAAAGGGGGTTTTGAGGACACGTCTCTGTGGGCAAGTGAAATCTGGATATAACAGGTCAATTGAAAAGTCCCCGGCCTGACACATAGATGGCGGCACTAGAATTAAATCCATATGATTTTTAGTTAGCCCTAACCTAAGCCAAAAGACGCGTGTATAAATTTGACAGATGTTGGATCATTAGTTTGTGAATTATATAACTTCTGTTATTGTGAAAAAATGGATAAAAAGGAATTTCGCGTGTTGATAAAATATTGCTTTTTGAAGGGAAAAAATACAGTTGAAGCAAAAACTTGGCTTGATGACGAGTTTCCAGACAGCGCCCCAAGAAAATCAACCATCAAGGATTGGTATGCTAAGTTTAGACGTGGTGAAATGAGCACCGAAGACGGTGAACGCAGTGGACGCCCAAAAGAGGTTGTTACCGACGAAAACATTAGAAAAATCCACAAAATGATTTTGAATGACCGTAAATTGAAATTGAATGAAATAGCAGGCACTCTAAAGATATCAACTAAACGTGTACACCATATCATTCACGAATATTTGGGTTTGAGAAAGCTCTGTGCAAAGTGGGTGCCGCGCGAGCTCACTTTTGACCAAAAACAACGACGAGTTGATGATTCGGAGCAGTGTTTGGAGATGATGAAGCGTAATAAACCCGAGTTTTTGCGTCGATATGTGACAATGGATGAAACATGGCTCCATCATTTCACTCCGAAGTCCAATCGACAGTCATCCGAGTGGACTGCACACGATGAATCTGCCCCAAAGCGTGGAAAAACGCAACAGTCGGCTGGCAAGGTTATGGCGTCTGTATTTTGAGATGCGCGCGGAATAATTTTCATTGACTATCTTGAAAAAGGAAGGACCATCAACAGCGACTATTACACAGCGTTATTGGACCGTTTGAAGGACGAAATCGCCGAAAAACGACCGCATTTAAAGAAAAAGAAAGCGCTGCTTCACCAAGACAGCGCATCGTGTCACAAGTCAGTGAAAACGATGGCAAAAATCCATGAATTGGGCTTCGAATTGCTTCCGCATCCACCGTATTCTCCAGATCTGGCCCCCAGCGGCTATTTCCTGTTCTCAGGTCTCAAAAGAATGCTCGCTGGGAGGAAATTTTCGTCGAATGAAGAGGTGATCGCCGAAATTGAGGCCTATTTTGAAGCAAATGACAAATCGTACTACAAAAAAGGTATCGAAAAGTTGGAGGGTCGCTATAATCAATGTATCACCCTCGAAGAGAATTATGTTGGATAAAAAAAAAACGAATTTTGCCAAAAAAATGTGTTTTACTATGGAAGGCCTGGGACTTTTTAATTGGCCTGTTAGGTGAGTATGTTCCTTGGTGGAACGACGATATCTCAACCTATAGCGGTTTGTGTGGTTCGTAGAACCACCACAGTACCCTATTACAGTCAGGGGCATCCAAAAATCACATCCAAGCCGTAAATCGTTCAATCCCGTCGTTAGTACATAGTCGCAAGATATCACCCTATCTTTCTTATATATGTAGGTATTATCCCGGCCGTTGTTTAACTGAATGTGTTCTGCCGCTCAAGACATTTACCCGCAATATCCATCAATCTGAAAATGCGTATCAGGTCACATTTAAAGTCAACTTCAGGGGAGCAAATGAATATAAAGAGTCATTCTTTAGGCGAACCACACGAATGTGGAATGCTCTACTTGATCATGTGTTTCCTCGTCATTGTAATGCCCAGGTATTTAAGAGAAATGTACATCGATACATCTTTTCTTTATCTACTACTACTTTTTTATACTAACACGCACGCAAAAGGGAATTTTGGAGTATCCTTAAAAGTCTTAGCACAGTGCAAAGTTTTACCGCTTTAGCGTCGGAATAATTCATATAGAATAACAAAGACCTCCATCATCATCGGCACTACAACCGGGATCCGGTCTTGGCCTTATTTAACAAATCTCTCCACCGGTCCCGATTTCGAGCCGATGTCGCCCAGTTTGGCACTCCCAGGTTCTGGGCGTCCTGGTCTACGCCATCCCTCCATCGCAGACAAGGTCTGCCGCGCTGTCTCCTTCTAAACAAAGACCTCCACGCACTCGAAAAACTGCTAATTTTGCTCCACGATTATGGTTGGAAAAACGACTTTTTGATCCAATTAGAAGTTTCTCCCGTTCACAAGCGATTTTTTTTTATCATTCTTGTATACTTTAAGGAGTGTTTAAGCCAATAAAACAAAAAATTGTGATGTTACCCGTTAATCCAGCACAAACAATTGAAAGTTTGTTGGCTGGGGCATTGCTGGGTCTAGGTTGGAGTTTCTTTGACACTCAAAATATATATGTTCCAAGATATTTTGCGTTGCCCAATGAATAAAAGAAAAATGTACAAGGTTTTTTTCAAAATAAAAAGGTTAACACTCTTCCCCTGACAACAAGGAAAAACACTGTAAACCAGGATAATAACACGTAAATGAAAGAGCAACTGCATGAGGGCTAAAATCCTTTCATTGATATGTATGAAGACTTTACATGGTCCTTGTCGGGCAGGTACATTTCACATTCCTTGTCTACGATGCCCTTCAGATTTCAGTTATAAAAAGGATGTCCTTGCTGACACACAATCATTCATAATAATAAAAAGTGGTTTTACATTTCCTGATATCTTGCGACACATCAGAGCACTACCCTAAGGACCGGCGTAGGAACGTGTTCACATAAATAACTACGTAGAACTCTTAGTGCGGTATCCAAACAAATTTGTGGTATCTTTGATACGTATTACAGAGGGAAAATTAAACTAAAAAAGGTCCAACGGGGCGACGAACGATGTGGATATTTATTGAAGTTGTCACGTGACAATACATAACTCCAGTTGAAGTGACCGCAACACTTATAATTGACTTACGAATTAGTATCATCTACCATCTGTCCCAACAAGATTAATATGAAGAATACCTCTGTAGGGTTGCGCTTTCCCACGATGAACGTTTTATAGTTGTTTTATATCTTCTCGCACGTGCTAAGGAGACTGTTAGCTAAAGCTACATAGATACACTGCGACTACTGCTGAGGATAAAACTTAATGAGACCATATTTTTAAAAAAATGCATGCGCTATGAATATTGATGTGTATATTTAAAGCTCATGTTTCCATCAGTAATTGAGGTAATTGGTCCCTCTAAAGGAATTTCGTATTTCTTATACATATATCCTGAAAAACGTATATTCTTGATAAACATTTATCATTGTGACAACTCTGTAATATTTTCAATGCATAAGGACAAGAATTTTCATATTTTGGACATTTCAAAAAGTCGCCGGCAACAATTTTGTTCAAGCATAGAAGAATTCGTTTTTAACCTAACAAGGCAAATGCCTTGAAATTGATATCAGCTGTTCGCAATAATCACATCAATTTGCCAAATAAATATTCATAACGTGCGGTATTTTTGAAAAGAAAGGAAGAAAAAAAGGTCTCATTACTTTTTGCCCACTGTACGCTATCAAAACAGGATTTATAGAACTCACTAGAAACACTGACAGTGAAGGTTTTGCTGTAATTAGTGGGCGAATAAATCAGTTGGCTTCGACCACTCGACAAGGATAGTAGCCCATGTTGATGGAATTACTTGACTACGTCGTGCAAACCATCGTAATAACAAAATGCAATCATGTATTAAAATAAAGTTAAGTTAAATTGATATATGGAGAAATAATTTTAATTTTTTCCATAACCTTCCACAGAAGAGAAGTGAGTGCAATGGGTTGTAAGGAGGTAGGAGATGGTTTTTCACCCTTGTAGGTAATAAGTTTAATATTCGCCGACTTTGATCAATATGGGAATTGCCCAGTTGAATAGATGGAAGAGCTTCCGTAACGGTTTAACGAGTGAAAAAAAAATTGAGATTGTCATCCGTTTCACGGGATTTATTAGTGTTTAGTTCTTCCTGTGAGCGGGATGGGGTCAGGATGGGTAAGAAAGGAGACGACGTTTGAGAGCGGGAGAGGTGAGCTTGAAGTCAAAGGAGGTGGAGTGAGAGTTTGTCCACTCCTGCATTCGCGAAATGAGTTCATTAGAGCCGTAAGAAGTGTGGTGGGCGGGCACATAGAAGAGCCGAGGGTTTCGGAGGTTACGGGGGTTGGTGTGGAGTGTGGTGGAGGAGAGCATGCTTGGGCAGTTGGTTGAGACTAAAAGAAGACGGTGGATGGAAAGGATGTCGGCATAAATTCTGGACTTTTCAAGTGTTTAAAGTTTAATTATGTGAAAACGGCAAAACGCAAAGAACGACGTTGCTCGCTTTCGATCCTGGATGGGACGAGTAGTCAGGAGACCAAACCTGACTAGCACATTCAAGGAAGGTGGTTGGTTGGTGGGGGGGGGGGGGGGGGGGGGGCGTAAAGGCTATATACAGCGATCTGGAAACGTAGGGACTGGAGAATTCTTTCGACCAGCGTTTCACAAAACCAAGGACAGGGTTGGCCTTGAGAATAATGTCATCAATATGTGGGATGAAATTAAATTAATTAATCCGATCATATAAGGTGCCAAGGTCACGAATTGTATATACAGGTGTTATCTGTTGGTTGAGTAAGACATAGGAACGTAGCGGGGAGAGGGGGTCGTTTATGGGAAAAGGTGATTGAGTGATATTTGGCAATATTTAGTTCGAGGCAGATGTTTTGGCACCAAGTTGAAAAGCTGTACATATCCATTTGGAGAAGTGAGGAGTCGACAGAAGAGCGGATTGTCTTGAAGAGTTTAGTGTCATCCGCGTATAGAGAGCTGGACGAGTGCTTGATACGAAAGTCTATATCATTAATAGCAAGAATGAATAGGAAGAGTCCAACATAACTTTCCAGCGAAACGTGGGAAGAAAACGACTGGAGTGGGTGGATCTAAATCTGACACGTTAGGTTCGATCGTTAATATAGAAAGAAATCCACTTAATCAGTAGGAGTTCGAAGCCAATGGAGGATAGGTTAAAGAGGATGTTATTGTGGTATATTTTGTCGAAGGCCTTGGTGAAATCGGCTGTGATATTACATCAACTTCGTTGCTATTCTCTACGGCACAAAGGGCGTGGGATAAGAATTCAACTAGATTGGTGGTGGTCGACCTACCCGCAAGGAAACTGTGCTAGTTGGATGAGATGATGGATTTGCAGTGGAAACATAACGCGTTGTGAAGAATGCCTCCGAACAGTCTTGGAATATGTGACAGTTTGGCATGGGACGGTTGTTACTAATATCCTTTTCAAGCCCCTTCTTATGTATGGGGGTGACAAAGGGGGATTTCCAAATATTTTGGGAAGACACCTTGTAAAAGGGATAGATTGAATATCTTTGATAATGGGAGAGAAAGAGAATCTTCATAATGACGAAATTGATTATTATCTTTTAATGTCGTCGCATCGGAACCGGCCCAGGCAAACAAAACCAACTTCGTCGCGAGCCTACGCCGGCTTTTCGAAGCCGTCCGCCCTGATCCAGCAACCCGGCACATCACAGGGCACCTGCCTGTCCACAAGGATCTGTGAACCTGCACCTATGTCTTCAGATGACTCGACAGCATCCGCAAACATCTCGAAGCGTCCTACACAGGCCCACATCGCGTTATCCGACGCACGGAATATAGAACGGTCATCATCGACGTCAAAGGCTAGGAGAAAACCGTCTCAACCTTCCAAGTGAAACCAGCCTACCTGGAAACGGCAGAGTCGGTCCACACCAACCAACCGATCCAGCCCCAGCTGCCAACACCACAAGCCGGGACCCCTGCTCAGCAGGCCGCCCAACCACAGCGCACCCACATAACCACTACATACATCCGCCCCGGGCCGGATGCAGCGCGCACCCTCACCCCACAGCCACATTGCAACACAGAAATCTCATTCCCAGTGCAACCTGCCCTGCTCGGGGGAGGGGGGTGGTTGTAGCGGATCAGCACAATCCACAACCTCCACACAGTCGCCGTAAGCAAAGGCTCTCACCGAGAGTAGCCTTCGACTAATTAAATCAAGACCACTCTCGGTCACTCTCCCACACAAAGGAGAGTGACTGGTGAATTGGCGTGGAGTCGACGCGGTACTACGTTGGTCTCGCTCCCAAGTAGAACGAGAATTTCGTTTGACACACACCACATCTGTCGACAATTGGCGCGAATACTACATCACTTCGACATTAGCCGCCGCCTCGACCGGACGTCAACCGCCGCCAGGGACTTCAGCGTTAGCAGCCATCCGACAGCAACGACTATTTGGGGGTCGAAACCCCAAAAATGTTTATAAAGTGTTCAAATTTACTCTGAAAATCATTGTTCAGTTTGTGGAACGAATAACGACATCGATGCAAAGATTTTATACATTTTTTTTTCGAGGAGGCGTAAACATTATCGCTACTAGTAAATTTGGTATTTATAGTCCAAATGTGTTGGCTGCATCTTGACAGTCTCATTTGTGTGGTATTGTTATTTATCCAACAAATTTGGTGTTAACTTAATATCCTTCACTAGTGCGTACTAAGCATTTCTGTTAAACAATAATGGACTAAATTCTTATTTAAACATAAGTCTGTTCAAGGAAAAGCAATGGATTTATGAAAACAATTAATGCGAATGAAATCCTCAATGGTATTTTTCGGATATACTGACTTCAATGGCCGGAGAGAGAACTCATCGTAAGCATTCATGAATTTATTTTCCTATTCCGAATTTCTTAAGCAGCTCTAAATCTAAATTAGCCATCGGTAAGGTGTGATGACCTAAATCCTAAAACACCGATGGACATCACATTCACAGCTTAAATTCTACATTTACTATAGTTTATTGAATGTACAGAGTTGTTGTTCTTTTACAATAAAGGTGCACACAAAATGGATTTTGAGATACTCTTAAATGTAAATACATATCTGTGCGATCCAATTTATTTAAACAGTCATTTTATGCACGTCGGCATCTTCATGAAGCATACTTTGTTACCTAATTATTTGAAGTGCTCGTATATTACTACTTATTTATCCTTATTTATCCTTTGTTCTGTTCAGTACGTTGGATGATATTCGTTAAGTCAGAAATGTGGGGTGTCCTCCTACAAAAACGTCTTGATGAAGTGTACTTCATTCTGATAGAATTGTGGGAGGCATGTGAATAAATCAATTATTTGAATCAGAGCACCCGAAACATAATGATTAAACATGAAATAAATGACAGGAAAACAAATACTCGAGTGAAACAGGAGATAAACGTCGGACAGTCTTATCATGAATTATATGTAAGTCATTTATTTTGACGTTGAACCTGCTGATGCTGACATCACTTGTCGGTGATGTTAGGTTAAATATTGCCATACTCAATCAATCTCGGAAGCCAACTACTCGTAATAAACTGAAAAAAAGCACAAGTAACAAGTCGGTACATAGGGTACATATTAGAAAGTCCATGGTTGTAACTTCGTTGTAAAAATTTGAGGTTGTAGGTGGGTTTGCAGCTTCTGTATGTGTTGTGTTGTTAAACCTTGTATTTATTAAAGGTGCATAAAAAAACCGTCCCCATCGACCTAAGTATGAAGCGGCAGTTAATGTCACATACGGTCGCAACCTAGAAAAAAAAAATAGTGCGCAACAGTTTTCTACAGATAAATTGTATCTTCAGTGTCCCGTCATCCATCGAAGGATTAAAGAAACTTGTTATATTAGCCACGTCCTATTAGCTCTTTATTTAATTATTATTTATCTTACTGTAGGATTTAACACACATCGCAGTACTATAAATTCTAGTCTTAATTTTAGATTACAATCGTTTTTAGCATAATTATAAAGGACGAGGTTAGGAAACGGTGGTGCGGATGCGAAGGCTCATTCTGATGAGGTTTTTAGTGAGGGAATTAAAATATTTCCATTGAATAAGCTCATTTGAGCAGCATTCGAAAAACGAGTTCATTGAGGCCGTAGTCAGTTCTTTGTCAACCGACAAAGCAAAGAAAGAATAATAAGGTTTCAAGAATTCTGGTTAAGGGAAATAAAACGAACTACTACCGAATGAGAGCGCAGTAGTCAGTGTTATTATTCATTACATGTACTAATAGCTATGGTCGGAAGAAATCATTTTTTGGCATTTAGTAGCTTGGCATATGCTGCGGTCAGAAATAAAGAACAACCGCATTATGTTATTTTCTCATATAAAGTGTTGCAGGAGTATAATAGTCCCGCAATCGGAGTCCTGGGGTGACTACTTCAGTGGGAACAACGTGTGAATAACCGCGTCATTCAAATACCAGCGCTGCTAACGTTCCATTTATAATGATAGAGGACTCACTAATAAGAACGTCGGCGTACGTCGCAAAAATTCATAAGCAGCGAACACCGATATTCTGGTTCTATCTCGAACTTAAATTATTTGCGTCCCATACGTACCGGATGCTAGAATCTGATTAAAAAACGACTATACTTTCATCTTCATCTGATCTAATCTTTCTTGTCTCAAGGTATCTAACAATTTGGACTTGGTTTTGCTGAAAATTGTTTTACAATATAACATATAAAATAATCGAAAAGGGTGTACTCACAGTTGTGCCCCCGGTTTTGGCTCGACGGGGGTTTTTTGTGCCGTTGTATATCTCTCGTTGCGATAATCCTTTAAGAGGATTGGTTTTCGCCTCACAATCAAACGGATAACGGCCCTGGCACTCGTTTCTCATCCCTTTTAATGTGAACAGATGTATCTTAACAGACCAATTATATAGGAGTAATATTATGGAACAGTCAACAAGAGAGACTGAGTCACGTAAGAAAAGAAACCCCTTCACAATTTCCTTTCACACACAAACTTTATTTAGTTCTTCTACATTCACTTATTGTTGTTTCTTTTGTTGATTTTAATTTAAATTCAATGCTAACTTTCTTTACGTTTTGTTTTAATTTTTACTTCATTTACATTTACTTTATACTTTAACAATAAGGTTGCGCCACGGACGCTTTCAATACCACTTTCAGAGAATTATTTCTCCCAAAGGACAACTCACACTTTCTAGACGAACAATTTTCTTATTAACGCCACTCGACAAAAGGTGACGAACAACAGGTTCTTTGGCCATTCGCGCCCTTATATCGATCGCCCATTCCCAATAGAATACTCATCTTTACTTTCCTATTTCCCCGCCCACTAAATGCGAATAAAGTCTCGCGAATTTACTCAGCAGTCAATGAACCCAGGTAGAATGGGAAACTTGCAAAAGAGAGGAACCTGGTTAAGGGTGGATCTGGTTTCACTTGCAACGAAAAGCGAAACGAAAAGGATAACCACGTGATCTCGTTTTAAGTCTTGGGTAATTCTGGGAATGCAGATTTACGAAGTGTATTTCGAGAAGGGGAGAGGCTGTAAACTATTACCAAGTGGATTGCCTGTACTTTTTAATTCTTAAGTGGCATATTGGCTTGGTATCTACTTTTGCATTGAATATGCAAAAGGAATTTGATGATGGACTAAACTGTTTTGTTATGTAGAAAAAGCGTCATTGTTGTAGGAATTTCACATCCTAATGTCGGCAAGGTACCTTACCGAAAAGTGGAGCCATTCCATACACTACCTCGGTGAAAGCAAGTTCGTCGTATTGGATATTTCAAACGCCCTCGACAAAGTTTGGCATCCAGCCCTTTTGTCAAAATTTCATTCAGATGGAATGGGCAATTCCCTGATCCAATGGATAACAGACTATCTTTCTGGCCGTTCAATCCAAGTGGTTCTTGATGGTGTCAAATCTGTCTCCCATCAAATTAATGCAGGTGTTCCCCAGGGTTCGGTACTCTCACCCGCTCTCTTCCTCATCTTTATAAATGATCTCTTGTCATTTACTCACAACCCAATTCACTCGTTTGCTGATGATAGCACGTTGAGTTTCGCATACTCATACGAACACTCTCGGCCAAACTTTTCGAACGTCACTACCAGCCAGCAACTTATGCTTGATACATTGAATTCAGACCTCAACAAGATATATCAGATTATATAACCGAGTAGAATTCAATGCCCAAAAAGACCCAGCGCAGCCTCTCGTTGACAAAGGCGAGCCCCAAAATAAATATACTGTTCATGAACGGCACTTGCAACGTCGAAGCCAAGGAATTATCAATCCTCGGCACTCGAATTAATTCGACTCTTAATTGGAACGACCACATATTTGAAGCTGCGAAAAGTGGAGCCAAATGTACGGGGTTCCTTAAGAGATGCAAAAGATACTTCACTCCATCGAACCTGGCCACTGCTTACAAGGCGTTATTCCTCCGTCGTTAAAACACAGGCACAACGTATCGTGCCTATCTCTTTTGTATAAGTATTACCACGGTCGTTGCTCAACTGAACTTGGTGAATGTTTACCGCCTCTTCAGACATTTTCCCGCGATACCCTTCAATCTGTGAATACGCATCAGTTCACGTTGAAAGTGGACTTCAGGCGCACAAATAAACATAGAGAGTCATTCTTTAGCCGAACCACACGAATGTGGAATGTTCTGTCTGATCTCCTGGCCGTTGTGATGTCCAGACATTCAAGACCAATATACATCGACACCTCCTTTCTTTATCCCACTTCCTCTCCATCCGCTCGCACTGTGCTCTGACATTTAAGGGTATATCAAAATCCCCTTTTCTGCGGGCGTTAGTGTAAAAAAAAAAAAAAAAAATTGCTGCTCATAAGTACAAACATGTTTGTGTCGGTTGGTTTTTTTTTGTAACACCCGGAGAAAATTGTTTTATATAATAGATCGATTTATAATAATTAATTTTATGACTTACAAATGCTATGTTTTTTTCTTTTTAAATTTACAGAAGAGCCAATTCCTAGTATAAATTGCCCACGAAAACATGGTTACTTTGGACACATGGACACCAAAATATGCGACACATTTTATTACTGTGTGGATGGACAGTTTAATATGATCACTTGTCCATCCGGTCTGGTGTTTAATCCAAAGACGGGAATCTGCACATGGCCAGATGAAGCTGGTAAAACGGGGTGCTCGTCGAAAGATGTTTTCGAATTCACATGTCCAACGGTTAATGAGACGCAAGCTGCAACCCATCCACGGTATGCTGATCCTGATGACTGCCAGTACTTCTATGTATGCATTAATGGCGTAATACCAAGACGTAATGGGTGCAAATTAGGTCAAGTGTTTGATGAGACTCAGAAAGCTTGTGAGTGGGCACGAAAGGTTCCCGAATGGTAAAAAGCATTTAATATAAACATTACAATATGAAATTTTAAAGGTACATTTTTTTATAGCGCTGATTGGTACAAAGATCGCTTGACAGATGCCCAATTAGATGAATTGGAAAACCCCAAGCCAATAGTTCCACGTCCACACCGAACTAAAGGACCAGGTAGAAGGAAAGTACAAGTACTTAAAGTCAAAAAAATTGTGAATCCTGACGAGGAAGAAGAAGAATAGAATACAAATAATCTTTTTTCAAAACACTTTTTTTAGTAGAATTAGACGTGTCCTTTTGAATTTAAACCGACAGATGGAAATAAATCCTCTTTGTTAATTCTTTAAATATTGTTTTAAAAAGCAAAGCTAAATGTTTTAATAGATATTAGCAACAACGTCGAATTAGACGGACATTGGAAAAATGCTTGTCTTTTAGCCCTTGTGCTTGTAACCTAGTTGAAACGACACTGTAGTAATTTAAGCAAATTGATGTTCTCAACAGGAACTATTTTTGCTGTTAATGGAATGAAACAACACAGTGTTGCTTTATTATTTCACTTCAATAAAACAAAAATTAGATACAAAAAATGCTGTAATCGTGAATTTGAGATTAGTGATGTTAGCCCTCATGCTCTTTCGGAAAAATCTTAATCATAGTTTCAAAAACAGCACGGAGGTGTACCGAAAAAAATGTGAATACTCAAGTACGTTTTATTTAAGGAATACGAATGCGGCTCACAAAGTTATCAAAAGGTTTAAATGTTAAAAAACATTTACGAAACGGTTCTTAGTAATATTGAATGCGGAATCATATGTGTAATGTCCTTGCAACATCTTCTACACTCTATTTCCAAGCTCACGCTAGAGCGAGAGAACATATCTCGTGCCACACGAACGCGGGCGGAAGAAATTGGTATACAAATTCCAGAATTCAACTTAAGAGAATATGGTGTCAATATCACGAGGAATTCAGGGAGCAGTTCGATTCACTTGTGCAAAAAAGCGGAACGTCCAACATCGATCGCTTCGCTCTATTTAAGTCGAAGCTAAAGGTTAAAGCATTGGAAGCAATTTAACTGGAGACAACTATCCAATTGCCTGGTCAACATTGGACCGAACATTGGCAATCCAAGGCATCTAGTTATAATAGAACTACATGCTATGTTAGCTCTTTCTCAACGACTAACAATCCCAGGAAATGCAAAATCTATATTAGGATACATTTATTACACTAAAGGACGAGTTTCCAATCTCAAAAGAATCAATATAAATAGAGAACAGATCATGGCCTATTTAATCCTTCGAGGCTTTGATCCTATCACACGAGGCAGAATGGACGATGGTATAAACTGTAAGATCCAGCTTCCCATTTTAGAGGAGAAGGAAGATTTCTTGTTCAAAGAATATTGGCACCATATAGATAAAGACGACACCCTTCGACTTATTCAGATACCTCAAAGATTGTCTACGAAAGATTCCAGCATCCCGCAGGCTAAAGTACATGTTACTCTTCAATCCAATGAAGCGGGAGCAAAATTGACAAAAAAATGTTTTATTTGCACAGAACAATATCTACTACTAGACTGTCCCGCTATATCATCCCAATATCATGAAAAGTTGACGCACCAGTATTAGGAAATTCCCATCGGAATGTAATCAAATAAAGACGTTGGGAGCAAAACGAGATCCATAAAAAAATGTCAAACGAATTTATGGAAGACCATCTCGCGTCAAAACGCATGTCGCCAGTGCCAGTTGAAAAACAGCGAGATGAGACCGGAAACGCCTATTATATCCCATATATCAGCGTTATCCGAAAAGATGCTGTAACAGGCAAGTTGAGAAACATGTTTAACGCCAGCGCGCCATCAAGCGATGGGATTTCACTAAATCAGCTCATCTGTGGGGGTTCTTTAAGGCTCGCCCGAAGAACCACCCATCGTCCTAACCCAACTCCCCCTTCCCAACCTGCAATCCTTTTACCGATCATAAGCCGCTTACCTGCATATGAGCAGTCATAGCTCCCCTGCAATCAGCACCTACCTGAAAACATATGCCCACGGCAAGATTACCATCTTGCCATGGGATCAAACTAAATCACCTAGTATAATTGCCATTTGCTATTTTGCTATCGCATTAGCATCTACAAACTTTCACACCGGGGCATGCTTGCATCCAACCCATCATGTCCTGAAATCTAATTCGGTTTTCTCATCATGTAACCGACATTAACACCCGAACATGTCAATGCGCATAACTGAGGAGCATTTTCCCATACACGTGCATGACATGTTCACCCTTGCCCTATCGGCAGACCCATCGGTTGATCGTTCGATCGCCAATCTACAGCACAGCCCATTGCTATCTACCTACAGGAAATTCAAGTGTTGTTTAATGTAAACACTCACTCGACACATGTACCGATGAGACGTTAGCAATTTGAGTACAATCGAAGTGATGCTATACGCAGTAGCCAATGAGTAAACAAACAATGTTCCCATGTTCATTAGGTTTTCAACAACTGCAACCAAATTTCCCATGATCGGCCCCCAACCGATCATAGAATTTGACACGATCATGATTGTTATTCAAACAATCATACCCATGATCATGTCCCACGATACGTTCTTCTAAAATAAACATGCACCCATGCATTTTTGGCTTTGCCATCGTAAGCGAAGTTCTGTTGACATAACATTAACAGAAAAACCTATCCCTTATCGTTTATGATGGCAAGGCAGCCCAGCCTCCGTATTCGATCATCTATTTGATCAGTCGCGTATTCGGATTTTCCTTGTACACCCTTCGCATTTTCGTTTGTTCTGGTTTCCAGCGAATGGGTACGGTCACAATGAAAATACTTCCATGAAACCCCAATCAATCGTTCATTGGTCGTCGCCAAGAAAATCCGCTTTGCTCCTCCCACATCGGTGGAATCCACCACCGTTGCATCTGGTGGGTTGTGGATTGCAACAGCCAAGTGAGTCTAAATTTACCGTTCAAGCGGAGTAGTCATTCTTCATCTCCGAGGTCGAGTGTGTCAGCAGTGATAGAGTGTTGTGGCAGTTCCGCCAAATCCCACGGCCCTCTTATCCTGAAAACCCACATAACTGCTACCCAACTTCAGTAAGTTCGCTTATGCAATCACATTAGCACCTTAAATGCTTTACGCATTAAATAGAGCAATTTATAATCTAAAAGGCCCTAGAAGAGAATTCTTAACTTCGCATACAAGAAGAATTCCTTCCCAACTTATAAGAATTCCTTCCTAAATTATCATAAATTCCCTGAAAGAATATTCATCGGTTTACATATAATACAACCGTATAGTCTAAAAAGATTCAGTAAAAGAATTCTTACCTTTTTTTGCATATCTCCGCATACAATTCCTGTAAGAGTTCTTTCTTACCTTATCATAAATTCCCTTTAATAAAATTCATCGGTTCGCATATCATACGACCGCATATCAGGGAATCTTACCCTTGAGTTGACTTATCCCAGCCTCAACATGTGTACAATAAAAACTACCTACATACACATTGGCTGGCGACCACTTTAACCAACGATAAACAGTCCAACGCAGCTGCATGTAATTAGCATCATAAACGTTGAGACTAGTTCCTTAACTCGCATCATGTGCAAACAAAAGAACGCTGTCCTTCAAAGGCGTTCCGGCGATACCATAAACAATTCCCATCGTTTGTGGTATCCCAAATGCAATTCCCATTTAATGAGTTCCAACTTATTTATTAAGCTGACCCTAATCACATTAGGTCGCTTCTCCTTTGTTCTTTTTCCCTAGCTGTAGGTTTTGTTTATCCTTGCTGAAATGCATCGATAAGCACGGTAATGTGTACGAAGACACATACACACCACTGCACCAAAAGATCGCATCTCCTTGGTGGCCACACCCTTAAGAGAAAAATGTCCTCTCTTTTTTCCGTTCCTTAACCCTAACCGAGGATGAAATTCAAGTCAGGGTTCTATCCTCGGAGAGTCTATTACATCCGCCGATCAGCACGGTCGTGCCGCTCCCGCTCTCCGCCGCTCGGCGGAGAAGCGTAGGTCGTGTCGATAAAAAAGTGATTCATCTTGTTTAAAATTCATGAAAATCAATTTAATATTAATAATAAGTTTAAGTGAAGCATAAAAACACTAACATATTTAATAATAGCTGAGAACAAAGTGGTTTTATTAAGAGAATTATCCTTCACAATTTTAATAACGAAAGTGAAATAAACTAAAAATTAATTAAGAACAACTTGTGTTTTAATTGCTATCTGGTGGACAGAGTTTTCCCTTATTCCCGGTTGTGGACAAACAAAAAAAGAAAGTTAAAAAAGAAAGAAAATTTTAGAAAAAAAAAAATTTTTTATATAATGGGATATAATACATTTTAAAATATATATTGGGATATAATATATTGGAAATTCGAACGAAAAAGAGAATTTAGAGAAATAATATTAATTATATATATAGAAAAAAAAAGTTGTTGGATAATAAAAGAAAAGGTTCCAAGTGGAAATATTAAGTTAGTTAGAAATATTCAAAGTTAGTTAAAAGATAATGTAAGTAGACTATAAGTAAACTTTTGGATTATTGTAGACTATAAGTAAACTTTTGGATTATTGTAACCTATTTTTCTAGTATTACGAACTTCTGGATTTTTGTAACTTTTGATATAAGATTAACATCTTTGAACGCCATTGTAATTGAACGAAAATCCAAGTCTGTAATTAATCCTAATCTAAGCAATAGTTAACAGAAAATTATTCTCTTCAAGGATAATTTTCTTTCTCGAAGAAGGGTGGGATGTTGCATTCCAGAATACTACCCTTATTCGCTTTAACACTAACTCATGTCCTTTCAAACACAACCCTTAAAACTACATCCTCACATATCCTACATTCTCAGTTAATACAATTCATAAATAAACAGACACAATATTCTATATCCAGTCACTTACAGCACATTTCATAAATAAACAGACACTATATTCTATATCCAGTCACTTACAGCACATTTCATAAATATGCCCCTTTTCATAACAAGCACATTTTTCATTTTAAAACATGGCCACTTTGATTTTCGTTCAAAGTTTATTCAAAATTCTAAGTCACAGAGACTTCTAGATTGTTTTGTTCAGTTTATACGCCACAGTCAGTTAGAACAAAATGTTCTATATAAACAAGTAAATTTATATGAAAAGAGTAGAAAGAAGAGAGCTCAGCTTGAGATAGCTGAGTTCAATAAAATAAAAATAAAACAAAATAAAATATAAAAATAAATAAGAACTATAATTGTTTTAATAATAAAAGAAAAGATTATAATAACCTCCACGCTCTTCCCTCGAAAGAGGAAGCACGGCGTTGGAGCCGTAACAACATCCTCCCCACAGTGTTGCTCGTTGTCGCGCGACTACGTGAACTTGAGCTAATACTTCCGTTTTGTAAATCCACACAAAAGTCTTAACGTCGGATGTGTTCGACCCAAACGCGAAACAATAGTATTTTAGTTGGAGTCATTTCGTTACGCAATTACACGGCAGCCGGAATTAACCTTTTAACTAAAACATTCGGCTCTACCTTCGTAGTGATAGATTTTCCTTGTGCGCCGCTACGTAACTCCGAACGTTACGAACGAGTTAAGTAGTTTTGTTCCAACAACAATTTTAAACCAAGCTGACAGTTGTGTGAAACCGTAATTTTTCTAACCTATGTACCATGCAATCGAGTGGAAAAGAAATATTTGACATGTGGAACTATCTTATATTTAAGTGACATTCTTTAATCGATGTACTTACTTGTGATTTACGTGTTTACCAATATTTAACTCAAAACTCAGTTCGTATAAATGTTCGCTTACCCTAAGACAATAGAGAAGTAAAATTAAATAAAAGCTATTTTCAACGACTTAGTGTGTTTCATTCATTTTCTCCTTCCTTTGGTGAACTATTTTAGTGAAGGATTCATCGGTGGTGTTTAGCTTAACCCGCGTCCGTGCTGACGCACCAGTGAAATACCTACACACCCACCCAGGCCCGAAATTGCAGTGTCATATCTTCGAAATTATCTAGCAGAATCATCATCATCATCATCATCATCGGCATCACAACCGGGATCTAGTCTTGGCCTTATTTAGCAAGTCTTGAGGCTTGTTAAATTTTCCATAATAATTTATTTTTACGGGCAAAGTTATTAGCCTGGCGCCATTATCCACCAGAATAGGCAATACTAATTTACCTATGTCAGCGACATGCAACAAATGTTTCGACAATTCCTTATACCCCAACAAATCACAACCATTGGGTGAGTTTTAGCTGAACCCGGTGACATACGGCGTGGACTGTGCACCATGGCAAGTAATCCGAAAAGTACACCAGATTTCCGATGTTAATGCACCAGATCTGGAGACCAAGGACATTATTAAGAACTCTATTTACATGGATCATCTGTTTCATGAAGTCGATTCTATTCTATTTATTGACCTGTAGGAAGCCGAAAGTTCATGACCTCACCGACTCTACTGCGCCATTGTTCCCTGTCGCGTGCGCTCTCCTTCCACGTTCGACTATCCGATCCGATCTCCTCGAGGTCCAACCTAACATTGGAGTCGATAACGCTAAAAAATGCCAGAAGCAAATTGCTAAGATTACCTCAACCCTAGAGGCCGAAAGCTGTCTCTGATAAAATGGTCATCCAATAACCTGGTAGTCCTTCACAATATAGAGGATAATGAAGAAATGACCGCCTACAAAGAAGTTGCACATCCAACTATGACAATCTTGAGTATTAATTACAATCCAGTAGAAGACACTTTCCTCATCCGTATTCCAAATCAATACCGAGTAACATTCGCTCAAAGAGGCCTGTGGCGGTTCCACCAAACCCCACTGTTCACTTACTTAAAAAACCCCGATAACTGCCATCCATTAGCACCTTAAATGCTTTACGCATCTAAGATTATCTAAGGTATAATCTAAAAAGCTTCAGTAAAACAATTCTTACCTGTCCTTGCATCTCTTCGCATACAATTCCTGTAAGAGTTCTTTCTTACCTTATCATATATTCCCTGTAATAAAATTCAACGGTTCGCATATCATACGACCGCATATCAGGGATTCTTACACTTGAGTTGGCTAATCCCAGCCTCAATATGTGTACATAAAAACTATCTATGCACACATCGGCTGTCGACCCTTTTAGCCAGCGATAAATAGTCCAACACCAGCTGCATGTAATTAGCACCATCCACGTTGAGACTATTTCACTAACTCGCACCAAGGGCAAACAAAAAACGCTGTTCCGCCATAGGCTTCCTGGCGATACCATTAAAAATCCATATCGTTTGTGGTATCCTAAACGCAGTTTTCATTTAATGAGTGGCTGCTATTTATCCAGCTGACCCTCATTGTCGAACGATGCATAGGTCGCTTTTCCCTTTGTATTGTAATTGCCCTGCATCCATCCCTCATGACCTCGATGCATAATCAAATACAAACCCATTAGCATCCCACGAAATTCGATTTGTTTGTTTCAACGAACACACATCTCCTGGGTGCACGTTATGCCCCTTCTTGGTGTTTCAGATTCATTATCATGCTGTGTCCCATGAAAGAACCCATGTACACACATACATGCGTACTACCAACGAGCTTCACCCCAACCGATTGAATATCGTGGAGTCCTTTACCAACCGCTGGCCATTCAATATGAGTATAATTTCGAATCGCTTCACCCTTGTACTTTCATAAAATAGAATAAAATACAATCCCCTGAAATTGTTTCAACTCCGTTTTTTCACTTTTTTCACTTTTCTCATCGACACTCCGGGCTCTTCTCCCGCCGTTTTGGGAAAGCACGGCACGGAGTATTACGCTATGCACGATCCCCAAATGGAGCTAGAAGGAAATGTGCTCTTAACCGAACTTCTCAACCAAGTCAGAAACAAGCTCCGCTAGCCTCATATATCTGTGATCATATACACAGATAGTGAGATAGCCTTAAGCTGGGTGCGTGGTAACAAGGTCGATGACAAATTTGTTACTAAAAGTTGTTACCAAAATTCAGAAAATCATCAGTTCGGCAGACATATAATACGTTAAATCTACAGAAAATCCTGCTGACCCCGCTTCACGTGGACCCACGCCTGTACTTCTAGCTAGCTGTCGGCTTTGGTGGGAGGGTCCAACTTGGTTAATGCTTGACCAACTTCCGTTCACTCCTTTCAAATATATGGAAATTACTATAACGCATGTCTCACGAAATACTATAACGCAAGTATCTCTATGAAGAAAACTTTATTGAGGGGTTTTCCAGCTTGAACCGTTTACTACGAGTAACCGCTTATTGTCTTCAGTGGGCCAGAAGTAAGCAAACACATGTCACCACTTTTAGCAGCATCTGTTATTTGACAACGAAATAGCCCAATTTGAGAAAAAAAACATTTCCGTAGCGAAGCTGGTTGACATCTTTAACTCCAACGTTTGGTCCGTATGGCAACATCCTTCGTGTGGGGGCGAGGATTTCTCTTGCCAACCTCTCGGAAAGTCGTAAGCATCCGATATTGTTAACTAGTCAAGAGATATATGCGGAGTTGCCCTTGTGACGTTTTCCGCCACAGAAATTTATATAAATATCAAATGGTTACCTGTCGTTATTCCTGCGTGCAGTATTTCGTCTACAGAGATCCGGCAGCTTGTCTTCTGTCGTTATTCCTGCATCCAGTATTTCGTCTACAGAGATTCGGCAACCTGTCTTCTAAATTAACAGTCATAGAGTGACTGCTTTTCTTGTAGTATCTTACTTCGGTCGTTATTCCTGCATCCAGTATTTCGTCTACAGAGATTCGGCAGCTTGTCTTCTTTTCTCGGTCAGCTTCGCCCAGAAGCACTACCTTGTAAAACTGAGTTGGCAAATCGATCTACAGATCTTAGGAAACCTAGAAGTGTTCCTCTGTTCAGTCTCGGCCGCTGGTGTTTCTTCACTGATGGTTGAATATCCTTCGGCTTCGTTGATGGAGTTATATATATAAATATATAGGTGCAGGTATAAATACGGAAAATGGTCACTGTTTCCCAATTCTCGAGTTACGCATTTCCACAAAGCCAGTACGATCGTCCTTCCCCAGCCACTTCTCACAAACAGGATAATTTAGTGTATTTAGAAGAAATTACGAATAATAACACGACGTTGCGTATGTGCACATTTTAAAATACAAGATCAGTTTATTTCAACATAAAATTCTACTCAATTGAACTTTTTCAAAAATCAGGCCAGATGCCGACAACCAAAAAACGGTCACTCTGTCTACCGCAACCGTTTTTCTTCTTCTTTTTTCATCGAACAACCGGCGCTCTTCTTCTTCTCTCCTCAAAAAAACCGTTAACTCTTCTTTTTGCAAAAACAAAACGGAACCAAAAAAACTTGCTGTTCTTTCTACAGCTAAGCACACTAAGCCCTTTCTCTCTCTCCATCTCTATCCACTCCGAAAAGGGATCCAGCTTCCACTCGATCCACAATCGAACAAAAGTGTGTTCGTACGTGCAACATGTAGATCGTGTGTTTTTTCACCACCTTACCATCTATTATCATATTACATTTAAAACAAAACAAACGATGGGGATGTCGGAAGCCGCACGTAACACCCTATATGCATACGATGGAAGGCCCAAACTGTTCAGCCGATTATGGGAGATCTACCCACGAAACGATCCTACCTGGGTCCAGCATTTAGCAAAATCGATTTCGACCTGTGCGATCTTTCTACATTAAAGCCAGTGCAACAAAGTTCAATAAAATCATAAAATCTGGGTAGCGCTCTGTGGGGCTTCTTTGAGGCGCCGAAGAATCACCCATCGGCCAAACCCAACTCCCCTTTCCCTGTCTGCAATTCCATTACCTATCACCAGCAGCTAACCTAGAGATGAGCATACCTGTAAATATGAGGCCGCGGCAAAATCACCTAGAATTATTGCCGTTTGCTATTTTGCAGTCACATTGGCATCTACAGACTTTCAAGCAGGGACATGCTTGCATCCAACCATCATGTCCTTAAAACGAATTCGGTTTTCTTATCATGTAACCGACATTAACACCCGAACATGTCAATACGCATAGCTGAGAAGCATATTTCCATGGACGTGCATGACATGTTCACCCTTGCCTTATCGGCGGATCCATCGTCCGTTCGACAATATACAGCACAGCCCACCGCAGGGTAGCTACAATAAAATTCAAGTATTGTTTAATGTAAAGACACACTCGACCCATCGACCGATGAAATGTTACCGTTTTTAATCAAAGAGATGCTACATGCGATGGCAAAGTAGTAAACAAACATTGCCCCCATGTCCTTAGGTTTTCAACAGCTGCAACCAATTTCCCATTATCGGCCACCAACCGATCATAGAACTAAACATGAACATGATTGTTATTTAAACAATCATACCCTGATCATGTCTCACGTATCGTTTCCTAAGCTAAACAATAACCACCCTAGCCACTGCTATCATAAACAAATCTCAAATCTTCGGTTAACCTATCGTCACTGAAGAATCTATAGCCTACAACGGCATGATCGTGAGCGACTATGTAAACACGACAATGTTCCCATGTAGCATCGGCTAAACCACAAACAATGTGCACCTCATCGTATGACCCTCGAAATAGCGTCTCTGTTTACATAGGACACAGAAACCTATTTGGTTCTCTGGCGATCATCGCGATGATTTACGACAACAATGCCTGCAGCCGCTTATGCTTGTCCTTTGTTTGAACAACGTTTTAAATCGAATTCGTGTCAGTTCAAGAAATCCCAATCTTGAGGTGAATGAGGAGATGCATAACCAGACTTTACTCTTGGTCGAAGACATGTGTGACCTTGTGGGGAGAAAGTATTGTGCCTAACACGGACACTCCGTTCACTTCCTCCTCCATCATGAATTGTTCGCCGCGTAAAACACTGAACCAAAAGAACGATTAAATGAACACATCTAGGAACATCGAACATAACAATCACGATCACTGGTGGAAACTGCAACACAGGGAAGAAAAAAATTAAAACGCACTGTCTAGTGGTGATCACCGTTTTTATTATTTTAATAGCTTAATTCTTTTCACTTTTTACACAGTTTTATTTGGACCGCGGTCACTAGAGAGATTTGTGTTTATTTTCTTACTTGACTTCACACACACGACTCAGGGGTATATTGCGCCCGTAGCGCTACGGACAGCGCGAGTCGCACGACCAGCGTGGTCGGCGGATGGAATTTGATATTCAATCGTTTGGGGCGAGTTTTCCCGAGAGAGAAAGTGTGTCTCTCGTGGTGAAAACAAAGAAGAAAGACTTGGCAATGTATGTGTATGTGTGAGTGAAGATCACATTGGTTTTTTTCATACACAAGGCCATGGGAATGAACCTGAAACAAAGAAAGGAAAAAGGGATCGTGGAATTCTTTGTTTATGTGAGAAGGTTACTGGGAAACGAATCCAGGACTATGTAGGATAAAAGGAATTTCTGACCTGAGAGTTCAACTGAGTAAACAAGTTGCAACTCATTCGATGGTAGGTGCATTTGGGATACTAGATTGATTGAATTGTTTGCGTATCGTCAGAATGCCTGATGAAGGACAGCGGTCTTTTGTTTACCCATGGTGCGAGTTAGTGAAATAGTCTCAACGTGGATGGTGCTAATTACATGCAGCTGGTGATGGACTATTTATCGCTTGCTAAAAGGGTCGACAGCCGATGTGTCCATAGATAGTTTTTATGTACACATATTGAGGCTGGGATTAGCCAACTCAAGGGTAAGATTTCCTGATACGCGGTCGTATGATATGCGAACCGATGAATTTTATTACAGGGAATTTATGATAAGGTAAGAAAGAACTCTTACAGGAATTGTATGCGAAGATATGCAAAAAAAGGTAAGAATTCTTTTACTGAATCTTTTTAGACTATACCTTAGATAATCCTAGATGCGTAAAGTGTTTAAGGTGCTAATACGATTGCATTCGCGAAATTATGTGATTGAATGGAAGTTATGGGGGTTTTTTTTAGGTAAGTGAACCGTGGGGTTTGGCGGAACCGTCACAACCTCATGGGCGGCAGTTTTTAGTCAGGTTAGGAATGCCAGCGCCAGATCGTGGAATGAATGACGCATTTGATTGAGAATGTTGGGTCCTAAGGCGGAGGAGGCGGCGTAGTAATTGTGCCTTGCCTCTTTATAGGGAATCCCCCGATGTTTCTATCTCCTGACGGAAGTCCTTTTCTTAGTCAACATTGAAGATTTTGTAAATGTATGAGGGTGGGCGAATCATCGTGAAAAATTTGAAATTCAACTGATCACGAAATTCAAATTTACCGCCCTTTTATAAATTTTCTAGTAGAGAATTGTCAACTATTTTATGGTCAAAATTCCCAGAAACACACATAAGAGTTTGCGTGTTTTAATTTGGGTTGTGTTCTGGGAATTTGTTAGAAGTTTAGTTGGATGGGTTCTAGGAGTGGGAATCATGAAATGCGTTTTGAATTTAGCATTTTATGATCTCAATGTTTTTAGGAATTGAGTCAATGTATGATGAATTAACTTTTGGTTAAATTCGTTGTACATGTGACTCAGTATGGGATTTGAAATGAAGCAATGGAAAATTTGGGATTTGAGTTTATTATGTGGAATTGAATCAATGAGCGATAAATAAACTTTGGGTTAATTTATTGCTCATATGGTTCAATATGCAATTAGGAATTATATGGTTTGATGATATTGAGGATTTGGCTAAGAGTAGCGATTTAGGATCACTACAAGAATATGAATATGATCGGCATGAATTAGACCAATCAGTTCAAACGAATATACCCCTGTTGAACCCCAAGCAGAAGGAAGTGTGTGATACATTAATAAAGGCAACTGATGATGGGAATGGCGGCTAAGTTTTCCTGTACGCTCGGTGGAACTGAGAAGAAATTCCCTGTGTCATTAATTTTGGCTACTGTCCGTGGAATATTCGATATAGCGGTAGCAGTTGCTTCTTCTGGAATGACGGCTACACTGTTAGAAGGATGCCGTACGGCTCATTCAGCCTTAAAATTGACGTTAAACCTTCAAACTACTGAACAGCCGAGGTGTAACATTCCGAATCACTCCGAAAGCGGCGACATTTTAGTAGCATTTTAAATCATTCATCTCGTTTCATTTTTATATCATTTTTTATTTCTTCGTCTTATTATAATTTACTTACTCGCTAGACAAAAATGATTAAACTCTACTTTATGTTAACTTATTTCGTAACTTACTGGTCCCTTGCGGACTCTCTAAGTTACATGCATACGCTTAAAGCATGAAAATCAGTCTTTCGACATTATGATATTTTATTTATATGAATTTTAAAGAACTTAATTATGTACAAAGAAAATGGAGAACAGAAAAAACTTTCTTTTTGTTATTGTTTTTACCTTATATCTAACTTAAATACTATAATTTTTTTTTTTTTTAACCTTAACTTCGAAATGCCAAATCTATGTAAGCTTTCCGTTGTTTGTTGGTTTTTGTTTTATTATTATTACTATTATTATTGCTTCCCCTTTTTTCAGTTTTATAAGGAAACAGGTTTTTAATTGCCACTCAGCCACCAAAATCTCTGGTGTTGCTTATTCGTGTCTTTTCGGTATTTCTGTGCTACTGCCCTACTGAACTGCAGACGCTCTTCATGTGTGTGCACAACCTCTCGATTATAACATATTCGTTTATCTATACCCGACCGACGCACGTGATAAATCAACGGTATAAGGGATTTATTTTGTATGGGGCCGTTCATGTCAAGACAAAGGAATGCTTCCGGTGGAATAAAGCCATTGCGACGTACCCCCTCATAATATATATTTTTTGGGTAATATGCACCAAAAATTAAATCGTTCGGCGAGCTCATGGATCTCGCAAGATGCCCTCGGATAAACTTGATCATAAAGTTATCAAAACTGTTTATATTGACCCCACTGTACAATGCTTCATTGGGATAGTATTTTTGGTGATCGGATTCAGAAGTTAAGATACGTCCTAGGGCATTGTCTCCCAAGTTAAGCTAGATTCCACATTAAAAGACACTGGACATCCATATATGATCATCGGTCTGATGAGAGCTATGTAGTATATAACTTTAACTCTACTGTCAAGTTGACTACTATAAAACAGTCTTCTTATCATAGCATACGTTTTCTTTGCCCTGGCCAGCGCAGCCTTGACATGTTTGGTAAAATATAGATACTGGTCCAGCCAGATGCCTAAGTATTCGACTACATTTTTGGTTTCCAGTGTTTGTTGCTGTGGTCCCATAATAGCTAGCTTTCGCCTGTTTTTCATGGTGTCTCTGGTAGCTTCAGCCAGTGGCATCTAAAATCATCATATGGGACGAATGCACAATGCGCAAAAAACTTGCATTGGAAGCACTCTACCGCACATTGAAACATTTGTGCGAGATTTCGAGATTTTTGGAGGCGCAATGATTTTACTGTCTGGCGATTTCCGCCAAACACTGTCAGTCATTCTAAGACCGACTGCTGCCGATGAAAAAAATGATTGCCTAGAATCATCACATCTATGGCGGTATGTGAAGATAGTTCAGCTGGTGGTCAATATGAGAGTTGCATTGCTGAACGGTCCATCTGCTGAAGATTTCTCCAAGCAATTACTGGCTATCGTAATGGCCGTATTTCTGTCGACGAATCAAGCGGATTGATTTTATTTTGTTCGAATTTTTGCAATTTCATCTCATCGACAGATGAGCTAATCAACAAAGTATTCCCATCATTGCTAACCACAAAAATAACAAATGACTGAGGGATTGAGCAATTTTGGCAGCTAAGAACAAAGATTCAGACGACTTAAACTTCGTAATTCAAAATCAAATCGTTGGTAGTCTGCATTGATTCAAATTTATTGAGAGACGAAGCCAGCAACTATCTAACTTAATTTTTAAACTCCTTGGCATTATTGGACGAACTCTCGGACCGTAAGGACGCAAATTGTAATCGTCTTATATTGTGCAGTGAAAGACATGTGAACACGAAACCGCGTGCGAATATTTTATTACGGTACTGTGCGTGTTGTGAGTGAATTGTTTTTGTAAGTGAATTGTTAATTAGCCGGTTCAAAAGTAAAGCAAAAGTAAAAGATAAATAACTAAAAAATGGCCTTAGGGCCAAGGCAACCCACCGGCAACAGATTCGGTATGTTGCAGGAAATGTCCTTAAGTGACGTCCCCGTCAATAAGAAAAAAAAAACGGCAGGCATTTAGTCCTATTGAAACGAACTTCCCGGAATTACCAACAAAGACAAGTGAAAAAAAACCGAAATTTATACAAATTGCTCCAAATGACGCGACAAAACCACTGACCGGAGTGAACGTATTCGTATTAAAAAGAGCTTTAGGCTCAATTAGTACACAATATGAAAAAGTGTCCATGCTAAGAGACGGTTCAATTCTTTTCTTCCGTAACAATAAAGTTACATCCGAAATTAAACTACTCGAAAGGTATTGTTTACGCACCATACCTAATTAATCTTCCGGAAGAATACGTCGTCCAAGAAATGAAATCTCAAGCAGTGGTAATTGTCCATAAATTAAAAAAACCGCAAAATGGCGAAATCGGGGCTTCCGGACTAATGTTGTTTTCATTTGACCGCTTCAATCCACCGAGTAACATAGAAATCGGATGGCACAAAGCCAAAGTAAGCGAGTATATCCCAAGACCAATGTGGTGCTGCCCATGCTAACTACTCGGACATACAGCCAAATGGTTCAAGCGAAACCCAGTGTGCAACAACTGCAACCTTCCTCCACATCCCGACTTAGAATGCGCCCGAACCCACTGTGCCAACTACCAAGGCCCTCACCCTGCTTCATCATCATCATGCCCCCAATACGTAGAAAACCAGGCCATTATTGAAATACAGACAAGAAATAAAACTTTACTATCCGAAACAAAGCGGATATATAGGGAACGAAATCCCACGCCATCAACCAAGACAAAGGAATCTTATGCCGCACTCCTCAAAACAACAGCTACACATATAACATCACCAATAAAAGAAACTACAAAACAAAATCTTACATAAACTGTACTTCGGGGGTGCCCCAGGGTTCTATTTTGGCTCCAACCTTGTTCTTGCCTCACATAAATGCTTTGTTGGAGACAACGGATAACAAAGTGTTCAGTTTTGCGGATGATGGTACGCTTGTTTCCTCCTTTTCGAGTGATCGGCCGATTGGTGCATCTACGTCGCACCAGCTGAGATGTAGACAGATTGACTCTCTGAATCAGGATCTAGATAAAGTCCTGCAGTGGGGAAAGGCCAATCTTGTCGATTTCAATGCAACGAAGACCCAGTATACAACATTCACAAAGAAAACTGGATCATCGGTTCCACAGCTGATGATGAGTGGCCGGTCCCTCGAGGCTGGGGAAAGTTTGAAATTGCTCGGCGTCACGGTCTGTGGGAATGTATCATGGCATAAACACGTATGGGGTATCGCCAGATCAGCCTCAGGAAAACGGAGTTATTTTTTTAGAGCCAAGAAATACTTTACTCCGGCCCAACTTCTTCTCCTATATAAATCTCAAATTAGACCCGCGCTCGAATATTGCTCTCATGTTTGGAGCTCGGCTCCTAAACATACCCTCGACCTACTTGAGAGCGTACAAAGACGAGCGATCCGCCTGATCGGGGATTCGGTGCTGACGTCGGGACTACAGTCGCTATCACATCGAAGGCGCGTGGGCGACCTCTGTCTGTTTTACAGATATTATCACGGGTGCTGTTCTTCGGAGATTCTTGGCATTGTTCCACGCAATTCGGTTTATATGCGCTCCACAAGACAATCCGACGGATCGCACCCGTTTGTGGTTCATCTCCCGACGGCGCGAACATCCCTGTATCAGAACTCGTTCCGTTACAGAGCGGGGAAGCTGTGGAACTCCCTTCCTACGCGAGAGTTCCCGGAGCGGTACAACCTGGAACTGTTCAAAAAGAACTGCAACAGTTATTTGATGGCATCTCGGGGCGCCCACTCGACGCTATAGGTTCGCCTTTCCCGAGAGAAGTCTAATAAAAAAATAAAAAAAATAAAAAAAAAAAAATTCCAATCAACATCGACAAACACTTCATCCATTTCAAACTGCCCTTCTACATCTGCAAAATACCGTAAAGCCATACAAAACCAATCATCTCTAATCATAAAACCCACAACAACTAACCGCAACAACGACCTATACCTAATAACAAAATCACTACCATAAAAATAAATGAACCCACCATTAAAGAATTATTAAACTCCCCAATCCCGCATAATAACCTCATATAACCCTAACATTTTCAACGAAAGCACAGTCTCTCTGTCTCGAGAAAATCCCAACTCGGCTCAAGACAGAGCTTCGGCTTGAATGGATCAACACTCGAGACACGGAGACTGAACCCTTACGACAACAAAATCCCCAACAGCAGCAGGTTTCATATACACAATTGCATTCATGCCCATAAACTCACAATACTACACTGGAATCTGAACGGACTCAAAAATAAAATGCACGAGCTCCAAATACTCATCAAAGATCTGAAACCATCCATCACAGCTCTACAAGAAACGCACATCCGCCACGACTCTCGGGCCACAAGACCCAAAGAATAAGCCGCATTCTTTCACAACCTTGCGGAAAATGTTGCTTCTAAACATGGTACAAGTATACTTATACATAGATCAATCCCGCATACACTTATAGTAGTACACTCCGCAATCTCGGTCGTAGCAGTAGAAATAAATATCGGCAGAAACCTGACAATAATATCAGCATACACCCCCACATCCCAACCAATAAACATACTCGATCTTACCACTATCACAGATAGCATCCAAACACCGATACTTCTCCTCGGAGATTTCGACGCGTGGAGCCCCATCTGAGGATGTTCGTCCACTAGTAAAAGGGGAAAACCGTAGAGAAATACGTACTGACCGCAAATCTAGCACTACTCAATAACGGTAGTCACACACACTTTTCCACTCACAAATCCTTCACACATGTAGACTTATCACTAGCCTCACCTCAATTGGCCCCAATTTGCACATGGAATACTTTACCCAACCTGCACGGGAGCGACTACTTCCCAATAATAATAAACATTGACACAAGCATGTGTCCAAAACCCTCAAAACTTCTTCCTAAATTTTAAACCGAACTTGCTAATTGGAGTAAATTTCAAAATATAACTACCCAGGCACTAAGTCAACATGTACAGAGTCAAAATATTAATCAAGAAACAGCCATAATCACTAAAGCAATCCGAATAGGAGTAAATGCCTCGATACCACAAACAAGTCGAAAACTCCATAAGGCAGTAGCTCCCTGGTGGAATCCAGTATTGGACAGCCCAAGGAAGAAAAAACAAGAAGCCTGGAGAATTTTCAATGATTTTAACCTAATCAATTATAAAAAATTAAATGGTCTTTTTCGCAAAAATGTCAAGGAAGAAAAAAGAAAAGCCTTCCAAACATTTACCGAAAAGTTAAATCCGAACTCTACTCCTAGAAAAATCTGGGCGGATATAAAAACGCTCACTGGGCAGTATCGCCCCCTCTCAATAAAATGCATGAACACCGACTCAGGCACTCTCACATCTCCCCTTCAAATTGCAGACCATCTCGGCGAAACATGGACAAACTACGCAGAAGACGTAAACATTCATCCGTCATTTCTCTCTGCCAAAAGAGACACAATTAGCCCGTCCCCTCACACAAGCCCATCCTCTAAATTATTAGATCTCCCAATCAATAAAATTGAATTAGAATCAAGCCTACACGGCGCCACAGGTAAAACACCAGGATATGATCTAGTCGATTACATAATGTTAAAAACCAGTCCACCACTACTAAGACACCGAATACTCCATCTCTTCAATAACATACTCCAAACAGGTGTCCATTTCCCATTTTTAAACATTTTTTTATTTTCTTTCTATATTCTTAGTTTCTAAATTAAAGGCTAGACAAAAAATGCTTAAATTCTAGCTTAAATAGCTTGTATAATAACTTACTGGTCCTTCGCAGACGCTCTAAGCTAAACATTACTTAATATTTGTATAATTTGCCTTTCGGCGACAGAACTTTGTGGTAATACTTATAATTATTTGAAAGACAAAGAAAAATTTGAAAAACTTTGTCAATTTTTTTTGTTTTTTTTTTTTTCTTAAAATTTAACTTACTTAACTTACCTAAACTTATCTACTTGTTTTTTTTTTTTTTTTTTTTTTTTTTTAAATTTTTATTTTTTATTTTATGTAAAATCACTTAGCTTAACTTAACTTAAATCTTATACTACCCTAATTCTAGAAAAGCTAAGTCTATGTAAGCTAGCTGATGATAGTGTGATTCTATACCGACTTTGGTATCCAGGTCTTTATATGCCATTCAACCACCAGAACTGTTGACGCTGTCTAATACTATCGTCCCGGTCTCTGTGGGAGATAGCCCTACTGAAGCGCAGGAGCTCTTCTTCGGTGCGCGTTACTTCCCGGTCGTAGCACAATCGCCCGTCTTCGGATGATCTACTTACATGATAGATCAGCGGAATTCCGGATCTATCCTGTATAAGCCCTTTCATGTCCAAATCAAGGAACGCCTCTGGTGGAACAAAACCGTTGCGACGCACGTTCTCATAGTACAGGGTATTTGGATAATAAGCCCCGAAAATTGGGTCATTGGACGAGCATATTGCTCTCGCAATATGTCCTCTGATTAATTTAATCATAAAATTATCCACCCTATTTATGCAGGCTTCATTATATAAAGTCTCATTTGAGTAGTACTTTTTGTATTCCGATTCCGGTGTTCGATATAATCCGAGACAGGTTCTCAGACACATCCTTTCGAACACCCGAATCTTTTCCATCAAATTTGGACCTATGTTAAACCATACTGGACAGCCATATATGAGCATTGGCCTGATTAGCGTCATGTAGCATATCACTTGTACCCTGCTGTCAAGTTGGCTACTGTGAAATAGCCTCCTTGTCATAGCAAACGTTTTTCTAGCCTTGATCAGAGCAGCCTCTACATGTCTGTTGAAATACAGATATTGGTCTAGCCAGATGCCCAGGTATTTAACTAAACTCTTGGTTTCCAGTTTATCTCCATGCGGTCCCACGATAACTAGCTTTCGCCAGTTTTTCCTTGTGTCGTTCGTGGCTTTATATAATGGGGTTCTAAATAGGATGGCTTCACATTTCTGGAAGTTGATCTTAAGTTTCCAGTTGTCGCAATAGCGCTGCACGTTGTTGATGTCTCGCTGTATTAAACTATTTATGATCTCAACTTTCGGAGCTGTTCTGTAAATTATTAGATCGTCTGCGTACGCAATAGCCTGCGGGAGTGCATCTAATAAGTCGCTAATGTAAATGTTAAAAAGAATCGGAGAGAGTACCGCACCCTGTTGCAAGCCATTCTTGATATTATACGTTTTATTAGAGGTCACATTACCACTTTTGACCACGAACCTTCTGTCCTTTGACATATCGTAAAGTACATATAGTAAAGGCTTATGTATGCCATATCTGACCAGTTTGTAATACAACCCTTCGATCCAGACGGTATCAAAGGCTTTTTCCAAGTCGATCAGACAGGCACCTGTGCATTGGTTCCTACATTTATTCCATTGTATGTCGGAGACCAGTTTAGCTGCGGCATGTGTGGTTTCATGACCCGCCCTAAAGCCAAACTGGTTGTTTGGAATAATGCTATTGTCGTCTACCCATTTTAGCAGAGCTTTGTTAATGATTTTTTCAAATACTTTACTGATGCTTGGGAGTAAACTTATCGAACGCATGTTCATTGGGTTTGTACAGTCTTTGCCCTTTTTTGCGATGGGCTGAATGATAGCCGTTTTCCAACGCGCGGGATAATATGCATTATTCAACGCGTTGTTAAACAGGACCGTGTATATATCTATTGCCTCTGGGGGCAGGTTCTTGAGTACGATGTTAGGTACTTCATCTATTCCCACTGACTTTTTGCTTCTTAATGAGTCGAAGATACTCTGGATTCCTTCCCTTGTGATTAAAAGGCTATTAGCCTCACCATTGGCATTAATGTCAATTGACAGATTATCGTCACTGAATTCCGTAAAACCCGGATTCTCCGATTGCCAATGTGAAATTTCATTCCGGAAGTGCAGGTGATTCAGTCGAATTCTGTCCTCCAGGTCATGGTTTCGGTGAATGCTTTCATTCACCTTGTACATTTCCTGAAAGACAGCTCCCACAGCGTTCGCCTTCTCCAAAGGATCTTCGATCACGAAGAGCTCACTATTGAAGATAGCGTTCTCTGTATCTATGCCAATGTTGGTTAGCAGCTGCTTGTTTACCTCAGTACGTGGAATTTGGAGACACTGAATCTCATTTTGATTATTTCTCCTGAATATTTTATTTATTTGTGGGAACATATTCGGGTTATTAGTTTTTATAGCTCGAATTCTGTTGTTCCAATACAAATTTGTTGCTAATCTATAATTAGCTTTAAGTAATTGTTGGAGGTTTTTTAATTGAGATTTCAGTGATATTATCTCCTGGTCTTGTCTGTCTGTAAACTGTCTGTGTAATTGTTTTAATTTCGATAGCAGTCTGCTCTTTTTCTTGTGGAGTGCGTTTATTGTTGCGTTTCTGTACATGTTAATGTGATCTGTAATTGTTGTTTTGGGAATTGTTTTGTCCATTGTTCGTTTTACGGTTTCGTCCATTTGTTGAATGTATTTGTCGATTTCGTCATTTGTCAGGTTTCTGTTTACTGGCAGATTAAAGTCATTCGAACAAAGTTCTCTTGTTAATGATCTGGTGAACCGCGGCCATCGCATTGCCCTGTAGTTATAGGGTTGCGGGATCACGAATTCCTCCAGATCTGCGAGCTCGTTCGGAAGCTCTATTACTGCCGTGAATGCACAGTGGTCGCTGTCGTATTCAATTGTCCGTAAACAGTTTGTGTTTCGTCTGTTGGTGTTAAGTAATCTCAGTCGTGAGTCGATTAGCAAGATATCTAAGAACGATCTACCTCTGGGGAACGATGGATATTTCGTAGCTAGCAGGTCAGTTCTATATTCAATATGATACTGATCTAACCAACCACCCAACTGATTTCCTCTGGCATTAGATATATAATTTCCCCAATTTCTATGCTTGGCGTTCATATCTCCCCCTAGGATAAAGTAATTTTTGTCCAGGTGCAATTGTA
The DNA here is from genome assembly GCA_963931805.1 of Microdon myrmicae. Lineage (NCBI taxonomy): Eukaryota > Metazoa > Arthropoda > Insecta > Diptera > Syrphidae > Microdon > Microdon myrmicae. Next base: position 109,823,243 of record OZ007496.1, read on the forward strand.
AGCATCGAAAGAGTGTCTCGAGCTCCGCTATAAATAGGTTTTGTTGGTGCTCCTCAGGTGCGTAGACCGTAATCGCATACAAACCCCTTCCTTGCTGAAGGGGTATGCGGACGATACAGGCTTCCAGCACCCGGAACCTGCGCACTTCTCCACTATATATAACTTTATGATAGAACCCTTTTCTAATAAAGATTGCGACAGCCCCCCCTTGAGAGGAGTTAGGTCGGTCTGTGGGTGTTTATCAGTAGGGTGTGTCGGCAAGGACAGGAATTCACTAATACACCACAGTGTTTCGCCGCAAAACCGTTCACAAAAGGAAAAATAAAACACACTGCTTTTGATTGAGATGAGTTCTTTTATTGAGGTTAATCATTTTTTGTAACCCTAAATATTGTTCCGAAAGGGAGGTTTTTAATTAGCTGATGTATTTTTGGTTAGAGTATCAACATTTCACATAAAAACTATCGAACATTATTACTTTCGCACTTTACAATCGATACAATAAATGTCAGCGAATGAAGGTTTCCATATATAAAACACTCTATTTTTACTTATAGTGTTGACAAACAGTTATATACTTAACATTTCTATTTTGATTAATATTTTTATTTAATTTGCATATTTCATTTTCGCGACTACAAAATCACGATTAATACCAGCGCCGAACTCCGACTCTGGCTGACACTCTACACTCCGTGCGCACTTCTCCGATGGTAAAACTTGACTGGTCACTAGAGCTCACCAAAGAAACGGAAAACCTCAAAAGAACTGCAAAAGGAGGAGGGGCCACACGATTAACTCGAGGGAGTTAATCGTGATTGGACCGGACGGAATAGGCATACATTATGCATGTGTGCGTATGCCTTGCATACGATCGTCCGGCGACCGTGGATGGAGGGCAACATCGCTAGTGCATTTTCCAAGAATCTAAACACTAGCATCTGGGGTGCGAAAGACCCAAACCGAAGATTTGGTCATCCTAATGGGAGGCCATAAATCATCATTTCGGTTGCCGATGATTAAACATTGCAACGAACATAGGGTGCAGCCATTGCCAGATGTTGAAAGTAAACATTTTCTGGCTGCATCTTGTTCGTTGCTTGATTGCGGTCCCTGAACGTGGGGATCGATAATTGGAAACCAGCTATTGCTGGTAATCAGGGACATGTTTGGTTTGCGTCAGCCGAAACCTTGTCGGCGGTAGCAAACCAATGGGACCAAATAGCCGCACGCAAGAAGTGCCATGGGCAAACAAATAAAACGAGTCAACAAGGAACTCTTTGTTGATGTTGTTTCCATAGCATAAGGCTATGGAAACAAGCTGCCCTGGCAGAAAGTATGCCTAAAGATAGGATTTCAAATGCCACGGCGATGTGATGATTTTGCCGTGGACTTATGCTTTTTTTAGGAAATAATGTATGCCCGGGGGTGGATTTTCGATGCCACGGCAAGGTGATAAGCTTTGCCGTGGATTTAATGTTTCTTTAGGAATTAATGCCTGCCCGAGGGTGAGTTTTCGATGCCACGGCAAGGTGATAAGCTTTGCCGTGGACTTAATGTCTTTCAGGGGTGGTGTTGGAGAAAAAGGGGTTTGGAAGGAAAACCCCCCACAGAATAGGTAAGCTGCCTAACGGATATTCCAAACAGGTATCCGATTGGGTAGCCGTAATAATTCCGGCGATTTGGCTGGGGGTAAATGCCGTAGCAAGGTTACGCAACCTTGCTGAACTTCGACCGAGAGGTAAGTCGTTCGCCTGGAATAGTGAGGATCGAGCGATGCATGGCTCTTCGGGCCCTGAAAAGCCCCACATCACTCCCTCCCTAGTGACGTAGTCACGAAACAGGTAAGGCAGGTTAGGGGGTGGTTGGTTGGTTATGGGCGCGCGCTTGAGCGCGAGTACGGGAAGGTTGTGCCGGTGGTGTAGGAGTGGTATCAGCAGATGGGGGTGGTTCTGGAGCGGAAGCTTCCAGAAAACAGGGCTTAAGCCTTTCGACGCTGACCGTGGATCGCTTGCCTCTAATGTCGATCTCGAAGACGCGGTCACTGATGCGGCGGAAGACTTTGAATGGGCCATCATAAGGTGGGTCGAGGGGTTTTTTGACCTTATCCACCCTGACAAAGACGTGCGTGCAGCTGTGCAGTTCAGGGTGGACGAAAAGTTTTTTGGAGCCGTGCCTGGTTACAGGGGTTGCCCTAACCTTACGTAGCAGGTCACGGAGATGTCCCAATTCACGAAGTTGGTCACGCGGTGTTTCGCCATTCAGGAAAAGTTCTCCTGGAAGAAGGAGGTTGGTACCGTAGATAAGCTCTGCTGCCGAAGCACCCAGGTCCTCCTTAATGCTTGTCCTCAGGCCGAGGAGGACAGTGGGAAGGGCGTCAAACCATTGTGTGTCATTATGACACATGAGTGAGGCTTTAAGAGATCTGTGCCAGCGCTCTATCATCCCATTTGATTGCGGGTGGTAGGCGGTGGTACGACTTCTTTGGCAGCCGAGAAGATTTGTTAACTGCCTAAAAATTGTCGCCTCGAATTGTGGACCTCGGTCCGAAGTTATGGTGGTTGGTACACCGAAGCGTGTGACCCAAGTTGAGTAAAAGGCCTTGGCGACTGATTCGGCAGTAACTGCCCGGAGAGGTGTCGCCTCTGGCCATCGCGTGCAGCGATCCACCATAGTGAGGATATAAGAAAATCCTCTTGATGGAGTAAGCGGTCCCACTATGTCTATGTGGACATGGGCGAAGCGTGCCGTGGGAAGCTTGAATTGCGCTGGCTCCAGTAAATTATGCCGCGCTACTTTGCAGCGCTGCCACTGGAGACAAGCACGGGCCCAACCGGTGAGATCTTTATTCATCCGGGGCCAAATGAATTTGCGACGGACAGCAGCGGCTGTTGCTCGGCCGCTGGGGTGGGCTGGGTTGTGGTAAACCTGGAACACGCCCTTACGAAGTTTCTCGGGAATGTAAGGTCTAGCGGTTCCAGTGGAGACATCACACCAGATTTCGCCCAAGGGGTCGCGAAGGGTAATTTTCTTGAGCTCGAGTGCCGTATCGGCAGTTAGGAGGGACTTGAGCTGTTCGTCCTCCTCTTGAGCTAGGGCAAGGTCAGTGTTATTCAGGGCGGTACGCAAATGAATCGTATCGATTCGAGACAGGGCGTCCGCCGTGACATTCTGTTTACCGGAGATATGCCTGATCTCCGTAGAATATTGCCCAATGAGGTCTAATTGACGCTCTTGTCGGGGGGAGGCATTTCCCGACTTCTTCCGGAACGCATAGACCAATGGCTTGTGGTCTGTTAAGATGGAGAGTGAGCGACCTTCTATCATATGACGGAAGTACTTAACAGCGCTGTAGATCGCGAGCAATTCACGGTCGTAGGCGCTGTAACGTCGCTCAGTGGGACTCAGCTTCCTTGAAAAGAAACCAAGTGGTTCCGGGCGGCCTTCAATATCCTGTTCAAGGACGGCTCCGATTGCGGTATCCGATGCGTCGCATTGGATAGAAAGTGCCGCTCCCTCGAGAGGGTATCGGAGTAAGGTGGCGTTTGCCAATTGTTCTTTGGACAGTTGGAATGCTCTGTCAGAGACTTCTGTCCAATTAATGGGGCGCTTATCGTTGCGCTTGGCTCCTTTTAAAAACTCATTTAGGGGAGCTTGAACTTGGGCAGCGTTCTTCAGTGTTGGACGGTAGAAGTTCAGCATGCCCAAAAATCGACGAAGCTCACTCACGTTAGTAGGCCGGGGATACTTCATGAGGGCCTCCACACGGTCTGGTAGTGGGCGAATGCCCTGGTTGTCAACGACATAACCCAGATAGGTGATTTGCTCCTTGGCGTATTGACACTTATCTGGGTTGATGACAAGACCAAATTCACGGAGGCGCTCTAGGACCCGACGTAAGTGGCGTTTATGTTCGGCGTGGTCTTTGGAGGCGATGAGAATGTCATCAAGATATGCATGGCAGCAATTTAGACCACGTAAAGCCGTGTCGATATAACGTTGGAATGTCTGTGCGGCATTCCTGAGGCCGAAAGTCATCACTTTGAAATCGAAGAGTCCGAAAGGTGTAATGACTGCGGTCTTGGGGATGTCTTCTGGTGCCACCGGAATTTGATGGTATGCCCTGGTGAGATCCAGGGTAGTGAAGACATTGCACCCTCGTAACTTGTACGAAAAATCGTAGAGGTGTGCAATTGGGTATCTGTCCGGGACAGTTGCTGCGTTCAACAGCCTGTAATCGCCACATGGGCGCCACTCACCAGAACGTTTCTTCACTAAGTGGAGTGGGCTTGCCCAGGGACTGTCCGACGGTTGGCAGATACCTAGTTCGATCATATGCTCGAACTCCGCACGCGCCGCACGTAATTTTTCCGGAGCCAGTCGACGTGGACGCTGGCTCACCGGGGGACCACGTGTTTCTATATGATGAAACACCGTGGCTTTATGTCGGCGTTGGTTAGGTAGAGGAATTGTTGTCCTCACAAATTCCTGTACCATAACCTGGAATGGGTCTATGCACTCTGTGGCCCCTGAAGTTGCCGCTGGAGATGCCGTCATGGGCAAGGGGGGTGCGGTTGGAGCCACTAGTCTGTTATGGGTCGAATCGACCAACAGATTATGTGCACCTAATAGGTCGGAACCTATCAGGGGTTCATTTACGTCCGCAATGACGAAACGCCAAGTGATCGGACGACAAGGACCCAATTGAAGTGTCAGCTTTTTACGTCCGTACGTAAGTATCGGCGTATTATTTGCAGCTGACAATTTAAGTGCGGCTGGCACGCGGTTGCGCGGAGCAAACGATCGCGGGAGGACTGAAATATCGGCGCCGGAATCGACAGTAAAAGCGATATTCAGTTTCGAATCCCGGATGGTTAGGCGACTTATCGTATGGGTGCCGGCCGATTGCGCAAGGGTGTCGGTCGGCAAAATTAGTTTAAAGAGCGCCTCTGGTTGGTGGAAGGTTGCGTCCAACCACAAGGCGCTTTGCAATTGAATGCGCGATCACCATATCGTTGGTGATTGGCGCACCAAGGCAGAGTAACGGCATTATCTGGTATATTCTGCCTATTGGCATTGCCGTTACGGGGAGGTCGAGCCGGAGCTCGCTGGGAATTGGTTCGGTGAGGGCCATTTTGAGAGGAAATGGCCCTCTGTGGGGCATTTTGAGGGATGTAGGCCCTCTGAGGGGCATTTTGGGAGAAATTTTGCCGATTAATAGGACGGCTCGGCATGGCTCGATTCTGGGCGCTTCGAGGATTGTTCCTCACCTCCGCACGCAATTGAGTTATCTCGCGGAGGAGTGAGGTTTGGAGCGCCCGAAGGTCAGCAGGGGTTAATTGTGTGGGCGAATTTCTTTGATTAAGTAAGTTGGGGCCTGCCTCTGGATTCCCCTGAGGGAAATTGGTTGAGGCGGGCCTTCTAAGAGGTAATTGGGTTTGAGGAGGATGGAGGGTTGGGACCAATTGAGGGGCTGAGAAAGGCAGACGGGGGTGCCGTGCAGGCCGGGCGGCGTGTTGAGAAACCGCCGCTACTTGGTACGCTGGAGGCTCAGAATACTGATCTGAGCTTTCCATAATTGCGTCCGCAATTTTGGATAAATAGCCCAAACTCTGGTTGGGTTGGGCTATAAGTGCCGAACGGGCGTGTTGGGGAAGACACCTCAAAAAGTGAGGCCTTATTAGGTCGTCCCCAATCCTGGTCCCCGCTATAGAGCGTAAATGGGTCAGGAAAAGAGATGGTAGCATGCCAGAAAGGTTGGTTACGGCGGCTAAACGTTGTTGCCGCACACTTCCAGGCTCGTCCAAAGCGTCGAGCAGAGCTTCACGCATGTTGCTATACGGGTTGCGGCCGGCCGACCTTATTATGTGGGCAACATGCGGTCGCTGAGTGCGGTCAAGCACTTTCAACAGCTCGACTGCACGAAGTTGTTCGTCGTGCAAGGCTGAGGCCTGGAAGATGCGGTCTGCTACCACAAACCAAAGGTCTGGGTCCTCCTCATCGAAGGGGGGAAGTCCTATATTAGAATGACGAGTCCCATTCCCGAGGCTGGAAGCATCATGGAATTCTTGGGACGCTGGTTGCCTATGAGCTTGTTTAGAGGTACCGGCACTAGTTGTGGGCATTAAAATGCCGGAATTTACCAAAGGGCCGGTACCAGGGGCGTTAGGAGCAGTCGTGGGTGCGTCAGAAGAAACAGGTTGGGGTCGATTAACAACACTGGGGGCAACCGGTGGTGCCAGAGGGGTAGATTGCGCCGGCAAGTCTTGGTCAGCATCGACTTGCTCAGCAGGGAAATCGACGCTGGAGGCGTCGTGAAATTCAAGGGGCTCGGATTGTTCCTGAGCCTTTTTGGCCATGGTGTTCCGCGTGTTAACCATTATGGGTTGTATGACGCGAAACCGGGATTACAAGCGCAAGAGGACGCGAAGAAATGAGATAGGTCGCCAAGGGGTAGTGCGAATTTAAGAAAGTCGAGTAACGCGGCTTGGCGGTCGAAGATGTTGTCGCAGAAGAAGGCGGGGGAGTTGGACTGAGTCAAGTGGCACCTAAAGTAGTCGCAGATCGTCGAGTGTAGTCGTTAACGCGGACGTGCAGGGTTGGAGTATTGCCTACCCGAACTTCAAAATTAATGGTTGTCAATTTGGATAATTAAAACCACGATTAAAATTCCAAAAGGGAAGGAAAACAAGGATTCAATGTGTGCCGGAGTGTGTGTGTCTGAAAATGTTTAGAAGCTATGAAGTCGTGTCGTAAGTACTGCAGAACGAGAATATATGTTATTTAATACCCTGAAGGGGCTTACAATTGTTTTAGTTAAATTTTGTTTCTATACTTTATAGAATTTGGCAACATTCGTCTCTATTCAAGTTGGTTTGGAGTTAAAAATTTATTTTGTCGAGTACATTCGAAACAATCCTAATGTGATTATGACTTAGTGTATGAGGTGCAAACGTTTGCTTTGTTTTAAAGGGAATGTTATGTGTTATTTTTGGAATGTTAATTGCATATGTTTGTTGGGCGGTAATTTTCGGTTAAATATGTAAATTTTGTAATTTGGTGTTTATGCATAACTTGTACATGATCGTAAATGTAGTTCTTTAGAATTAATAGTAGTTCCGTGTTGTTTTACATTGAACCGCGAATTGCGATCTGATTCGGGTTCTTAACATTCTATGCCTGCCAAATTGGATGTGTTACTATTAGGTGCTAAGTGAAGGAGTATATCTATTTTGTTTTAGCTTTACTTAATAATTAATTGACCTTGTTCTGTCAGTTGTCTATTAACTATGGGTCTTGTTGTTTTAGGTGTTATTTGTTAATTATTTTGAATATTTAATTTTGCCTTACGGTACTTAAAACTGTTTATGTAATTGTAAAAATAGTAAACGTGAATAATAAAGGAAAACGAGTGTTTGTTTTTAAATTTATATATGGTGGCTCAGAAGGAGCTCGCCGAAAAGGAATTAACAAATTTTGAAAAATATTAAAAGAACATAAAGTAAAGAAAGAAGAAAATAAACCTTGTCCTCGTATGGGGTGCCTGGTGATGTGGTGTTGGGGCTGTTGCTCCTAGCCCAGGTGTTGTTAGATACAGCTGTGTTGGGGTACGGGGGACCCTTTAATAGACTTTGTTTTTATTTTATTTAATTTTGTTGTTAGTTGCTTTCACTTTAGTGAGTCAGGAAGGTGTTCTATTTGTTGCCTGGTGTTTAGCATCGGTTGGTTGTAAATTTTTAACTTCATCCAAAACGCTCGGCTAAAGTGTTTCAATCGTTGGAGGTTTTTTACGCTGGACTCCTTTCATAAATTTATGTCGATCAGTGCTAGACTAAGAAAGTGATGGTTCTATAGGTTCAGGTACTTCGACTTTAATTGGTGTGACGATGATTGTATTGTCCACTTGATTTATTTACGATGTCCTGGTGTTGAAAATACTTAAATTTCGACTTGAATTTTCTGATTGGCGATAAGTGTTTAAACAGTGTTGATTACTGTTGGGCAAGTGAAACCATTTCATAGATATATGCCATAAGAAAACGTAGGTTGTGGCGTTTTGTAGGCTCTCCTGTGTATGGTTTCGTTTATTTTAACATAGAATTTGTTGCACTTACATTGGGTTGATGTGCATTGAAACAATTATGTGCACGTGCTGTTTTTGGTGTTTTCAATTTTATTGTCCAATGAGAGATGATGATAAACAAAATCGACCGAAGCCCAATAACCGTATTGGCTGTGTTACTTCACTTTCGAATAGAAAATCTTTGCCGGATTTCACACGGAATTGGTTTGTTCTCCGGTCACTAATGTTCGAAGGTTGCGCGTTTTTTACGGGTTCACCAATGTGGGTGTTTATCAGTAGGGTGTGTCGGCAAGGACAGGAATTCACTAATACACCACAGTGTTTCGCCGCAGAACCGTTCACAAAAGGAAAAATAAAACACACTGCTTTTGATTGAGATGAGTTCTTTTATTGAGGTTAATCATTTTTTGTAACCCTAAATATTGTTCCGAAAGGGAGGTTTTTAATTAGCTGATGTATTTTTGGTTAGAGTATCAACATTTCACATAAAAACTATCGAACATTATTACTTTCGCACTTTACAATCGATACAATAAATGTCAGCGAATGAAGGTTTCCATATATAAAACACTCTATTTTTACTTATAGTGGTGACAAACAGTTATATACTTAACATTTCTATTTTGATTAATATTTTTATTTAATTTGCATATTTCATTTTCGCGACTACAAAATCACGATTAATACCAGCGCCGAACTCCGACTCTGGCTGACACTCTACACTCCGTGCGCACTTCTCCGATGGTAAAACTTGACTGGTCACTAGAGCTCACCAAAGAAACGGAAAACCTCAAAAGAACTGCAAAAGGAGGAGGGGCCACACGATTAACTCGAGGGAGTTAATCGTGATTGGACCGGACGGAATAGGCATACATTATGCATGTGTGCGTATGCCTTGCATACGATCGTCCGGCGACCGTGGATGGAGGGCAACATCGCTAGTGCATTTTCCAAGAATGTAAACACTAGCATCTGGGGTGCGAAAGACCCAAACCGAAGATTTGGTCATCCTAATGGGAGGCCATAAATCATCATTTCGGTTGCCGATGATTAAACATTGCAACGAACATAGGGTGCAGCCATTGCCAGATGTTGAAAGTAAACATTTTCTGGCTGCATCTTGTTCGTTGCTTGATTGCGGTCCCTGAACGTGGGGATCGATAATTGGAAACCAGCTATTGCTGGTAATCAGGGACATGTTTGGTTTGCGTCAGCCGAAACCTTGTCGGCGGTAGCAAACCAATGGGACCAAATAGCCGCACGCAAGAAGTGCCATGGGCAAACAAATAAAACGAGTCAACAAGGAACTCTTTGTTGATGTTGTTTCCATAGCATAAGGCTATGGAAACAAGCTGCCCTGGCAGAAAGTATGCCTAAAGATAGGATTTCAAATGCCACGGCGATGTGATGATTTTGCCGTGGACTTATGCTTTTTTTAGGAAATAATGTATGCCCGGGGGTGGATTTTCGATGCCACGGCAAGGTGATAAGCTTTGCCGTGGATTTAATGTTTCTTTAGGAATTAATGCCTGCCCGAGGGTGAGTTTTCGATGCCACGGCAAGGTGATAAGCTTTGCCGTGGACTTAATGTCTTTCAGGGGTGGTGTTGGAGAAAAAGGGGTTTGGAAGGAAAACCCCCCACAGAATAGGTAAGCTGCCTAACGGATATTCCAAACAGGTATCCGATTGGGTAGCCGTAATAATTCCGGCGATTTGGCTGGGGGTAAATGCCGTAGCAAGGTTACGCAACCTTGCTGAACTTCGACCGAGAGGTAAGTCGTTCGCCTGGAATAGTGAGGATCGAGCGATGCATGGCTCTTCGGGCCCTGAAAAGCCCCACAGGTCTCTTCGTATAATATCGTAGTTTTTATGTCCTATCTTATGTCTCTGGTTTAACTTTGTTTCCCCCGCCAGAAGTACATCAGGTTGTTCCTCTTGCAACAGGTTAAAAAGATTGGCTCTTCTCTCAGTTCTTATTAGTGAATTTACATTCACGACAAGAGCTTTTATTGATGTTGTGGTTAGAGGGTTTATATCGACTTGTTATTTAGACTGGGCAAATGCGAGTAGATCTCGTTTATTTGGCTTTGTAGCTGTGTCATCTGTCTCTGCAGATTGAGCAGGATTGCGAACACGTCTGCTTGCGGTGTTGTTTCAGTCCGTGTGGGAGTATTTGTGACTACCTGTGATGTAGCCTGATTTGGTGTTCTCCCACCCGAAGCAACTTGTGCGTACGACCGCTGCGATGTTACGGGCATTGTTGTAGTACGAGCTGGCTCTGTGTTTTTTTGCCGGGTCACACTTCTTGCCATTATTTCTCGGAATTTAGGACATCCTCGATAGTTAGCGGGGTGTCCCTCATTCCGACACACTGCGCACTTTAGAAGGGCTTTGTCTTCTACCCTTTCTTTTCCCAGCGGGCATTCTTCTGCCTTATGGTCCTTTCCGCATTTTACGCAACGGCGCTGCATTTCACAGTTAGCCGCCGCGTGACCAAACCTTTGGCAACGTACACATTGCAGGATGTCTCTGCCTTTTTTTAATTTGTCCCATGTGACCATTTGATGATCCAAGACTGTAATTTTTCTTAGACCACCAATTCTACTGCTGGGTGTTAATTGCACCAAAAAGAAGGGTAGCTTGCGGTTTTCCCTTCTTGCCTTGGGTGTGGTGAATGGTTTTACCGCGGTAAACTCGAGATCTTCGTGCTTCAGGTTTTGAAGCATTTCGAGCAGAGCCTCCGGTTCCGTTTCAGGGTCGACACCCTTTAATAGAACCGTTACGCTCTTCGTTTGTTTTGGCGTGAACGAGTAAAATTCCGCGGTGGCTCTTTTTAAGACCTCTTTAATTTTGTCGTGGTCTGCCACCGTATATGTTTGAATGGCGTGCCTGTTACCCGTCAGTCTTTTAACTGCAAAATTGTTACCTATGGCTAGCTTACAAAGACTTACCAATTCCTTACAGTCAACATCGATGGTGTTGATTGGTGGCATCTTTATTTTTCCGCTGATATTGTTGTTTTGCTGCTGCTGTGTTGCTTGCTGGTTCATTGATCGCTTTTGTGTTGGTAGTTGCTGTTGATGTTGCTGTTGATGGTGAAATTGTTGCTGTTGGCCGACTTTTGGCTTTAGCTTATGTAGTTGTTGCTGGTTTTGTTCTTGTTCGAGCGCCGCTATTTTTTTCTTTCGGCGCCTCTCTTGTAATCGGGCTCTTGCCATCGCCAGTTTCGCCTCCAATTCACTTATCTCTTCCTCTTCATCCTCAGACTCTGAGGATGCAAGAGAAGCGAATGAATTATTTGCCCCATATATGTTAAAATTGGAGGGGAAAGGGGGCTCACTGTCGTCCGCCAATTGTTGATCTCCTTTATTCATCGTCAATTTCGCGGTTTTGCTTCGCGTCACAATGGAGTTTTTCGGGGCGCCTTTTCGTTTGTGCGTTGTCGTGTTTTTATCGTCCTCCGTGTTCATTCTGGTTCTTTCCTGTTTGTTTTCATTAAAAAAAGACAAAGGCGACCTTTTGAACCACGGCAACTTAATTTCTCCCGCAGGCTGAGTTGAACTCGCCTACCGTCGGATAAGAGTCGGTAAGCTTGCACTCGCGCCAAACGATGATTTAAAAATTCCTTTCTTAACAAGCAATATATTGTTTATTTTAATTTTCGCGTTTGCGACCGAAGTGTTATCTTTTTATTGTTTTTGTTTTTATTGTCTGGAACACTTTTTGCGCCTCATTCAACTGTTTTTATATGCACTTCTTTTTGATTATTAATGCACTGCGAGATACTGATTTGTCACTTTTAGCTTTCGTTTTTGTTGTTTTATTGATTTATTGTACTTTATGTTTATAGTAATTTGTGTTTATATTCATCTTTAAAACTCAGTACAGACATTCACTGAGAACATAATTGTGCACGAAACTGTTTCTTGAGATATTAAAATAACTTTTATTTAATGTGTTCTATTTGTTAACACTGGGTTGTCCGTTTGACGGCATTTCTAAACTTGGCAAGGGGTACTTGATTCATTTATGATATCGGAATACACGACAAGGGTAGCTTATTCGAGAATTCACGCGGTTGTCTGCTTTCAATGGCTGTCAAACACAAAACTGGCTCCAAACAGGTGTAATTCCACAAGTGTGGAAAATAGCCACAATTGTAACCATACCAAAACCCACGGGCGAACCGACCTCTGCAAAAGGATATCGTCCAATATCGTTACTCCCATGTCTAGGAAAAACATTTGAAAAAATTGTAGCTAGACGACTCAACTGGTTCATGGAGAAAAACAATCTAATAAGCATTGAACAGGTTGGCTTCAAGAAAGGACGTGGATCTATTGATGCGCTACATCACATCCTCTCTATCAACCAAAAAGCAGACAACAATTTTTTCCATAGATTTTGAAAAAGCGTTCGACCGGATCCTCATGTGATTTTGAATAAATTAGCGCAATGTAGAGTTGGTAATAATATGTTCTACATAATCAAGCCCTTTCTTTCCAACAGGAAGCTTAGAGTCAAAACATGTGATGCATTCTCACAAATATGCAACATAAAAAACGGTATCCAACAGGGTTCTCCACTATCAGTCCTATTATTCGGAATAGCCTTTGACGGAATAAACGACATTGTCGTAAAATATAAAAACATAAAACACTGCCTCTACCCTGACAACCTAGTTATTCTAACAAACCTAAACGATCTCAACGAAGTATAATCTACATATACAGAAATACTACATGAAATCACTAATTGGTGTAAAACCTCAGGCGCAAAGATTTCCCTCGAAAAGACTAAAATGTTACACAATTGTAGAAAAACCATCTGCAGCAAAAACATCACACTTCGCTTTCAGAATCACACAATCCCTACAATACTGTTGTGGAAAGGCCCTTAGTTGCGTGCTCTATGCGATTGCAGCGCCGGACCGAGCGTTGCGAGCAATAGGAGAACGAACGCAAAACTACATTTGTCAGGAGAGATAGCAGCAACGTGGGACGGCGCTCGATATTGTTTGTTTGCTTTTTGACTGTATTGCACATTGTATAATAAATAAACCATTTTTAGGCGAGGAGCTGCAATTTTGTTTACCACACTGTGACAACAGGTTATGGGCCCAGGACAAGACAACGGGGAAAACACACTGGAAAGCACACAGGAAAACATAACCCAACTGCAGGCAAAATGGACGGCCAAAGTTCAAGTGCAATGCGCATACAAATGCTAACGAGGGAGAGCTACGACACCTGGAAACTCAGAATGCAGGCCCTTACGACCAAGAACAAAACGTGGGCTCACGCAAGCGGCGAAAGACCGAAACCAGAAGCTGCTGAGGAATTACCAGCGTGGAAAGACGAGGACGCAAAGGCGAAAGCCGAGTTATATCTCGCCGTTGGGGACGCCGAACTCAGGCAAATCAGACACTGTGAAACAGCCCGGGAAATTTGGCTGAAGTTGGAAGTAATCTTCGAATCAAAAGGACCGGCGAAGAAGGCATCTTTGTGGAAACGCCTGATGGGTCATCGTCTCAACTAAGGCGGAGACGTACGACGGCACGTGGACGAATTCTCCGACATGGTCGACAAAATGTCCGAACTATCCCTGCAGGTCAGCACCGAACTACAATCCATCATGCTTCTACACAGCCTGCCGGAGAGCTTCGAAAATTTTAGATGCGCCATCTAGTCGAGAGGCGAATTACCCTCGCCAGAAAACCTGAAAATCAAAATCCTCGACGAAAGTGCGACAAGAAGGCAACGCAGCCAAGCCGATGACCAGGAAATGTTCGCGAGAAAAGGGCCACCGTACAGGAAAAGAACCACAAACAAAGCGTCGAACAAGCCCGTCGAAAAATCGGACGACCAACGTACCGGTGGAACATTCAGGTACAAATGCCACAGATGTCGCCAAATCGGCCACAAGGCCATAAATTGCCCGGAAAAGGCCGAACGAGGCGTGAAACATGCCGTTAACAAAGAATCGCCATCGGCCAAGACATCTCCTTTATGATCTCCCACACATTATCTCCCTCAGAAAAACGACACGTGGTGTCTCGACAGTGGATGCACTTCACATTTGTGCCACGGCAAGGACGCATTGGAGCAAACAGCAAGTGCTGGAAACCTGAGAATTAATCTGGCAAATCAGGGCTCCACCGACGTTAAGGCAAAAGGAGCCGTTAAAATCCCAGCGTCTGACGGAGAAACGACTCGACTCATACGTCTGGAAAACGCACTGCACGTACCCGACATGCGAAGCAACCTCATCTCGGTCGCAAAGATCACGGACGCCGGAAACAGCGTGACGTTCACGCGAGAAGGAGCCAAAATCGAAAACAGCCACGGATCTGCGATCGCTGTAGCGGATCGAAAAGGCGATCTCTACTTCCTCCGCGAGCCCGGAAAGGAATCGGTCTGCGCCCTGTCGACGGGGACACGTAGGTCCCCAATAACCGTTTGGCACGAGAGATTCGGCCACCTGAACTGGCCCGATCTCTTGGAAATGAGCAAAAAGGGTATAGTGTCCGGACTAACCTTGAAGACGACGGAACCAGGAATGCGTGCGAGATCTGTTCGGAAGCGAAGATGACAGCGCTGCCCTTCGGAAAGAAGTCGCACCGAAGCGAAAATTTACTGGATATCGTCCATGTCGACGTATGCGGACCGATGAGAGACGAATCAAGGGGCAAAGCCAGATACTTCCTTACGCTAACTGACGACTACTCTCGTTGGACAGAAGTAAGGTTACTACAAAGGAAAAGCGACGCCTTGAAGTTCTTCAAGGAATTTAAGGCTCTCGTCGAAAATCAATCAGGACGAAAGATTAAATGCGTGCAATCCGACAATGGACGAGAGTTCTGTAACGAGGAATTCGGTAAGGTTTTGAAGCGAGAGGGGTTTGCGAAAGAGGTCACGACGCCATACACGCCCCAGCTAAATGGAGTAGTGGAGAAAAAAAACCGCACGCTCATGGAAATGGCGCGTTGCATGTTGGCGCAGTCGGGGATCCCAGCTTCGTTTAGGGTGGAAGCGATCGCCACGGCGAACTTCGTGAGGAACCGATGCATTACGAGGACGCTTGGGGACAAGACCCCTTAAAAGATGTGGCATGGAAGACGTCCGAACGTGAGGAGCATGCGAACCTTCGGAGAGACCGCATGTATGTTGGACAAAACTCCCGGGAGTGGGAAGCTGGAGCCACGAGGCATGAAATGTTTCTTTCTCGGATACGACGAGTCGACTCAAGGCTACCGAGTATAGGTACCAAGCAGACAAAAGGTAACCACGACACGAGACATCAGATTCATCGACACCGGTGTAAGAACGGGAATGCACGACAAATGGCCGTCGTCTCCACCAAACCCAGATCGAGATTTGAATCACAATCCAGAGAGAACACCACTGCCACACCCGGGTGGGGACCACGGCGAGGAAACGGGTCGCAGGAACACGACGACCTGGCGGGGGAAGAAGACGAGCCCACCGAAGCGATCAGAAGAGCCCCGGGCTGGCCTAGAAGGATTCTCACCGGACGACCCGGTCGCCCGCGGAAGCAGTGCCAGCTCACGCTTGAGGACGGGGACCCTTTTTTTTTTTTTTTTTTTTTATTAGACTTCTCTCGGGAGAGGCGAACCTATAGCGTCGAGTGGGCGCCCTGAGATGCCATCAAATGACTGTTGCAGTTCTTTTTGAACAGTTGCAGGTTGTAACGCTCCGGGAACACTCGCGTGGGAAGAGAGTTCCACAGCTTCCCCGCTCTGTAACGGAACGAGTTCTGATACAGGGATGTTCGCGCTGTCGGGAGATAAACCACAAACGGGTGCGATCCGTCGGATTGTCTTGTGGAGCGCATATAGACCGAATTGCATGGAACAATGCCAAGAATCTCCGAAGAACAGCACCCGTGATAATATCTGTAGAACAGACAGAGGTCGGCCACGCGCCTTCGATGTGATAGCGACTGTAGTCCCGACGTCAGCGCCGAGTCCCCGATCAGGCGGATCGCTCGTCTTTGTACGCTCTCAAGTAGGTCGAGGGTATGTTTAGGAGCCGAGCTCCAAACATGAGAGCAATATTCGAGCGCGGGTCTAATTTGTGATTTATATAGGAGAAGAAGTTGGGCCGGAGTAAAATATTTCTTGGGTCTAAAAAGATAACTCAGTTTTCCTGAGGCTGATCTGGCGATACCCGATACGTGTTTATGCCATGATACATTCCCACAGACCGTGACGCCGGGCAATCTCAAACTTTCCCCAGCCTCGAGGGCCCGGCCATTCATCATCAGCTGTGGAACCGATGATCCGGTTTTCTTTGTGAATGTTGTATACTGGGTCTTCGTTGCGTTGAAGTCGACAAGATTGGCCTTTCTCCACTGCAGGACTTTATCTAGATCCTGGTTCAGAGAGTCAATCTGTCTACATCTCAGCTGGTGCGACGTTGATGCACCAATCAGCCGATCACTCGAAAAGGAGGAAACAAGCGTACTATCATCCGCAAAACTGAACAATTTGTTATCCGTTGTCTCCAACAAATCATTTATGTGAAGCAAGAACAAGGTTGGAGCCAAAATAGAACCCTGGGGCACCCCCGAATTAACAGGATACAGATCCGAACACTCGCCGTCCACAACAACCCGGATCGATCGATTCTCGAGGAAGCTCACCGTCCAGTCGCAAAGCTGTTGGGAAAGTCCATATGAACGAAGTTTGCTCAGCAATGCCCCGTGCCAGACGCGATCAAAAGCCTTGGAGATATCTAATGCGACCGCCCTTGACCCACCATGCCGTTCAATCGCAGATGTCCATATATCGGTTATAAGTGTCAAAAGGTCTCCTGTGGACCGCCTGCCACGGAATCCGTATTGACGATCATTCAGAAGTCTGTTGCACTCCAAATACTTAACCAACTCTGTATTGATGACTTTTTCCATTACCTTAGATAAAATAGACAGTAATGCTATCGGACGGTAATTTTGTGGGAGACACTTTTTTTCCCGTCTTTGGGATTGGCTGAACTCGAGCGATTTTCCAGCAGGCAGGAAAAGTCTTCCGTGCATAAGATAAGCGGAAGAGTCTGCCAAGAACCGGCGATAGTTCTGGAGCACAGTTCTTAAGGACTATTGCTGGTATTCCGTCCGGGCCGGTTGCCTTCCTACAATCCAGTTCACATAGAATGCGCTGAATAGTGCGCGGACAAAATCTCTCATCCCGCATGGAAGACTGTACCGGCGAGATCACGGGTGGCTGCAAAAGGCCGGGATCGAGATTTGAATTCGCGGAAAATAAATTCGCGAACACATTAGCTTTATCCTTTGGATTTGTGACTAACGTCCGCTGTCTGTCACCAACGGAGGGAAATAGGAGGATACAAAGTTACTGCTGACAGCCTTTGCCATTGACCAGAAGGAGCGCGAACCAGTTGGGCACCGAAGGAGCTTATTGATCACCCTGTCGTTGTGAGCCTTCTTCGCGGTATCAATCGCCTGGTTGCACACGTTTCTGATTCTAACAAAATTCGTTCTGTTAACATCGGTGGGATTGGAGCGCCATTGCTTAAAAGCTCTATTTTTTGCCGCTGTAATCAGCTCGCATTTTTTGTCAAACCAAGGTTTATCAGACGAACTTCGTTTGATGAAATGTGGAATATACATCTCCATTCCCAGAAGAATAATCTCTGACACCGACTCCGCGCAAGCGTTAACATCGGAGTTTCCGAAGCACATCTCGGACCATGGAAAGGATGCGAAGAAATCTCGCATTACGTCCCAGTTAGCGGCCCCATACTTCCCTTCCATACATGGCGAAGCTGCCTAGGCCGGTTATTCGCTTGGTATGCAAGTGCTTGCGCGACAGATACCAAGCAGTGATCTGAGTTTCCCAGTGGCGCAGAAACCTCTACGGTATAAATACTCGGTTCGGATGTCAAAAGCAGATCCAGGGTGTTCGCATAATCGCCTCGGGCATCCGGTATTCGCGTTGGCTCCCCCGCGATTTGAGTCAATTTGTGGCTAACAGCAAACATCTCCGCCAGCCTCCCAGCCTCGTCGGTTCTGTTAGAATGTAACAACCAGTCGGAATTGTGCACATTAAAATCGCCAACGACAATAATTTCAGAATCTGGGTGGTTGATCTGTATCCAGTCGACGGTATATGAAAGATGTTCGAAAAATGTCGCCGGTCGATCGTCATTCGGGGAGCGGTAAAGACAACAAAGAAATTTAACTCAGTACGACCCTCAACCATATGATGTCCATATTATTGGGTTCCAACGCCTCCATCCTCTGGCAAGCCAGATCGGACCGTGCGAAGACGCAGACACCGCCCTTAAAACGGAATCTCGAATGTAAGACGTATCCTGAGCAATGAAGATATGTCGAATCAGTTGACGAATCGACCTGGGTCTCAGTTAGGGCAAGGATATCAGGTTTCGTTGTTTGCAAATGTTGGTGGACTGCGTTTACATTAGTATTGGTGAAACCGATGCCCCTGATGTTACAAAATGCCGTTACCAGTCGAGCGTGGGCCGAGCCTCGAGAGCTAGCCCGGTTATGCGATGACGAACCTCTCAAAGTTCCATTATTTATCATGATATCTGCATGATGTTCCCCCTGACATAGTCCCCCCAGGAGATCCGAATGGGAGACTAGTTTACCTCCGGAATTCTTTATATCAGAAGACACCATCATGACTTATCCCCGTGTCAGTCCGGGCCATCAGCCACACATCCGAAACACCGTCGAAGATTTCTCTCGGCGATATCGCGGAATGTACAGCGTGACAGGGTGGTATCTCACCTTGGGACCGACTACCACCTAAGCAACCTTTTCTCGAACCGGTCCATTAGCCAAGCTCCGAAAGATGGGCAGGGATTTCTCCCGACCATTACACGGAGCCTAAAGCTTGATGGGGTGGTATTTCACCGGGCGCACAGGGCGTTGGGACCCCGGCTACCACTCGGCCTTTAGTCGCCTCTTACGACAAGCTGGCCTAGCTGTGAGTATATTCTAACGCCCTACTCACAGGGCCCTTGCGGATCGAGCGGATCGACGACGAGGAGTCGAACACCCCGGACGCCCTGGAGGCGAATCTGGCCAGCCTTGACTCGGAGGTCCCGTACCGGCAAGCATTGAGCGGACCGGACAAAGAAGAATGGGTGGACGCCATCGTCGAGAAAGTCAAATGCCTAATCAAGAACGACACATGGCTGATCGTGAATCGACCCAAGAACCGAAGCGTGGTCGGGTGTCGAATGATCCTCAGGAACAAGTGCGACTCGGGCGGCAATGTCGAGAAAAGGAAGGCACGACTCGTGGCAAGGGGATACGCGCAGCGACCCGGGATCGACTTTCACGATACCTACGCTCCCGTCGCTCGCCTGGGATCCATGCGTCTGCTGCTCGCGCTGGCGGCCGAGCAAGACCCCAAGGTGCATCAGATGGACATCACGACCGCATACCTGAACAGCACGATCGAGGAGGAGACGTACATGGAACTGCCCGATAGACTAGCGGAATATTTGAGGAAAATCATCGCGACGCAAGACAAATCTGGTGTCGGGAGCCGCGCCAAGGAAATGCTGAAACAACTTCAGGGTGGCGAGAAGGTTTGCCGTTTGAGGGAGGCCCTGTACGGCCTCAAACAGGCCAGTCGACACTGGCACAAGAAGCTGAGCGGAAAGCTCGAAGAAGTGAACATGACGCCAACGAGCGCGGATCCGTGCGTTTATCGCCACAGGCGAGGGGGAGAACCGCTAATATTACTGGTCTACGTCGATGACATTTTGATATTTTATCGGGATCAGGAGGACCTCGACTTCATCCGACGAGGCTTGTTGCAGGAATTCGAGGCAAGAGATAAAGGGACAGGTCGCTATTGTCTGGGGATCGAAATCGCCAGAAGCGGAAATCAGATTACCATCTCCCAACCGAATTACATTCGGGAACTACTCTCTCGATTTCGGATGGAGGACTGTAGCACCGTCAGTACTCCCGTTGAATCGGGTTCGAGGCTCGAGAAGGACGTTGAAGAAGAAGGATCGCCAAGAGGTAGTCGGCCCTATCGCGAGCTTGTCGGAGCTCTGAATTACTTGGCGATCGCCACAAGACCGGACATTTCACATATTGTCAGTTGTCTCAGTCAATTCAACACTTGTCACGGCGAGGCGCACTGGAAGGCGGCGAAACGCGTCCGGACCGCCGACTTCGGAATCACGTACACGAAGAGGACGAAAACCTTGGAAGGGTTTTTTGACGCCGATTGGGTCGGGTGCCCGGTGGATCGGAGGTCGTACACCGGATACGTCTTCACCCTGAGGGGCGCGGCCATCAGCTGGGAGTCGAGGAAACAGCGCACCGTGGCGCTTTCGTCCACTGAGGCAGAGTACATGGCGCTAACTGAGGCCGCGAGAGAGGCCATATACATACGGGGATTTCTGTCGAAGCTCAAGCTGTGCGAGTGCGAGTAAGTTCCGGTGATGAACGACAACCGAGGGGCACAGCTGCTGGCCCGCAACCACACGTTTCACGCGAGGTCGAAACACATTGACATCAGACATCATTTCGTCAGGGACGTTTTGCGCGACGGTCGACTGGACATCAAACACCTTCCCTCGGACGAGATGCCTGCGGACTTCCTCACGAAGGGACTGACGAAAGACAAACATCAGAGGTGCCTGGATCTAATCGGGCTCGGGGGTTCCCCGGGGGATCGACCCGACGTTACAAATCGAGGGGGAGTGTTGTGGAAAGGCCCTAAGCTGCGTGCTCTATGCGATTGCAGCGCCGGGCCGAGCGTTGCGAGCAATAGGAGAACGAACGCAGCAACGTGGGACGGCGCTCGATATTGCTTTTTTTTTTGCTTTTTGATTGTATTGCACATTGTTCTAATAAATAAACCATTTTTAGGCGAGGAGCCACCACTTTGTTAACCACATTGCGGCAACAAATACAATCCAAGAAAATCCTCAGTATCCTCTTTGACAGTAAATACAATTTAAAGAACATTGTTTAGCACTTAAGACAAGCCTAGCTGCAAGATTAAATATTGTGAAATACTTAGCATATAAGCATGGATCGGCACATACTAACACCCTTATTAACATAACTAAAACCATCATCCTATCTAAAATCGACTACAGATTAATGATATACGGAAAATGTAGCAAAACGACCCTGCAAACAATAAAATCTCCCTATCACGCCGCAGCTCGAGCAAGTACCAGTGCATTCCGTACTACACCAATCAAAAACATCCTCGTCGAATGCGGTCTCTCATCTAAAGAAAACAGACTAAAATACATACCAGCTTCACTCGCTTACAGATTTACAATGTCTATAGCAACCCCCATAGTGCAGGACATCCGAAAAATTTATAAAATAAAACGAAGGTCGAGAAACCGCTCAGGGCCGGAAAGGGCCATAGATATAGCCAAGGACTTATATATCCCTATAAATACTTCAAAACCTCACCGCACACAGCACCCTCCATGGTTAATTCCGAGAAATACAATCTTAGATGACCTGTCCCATTATCCAAAACATTCAACAAATCAGATAATCTATCAAAAACTTTTCAAGGATACCATCGACAAACATCAAAACTGGAACCTGTTTTTCACAGACGGTTCCAAAAACGAATCAAATGTGTCATTTGCTATTGTCAACAATCGCAAAAAAATAATCCGAATGGGATCACTTCCCACCTTTTGATCCATCCTATCAGCGGAAGCAACGGCAATCATATAACTCAGCTAACGTTCGAAGGATCGTCCTATCCCGCGTCTTTCTAGTGTGTGCACCTGTGTGTGAAAGTGTGAAGTGTGCAAACTGTGTGGCCGTCACTGAGAACGGCTGTATAGTCATTGAACTCGTAGCCAAAGTGTTGTGCAAGGTGCGCGTAAAACATATAATTAATATTAATTAAACGCAAAAAGAGGGTGTAACTTTAAATGAAAGGACAATGTGCCAAGTGCCCGTCTAAAACTCTCGTTGAAAACACATCATTCGCGTATACGTGTGTGCTGACGTGTCTACCGCCGTGTATATACCGAACGGCCAATAAAAAACGGTGTGTGTGTTAATGTGTATGCGTGTGAAAGCAGATGGTCTCTGCATGTTGCTTCACAAATAAAACAATAGAACTAACGGTGGAAACAAATAATGGAAAAAAGAAAAGCAATGTTAAAAGTAATTTCAAAGAGGAGGCCCAAAGCCCAGCCAAACCTCCTTGCCAAACGGCATAAAGCCAACCCAACCAACAAAGAAAAAACTCGCAGTCAATTTATTGCGGGGCTATATAAAAAGAAAGAGGAGCTCTCCAAAAAGAAGAACGATTTGGAGCGACAAATTAAAGAAGCCTTATCGGAAAGCAACTTTCAACAGCAAGAGGAGAAAAAACAACAGCAGCAGAAGCAACAGGAACAACTGCCGCAAAAACAACAAGCAGCAGCCAATAAGAAGGAGAAAGTGCCTCCCATCATAGTTAGTTTTATGGAAGCTAAGGACCTAATTAAATTGGGTAAGTTTGTGGGGGTTCTTTACATCACACCGAGAACCAACCCACAACCCTAACCTGCAAACATGCAAAAACCCAATCCGCAATAGCATACATCTCACCAATCCGCAATAAAAACCATTTTTCAAACTCCCAACGGAATATAATTCAACAGAATATATTCTAATCATCCGCGCATCCATTTTCCCAAAATTGCTTCGGTCAATTCTCCACTTAATTCATATTTCCTCTTTGTGACCAAGCAATCTTAATTTCCCCGAAATTCATATGCCTTAACAAAATGCATATCCAAATCCTCAACGGAACATTAACAGCTAACCAAGCCGCGCACATTTCCCCGAAATCACTTCGGTTAACATTTCTCCCAAATAATATTCCTTGCTTGCACGCAAGCCATTCCAATTTCCTCCGAAAATGTATGCCCATACTTGCTCGCGTCCCCAAAGCCAATTTCCCGGTACACCCAACCAACGAATTCAACCCAGCCTGTACGGCCAGAATTCGCTGGAACTGAGTTCTTATGCGAGAATAGCAACTCCTCCAAAATTCTTCGTAATTGGCAGCGAGCCTAATTTCGCTATGACTCACCGCCACGTCGCATTGAATGAATTATTTTCATTTCTTAGTCTAGTCGTTGTCCAACCAATACAGAGTGCGCGTCGTTCTTGCAATTGCCCCCAATCAC
The DNA here is from genome assembly GCA_963931805.1 of Microdon myrmicae. Lineage (NCBI taxonomy): Eukaryota > Metazoa > Arthropoda > Insecta > Diptera > Syrphidae > Microdon > Microdon myrmicae. The sequence continues at coordinate 109,846,523 of OZ007496.1, forward strand.
TATCCAACCGCCATCAAGCGCGCATCTCCCGTCTTATCATCCGCCAGGAGTCGCGATTCATCCACCGTTGCGTCAACAACACAAGTCGAGTTTTAACCACCGTCGGGCCGCGGTGCGTACACGGTTAAGTCAAGTTTTTCTTCCGTTCTATGAGGCGAAAAAAGCCCAGTTTCAATCACAGTGGAGTGCTGCTTTAATTTAAAATCGAACAACTTCCAATTGGTCCATAATACCCTTTATTGTAAAATCGAACAGCCGCGTGTCAGTTAAACGTGCGCGTGGTTACGAACACTAAAAATCAGCCGAACCATAGGTCTGTTAAAAGGTGAACCCAGGAGTTTTAAGAACTTTTACCTCATATAACAATGCGTGATCGTTAATATGACATGTTAAGACACTAACCGTAGATACCCCACCGGATTAGGAACATCCCGGCGGAGCAATATCTCGTGTACAAAATATCAATGCTAAATAATAAACAGACAATTAACAACGGAACTCGTGCTCTAGAGTTTTATTTTCACCCCCTTGATTCTTGGACATTCTTGTGCACAATTTTGGCGACTCGGATTTCGGCAGGACAAGTGGCGGGTGTTAAGTGAAACCGCGCCCGTGCTAGCGCAGACTTACCTCCCCCACAAGTTAACATGTAGAAATTTTAAAACGAAAAATTGAAATAATAATAAAATAAATTTTTTATGTGATAGTTTAGATGACTATCATAAAAATAAAACTGCTCTAAGGGAAGCAAGTAGTGAGTACTTCACGTACACACCTAAATCGGAGAAAACTATCTCCATGTTACTTAAAGGAGTTGATCCTTCTTTTTTCCTCCGAAGAACTCCTCTCGGAACTACAAACTGTCGAAAATGACAGTTTAAAATTCATTGATGTGAAACCATTCTCCACTTCTCTCCCCCGAAGTCGCAACCGCAAGTTCCCGTTCTTCATTGTCTCCCTAAGTTCCAACAGGAAAGTCGATGCACTTAGGAATACTAAAGTTATTTTCCACCAAACAATAATTTGGGAAAAAGTACGGAAGGTTGACCGACCGTGTGTTGCAGTTTCAACGATTCGGCCACGTTGCATCTAACTGCTGTATGGAATTTATCTGTGTAAAGTGCCAAAACAATCATACCGTAGGAGAATGCCCCTTAGGTAAAGAACAGGTTCAAGATAGGAGCAAACTATCTTGCGTTCTGTGCAAAAATACAGGTCATCCGGCCAACTTTAGAGGTTGTCCGAAATTCCAACAACTAAAAGCCAAGTTGGAATTTAAAAAAAAAATAACAACTTGGAGAAGAGAAACGAGTGAAGGTTCGATCTTATAATCGTTGCACCTAGTATGTCATTCTTCATCTTCCGCACCTAGTATATCATTTTCTCAAATGGTTGGTAATCCAATTAATACAACGGCGGCGGAACTTTCACGCAACGTCATAAAAGCGCTCGCTCCAGAGGCAAATTCAGATATAAGAGCAATCCTGTTAGCCATACAAGGACAGATTGCTGTATTTGAAAAAAAACTGACTGTACAAGTGACCCGAATAGATATTATTTATTCGTCCTTGTTCTCAGACAACCCAACATACCACAATGAACTATCCCACTAATTTAACGCTAAAAATTATTGCTGTGAATGTGAATTCACTAATCCACGTGGAAAGGAGGGATAATCTCGGTAACCTGCTTGAAGCCGAACGCCCCGATGTGCTTCTAGCTAGCGAAACCAAGCTAAACCAAAGGCACAAATTGGGCTACAAAAACTATAAAGTCATTAGACGAGATCGTCCACACGCCACACGCGGAGGTGGAGTTGCTGTGTTAATTAAGAAACGCCTTCGCCACAAGGCCGTTTACAGCACAGCTGTACACAAATTTCAGCTACTGGAAGCTTGCATTATAGATATACCTTTGAAAAGTCGAAGGCATCTATACGTGGTATCCGTGTATGCACCTGAAGCTTCTCAGTGTTCGCAATTTATCAGTGAACTGGATACGCTTTCTCGTAATCTCAAGTTAGACTCGGAAAACAACCATTTTGTTCTGGTGGGAGATTTCAGCTCCAAACACATTGCTTGGGGTGATATCACGCCGAACACAAGAGGTAATGCACTATTCAACTGGTGGCAAACAAATGCAACAGAATATAAACTAGAATTGTACGCTACAAGTACACCATCTTATCCAAGAGGAAACTCCTTTCTGGATTTACTGATGATGGACGAGGGACTACAATTATTAGGCACGGACCTAAATACTCGAAATTGCCTTCGCACAATCGGGTATGATAGTGACCATTACGGCCTCGGCGCCGTTTTACATGTTCCAAACGAACATGCAATACTTGAGCAGTACGACCAGATACCTTCGTTCGTTTTCCGAAAAGCACATTGGTCACGCTTTGATCGCATAATAAAAAGGGAACTATGCTCCAATGGCGTAGATCCTCCGACTAATAGAAACCTTCGAAATGAGGAAATAGACCATTATCTCTCAAAGATGAACAACATTGTCATCAAAACAATGGACCGCTCCATTCCAAAAGCGCCGCATATGGAGGAAAATTTTAATAGATACAGAAACTTAACTATTGATGCGCTGTATAGACAAAAAAGCGCTCTGCTCTCCCAGCTCAAACTGCTCTACAGACAGTTCAGCGATCCTAATAGCCAAGAAATAAAGACAATTAAGTCATTGATTAGAAACGTTCAAAAGCTGACCCGTGACAACTACAGATCAGTAATTAATGAAGTATGGAAACGTTAAATTCTCTCCATTAAAACCAGTGGTGGGAATATGTTTCCGGAAATAAATAAAGTATTTAGAAGAAAAGATCATAATAACATTCGCTGCCTTCAAGTCCCGAGGACTCCCGAAAATTGTCAAATATTGCTGAACGTAGGACTCACCCCGGAACACATCAACTCCAACGAAGAACTAATAGTAGTCGAGGATCCACAACAGAAAGCGAACTCCATTGGCGCCTGTTTCGAGGCAGTACACAAAGTGAATGAATTCATTCATTCTAACCTCGATGTCGAAAACAGAGCTATCCAAAACCATATTTCGCTGCTCAATGAACGGCAAAGTTGGCATTCCGAAAACAAACAAACAATAGAGCGGATGCCCCGCTTAGAAATTTGCACACAAATATATTTGTGAATAAGAATGAACTCATGGACATCCTCAGATCCATTAAAAACAAGAAATCCTCTGGAACAGATGGTATTCCGAATACAGTTCTTAAACATCTGCCTCCGGAAGCGGTGTAAATTTACACTACCTTGTTCAATAACGCTCTAAATAATGCATACTTTCCAAGACGTTGGAAAATAGCAGTACTCCATCCCATCCCCAAAAAGTGCAAGGACAGGAGTAATCCCGCTAACCTTCGCTCGATTAGTCTGCTGCCAAACATTAGCAAAATATTCGAGAAAATCATAAATAAAGCATTGATAAACTGGTGTTATGAAAACGACATCATTCCGAAAAACCAGTTTGGCTCTAGAGCGGGGCACGACACAGTTCATGCAGCTACAAAACTTGTTTCCGATATACAGTGGAACAAGGCAAAACGACAATGCACAGGCGTATGTTTGGTTGACTTTGAAAAGGCCTTCGATACCGTATGGTTAGAAGGACTTGTATATAAGTTATCAAATTTAGGGTTGCCTGAATATCTGTTATACATCATTTACGACATGATTAACAAAATCTCCAATAAAACTTTCCATATTAAAAATGGCTTACAGCAGGCAGCCGTGAATTCTCCCATTCTCTTCAATATTTATACTTGTGATCTAGTTGGGTCTCTTAATCATCATTAGTGTACAGATCAAAAAAAAAAAATCGATGCCATTAACAGACTTCTTCAAGCCGACTTCAATAAAATCAAACACTTTTGTGACGATTGGAAATTGAAAATTAACTTCCAAAAAACAGAAACCATCCTTTTCAGAACACCTCTTTCTACAGCTTCAAGAGATACAAGGCATAATTGGAAAAACTTTTCCATTGTAGGAAGCAATAATCTTCCGCTGCAAATGAAAACTGTTGTCAGGTACCTTGGTATCTGGATGGACCAATACCTATACTTTGATAAGCACATAGCAGCTGCCCTCTTCGCAAGAAGTCAATTTCGAAACTCAGCATTTATCCGTCCAATATTAGTGTATGGTTGCCCGGTATGGTTTAACGTTTCCCCATCCTACATGGAAAAGTTTCGCATATTCGAGAGGCAGTGATTGCATTCCTGCCTCGGATTATATAGAACACCTGAGTCTCAATACAGGAAACTCTATCCTAATAAGACACTGTATGACAAATCAGGACTGAATAGGATAGACAATTTCAAAATTATTCGTGGTCACACTGCAAGGGCAATGTGCAGCGAAAATAATCTTATCTCGGGAGCATACTACCCCAATGACATGTACCTGGAGAATACACTCAAAAATGGGTTTATCCCACCAGAAGCGTTCCCTCTCTTGGATAGAAAAGGTCTTATCCAAAACAAGCACGGAGTCCCTATTATTTACCACGCTTTTCGTGGTGCCAGGGACAAACGGATTCTTTATAACAGTGATATATCAAATGCTACAGTTCACTTGCGATTTAGCATGGCAAGAGGCGATCGAGATAAATCTATAAATGACCGATCCCATCCCAACTGGTGGTGGATTGACAATGAAGAAAGGATTTAATATCCCCAAATATAGTAAGATCTTGAGACGCTACGCCTTCCCTTCCCATTCCTCATTTCCCTTTTCATATTTATTTATTCTTCCTTTTCATTTCCAGTTTTCATTTAGATTCCTTTTCGTTTTAATATTTCTTTATGTTAACATTTTTGTTAATATGTTTCTTACAATTTTTTTTTGTAAACTTTTTTACCTTATATTATTAAAAACAAAAAACTTCTTCTTCTAAAATATTCGGGTAATAGGTAATATATAAAAACATAAAAATATAAAAATATTATTGTACGCCGAAAGGCATTACACCAAATTGTATCGTGTAATTTAGAGTGCTCGTGTAGAGCCAGTAAATTATTTTAAGAATAAGAAAAGATTGTAAAATAGGATTTAGCATTTTAGTCCTAAGTCAACATTTGTTAAATTATTGTACAATAAATGCGTTATTCAACAACAACAGCAACAGCAGGCACGGCAATTCTGGTGTAGTGTAACAATATATCCATGAAATGACCATAAACAATAATCTCAAGTGAATCAATTGCCTTTGTCATAATTGGCACTTGTCAAGTAACCAGCATTCGTTGTTTACAATAAATTCAAGGTCAACTCATTTCATTGAGTAAAACAAACGAATTGCTCCGGTTACGATTTCAAGGAATCATATAACAATCGTTTGCGAATTTGCCACTGGTGATTCATGAATTAATTGGGTCAAATCGTGTCATTTTTCTTTCGCTATACGCTAAGCTGGTGATATTATATTAAGTAGCATAATAAGCAAAATTGTATGAGTGAAGTTTCAATTAAGAACTTAATAGCTTGTTAAGCAATATTTGTATGCGTGAATAATGAAATGTGTAAATAATCGAGTGATTGATTACGAGTATAAATACCCCAACATTTTACAGAATAAATTAATCAAAAACGAATCGTGTATTTGATTCCTTAACTGCGGCGTTATACGCCATCCAATTTTAGCGAGCTGCGCTTTAATCCGCAAAATTAGGGAACTCAAGTTTAGATTGTTTTAAAATATAATTCAGATCTTCCCTCATATCTTCCATACTTATCATATGGCCATCCTGCAGTAAAGTAACATTACACTGGAAGCAACAAGACTGGTCCAGAAAATTCCAACGATTATCTATACTGATAGCCTTTCAACTCTACAAGCAATAACCAACGTAAACTCCACCAATGCTGACATTCGTCAAATCCAAGACAACATTATTAAGAAAGGTAATAAAATAATTGTAACATTAGTGGAAATGAAGCAGCCGATGCGGCTGAAAAACCAGGGACAAAGTCGCCTCTCGTCTCCTTCTATTGTCCTAACAAAACGGACATAAGAAGGCAGGTAAAAAATTCCCTTAAGAACGTGGGGGACGAAGAATGGCACCACTACACCCACCTGTACAGCACTATTAAACAGGACACCAAACCCGTTTCTTACCCAACAGCACTCTCAAATAGAAAAATAAAATGCTTCCTAGGAATCCGGCTAGGACACACCAAAACATCCTTACAAAAACCAGCCCCCCACAATGCAGCAACTGCAACAACCAAACCCCACTTGCTCCACATCGCATCATATTCGACTGCCCAAAAGTACAAACCATCGCAAACCAACTATTTGGAAACGACCCCTTCAGCAACATTCTGGTAAAACCATCAGAAGAGAATATCAACATACGAAGTTCTAACCCTTACTAACCTTCACAACAAAATTTAAAATAAATCGATATTACCCGAAAGCCCTGGCAACTAGCGCTATTTAGAATTAAGTTACTGTATAATGAATTACATCGTAATAAATAATAATATTAATAATAAATTTTAAACTCCTTGGATATGCCTGCCTTACCACCACACAATTTTCAACTGAAGATTGCGTCGGTAGTCATCCTGCTTCGAAATCTAAACCAACCAAAACTAAGGAATGGAACGCGTTTGATGATAAGAAAACTGATGATCAATGTGATTCACGCCTCGATACTCAAAAGGAAATTCAAAGGTGTGCAAATTCTCATTCCCAGGATTCCGATGATCCCAACCGATATGGCCGTTGAGTTTAAACGAATTCAATTTCCGATTCGTCTTCCATTCGCCATGACAATCGACAAAACACAAGGCCAATCCTTGAGTGTTTGTGGTTTGAATCTAGAAAATGCATGGTCAGTTTTAAGGTCAATTGTACGTGGCATGTTCGCGTGTCGGTAAACCATCCGCTTTATTTGTTCTTGTGCCTGGTAAGAAACCGAAAAATGTCATATATAAAAAGGGGCTTAACTGAAGAGAATAAACTGGAGTGCAACCCATACAGCAAAATACCAAGGTTACTTGGTTGAAATACTTGATTTTGTAGTTTTTTTTGAATTTTTATTTTCTTTATAAATATTACCCTAATAAACTATTGACTTTAATAAATTTTTTTTATTTATTTTATTACGTTAATGAAATCCTAAATTAAATTTAGCAAAAGTTAACACGACATTCATTGACTGTTAGACGGTACGGAGTTCGCCGAGTCAGCTAGTATACTTATATATAACAATATGGTCAATAAGAAAAAATGACCGCAATTAGTGACAATTAAACTCAATTCAAAATTAGTTGCGTGCTGTATCGCTAAAGCGCCGTCTCTGCTCTTTCCTTCTAGGATAAATCTACTAAAACAGTAAAAAAATACTCAACAAGTCTTTCATATTTCAATCTACAAAACAAGGGCAAAAGTGTCGGGGACTTCGGAATTGAATAATTCAATTCATCATCCTGCGGATAGTTAGCAATTAAATTTCCTTGCAGCGTGTATTTATCTACCTCATTAACTTTTCCTTCCTCAATTACGCCAGATTTTCTTGCCATGTATCTGATAAATCATTTGAATTCATTTTTCTGTTGATATAAAACAGGAGCGTTTTTTCGTTCGTTCAAATCTCTTGGTATCGCCGACTTTTCATGGGATTTTGCTTGTCCACAGAATGGAGATAATTTTCTCTGGATTTAATGGGAGGCCTTGGTTTTTGCGTCAGAGTTCTGGCCCCATAGAAAAGGAAAATTCCGTCAATTTTGGATAGCAGGCTATACCCTAGATTTAAGCGAAAGTCAGCACAAGAGTACGGGATCAGTTCCTTCATCGAATATCGAAAACAGAAAACTGAAAACCACAAACTGTACGAGGCAAAAAGTTCCCCTATGGGTAACTTGTTTTATTGCTTTTGAAACCTTTCTGTGATCCTGTATTCCAGCGAACATGTTGGGCAACGGGACCACAAATAGTGTGATGCAATAATGCTATTTCGCCTAGGGAATAGTTGCTATGCTGCATTCTCTGCATAATTTTCCGCGCTTAAGAGCACAATGGGTAGCAATTGAAGGCAATGTGATGGATTTATACGACGAGTAGTTCAGTCGACTGGCATGTGCTGTTCATGGTACTCCACATCACAGGAACGTCCAAATCATGTAGGATGTATTTTGTTTTCAAGAAACCATAACAACGCCACATAGTCAAAAGCTATACGGCTATTACAATTTAGGAACGTATTGGAGCAACGATAATTATGGGGATTCCGAAAGAACAAAACCCCCAGTGAGTAGAAATGGGGAGTTTGTGGCGGTAACATTATGCACTGTGAGTGGTTTGGAAGGCTGAACATCTCGCAGAGTGAGGTCTGTTGTGGTATCCTTATATTGACAGCAGCACGAAACCAAAACAGGGCATTTGAAAAATAAATCATGTCGCTTGTTGCAGACAATATACTTCGGGACTACGTAAATTATTGACATATACAATATATTATAAGCATCCTCTGTCAAGTAGACAGCTAATAAGCAAGATTGGTTAAATAATTATTTCTTTTGGAGCGATGTCTACATTACCACAAGGCATTTCTTGTTGAGCCCGTCTCAGTCGGCGGATGAGACGACAACAAGGTCTCTTTGACGAATTTATGTTGTTGAAGCAAGCAAGATAATACATAATAAATATATAAGTGTAGTATTTTGCTCCCCCGCTTGGTAGAAACCTTGACGTGGTGTGGGGGCTTAAACTACAATGAATCAGTCAGGCTATGCTGAAGGAAACATACGCTTCCAGTAGGGCCACCCATGTAAGACAGGCTGGCGAGGAGTAACACATAAAGATCTACCACCCCTAATCCAGGGTGTTACGCGTCACCGTGCCCATTGGATGGTTTGCAGCCAAAGGTATACCGGCTGTATTATAACGGCACATCTCTGACACCGGGCCGAATCAGAGCAGTAAGCAGCCCTTACCATATCTAAGAGCGGCTCTGATGTGGCGGACTATTTGAAACCCCAAGACTCGTGGGATCAAAAATGAATAAACAATATACAAAAAACAATCTCACAAAACACCCGGTAGGCGTAGGTGTGATGAGCCGATACTACCATAAGGGATCAAATCATCAAGAAAACACCGACCCGGCAAAAAGAAGGCGTGGGGAAAAACGGAAAAAGCGGGATATACGCGTCGGGACGTGGAATGCTCGAACATTATATAAACCAGGCGCGATACAGACGGTCGTAGAAAACGCGAAACAATATAAAATGGACATCGTTGCGCTTCAAGAAGACCGACTCCCACATCAAGTAATCAAAACCAACGGGTTTAACACATAACCTCGGGACTGGCTTCATCATAAGCAAGAAGATTACGCCCCATGTAAAAGATGTGCAATTTATTAATGACCGAATGTCGGTGCTAAAAATACAGAGACTATGGTACAATTATGTATTTATAAACGTACACGCCCCAACAGAATCTAAGGACGAACAAACGAAAGACATTCTACGAGACCCTAGAGGAAGTATTCGATGGGATCTCATCATTCGATGTTAGAATCCTCCTCGGGGACCTCAATGCGAAAATTGGAAAGAAAAACCTCTTCCAACCAAATATAGGTAAAGAGAGCCTACACGATGTTTCAAATGATAATGGAATTCGAATTATCACGTTCACAGCCTCCAAAGATCTGGTACTGAAAAGCACGATGTTCAAGCACAAGCAAATTCATAAAGCCACATGGATATAACGCGAGTTACGTTTTTTTCTAAATTACACTTAAGTGAAATAATAAAAAAAACATTTTTATTTATAAAAATTTATATTTTTATTTTAATTTATATTGGAGTAGAAAAATCGTCTGCTCTTCAGAGAGACGCTTCTAAAACTGAATTTTTTTTTACATCGAAATATTTTCCTTCGTCTTATCTTTCTACGTAATGGATATTGTGTTGCAATATGCTTAATTGCCTATTTCGTGATTCCACGAAGTCTTGTTAATTACTTTTTAATTACTTCTTAATCAGTTTTATTTCTATCATATGTTGCAATAGACATTACATTGCAATTTTTATATTTTAATGTTTCTAGGAAATGTGTAATTAAGTTACACATTTCGATAGATAGGTTTTTTGTGTCGTCGAAGGATTCTTTGACGTAACACGCGTAACCAAGTGGACCACTTCCTCATAGACAATAGACACCACTCGAATATTATTGACGTAAGATCATATAGAGAAGCAGATTGCGACTCCGGTCATCTTCTAGTGATGAGTAAAATTAGAAGTCGGCTCGCAGCAAACCCACATGGGCAATCACGGGCGACAAGCAAAAAGTTCGACATTGATAAACTAAAAGAACTACGCAAAAGGGCTGAATATCAAGACGAACTAACGAATAGATTTAGCATCCTAGAGAATGGGAGTAGTGAGGAAGAGGAAACCAATAATCTGCGCAATAAATGGGCATCGACCAGAGACACAATCAAACAAACAGCCCAAAAGCTATTAGGATTTAAGAAAACAATTAAGTCCAAACCTTGGTTTGACGATGAGTGCAAGGCGAAGATAGAACAACGTAAACGCCTCAGAGTGATCCACTTAGAAGGATATGATGAAGTCAACGCAGAAAGATACGCGGCAATTCGGAAAGTTTTTAAAAGACTGCAGTGGTTTACTTCCTTAAGAACAATATCTGAAATTTCTTATTTTTCACAAATCTGAGGACATTCCCATGTTCATCCTTGCAGACAAACATATTCATACTTAAAGTTACTACAAGGGATTCTACTGTTCTGACTAAACGTGGTAAAGCTTCGATTTTCGGGCATCTTTATATCTATCTCTATCTCTATCTCTATCTCTATCTCTATCTCTATCTCTATCTCTATCTCTATCTCTATCTCTATCTCTATCTCTATCTCTATCTCTATCTCTATCCCTATCTCTATCTCTATATCTATATCTTTCGTTTTAGTTTTCAAAGCGCCTTCCAATCTGAATTCTTTCTTAGTTCTATATTCAAGTTATATATATTTTTAGTTTTATCATTGCTCCTGATACACCCCGTTCAATACGTAAGAAAAGACAACTCAGGACTACTGATATCCGAGACCAAAACGCTCTCATACACCCACCAAGTGAAGTAATTCATTCCTTCGGATACCAATTTCATTGATGCCATTTGCCTTAATAGTGCAACGCTCTTGCTATACCTACGGGACAGACCAACTTAAAGGATAAGAGCATTTTATATTCATGAATGCGCTCCTACAGGCACCGTAACTCTTCTGGCCTCGGCATTCGTATGCGTTTGGAGTATTACTTGTGCGAACAGAAGCCCTTAAAGGCATTCCTCTCATAGCGGAACATCGTTTGTTTAATGCGAATCTATCTCCGGCAATTTTAGTAAACACAATAATAAAGTGCTCATTAATTAAAACACTTTCCGGTGCATTAATTTCGTAAACAGCTTACAGCTTTATTATGAAAAATAAATTTACTGAAACCATCCACCAGAGGGAGCATAATTACCTACAGAAACATTAGGTATCTTCCGACATAAAGCTTCGGCGGAAACCATACTGAGTGTTAACTCAGTTCCGGATGCGATGGCGGAAACGAAATGCTACCCTAATGAATTAGCATTAGCACATCATACGGGAAAGATATTGCCTGTGCCTCGGGGACTACATTCCACTCTGGCTGTTAGTTTGCTTTCGGCAGCCAACGCCCCACGCTCCGTAGTTGTTCCATTTAACCAATTGTGTTGAATCAATTAAAGATAAATCTATGGGATCATAATCGTACTGGCCCGATAGGTAAATATTTTGCGATCGTTAAAAGCACGTCGGGTATTCAATTAGGGACTATCGAATTATGTATTTCTGACCATGGGTATGGATCCATGACTTCTGTAGTGCAAACCTGTGCAGTTGTAAAGTTTACGTGTTTAAGAGGATTGCAGCTGTCAAGCTCGTGTACGGATTGGTTGAATGTATTATGAATTGTACCAAAATAGGACTTTTCTACATCTCTAAAGCTCTTTCAAGATTTTTTTTTATTTCAATTCATTTCATTAGATACTTTGCAATTTGTTATTCATAACATAATATGGTAATATTAAAGGATTCCGACCCCCTAAAGTGCATCTTAAATTTGAATGATGCACAGGCAACAGAAAGGAAAAACAAACGCATTGCGTTATGTTCCCAAAGAATCTTCAACATTTTGGAAAAGCGAGTTAACATATTTCATATACTACTTAGGCTGAAAGGGATTTATATGAAAACATGCGTTTTTTGGGCAGTTATATTTATTCCTCAACATAGTTCCCTTCGAGGGCGATACACTTGGTATAGAGATTTTCCGACATTTCGATACCCTTTCTGTAGTCCAAAATATCCAAGCATTCGAAATACGTCTTGGCTTCGGCAATGACTTCCTCATTCGATCTGAATTTCTTTCATTGGAGCCACTGCATGAGGTTTGGGATGAGATAATAGTCGGTGGGGCCATATCCGGAGAATACGTGCGTGAGCAACCAATTCAAATCGTAATTGGTCCAATTTGGCCATCGCTTTCAAGGACGTGTGCCGCGATGCCCAATTGTGATGATACAGAAGTTTTGTCTTGCCAAATGCGGCCGTATTTTTTTATTTCGTCGTTCTGTTTGTTTATTTGTTTATCCAATAACGTTGCAAAATACTTATAGCACAATATTAAATGTCCCAACAAAAATCTAATAAAGAAAAGATGGCGTACTCACGGTTCTCCTTATTTCGATTCGTTCAAATTGTCGATGATTTCCTTCATATCCTCGGACATTTGTTTGGGTGTCTAAATTCTCAGCCAGCAAATATGTTTCTGAGCGGTCAATGTCTGCTTGTGATATCTTCATCTTTACCCACGGTTGAATACTCTCTTCTAATTAGTGTGCTTTTGTACAGCATCATTCAATTCAGTAGTCTTCTATTACTCTTAATAAATTGAAACACTCGCCAGTTTAGTCCAGTCTTTGTATTACAATTATATTTGTCCAACGCAAAATTCCCAACACTTTAATATTCACAACCCACCAGTAGTTTATTTTTACTATAGTCAATTTTACTAATTCCAAAATACATTTCGTTTTATCTTTTTCTATTGTTCTTATGTATTAAACATCACAAGAGACGTCGCACCGCGTTTTCTTTTATTACTATACGAGAGAGATCTCTGCCCATTCGCGGCATTTTATACTGATCGCCCATTTCCGATCGCACACTCATCTTCATTTTAACATTTCCCCGCCCACTAAATGCGAATAAACTCTCGCGGATTCATTCAGCAGTCAATAAACCCAGAAAGAATGGAAAAATTGCAAAGAATAGCAGCTTAGGAATGGGTTGATTTGGTTTCGCTTGCAACGGAAAGCAAAATCAAAGGGCCTACCCTTCGTGTATGTGTGTACGTTTCATCCTACTGCTTTAATCTTCGTTTAGAAGCATGAACAATTCTTGTAATGAAGAATAACGACGTGCATTGCGAGAAGGGAAAATGGAGAGGATTGAAAAATGTACTCATGCACACTTTTCATCAAATATGGAAACTGCTCATAAGTGAATAGCCTGTACTTGTTGTGCCTGAGAGGGGGAACATTGGTTTGGGAAAACTTTTACATCGGAATGCGAAAAGGAAAGGGGGACGGGAAAAAATGTTTCACTATGTGAAAACAGCGTCGTCTGCCAATATTTTGCTGTTGTTAAACAACATGACGTATGATGGTGGTTTCACGTAGGGAACTGGTATGTGGGATTTAAGGACAGACAATACATTTTGATTTTCGCGCCGTGTTTTGTTTTGTGAAAAGTGACAATTGCAGTGTGCATACAAAGGCCACATAAAAAAAAAACAATTAGTGCCGACACGAGACGTACGAAGTGTTCCTGTATCTATCTGTATCTAAAACAATTAAAAAAAGTGAGAACACGTGGTCCATATAATGGACGTAAAACTAATGGATGACAAAACGGTGCTTCGGAGAAGGCAAAATACAGACGTAAACATAAAGGCTAAACGCTTTAGAACAAATGAAAACAAGGATACAGACACATTGATTGTCAACAGCGACGACGAAGACAACACCCATGGTGCCCAGTAATCAGGGACTGGAAACCAATTCCAAGAACTAGCTGTCAGCGAAACAAATGCAGTCGCTAGCAATCAGATCGTGGTCCTTAGCGGACTCATCCATGAGATTAGTCTTAAAAAACAACAACTGGATAAACAACTCGAGGAAGTTGGTAAACTAAAAAACAACCTGAGCCATAACGAGCGAAAAACGAAAATGGTAAACAACAACAGCAAGAACAAAGACAACAGCAACCCACGAAGACAAAGAAAACACGACAAGATAAGGAAACTCAACAGCAGGAACCACATCAACAGCAGGAACCACACCAATAGCTGGAAACATCTCAGCAGGAAACATCTTAGCAGGTGCCAGCCACAAAAAGGGAGAAAGTACCTCCTATCTACATCAGTTACATAGAGACAAAGGATCTCATAAAACTGGGTGAGTTGACATGCAAAACTTTTAAAACAAAACGGATAAATAATTTTAAAATAAGTTTAACATGGGATGATTTAGAAGGGTATAACAAAATGAACTCGGCATTGGGGAAATCGAAAAGCGAGTACTACACTACACCCCTAAATCGGAGAAAACTGTCTCCATGCTCCTCAAATGTGTTGATTCTTCCTTTACTCCCGAAGAGGTGCTCGAAGAACTAAAAAGCTTCGAAAATGATAGCCTAAAATTTACAAGTGTGAAACCATTTTCTACAGCAAATTCTAGAAATCGCAACCGTCAATTGGCTTTCTTCATTGTGTCTCTAAGCCCCAATAGTAAAATTGATGGAATTAGATATATTATTATTATTATTATTATTATTATTATTATTATTATTATTATTATTATTGCCATTGTTCCATGTCCTGTGCGCTCTCCTTCCACGTTCGATCATCCGATCCGATCTCCTCAAGGTCCAATCTAACATTGTCCTCCCATCTCCGTCGCGGCCGTCCTGTCGGTCTCTTCCCCGTTAGTTTACCGTCAAGAATTCTATGCACGGTCCTATCGTTACCCATTTGCGCCACGTCTCCGGCCCATCTTAATCTTCGCGACTTGATCATTCTCACTATTGTAGGTTTGTGGTATAGCTCTTCCAATTCGTGGTTGTGGAGTTTCCTCCATTGTCCTGACTCCTCGTCATATTTACCGCCTAATATACCCCTTAAAATGTTATTCTCGAATACGAGGTATTTGTTTTCTTCCCGTTTTGTGAGAGCCCATGTTTCGCATCCGTATAGAGCAATCGGCATGATTATGGTTCTATAGACACGGAGCTTTATATTACGTGATAGCAGTCTGGATTTTAATAGTTTACTGGCTGCATGCCAACTAGCGTTGCCGGAATGTAGTCTTTTGTTAATTTCCTTTGACGTTTCGTTTCTGGTCGTCGGTATCGTTCCCAGATATTTAAATTCTTTGACATTTTCAAATATCTTGCCCCTGACGTTTATATGTGTTCTCTGAGGTCCACCTGCGCTCGTCGTAATCATGTATTTCGTTTTGTCTTCGTTTATTTCTAGGCCCACCTCTTCTGCTGCTTGCATGATGATTTCACAGTTTGTACTTATAGTTTCGACATTATCGCCCAGTACGGCGATGTAATCCGCATACGCGAGGACTTGTGTGACCCCGTTCAGGGATGATCCAGCCGTGTTGTCGTCATGTACCTTTCTGATAACATACGCGAGGACAAGGTTAAAAAGGCATGGTGAGAGGCCATCCCCTTGTTTTAGTCCGTCCCGGATTTGAAATGGTTCTGAGAGGTGGTTTTCTATTCGAACTCGCCCTTTGTTTTCGTTCATGCAGTTTTGAATGAGGGCGGCATATTTTTTCGGGATCCCCAGCTCAACTACAATATGGGAGAGTCTTTGCCTTGCGACTGAGTCGTAGGCTTTTTTGAAGTCAACGAACAGTTGGTGAACCGTCTCTCCGTATTCCCACTTCTTTTCCAGTAGTTGCCTTATTGTCAACATCTGGTCGCTTGTTGACCGGTTCCGACGAAATCCGCATTGGTAGTCTCCCAATATTTCTTCTGCGTACGGTGTGATTCTTGCCAGTATGACATTTGTCAATATTTTGTATGTGATTGGGAGCAATGACATGCTTCTGTAATTTTCGCAGTCAGATCTGTCGCCTTTTTTGAAAATGGGGATGACTATTGAGGTTTTCCATTCTTCCGGAATGACTTCCTTCTCCCATATTATTTTAACCAGTTGGTGGATCCTTCGAGCGGTTGCCCCTCCTCCATGCTTCACAAGCTCTGCCGGTATGCAATCGACTCCAGGAGTCTTGTTGTTTTTCAGTCGATTTATCGCGTCTACAACTTCGGCGAAACAGGGCTCTGGGATCTGGGACTCGGCTGTATGTACGTCTGCTGCGTTTATTTGTGGTTGATGGGTGCGCACATTGAGCAGGTTTTCAAAGTACTGCTTCCATCTTGTCACGATATTTTTTGTTTCTGTCACCAGACAGCCGTTTGTGTCTCGGATTATTTTGGCTCTCCCTCGGTAGCCATTTCTAATTGAATTTATGCCGGCATACATACCTCTGCTGTTCTTTGCTCTGGCATTTTCTATGATTTTTTCGATCCGAGTCTTCTCCCATTCGCGCCTTTTGCGTTTGAAAAGTCTAGTTGTTTCTTTCCGAATTGTCGCGTATCTTACTGCGTTGACTTCATCATATCCTTCTAAGTGAATCATTCTGAGGCGTTTACGTTCTTCGATCTTTGCCCTGCACTCATCGTCAAACCAAGGTTTGGACTTAGTTGTTTTCTTAAATCCTAATACCGCTTGGGCTGTTTGTTTGATTGTGTCTCTGATCGATGCCCATTTAGTGTCCACACTATTGGCTTCCTCTTCCCCACTACTGTCATTCTCTAGGATGCTAAATCTATTCGTTAGTTCGTCTTGATATTCACCCTCTTATGTAGGTCTGTGGCGATTCCGCCAGATCCCACGGCTCGCCTTCCTGAAAAAACCCCCATAACCATAACCCGGGTCTGCACCAGCTTTCGCTAATGCAATTCGCATTAGCATCTTAGATGCTTCACGCATCAAACAGACCCAATTATTATAACCTAAAATCCCTATAAAGGAAACTTACCTTCATGCATCCCTTCGCATACAATCTTTCATAAGATTTCTTTGTTTTCTTATTTGGTATTCTGAACCAATTCGGTACCAGACAAATACCATAAATATCGCGCCGTCTATTTTCCCCAGCCGCGCCATATACCTTTTCATATACATTGCCTGGAAACCTTTTTTTGTTTGTCTTATCAACAAACAACCCAAGCAGCTGCATATAATTAGCGCAATATACGCTGAAACCAAATTCTCCAGCATTTCCTAATGCAAATATGAACCCGGTTTCTATTGCAGCCAGAGATGCCATAAACATCTAATTTGCTTTTAGCACCTTTTTCTCCTAACGTCGAAAATAGCGACGAGGCATCGTGTAAACAATGACCCGCATTACCAACGGGCATTTGCTCATTTTTCCCTATTGTCTTTGCCGCCTGCCTGTTTCGTCGTTCCACTGCACGTGTGAAACGCATTGATCTCAACGATCGCACCTATACCACCATGAGAGACTTTACGTTTCCCTGGTGGTAGGTAAAAAACGATATCCTTATTGGAGAGGATATCGTTTGAGTCCTATTTCAACCACCGTTCACGACGGTTGGTTCACTCCCGCTCTCCGCCACCAGCGGGGACGCGTAAATATTCACCCTAGTATGTACCCCGGAGTCGTGTTTGTAGTCACGTTTCATTATATAAGTGTTATGCCAAGTTGTCAGAAAAAGTTAAATACCGAAACAGTGTATGTCCATAGACGACGTAAAATTATTAAATAACGGTTTTTATTAAATAAATTACATCAAATAAGAGATTATTCACTACCTTGGATAAACATAGTGTTTTATTTTCACTCTCGCGACCGTGTTGTAATCATATCCGGTGCGAACAGTTTACTTAGTGACAATTGGATGGAGGAGGAAGTGAACCGTGTGCCCATGTCAGGTACAATACTTCCTTCCCACAGGTCTTTTAGTTTATCAATCTCGAACTTTTTGCTCGTCTCCCGTGACTGTCCATGTGGGTTTACTGCAAGCCGACTTCTAATTTTGCCCATCACTAGAAGGTGATCGGAGCAGAAATCTGCTCCTCTATATGATCTTACGTCAAGGATATTCGAGTGGTGTCTTTTGTCCATGAGGAAGTGGTCTATTTGGTTACGCGGTTACGGCTTTATGGATTTGCTTGTGCTTGAACATCGTGCTCTTCACTACCAGATCTTTTGACGCTGCGAACGTGATAATTCGAATACCATTATCATTTGAAACATCATGTAGGCTTTCTTTACCTATTGTTGGTTGGAAGATATCTTCCTTTCCAATTTTCGCATTGAGGTCGCCGAGGACGATTTTAACATCGAATGATGAGATCCCATCAAATACTTCCTCTAGGGTCTCGTAGAATGTGTCCTTCGTTTGTTCGTCCGTCGATTCTGTTGGGGCGTGTACGTTTACAAATACATAATTGTACCATGGGCCCTGTATTTTTAGCACCGACATTTGGTCATTAATGAATTGCACATCTTTTACATGGGACATAATCTTCTTGCTTATGATGAAGCCAGTCCCGAGGTTATGTGTATCGGTACCTCCACACACCAGTGTAAACCCGTTGGTTTCGATTACTTGATGTGGGAGTCGGTCTTCCTGAAGCGCGACGATGGCCATTTTATATTGTTTCGCGTTTTCTACGACCGTCTATATCGCGCCTGGTTTATATAACGTTCGAACATTCCACGTGCCGACGCGTATATCCCCCTTTTTTTCCGTTTTTCCCTACGTGTTCTTCTTGCCGAGTCGGTGTTTTCTTGATGATTTTTTCCCTTAGGGTAGTGTCGGCTCATCACACCTACGCCTACCGGGTGTTTTGTGAGATTGTTTTTTGTATATTGTTTATTCATTTTTGATCCCACGAGTCTTGGGGTTTCAAATAGTCCGCCACATCAGAGCCCCGTTTTGATATGGTAAGGTCTGCTTACTGCTCTGATTCTACTCGGTGTCAGAGTGACGCCGTTATAATACAGCCGGTATACCCCTGGCTGCAAACCATCCAATGGGCACGGTGACGTGTAACACCCTGGATTAGGGGTAGTAGATCTTTGTGTGTTACTCCTCGCTAGCCTATCTGACATGGGTGACCCTACTGGAGGCATATGTTGTCGTCAGCATAGCCTGAGTGATTCATTGTAATTTAAGCCCCCGCACCACGTCAAGGTTTCTACCAAGCGGGTGGGAATTAGATATATTAAATACATTAATCACCAAACAATAAGTTGGGAGAGAATAAAGAAGTCCGACCGCGTATTGCAGTGTCTGCGCTGTCAATGCCTCGGCCATGTTGCAATATGCATCTCAGATGCGTCAAATGCTTAAATAAGCATATCATTGGAGAATGTCCATTGGGCAAAAAATAGGCCCCGGATACAAATAAACTATCTTGTGCCCTCTGTAACAACTCGGGTCATCCTGCTAACTTTGGTTGCCCTAAGTACCAACAACTAAAATCAAAATTGGAAGCCAAAAAGAAGCAAGTTGAAGAAGAGAAAAGGATGAAAACTTGCTCTTACAACAACTTCGTGGCACCAAGTGTGTCATATGCTCAAATGGTAAGTGGAGTAAAAAATGCACCAATCCTAGAACAATCACGCAATATCATTAAAACGCCTGCTCCAGTGACACAAACTGATATAACAGCAATATTACTGTCCATACAAGGACAGTTTGCTGCGTTTGATAAAAAATTCAAAATGATCGAAAAAAAACTGACGGAACAAGTGGCTCGAACTGACATTATCTATTCGACCCTGGTTCTAAATGAACCCGCACTTTAATCATATCGTTCACTGTGACTGAATTAACCCTAAAAATTATTGTTGTGAATGTTAGTCCACTAATCCGCATGGGAAAAAGGGATAATCTGAGCAATCTGCTGGAAGCTGAACGCCCAGATGTGCTTTTGGCTAGCGAAACTAAGTTAAATCAAAGGCAGAAATTGGGCTACCCAAATTATAAATTAGTTAGACGAGATTGTCCAAATTCCACTCAGGGGGGCGGGGTCGCTGTTTTAGTTAAAAATGGCCTACAACACAAAGTCGTCTACAGTAGAGATGTATACAAGTTCCGGGTACTAGAAGCCTGCGTTATAGATAGTCCTTTCATCTATATGTGATCTCTGCTTCTGCTCCCGAAGCTTCTAGTGTATACAGGTTATCATGAACTTGATACCCTTTTTCGAAGTCTCAAGTTTGACTCGGAAAATAATTATTTCTTTATGGCGGGAGATCTCAATTCCAAGCACAGTGCTTGGGGCAACCTTATCACAAACACGAGAGAAATTGCGTTGTTCGACTGGTGGCAAACAAACGCTATCGAACATAAACTAGAATTGTACGCTACAAGTACGCCGTCATATCCAAGCGGAAATTCCTTCTTGGATTTACTGCTGCTGGACGAGCGAATACAATCATTAGATACAGATCTAACTACTCGAAATTGTCTTCGTACAATCGAGTACGATAGCGATCATTATGGACTTGGTGCTGTAATACATGTCCCAAACGAACACTCACTACTTGAGCAGTACAAACAGATACATCCTTTTAATTTGGGAATAGCACACTGGTCGCGCTTTGATGGGATAATAAAAAACGAATTACGCTCCGATGACATATATCCGCCAACTGACAGAGATCTCCACAATGACGAAATTGATCATTATCTTTCGACGATGAACAACATAATTACTAGTACAATGAATCGTTCTACCCAAAAGTGACCCACATGGGGAGCCATACATACCGATACAGAAACGCAACGATGGACGAGCTGTATGCAAAAGAGTATTCTGCTCTCTAAGTTAAAACTGCTCTACAGACAGTTCAGCGATCTAAATAGCCAGGAAATAAAAACAATTAAGTCACTAATTAAAAATCTCCAAAAACTGATCCGTGACAACTGTTGACGTCCGGCGCCGTGCTTCCTCGGAATGAGGGAAGAGCGGGGACCTTTTATTTTGTAGACTTATTAAAACGCAGGATTTCTTCAATTTTATTTATTTATCTCTATTTCTTTAACTGGAACTTAATTTCTCCTACTTAAACTCTAACTGCTTTCAAACTGAACTCAATTTGTTTCTGATACTCAACTACTACTTTATTACTTTTCAAATTCAACTTCTGTCTCAAACTACTCAATCAGAACTGAACTCTTTCTCCGCTGAACTCTAACTCAAAACTAACTGATTTTGGGAGGGTGAGATGTGGTACCATAATGGGCAGGTGTGTGTAAGAGTAGGTCTGATTATCTGTTTGTAGAGAGGCCTTTAGGTTTCCATAACACTCGTCTGCACAGGTTAAGCAGTATTGAGGCTTTTTGAAGAGAATTTTTGATGTGGATTGAGAATGACCAGTCGTTGGAAAGGGTTACTCCCAAATATTTTAGCGATTTGGTAGGTTTTATGAGGGTGTTATTAAGATTTAGTTTAATTTTGTTGTGACAAGGTTTAGTGTTGTTTGTGCAGTGAGCGTTTTTGCCCTTAGCTGGGTTTTGGTTGGGTTGAGGCGAATTTTCCATTTGTTAAAGTATGCTGAGATGAGCGCGAGGTTTCTTGCCGCTTTGACAAATCTACTGCTAGAGTAGATTAAAGTATCGTCAGCATAATTTAGCATTACAACACTAGGTGGAGGTTGGGGGATATCGGATGTGTATAGAATATATAAAAGTGGTCCAAGAATGGATCCTTGGGGAACTCCTGTGGTTATGTTGTGAGTTTGTGAGAGGGAAGAATTTATTCTGACCATAAATTTCCTCCCAGAAAGATAAGATGCTAGAAGCTTTGTGATATTGGAATTCAGATCAAAAAAGCAGTGCAGCTTATAAAGAAGTCCTGAGATCCAAATACAATCAAATGCTTTGGAGATATCGAGAAATATGCATACGGTAGGGCATTGGTTTTCTAGACCGTTGTGACATCGTGTGTAAGTTTTAGTAACGCATGGCAAGTAGAGTGTCGCTCACGAAAGCCAAACTGAGAATTAGGGATGAGAGTGTTATCACTGGCAAACGAGAGAATGTTTCGGTAGACCTTACATTCCAATATTTTGCTTAGGGTGTTCAATAAAGATATCGGACGATAGTTGAAGGTGTTATTGGAACTGCCGGACTTTTTAACGGGAATAACTGTGGCGGGTTTCTCTATTCTACATGAGAAATAACCCACAATTCCAACCACCATTTCCACTTAATTTCGACCGCTTTCAGCGCGTCATACTTACCTATTTCCTTTATATGTATTCCCCTGTAAAACATTTCAAACGGATGTATAGCTAAACTCATCATCCTTTGCAGATAATGCATAATTGAGTTTAGCTACATAAATGTCATACGGCAACTCCATTCTTGCTAACTATGAGTTTCCCATCGGAAATCTCATAATGTCGGTTAGCAACAACAAGTCTAAAAGAACGACGCTGTTGCATCATAGCAAAATAGCTGGGGTAATTTCAGCGTCTTAGAGTCTGGTTCTCACGCGAATTATTTCCCAAACATCAGCGGCGTCCTATCGACTTTCCCTCAGATCACCCATTCGCTTGGGATCAATGATCTCTCTTTGCAGGGGAGTAACATCCGCTAGGTTTCCCTCTCATTCGTATTTCTTTCCACGGTTCAATGCGCTCTAACTACACCATAGCCGTACCACTGGGTCAGTAGGTCGTGTCAGTAGCTGCATCTGATACCAACACACACAACCAAAGCTACCCCGAGATCACAGCATATCATGTTTTCTGTTCTCTCATTCTTCATGTCCGTCAATTACCCTATTAACAAAAGTTACTCATACTTTGACGGTTGAGAGAGCAGAGGCGTGGTCTCTTTTGGTTGTCCTGTGTGTAGAAAGAAATATGAATTTCAACCCTAATTCACACCAGTCGCTAGTCATATTCCACAGTGTCAAGTCACGCCGCCGCTCGAGGCTCAAATAATTTCATTAGTTCATGTCAGTCGATATCCAACTACGGTCGTAGCCACACACGCTTCCCGCTGCTTATCTCAACTCGTTAGTGCTCAAATGTATTTGAATTAAATAATTAATTTCTGCAGTCAAAGTGTCAAGAAAGAAAAGTTTCACCACATTAAGCATAAATTCTAGTTAAGTGAATTAAAATGAAGATTGAACAATTAAAAGCAATAATCATAAACAACCCCAGTGCGTTTCATTATTTAATCTCTCCTCTTGGATTACCTGGCGATCATTTCGTCGAAGCAACATCGTTGGGGTGTGAGTGAATACATGCCATACGTTGGCATCACACTTTAACCCCCACTTTACTACCGCAATTTTCCAGTTCTATGGGAAATGTGAAGCATTTATGATATGGTTAAGAAGAACTAGAATGGGAAGTAGATTTGGCGGGTGAAGTCCTTTAAATAGAAGGTGTGGTATTCCATCTAGACCGGTAGATTTTTTGTTGGGTCGTGATTTTATGAACTTGCTGAGTTCATCTGTGGTTAGAAATGTGCTGGTGTCAGAAGGTCTTGTTTGTGTCGTTAAATTCTCCGATGAAAGGAGTATAAGATGCGGGTAACCTGTGTGAAATATATTCGTTGACAGTACTTCGAAAATTAAGGACGGAGAGGGAATCATTTTGTTGATGGATTTTTGAGAAGTGATCAGCCAGGCAATTGGCTATGTCCGTGTCGGATTGGATAAGATTATTGTTGAATGGGTTGATGAGGTGATCGATTCGCGGTTTAAACTTCCGGCCAGTTAGTCGGTTGATGTTTTTGAAGAGATCACGATTGGGTTTAATATTGTTAAGTGTTGAGGTATAAGTCTGATCCGCGAACTTTTTTAAATGTTCATTTATTAGGGTGGTCAGGAGTTGGATCTGACTTTTAATAAAGGGACAGAATCTTATATGAAGTTTTCGGCGGAGTTGTTTTTTGAGACGCAGCAATTTAATTAGGATGCTGGGTAAAGGTTTTCCTAGATGATTATGAGGGATGGTGGTGGGTGTATTGCTGGTAAGGGCATCCTTGAGGGTCTGCTCAATTGTTACGGCTGCTCGATCGATATCAGCAGGGATTAGGTTAGAAGATTCGGGGATTTGCAAGTTAGAAAACCTTTCTGCGATGTCTCTATTGACCTTTTTCCAGTTAGTCTTGGAGAAGTTCGGGACAGGACTGTGTGAGTATAGCAGTTCGAAGGAGGGAACTTTGATCGAGGTGTGAACGGAACCATGGTCAGAGGGAAAGAGGAAGGATACAGTGGGGGGGGGGGGGGGGGGGCGTTGAGTAGACATCAGCCGACTTGAGAAAGAAATCAATTGTTGACCGCGTCGAGTTGGTGACACGAGTTGGCTGCAGTGGACTGTCGATATAAGTATATGGGTGAGATGAGAGGAGGTCCAAAAGTTGGCACCCGTATTTGTTATTCTTTATGTCGTTGAATGCTGTATGTGGAGCGTTCCAGTCTCCACCGATTATGAATGGTTCGGGGAGAGACTGTCTGATTATTTGAGATATGTCAGAGTCAGGAAAGCCTGGTTCTCGTGTTGGGTGGATGTAAACGGATGTTGCTATGATTACTTTTTTGTTTTCACAAAAAAGTTTAACTGCCGTGTATTCAATATTGAAAACATTGGCGAACCTGATTTCGTTGAATTGAAGTTTATTATTTATTAGGATGCCGGTACCTCCATGGGATCCAGTAGTTCTTGGGTTGGAAATAAATGTATACTTGGGGATGTATACTCGGGAGTTGGACTTAAGCCACGTTTCTGAGAGGAGAAGGATGTCTGGGGAGAAGGTTTTGACAAACAACCGTAAGTGTTGCTTACGAATGTTGGAGTATATAGACTCTGCGTTGAGGGCAACTATAGTTAATTCAGACATTGAGGGAAAGAATATGGGAGGTTATAAGTGAAAGAATCTGACCTTTTTTTCGATATCCGACATATGCTTCAATGTAGGAAGCATAGTTAGTAGACTCTTGATGTAGTCCATGATGTCCAGGTTGAGGCCAATGGAGTTGGGTTTGTTTGACGTCGGCGTGTTTTGATTGTTCTTGATGACGTCCGCATATGATGTTCCTGGTCTTGTAGGTTGTGGTAATGTGTTCTGCGATGTGGATTTGGTTGGTGCGGATTTGTTGGTTGTTGCTGGTTTTGTTCTTCTCTGTAGAATTTTCAATTTATGCGGGCACTGGGAGAAATTGGACCTCCGCAGTTACAGCATGTCACAGCGATTTCCTTAGTAGTAATGGATCCATCGGGGTTTGTGGTTTGGATTTTTCCTGGTTCCATACCTTGTGGATTGACCTTACATTCTCCTGGTTGATGTTCATCGGCACATCTGCCGCATCGTATATTTAGGTGGCAAGCCACCGCCAAGTGTCCCGAGCCTTGGCATCTCTTGCAATGAAGGATACTTTGTTTATGAGGCTCCTCGATGCTGATTTTGTGCGTAAACAAGTACTTAATTTGTTTGAGCTTGTTTGTGTCTTCATTTGGAGCGATTTGGATAATCCGTAGGTTCCTTAAGTTATTTTCCCGCATGTACGGAGTTTGAACACAGTCCAGCCTTCGGATTTTCAGCTCTGGGCAAATCCTGATGATCTCCGATGCTAGCTCTTCGTTGGTCCAAGATGGGTCAATGTGCCTAATGATGAAAGTTGTTGGTTTGAGCTGATGGTGTTGGAACGTAAAAAATTGGTGTTGTAGTTCCGCAAGTTTTCTAACGGTTTTCTCGTGGTCAACCAGAGTTGTTGTTGCAATGGAGACAGAGGAGCCTTTAGTGTTTGTGGTGAAGTTGCGGTGTCCTAGGGCATTTTCTACTATTAGAATTATTCCCTTTATACTGGTCACATTTTTTATGTATATTGGCGGTGGTCTAACATTTTTGTTCTGGGCTGGCAGGGGACTCGGTGCTGGCTTGGCTTATTTGGTGGCTTCTTTATGGGCTGATGATAGTTGCTTGGTTTGAGATGTTTTTTGGATTAAGCTGGGAGAACGGATCATCTCCATACTGGCATCGTCGCTGTTTTGGCTGGGTTCCTTTAGAGAGTGAATTTCCTCCCGGAGTTGTTTCACCTCTGTTGTAAGCTGTTGGATGTATTCCACTGCTTCGTGGAATTTTTTTTCGTAGTCAATGTGGTTTTTTGCTTGATTTTCCATTTTTGTAGTCTTCTTTGATGAGTTTTGAAGAGTTTCAATGGCTCTTCTCTTCCGTTCCAATAAATATTCCCGGGTAGCGCTCGGATCGTTGTCTGGCATCTGTGAAGACAGATTTCGACTACGGCATCCAGCGAAAATTACACGTGTTTGCGAGTGTTATATGAGTCGCAATTTATCACACAAGATTCGGTGTGAACGCGATCGATCGTCGACGACTTAACGTCTACGGAATCAATTTTTTTTTTCTTTCAATTTTATTCGTCAACGAGCACACGATGAATACGTCTGTCCGTATGAACGATCGGCGAGTGAATGATTTCACAATTTTTTTTTTTTTTTAAAACTGTATTTATTAACCATAATTAAAATTTGTACATTTAAGTAATACAGTGACTTAAAATTAAATTCGTGACAATTGCTTACATGTAATTATTATTATAATACATTTTCCAAACAATGTTTTAAGAGTTATAGGCTATATGTGTGTTTATACATTTAGTAGGGTTTCGTCTTCCTGGAAAAGGTCAGAAAACCAGGAATTTCTTATTTTTACTTTACTTAATCTAAACTTAACCCTAAATATAAATATAAATATAACTTAACCTAACTTAGTCTGATTATTATAAAATGAGCTATAAACAAAACAAAGTTTTATAATTAACGGGATTTATGAATTAAAGGATGTGGAATGAGGTCAGTTATGGTTTTGGGGTAGAGTATTTCTCTCCGGTTGTTCGTTGGAAAAACGTAGGATGTTGGAAAATGGTTGGACGTTACAGTATTTGAACTGGTTAGGGGTAACTTCGGTGTTGTGGTATATGATCTCGTTTGAATCATTTACCAGTCTGCCTGAGGCGAAGATAGCTCTGGTGTGGAGACAGTTGGGGTAGTTAGTTCTGATATCTAGAGGGTTCTCTAAGAGCGAGGTTATTATGGGATTGGGATTATTTTGTAGGTTTTCGATAAATTTGATAGATAGCTCGAGGAATCGTCTATCGAGGCGCTCAATACCAGCGGTATTGTAGAGTTCGACGTTACTATAGTACTTATAGGAGTTAGGACGACGATGTAACCCAGAGACATACCTAAAGCATTTTCTTTCGAATACTCGTAATTTCTCCATTTGAGAGGGAGTGGTATGGTACAAATGAGCAGTTTGACTTTGTGAGAGAGACTATTAGGTTTCCACATTACTCTTCTACAGAGATTAAGCTGAATTGTGGCTTTTTGAAGGGAATTTTTAATGTGGGAGGAAAAAGACCAGTTATTAGAAAAAGTGATTCCCAGATATTTTAGGGTTTTGGAGGGTTTTATTAGAGTGTTGTTTAGGTTAAGTTTAATTTTGTTGTGGCAGCGTCTAGTGTTGTTTGTACAGTGCTCGTGTTTGCCCTTGAACACTATGAGCTGCGTTTTATTTGGGTTTTTCCACTTATTGAAGTATGATGATAGGTTAGGGAGAAAGTTGTTAATGCGATTTCTTGCAGCCTTAACAAATTTGCTGCTAGAGTAAATTAATGTATCATCAGCATAATTCAGCATCACAACATTAGGAGATACGGGTTGAGGAATATCCGCGGTATATAACAGATATAAAATTGGCCCTAAAATAGAGCCTTGGGGAACACCCGCGGTTATGTTGTGGGTTTCTGAGACGGAAGAATTTATTCTCACAACGAATTTTCTGTCAGAAAGATAAGAGGCTAAGAGCTTTGTTGTGTGAGAGTTTAGATTAAATATGTAGTGCAGTTTGTACAGAAGCCCTGAGATCCAGACGCAATCAAACGCCTTAGAAATATCGAGAGATATACATACAGTAGGGCTTTGGTTTTGGAGACCAGTTGTAACATCGTGTGTAAGTTTTAGTAGAGCATGACATGTGGATTGTCGCTTACGAAATCCGAACTGACAGTTTGGGATGAGGGCATTCTCATTGGCAAATGAGAGAAGATTTTGGTAGATCTTGCGTTCCAGTATCTTACTTAATGTACTTAATAGGGATATTGGACGATAATTGAAAGGGCTATTACTACTACCGGGCTTCTTAATAGGAATTACTACCGCAGTTTTCCAGTTCTCTGGGAAGTGCGATGCATTAATTATATGATTAAGAAGAATGAGGATGGGAAGTAGATTCTGTGGGCGTAGCCTTTTAAATAGAAGGCTAATCCAGTTGACTTTTTGTTATTTCCTGATCTTACGATCTCGGATAATTCGTCTGCAGTTAGAAAATTTGTAGTGTCTAAGGGGTGTGAAGCTATGTTCGTGTTGTTAAATTCACCGATGAAAGGAGTAAAAGATGTGAATAATCTGTTTGAGATGTATTCGTTTACTGTGTTCTCGAAGCCGGGAGTTGATAGAGAATTATTTTGCTCATGAATCTTTGCAAAGTGTTCTGCGAGGCAATTCGCTATGTCCGTATCGGACTGGGCAATATTATTGCTGATTGGGTTGATGAGATGATCAATTCGGGGTTTATATTTACGACCAGTTAATTGGTTGATGTTTTTGAAAAGATCCCGATTTGGTTTGATATTTTTAAGTGTGGAGATGTAGTTTTCATCTGCGAACTTTTTGAACTGCTCATTTATCAGAGTGGATAGGAGTTGGATTTGGCTTTTAATAAAGGGGCAGTATCTTGTATGGAGTTTACGGCGGAGCTGCTTTTTAAGGCGCAATAATTTGGTTAGGATGCTGGGCAAAGGCTTTCCTAAATAGTTATGAGGAATAGTTGTCGGGGTGTTGTTGCTGAGAGCCTCCTTAAGAATTTGCTCTATTCTTAAAGATGCGTGATCGATTTCAATAGGGAGTAAGTTAGATGCTTCAGGGATATACAAGTCAGAGAAACTTATCGCTATGTCCCTATTGACTTTTCTCCAATTTGTTTTGGTGAAGTTTGGGACAGGGTTTGACGAGTAGAGTGGGTCGAAAGAGGGGATTTGGATCGTGGTATGAACGGAACCATGATCAGAAGGAAATATAAAGGAGACTGTAGGTGGACCCGCTGAATAAACATCGTCGGACTTGAGGAAGAAGTCGATTGTTGACCTGGCTGAGCTAGAGACACGAGTTTGCTGTAATGGGGAGTCAATGTAAGTATATGGATAAGACGGGAGGAGGGCTAGCAATTGGCGACCATATTTGTTGCATTTATTATCATTGAATGCTGTGTGGCGAGCATTCCAGTCTCCTCCGATTATAAATGGAGCGGGAACAGACTGTTGGATTATCTGAGAAATGTCAGCATCTGGGAAATCCGGTTGTCGTGAAGGGTGAATATAAATGGATGCTAAGACGAGCACTTTATTGTTCTCACAGAAAAGTTTTACTGCTGTGTATTCAATGCTGGATATACCGGTGAATCTAATTTCACTGAATTGAAATTTTTTGTGAATTAAGATGCCGGTACCTCCATGAGATCCATTAGTTCTGGGGTTAGAAACTAAAGTGTAATTGGGAATTGAAACTCGGGAATTTGGTTTGAGCCAGGTCTCTGAAAGGAAGAGGATATCTGGGGAAAACTTTTCAACAAACAACAGGAGGTGTTGCTTACGTATGTTAGAGTAAATGGATTCTGTGTTGAGGGAGAATTTTACAATTGAATTTTTTCTCTACTTATAGAACATTGTGTTATAATTTACTGGAAATTATAACATGAACAAAACAGATTTTAACAAAGTCTCTGTGACTTTTAAATTGAATAAAATTTGAACGAAAATCAAAGTTACTATGTTTTGAATGAATAAAAAGGTGCAGGTTATTAAATGTGCTGTAACTGGCAATATTGTGAATGTTTATGAATGGTATGTATTAAGTGAGAATGTAATATATGTTAAGGGAAGATTTTAAGGATGTGTAAGGAATTTCAGTGTTAAATTTAATAAGGGTAGTATTCTGGAATACAACACAACTATAGATCAGTAATTAATGAAGACTGGAACAAGAGAATTCAAGCCATTAAAGCTAGTGGACAGAATATGTTCCCTCAAATAAATAAAGTCTTTCGGAGGAAAGATTATAATGACATCCCATGTCTGCGAGTTGCGCGGACTCCCGAGAATTGTCGAACACTGCTGAACGCAGGAGTTACCCTGGAACACATTAACTCTAATGAAGAGTTGATAATACTCGAGGATCCGCAAAAAAAAACCGAACCCAATTGGTGCTTGTTTCGAAGCAGTGTATATATTGAACGAATCGGCTCATTCTAATCTTGACCTGGAAAATAGGGCTCTCCAAAAACATAATTCGCTACGCGATGAACTTAACAATGGGCGTCTCTTCAGTCGAAGTTTCACTGTCTTTAGTGAAAATAATAGAGCGGATTCCCCACTTAGAAATCTAAACACTAGCATATTTGTACACAAGGATGAACTGACTACATTCTTCTTGTTACATCTGTGCCTGAAAGGAGACCTTTAATAAAATGAATCAGTATCACTATTTATTAATTAGAGTTTTTTCATTTACAGAACTCACCAGTAACCTCAGAATTCATTCCTGATGCTTGATTCGTCTATTGTTTAAAGTTGTATTTCTTCATGTCCAGGCAGCGGCATTAAATATTTGCTGTGAGATTTCGATGAGATCTTGTCTTTTACGATATTTGTAAGGGTTCGGTACAGCTCATTTTTCAATATTCGTTGCATTGTTATTTTTGATATGTGCAGTTTAAGGGCCATTCGTCTGCCACTACCACGTGGATTACGTTCGATTCGCTTCTCCACATTACCACATTTGATTTCTATCACGGAAAGAGATTGTTTCACACCACTGCGACGTGATTAATGTAACGTTTACAATTTGATAATGGTTTACAATTTAATTATAGTTCAATAATTGTAGTGTTTTGAAGATGTTTTGCACACAAATAAACAGAGGTAGGGTTAAAGGGTACTCACGTTTTCAGGTGCTTTGTAGGCGGTTCTGTAGCTAGGTCTTCGTTATGTGCAGTCAGGTGCACTGGTTCACTAAGCCACCCTAACGTGCTAGTCATTGAAAACGGTGCCGAAACTAAGACACTGTGGTTGGTCGCTGTACGTCCCAATTAAATTTACAAAAACAACTCCAATTCTATTTTCCAGCTTCTATTTGGGACACCGTGGTTACACATAAAAATAGTTCACGACTCACGTACAATGTCTGAATTCATATATATTTCGTTAATACTGGTTACAGCTTACATCACACATCGGGTTCATTTATGTTTAAATAAAATATAATACAACTTGAACAACACTTCGGGTTCGTTTATGTTTAAATAAATTATATGACAACTTGAACAACACTTCGGACATCGACTCCGTTTATACTAGGCTAGTGCGTACTTACTGGTGGATGAAACTCGACTCTCTATATTTTCGACTACGTTAATTTTACGTTTTACGTGGAGGGCCCGACTTACCTCCACGGAATCTAAACCGAGATTGAAGAAATGCCTTCGAAACCACAGAATACCAATTTTCATCAATCGTTTCGGTGACCATTAAGGGATGATCTTCCATACATTGGTAACGGTGAGGATGTGCACGCACACAGATATGGCTGCTTCGCACGCCCATGCTGTGTGTCCATGAGCATTCGAACCGTGGATATTCGAATTCCATAAAAGGAAATGTTACACGACGTGTTTGCAGCTGGGCAAGTATCATGAAGAATATACTTGGGGTGTTTACCCGATCAGCAACTGCGTACAGCACTTATGCTGCTCATGCACCAGTCGGTGGCGCCTTGAAAGGGTCGAACTTTCATATGTGTATTTACATTAGCGAGAATTCGATTTCCTTCGCCCCCAGTGGTGAGATATGCTACTGCGTATTGTCGATCGGTTTAGCGACCGATGTGCTTGCAGCAAAAAGGAAAGGAAAGAATATCTCCTGCTTGTGTGCTGTAGAATTCGACAGGGAATAAGGGCGCCGATATGATTTGAGTTTATATCAGTTGCTTGGGGTTGCAACCAAATTACTTTTTAGGCAGATGATGCGTTTCATACGTTCATGTCCTTGTGGAAAATATCTGTCGCTATGACTTGCCATGCACGTGTGTGGAAAATCTTTGTTATTTATGTGCATGGACAAGTTCGGGGATTTTGTCGGTTACGTGATGTCGTAACCAAATTGAATGTCAGCAACGTGCTGCGCTGTATGCAAGCATGCCTCTGGGGGAAATGTTTATAGATGCTAATGCAATTGCATTAGCGAAAACGATGGGTGTATGTGTTTTAGGTGGGAGTTTTGCATAGTTAATAGCAAGGTAAGTAATGGCATTCAATAGAACTGCCATAATACTTGTTTTTTTGGTTTTCGGCTTATTAAATGGAAAGCTAAGCAGTGGCGTTTGGTGGAAACGCCACGGGTACTACCTGGGGCTAGCGATGAACCAGCTGGGGAATCTTCCTTTGGCTATTCCTAGCGTTGTGATATTGATGATTGCGTTGCCTTCGTTGTCCCTGCAGTCGCCTCAGTATCCGTAATCAACTGAGCTTTTAGTTTATTGATTACTAACTGCAATTGAATTTATGATTACTTTTGTACAGCTAATTTCAACTTACTTGCAATTGTGTAGATCCTCCTGGGTGTTATACAAGAGCAGCCACTTCCTCATGATTCTTAGGGCTGTTGGATCCTGATACGGCGGCGTCGTTCACGTAGTTTGCCTCGTGATAGGAAATTCCTTTTCGTAGTCAACATTGAAGATTTTGTAAGTGTATGAGAATAGGCGAATCCTCGTGTTTGTGCAATTTAATCAATTCTTTCCGTTGACCAATGCGTTTTTGCAACGACTCATACATCCAGTTAGTTCCCTTTTGGGTAGTTAATTTCCTTACGCTGGTTGTGTATTTCGTTCCTTTCTTAGTGGAACTGCGCAACGTTCCGATTTACTTGGTGCGTCGCATGAGTGTATATCATTTGATGTCACTGATAGTTGGTTAATTAATTACACAAATACATCTCTGTAAAAACTATTAAAACCCCGAAACCAAGCTATCCTCAGAAACTGCGATCGAATGTGGAAAACACCGAAAACGAAAAGGCAACTTTGTATTGCTAAGAGGTGCTTATTTTATTTTTGGGAACTCGGTTTTATAATTATATTGTGCGCAGCCCTGGAATCGTACTAATTATCTGGTCGGCCAGCGGTTCGACCTCTGGTGATCTACTGATGGTCGGTCGGCGGTTCGACCTCTGCAATCTTACTAATCCCGAAATTGAAATCTACTGCCCTTTTATAATTTTCTTAGTTGAGAATTGTCAACCATTTTTTGTCAAAATTCCCAGAAGCACACATAAGACTTTGCGTGTTTCAATTTGAGTTGTGTTCTGGGAATTTGTTAGAAGTTTGGTTGGGTGGGTTCTGGGAATGGGAATCATGAAATGCGTTTTGAATTAAGCATTTCATGATGTCAAAGTTTTGGCAATTGAGTCAATGTTCGACGAATTAACTTTTGGTTAAATTCGTTGTTCATGTGACTCAATATGGAATTTAATGTGGAATTGAATCAATTGGCGATAAATTAACTTTGGATTAATTTATTGCTCATATGATTCAATATGGAATTGGGATTTGCGTTATTGGTGGTATTTGGGATTGGGGTGGGGTTATTTGGTAATATTGGGGATTTGGGTAGGAGTAGCGATTTAGGATCGCTACAGGGCTCAACGGCAAAACAGCATCTTTGTCTTCCCTTCTCACACGTACACCACCGAAAGAAAAAAGTTAAGTGCATCAATTTTTTTTACTTTTGGTTTATTGCACATATATATATATATATATATATATATATATAAGGTGCAAAAGACTTCGGTGGGATTTTGAAAAATGTATATATATATATATATATATATATATATATATATATATATATATATATATATATATATGGCGCTCCTCGGTAGTATAGTGGTTAGTATACCCGCCTGTCACGCGGGAGACTGGGGTTCGATTCCCCGTCGGGGAGCCTCTAGCGCAAGACTAATGACCTTTCTCGGAAAAACAAATCATTATGGTAAAATTTAACAAGTCTCAGGACTTGTTAAGTAAGGCCAAGCAAGGCCGGTCCCCGATTGTAGTGCCGATGATGATGATGATGATGATGATATATATATATATATATATATATATATATATATATATATATATATATATGTATATATATATATATATATATATATATATGTATATATATATATATATATATATATATATATACGTTTTTCAAAGTCCCACCGAAGTCTTTTGCACCTTTTCTCCTCTTTAACAACCCTTCACACAACACTCGAAACCGTCAACACAAGGTTATTTGTTATCTTTCTTTTTTTTCGTTCATTATCGATTCTCAGTTTTACCGTTTGTCACAACGAAGATTTCCAAACGATGATCAACTTCGAAACTATTCGAAGACATCATCGCCGGGAAAAAACTGAGTTTATGCAACACCTGTCTTTATTTTTGGTTTTATATTTGTAATGTTAAAACTAAATTAATGTTTTTTGTATTGTGTGCTTAATTATGTGTAATTGTACATTGTATAAATGAATGTGTTTATTTTACGGATAAATGTTTAA
Organism: Microdon myrmicae; assembly: GCA_963931805.1. Classification (NCBI taxonomy): domain Eukaryota; kingdom Metazoa; phylum Arthropoda; class Insecta; order Diptera; family Syrphidae; genus Microdon; species Microdon myrmicae. The sequence continues at coordinate 109,881,454 of OZ007496.1, forward strand.
TTGTAAAGTGTAAATGAATGTTGTTGTAATATAATTCTATTGTGCTTAAATTGAAATTGCGCTAATTATTTGGAGCGCATGTGTTTACTTTTTAAATTGTTTAAATGTTTTATATGTTATGTCTTTTGGTTCATGTTTTCGTTGGGACAAATATGATGGCGGAGTTACTACGTAACAAACCTCCCCTCTCACAGAGATGGGTGTCATTCTTGGAAGAGAAGTAACACACCGGAGAATGAAGGATTGGAACTGCAGTTCCAGTTGCGTTGCCGCTGTTGCCGCCGCCGGTGGTGGATCTTCTTCAATAAACCACAACAAAGATTTTCAGGAAAATGGGCCACCACCATTTAATTTACCACCTTGCTCTCGGGGGCCAAACCATTATTCCCAATAGGACTTTAGGTGGTTGTTGTGAATTATCGCCATCCTTTTTCCTATTTTGACGGCGCAGTTTACCGGACCTTTTGCCTCAACGACGTGGTCCGGACCTCTCCATAGGGGAGCTAATTTTCCCGTTTTGGTCTCATTCCGCATCAAGACTCTGTCGCCCACGTGAAATGTGAAAAGGCGCAGTTGACGATCATGGTACCCTTTTGACCTCTGTCAATAGGTTACGCATCGCTATTGCGTACGTCTTTTGTAATTTGTACTTTAATAGCTTATGGAAGCTCTCGTGGTCGTACACCGGTTCCGGCGGTTGTTTGATGTTGGATGGGACCGCCAGGGTGAAACCAAAGACACAATTCATCGGTGTACGGTTGGTACCCTCGTGTACGTTGGTGTTGTACACGAATGTGGCTGCCCTCAGGTACTGATGCCATGAGTGGGGATTGTTATCCACTATTCTGCGTAGCTACTTTACGAGCGGTCGTTCCTAGGCTCCATTCGACTATGGATGGTACGTTGAGGTTTGCAGTTTCCTGATACAGAGCACCCTGGAAACGCTTTTAAACAGGCTGCTTAGAAAATTGCTACCCTAGTCGGTGACTAGTTGCGTCGGCACATCACACCTAGCAACTGTCTGGTCGGAGAAGACTGAAGTCATGGTCTCTGCCCCCGCATTCGGTAAGGCATAGTAATCTATATGCTTCGACAAATTGTCTTGGAACGTAAGTATATACAGATTGCTTGCTGGAGTTAAATATACCTTCTCGAAAGGCCTCTTGGCAAGTGCTTTTACATAAAAAAAAAAAAAAAAAAAAAAAAAACAGAATAGGTAAGTTAAGTAAGTTAAATTTGAAGAAAAAAAAAAAAAATTGACAAAGTTTTTCAAATTTTTCTTTGTATTCCAACTAATTATCAGTACTGCCACAAAGTTCTGTCGCCGAAAGGCAAATTATACAAATGTTAAGTAATGTTTAGCTTAGAGCGTTTGCGAAGGACCAATAAGTTATTATATAAGATAATTAAGCTAGAATTTAAGCATTTTTTGTCTAGCCTTTAATTTAGAAATTAAGAATATAAAAAGAAAAATAAAAAATGTTTTAAAAATGAAATGAAAATGGCCTCTTGGCAATATCTGTGATTATCATAGGCATGCGCAGGTCCGATGAAGATTTCGTCCCTTGACCTATCTTACATATTTTAATGTAATGCTTGATGTTGCGCATCATGTTCTTCCATCAGTAATGCCTAGGTATTTTATTATATGTTTTGATCACCCCTTGGTGTCCGCCTAAAGGATGATCATGGTAATCCAGTAGTAAATGCTGGAGCTCTTCAGGGATGGTTATATCCGTTCCCTATTTCGTGCAGGAAGGAATGGGATCCTCATGTAGAGGCGAATCGTCCTCACTCGGACGTTCCTGGGATCCTTCGCTTGCCCTTCGGTTCTTATGCTGGGCACGCGGCACTACATTGCACTACTGTGGCGAAGGGGTTTCACAAACCGTTTGCGGGATGCGGCTAAAGGTATCCGAATTGGTATTGTACTTACCGGGTTTGTATTCGATTTAATAATAAAACTCAGATAGTTTGGACAAATGGGTGGGGATGTTACTACGTAACATTAAGCAAAATATGGCAACGGTGGTTGGAAATTATAACAGTGCGAAGTTGATTTCAGGTCATTTGGGGCGTCCTAAATCTGTCTATTGAAAACAAATATTATTTTCAGATATCGTCCTCATGCCTTATTGCCTTGTGTCATCAACATATTAACAAGTCATTTATCAGTTGTGAAGGCAAACGGCTTATTATTAAAACCAAAATCGATACTTGCTTATTTTGTGGTCTACTATTTATTACCTTGAACCAAAAGGAATTTTAGAGACGTTCCATGCGTTGCTTGAACATTAGAAGTGAATGGTTTTTCTCATTATGGTTACTTGAAAAGCACTTAAAACTTCAGCGTCGTTAAACACTACTAGGTTTTAACTTTCCCAGCAACCTTTTGAGTGTTTGACACTAGCACGCTGTGGTATCGTTTCGCATATTTCAAGGCATTTTCATATCCTAGTTTATAACCACCTTATATTTGCTGGTTCCGTCGGCGGTCCTTCGGCTTCCTATATTTGTCGTTGCATTCATTGTAGCTCAATCTTTGCAGAGCGTAAGAATTTTTAAATTTATGCAAGGCAAGTACGTATGTGGAATGGCTAGGCGTTGGGCAATTTGTCTGTGACACACTTTCGGAGAACAGTCGCATGGCATTATAGTGGAAGAAGGCGTTCTCCAATAAATTTAGCTCAGTCCCGTGGAAATTTAATGCGTTGCCCAGACCGTTGCATAGAACTTTCCTCTCATCAGGTAAATTGTCATTTTATGGTATTTTCATTTAACTCTGTACAATAGCATACCCTTGTGGGATGATTTCCTCTAGCGTAATGTTACGGCATTCCGGCAAACGTAGCCTGGGTTGTCTTTAGACAATTGCAGTCAATCATCATCAATTTATCCGTATTCAGTGTACGTCTTATTCAACACGAGGTCTCCTCTGTACTCTAGTTAACTCCTTGATAGACGAGTAAGCCCGGAAGGTGGTGTGATGTAAGACAAGACATACCAAAATGCATACAAGTAATTTGCATATCTATCTTTCCTTTAAGAAGATTTCTACAGAGTGTGTGCTACAGTGATGTGTCTATTCATGCCAGGGCCATCATCAGTTCGCCCTTCTCCTCCACTCGTCAGTCTTCCAGACAGTCATCTGTCGTGCTACTCAAGTAAATAAAACTCCGAGTGATGAGGTTTTTTCTTAGCTGGTTCTCCTTTATTTGCGAAGTAAACTGACTGTATACCGAAGCTACTGAAAGGATATGCAAATCACGGTTTGATGGTCGGAAACATGTGTGAAGTTAACAGATGACAAGCAAATTGATTTTTCTTCGATTCCCCGAGATTCGCTGCTTTGTCTCAAGACGCTCGGGATGTTATTAGCCAAATACCCTGGGAATGGTAGCACCAAGAACCATCCGGCATTCATTCAATATTTCAATACAGATACAGTGTCAGTAACAAATGCACTCCGTGTAAAGACATCATTATTTGCAGATCTTCCTGTCGTCGTCGTTGCCGGCATTGTCAGCCATAGCAATGTTGGCACTTTAGCATTCAAGGATGGAATGCGAAAACACACACAAGATGGATGTATAAATCATGTATGGGTGATTCGAATCCTTTTTATGGGTATTAACCTCCGCGAGAAATTGATGTGTGATTGTGAGATCTGCTCTAAGTATCAGTATTGTAACACTTGTCTTTTTACTTGTTTATTGTTTTTTTTAACCCCTTAAAAAAAGGAAATCTCTGAACTTCATGCGAAGTGGGAGGAAGGATAAATAAATATCTAAAGCCCTCTGGAATACCTAGAAGTGAAATGGCTTTTCAGCTTTAGTGGAATCACTTCCCGCAAATACTTTTGCAGGATTTACTTCTTCCGTAAATCTAACTCGGCGATTCTTGTGTTGAAAATGTATGAACCACCTTACGTAGAATTTTTAAAGTGGGATGTCACACACTGAAGTACAAACTTCTTTCTAGACGTTACGTTTCGCCTATGATACTACGGGAGCCAATTCGTATGTGATCAAATTATAAATTAAGTTGGATAAGTGCTTACAGCAGATCTGCATCTGTTCTTCACCAAGCAAAACAATAAATACTTTTTCACTCCCAATTTTGTTTGAGTACGACGAATTTATATTATATACTCCTCAGCTTCTGTCGGTTGGCAATAGATATTCTTACAGTGTTGGGATAAGGAGAACCCTGAGATAAAATGAGAATAGCGGTTTCCTAAGGAAGACAAATTTTATTGTGTGCTAGTCAGATAATGAATTGTGTAATGTTGGTTTCGTTGAGAAATGAATGAGTCAATCAAAAGGTCTAAACCTATTGGAAGTCGAAAGTGTCAGGTCAACCCCCGATGAAGTAGAAATCCTGCTTCCGGCACTTCTCATACCATCTTTAATACCCATTTGAATGAAACCTGTGGGGGTAGAAGTTGGTGTGCCAAATAGGGGCACTGTTTCACTAACTCCCCAACACTTGTCCGCTGAAGATTGTTCAGCCGAGAAGAACGGATAAATAAAACGCACTGGGGTTGTTTTTTTTTATTCTTAACGTTTTCCCTATTTAACTTATTCATAACTACATTTTTTGGTTTTATTTTACTTATTGTCTTTGGACATTAACGACTATAGCTTGGGAAATTTAATATTTAATTATTTGATATCTCTTGAGTTATATGGATTTTTGTGGTTTTATATACATATATTAATTTTTGTTTTTCTAGATTTTAGGCACTTAAATTCCGAACGAAATGCATCACTTCGTCACAACGTTCATAATCCTTTTGTTTTTTTATTCCGGTCAGGGAATCAAAAAACTCGACTGACTCGATACGCTCGACGATGCGCACCCTACGAGGGTTGAAATTCGGTTTTTCACACCGACTGTGTTAAAAGCAAAATAACTCGCGGCTCCTGTTGTGTGTACAAAAACCCCGGTGGATGAAAACTAACTCTCTTGCGGCGTGACCGCCCGCGGTAGTAATTGTAAAACGACTGAGGGATGAAATTTAGAATTTGGGATTTGCACAGCTATTAGCTAGTCATCATCGCGCTCTGTCATGAATCCATTAAGTTGCAAGTCTCGACAGTCGCTGGGCATGCGAGGGATGGAAAGGACAAAAGAGAGAACGCAATAACTTTGGGGTTGACTTAGCTTGTGTGCTTGTACCAATGCAGTCTCTGAGGATGGCCCACTGACCTAGTGCGGTGACTGTGGTGATCTCAGAGTGCAATGGACCCCGGGAAAATAAAAATGGGAAGGAGAGGAAAATGTTTTGTAGCTATTCACCTGTAAAAAGAGATCATTGATCCCCAGGGAATGGAGTGTCTGGGGAAAGTGAATAGGACGCCGAATCGGCTAAGGAATTCTGACCGTGGGAACTAAATTAAATACTTTGATAATTTCCCCAGCGGTTGTATAATTATGCAACCGCGTCATTTGGATAGACTGTGTCGTTGATAACCGACATGAAATGCGATTTCCGGTGGAAATCTCATGGGTTAGCGAAATGAAGTTGCCTTGTGTCGAAAAGGTAACTAAACTCAATTATGCATTATCTGCATCGAATAATGAGTTCAGCTATGCATCCTTTTGGGAAATATGTTTTGCACGTGGAATAGCTTGTGGGGGGAATAGGGGTTGAAACGACGGGCTGAAAGCGGTCGTAATAAGGTTTGAATTGTGGGTAGTTTCTCCATTTGGTATAGAGAACCCCCGCAAACCTACATAAATAGGGTGGATAATTTTATGATCAAATTAATCAGAGGACTTATTGCAAGAGCAATAATCTCGTCTTATAACATAATTTTCAGGGCGTTATGGGGAAGAAGTATGGTGCGCCGGCGTACGGCGCTGATTCACTTCTTTCCTCCATCATAAATTGTTCCACCGGCACCATTTCACAACTGCTAAAAGGTCCGCCGATGATAGTTCGCAAAATACCCAAAGGAAGAGATAGCCACAACCAGGATACCACCGCGCAGAATTTAAACACACTGGATTAATGTTGTAAAAGGTTCCTTTTATTTTTAAACTTTAAGTATTAACAAACACAATAATTGCACTTGATTTGGTGATTGTTTTTATTGTTCATTTTTATTCACAGCGGATCATTTGCCATTTACTTGGGTTACGAAAACAAATTTGAATTACTTTTAAGTGATTATTGCTACAACTACTTTATATTACGGAACACTAACTCAAGGTACCTACGCGTCTCCGCGGCGCTACGGAGAGCGGGGGCGGACCGACCGGCTCGGGCGGGTGATGGTAAACGACTCAGGGATGTCAATTCGCTGGCAAAGGAAATTCGGCCAGTGGTACTGGTGTGGGGGTTCTCTATATTACATGGAGAACCAACCCACAGTTCAACCGCAATTTACGCCTTATTTCGACCGCTAACAGCGCGTCACATCAACCCCTTCCCCACCCTTCATGCTATTCACCTGGAATATCATATTTCCCAAATGGACGCATAGCTGAATTTATTCGTCTATGCAGATAATGCATAATTGAATTCAGCTACCTTTTTGCCACACGGCAACTCGATTTTGCTAGCCCAAGAGATTTCCACCGGAAATCACATCATGTCGGTTAGCAACAACAAGTCGAATCAGACGACACTGTTGCATAATCAGGCAACTGCTGGGGAATTTACCAAAATATTTAATTAGTTCTCACAATAAATTACCCTAGCCAATTTGGCGTCACTTCGGCTTTTCCGCAGATCATCCATTCGCTTGGGATCGATGATCCCTTTTCGCAGGTGAATAGCACTGGCCACATTTCCTCTCCTCCATATATCTGTCTCTCACCAGTTCAACGCACTCTGAGATCACCACAGCCATAACACTGGGGCAGTAGGTCATTCTCAGGGACTGCATTTGATACAAGCGCACAAGCTAAGCCAACCCCGAAGTTATTGAGCTCTTTCTTTTGTTCTTTTCATCCTTCGCATGCCCAGCGACTGTCGAATGATGCGCGAGTATTATTCACCTCACTGAGACATGCAAATGAGAAGATTCATGAAAAGAGCGCAATGATGATTGGCTAATAGCTGCACGAATTCAAAATTGATTTTTCATCCCTAATTGAGTCAGTCGTTACTCAATCACCATCGCGGGCAGTCGCGTCGTCGCTCGAGTCTAAATTGTAATTACTGCAGTTGCCAATCAGTCACATCTCAATCACCATCGTGCTAGGTCACGCCGCCCACAAGTATGTGAAACGCCACCCAACATACTCGCCGCAGTACTCTCAAAATGTTTTTAGTTCCTTGTGTATTATTCGCCAAATCGTACTTTTACAGGGGTTACATTGGGTCGTGATCCCTTCCTATGTAAATACAAATATAACTCCTTCCATTTAAATCTAGTGATAATTTATTTTAATGTAAAATAAAAGAAACTATTATATTAACAAAAACCAGTGGCTTCTAATTTCTCCTGCTTTTTCCTTTATGTTTGGATTTTTGATATTATTTAGCCAGTGACGTTGTGGGGAAGAAAGTGAACCAAGTGCCCGTGTCAGGTGCAATACTTCTTCACCCCCACACTGGCTCCCTTAATTTAGGGATGCGTTTCCTATCACAAAAGGAACGTGAAGTCTCTCTTCGGGATCGCATAGAGAAAATCATAGTGGTACGCATGAATGTGTGAACCTTGGTTCTTTCATGGGACTAAGCCATGAGAACGAATCTGAAAAATCGAAATGGGTAATGGGCATCAATGAGATGTGAGTTCGGTTAAGTAAACAAGCCGTATCTCATTGGTTACTAATGGATTTCTGTTTGCTCATGCCACGAGGTCATGAGAAGCGGATCCAGAAGTATTGGAAGACAAAGAGATCGTGTAGATCATTGTCTATGATGTGCATTGCAGCTGTATTGATAGACCGCAATGCATCGTGGTCATGGTGAAAATTGGTTTTAGCGTATTCACTGATGATTGGTGTTTATGGCATCGCTGCCAAGGGTAAGTACACAATTCCTATTGGCATTTGCTTATGCTATTAGATAAGTACATTAGATACTTGATGCGTGAAGCATTTACAGGTGCTAATGCGATTACCTTAGCAGAAAACTATAAAAGTTGGGTTGTAGTAATCGGGGGTTCTTCGGGTAAGTAGACAGTAGGTTTGGCGGAACCGCCGCAGCATATTATCCAAAAGCTTTGTTTTATGAGAGAACGCCGTAACGGCTTTGTTCCACCAGAGGCCTTCCTTGAATTGAATATTAATGGATGGATCCGGAATTCCTCTGATTTATCATACAGGTATATCTCCCGTAGATTGACCGATTGTGCTAAAATTGCGAAGTCGCCCACACTGAAGAAGGGCTCTTGGTGTTCAGTAGGAGTATTTCCCAGAGAGACCGGGACGAAAAGATTAAACAGCACCAACAATACTGGTGGTTGAGTTACAAATAAAGACCTGTGTACCAATGTCGGTAGAATAACTGCATCTTCAGCCAATTTACACAGACTTAGCTTTTCTAGGACTAGGGTAGAATAAGATATAGTTTTATATGCAAACAATAAAAAAAAAAGAAACAAAAGTTAGAAGTGAGTTAAATTAAGTACAAAACTGGGCACAACTCTTTTTCAGTTTTTCTTTTTCATACAAATACCTAAAGGCACAAGCAAAGTTTTGTCACCAAATGGCAAACTGCAAACAGTAAGTTATAATATAAGATAATTAAGCTAGAATTTCAGCATTTTTTGGCTAGCCTGAAATTTAGAAGCTTAAAAAAGACGATTTAAAAAAATGTAAAAATGAAAATTACCTATTTGAATTTTTCTTTATTAGTTAGGAACATCAAATCGGAATGTATGCACGTTTGAAGTTGTGATAGATTAGTTATTTGATATGCCATCCTTATCGCATGCCTCAAACCCCATTAAATTCCAATTGTTATTTTAATGACTGGTGTGTGTGGTGTGGTGTGTGTGGGGTGGTGTGGGGTACGGTGTCATGGCGCCGGCATGGGCGCAGGGTTGTACTTCGTCCTCACAACTTAGGTGTTTCGCCGCAAACTTCGAGAGAAGAAATTTGTTCAAGAAAAACAAAACAAAACTAAACTCTGCAACACACCGTCCACAAGAAGCAAGTAAAAGGAAACACTTATTGCTAATGTATTTTATTTTCACGTGGAGAGTTTACAATTTGTAAGGAGCGGCTTGATGAGGAAATTATTGTTAGTAACAAGTACTTAAACTGAAATTACATTTAAGAACCGTTGATAAATTAGGATGATTTTCTTGTCTTCACGGGTGAAGTGATTCGTTGCGAATTGTTTGTTTAATTAGATTGTTTCACATCTGACACTCCACTGACACCGTATACATTTTGGTTATTAATTGTTCGTTTTACGGTATGTTTAACTTTAAGGATTGCAAATTCGCGGAACTGTACAACACGCACGACTGGTATCGGAAAAAAAAGACTCGCTAGGGTGTGCATTAAGAGCAAACCCTACAAGGGATGATGAACGGCTCGACCGATCCGTTCTGTGGTTGGAATAGCACTCAACCGATATCCTCTCCAATAAGGATATCGTTTTTACCTAACACCAGAGACACGTAAAGTCTCTCTTGGTGGTATAGGAAACCAGATCTTGTGATAAAGGTCATGGTAGTTTGTGTGGTGATCGTTCAGATCGATGCTATTCACACGTGCTTGACAGCAGTGGAACAACGAAACAGGCAGGCGGCAAAGACAAAAGGAAGAAAATGACCAAATGCGCCGTTGGTAATGCGGGTCATTGTTTACGCGATGCCTCGTCGCTATTATCGACGTTGGGAGAAAAAAGGTGCTAAAAGCAAATTGGATGTTTATGGCATCTCTGGCTGCAGTAGAAACCGGGTTCATGTTTGCATTAGGAAATGCTGGAGAATTTGGTTTCAGCGTCTATTGCGCTAAGTATATGCAGCTGCTTGGGTTGTTTATTGATAAGACAAACAAAAAACGTTGCCAGGCAATGTGTATGAAAAGGTACATGACCCGGCTGGGAAAATAGACGACGCAATATTTATGGTCCCTGTCATGACGGTTACATTGAATGCAATCCGAATCATTTTGTTTACAGGAATTTGTCTGGTACCGAATTGGTTTAGAATACCAGATAAGCAAAGAAAGAAATCTTACGGAAAATTGTATGCGAAGGGATGCATGAGAAGGTAAGTTTTCTTTAAAGGGATTTTAAGATTATAGATGGTGATCTATATAATGCGTGAAGTATTTACAGGTACTAATACTATTGCATTAGAGAACTTAAGGAATTTGGGTAGTAGTTATGGCGGTTTTTTCAGGTAAGTAGACCGTAGGGTTTGGCAGAACCGCTACAGTGGCGTTAAGTAACTATCGTTACGGTCAGATTCTAAGTTATCGTCTTTCAGGATTTGTTGTACGTATTTCCTACAATACTGTTAGATTTGAGTGCAGCATCAATTCAATGGCGCAGGAGTTTCGCGTCGAGTAATGCAACATTTATCGCTTAATATGAAATTCCTTTGCTGCGTTTGTTTATATATCCAACTATAGGCCATCAATTCATTCACAAAGTGAAAAACGAGGTAGTTGCTGACACTAATATTGCAGATATAAAATTGGCTGTATAATTTGGTTCTTGTGTTTTTCTTAGATATTACCTCACAGATTCTGCCACATTGTGGAACTCGGAATTTTCTTTAACAAAAACTTCAGGTCCACAATTACAGTGTGCGGCAGACGAATTTGCCGACCTAAATTGGCCGTTGTGAAGAGAAGGTTGCTCCTGGGTAAATTCGATTTATGCACGCTGCATACAATTTTCGTAGTAAATGGCGTGGATGAAAACAAGACGACACCGAGGCGTACTATTCCCCAGTCCCTCCATCTCCTTGAGAGTGTTGAATGAAATTTCCAAACTCAATTAACGCAATATATTAATAGAGGACATCCCTATAGAATTGCCATATACGGACCAGGTTAGAACTTTTTATCCTGCCTAAACCCACCCTCATCGTATATAAATAAACTTAAAAACATTGGGTCAAGCACAGTCTATAATATACTAAACCACACAGTATGGTACCTTTCACGCATCGAGCACATCTAAGAACAACTTATATCATTTTGTGAAGCGGATTAAAGGTTCTTTCAAATATCTCTTATAGTATTGATAGACGGTGATATTGTTGCGTCTGGATTGTTCCTCTACCCGAACATCAGTGAATGTGTGCGTCAGAAGCTAATAACACGCCTCGACGGGCACCCAGAACGTGCCTTGCCCGGTCGACAGATTTCGCCGATACACTCTATAACATAGGTCGGCTGTCATAACTTATTCTATTGTGTAAATAGCTGGAGTAGCCAACCGCAACATCCTCAGCTTTCTTCTCTTCGATATAAAATGCAGACACATTTAGAGGCTACAACATTAAGAACTACTGCCGTTCTATGTTTGAAACGTGATATTCCTGTTGTAGCCAACTGGTCATTTGGCTATACTCACAAGAACTGTAACGACAAGGCGACAGGACAAAAGAAGCGCTCCTGATTAAATAATAGATGCTTCTCTATTTTTCGTCGAATGTTATTGGTTTTCGTGTCGGCTGTAGTTTCATCTGCTGGTGAGGTGCCAATCGGATGTGCAAAATCTGCAGACATACATAAAGGAAGCGTAGGTTGGTAACAAATACCTGTGAGTTGGAAGTTATAATGAAATAAGCTGATATTTTTTTCATTTCTTTCCACTCCATTCCCATTCTTGATTGTAAAAGGTACTTTAATTCTTTTTATACTTATTTTCAAGAAAATATGAGAAGGATTAAGTAACTTGCTAGCCAGGTAATAAATAATCCTCTCTATTTCAATTAAGTTTAGGGTAGATGACATGTCAGTAACTGCCATAAATAATTAATTTATTATCTAACACAATGGTATAAAAGTCAATCGTATTCACATTAACCTCAATTGTTATTCAGTTTAAAAATTGTCGTCAACTCCTTAGAGAATTAAAAAAAAACTTGTTTTCCCTTTTAACACTTCATTGCAGTTGCTTAAATTTCTCTGGCTGGGCTTAGGATGGTACTACCCTTTACAAGGTAATTTTTTCAATTCTTTTTTGTCGCTTAATTGATTTTAATAATATATTAGAATATTCCCTTCAAATATTATTGTCAGAAAACAGGTACCGAAAAGTCACCGTAATGACAACCTTTTTTACTTTTAATGTTAAAAACAGATACTGTGTAAAAAACAGTACAACAAACATCATAAAACTCTATCAAAACAGTAACAGTTAAACGGTTAAATGAGCAGTCTCTTATTTCAGCAATTGGTGGCATTCAGTGCCACCAGAAATTTATGTTGTCAGCTCTTTGGTATGTTTCTTTCAGAGTATAATCTCAGGTGCTTAATGCATGAAAGAAACTGTGACAATTGAATGTTATTGTGCCGAGCAGTGAATCTCAGATCAATTTGTCGTTTCGAATCACTGCCAGCATTTCTGAATAACATTTAGGATCCTTCTGTTCTTGATGTTTTGTTGCTGTACTGCAACATCTTCCCGGGCCGCCGACAATGGACTCAGTAGTCCCCTTCAGTTGGCGTCACCAACGTGTGTATGTCAGCGCCGTGGGAAGTCGCGGTTGGTCCTTGTAGTTGAGCTCAGAGGCCTTAAAGCTCGTGTTGCTCATAAACCGGTACGGTAAAACGGTAGGGTGGCAAAATTAATTATATTGTTATACTATATATGTATTCTATTAGTTGATTAAGTTATAAAGTATACTTGGTTATGGGGCCGTAGTATTATTTATAGTATCAGTGTGTGTGTGTGTGTGTGTGCGGGTCGTTGTTTATTGTTGATAGTCTCCGACATGTTGTGGAGAAGTGCCTGGCAGGCGATATTTGCCGCATCAGCTGCGGCAGCGATGTGATTTGTGTTTAATGTTAAATGTTCGTTGGATCGTAAATTCGTACGTAGAATTATATGTGTTGGACGTAGTCCCATGTCGGATCGTAAATCCATATGTAGAATAAAATATGTTGGACGTAGTCCCATGTCGGATCGTGAATCCGTAAGTAAAGTTTAAATAGTTTGGACGTAGTCCTATATTGGATCGTGGATCCATGAATGATAAGTGAGCGATGTGATCGTCAATATGTTGAATTGTTTGTTTTGTCCCTGGTTGGAAATGTGGCCATATAGATTTAGTTGAAATCTAGGAGCACTAGATGGAGCTGTCAGTTCAGTCCAAAGACCGATTAGTTGCGTTAAAGTCGGCCGTGCAATATTGGTTTTCTATCATCTTCTGAATATGGCCAGCCTGTGCCGATATTAGAAGTATTCGTGATGCCGCCAACTGCATAGGATCATCTGCGGCTTGAATTCAAGGTGATTGCTGTGGGTGATTCTGTTGCAGTTGGGGATGTGTCCCATCTACGCCGCTAAACCAATGCTCGGCGTTGGGCGAATTTCTTGATGGGAGCTGAGATTGTCGTTGGCCACATTACCTGGCGGAGTATTTGATCCACTGGTTGAGTGATTGTTTGATGATGATGGCTTCGGTAATTGTTATAATGGCCACCATAGAAATAATCTTGTCGGCCTTGAGGACTTGAAGAAGACGATATACTGCTTGATTTGCCAGACTTCGCTGAACCTACCAGCATATCAGAAGGGATTGTATTGTTCCCTTGATGGTAATTCGTGGAATTGATTTTCCGGTATTGTTGGATGCTCTGGCATTTGAACTGTAGTTACCGTCAGCCGATTCACATATCCGACGTTGAAGTCGCTGAGCGTAACTCTTATTTGCTGAATCGGGACTGCGGTCATGCGGTGCAGTCATTGTCTGTGGACCACCATCATCTTCATACTGATTGTCATCACAATATCTATGCTGTTGTTGTGGGTGCTGTGACCGCATGTGATTCCCTTTTGGAACAGCATAGTTGTTCAGGTTCTGATAGTGATCATATTCTGTTGACTTATAACTGGCACTTGATTGAGCCAGAGAGGTTGCGCATCCAAGCTGCTATTAGAAAGATTACTTTGCTCATTATTAGAAGCTTATGTTCAATTGAGCCACAGGATGGAATAGTCCTAAAGCCAGGTACTTTCTTCTTTGACTGGTGGCTGGACCATGTGTTCACTATTCGCCTTCCGTTGGTTGGATTTCCCGAAGGGTGCCGGCATCTTTCATCGTTCTTCTTCTTCTTTACTCCCTAATCTTGGCAACGAAAGTCTATCTTAGACACCGACTCCGTTGGAGTGGTGCCCCCGTGGCAGCTATGTGCAATGGGCGGTGTTAAGAGGGTGCCCCCAAAGCATTTCGTCCAGGCGGCGAAAGGTGAAGAACCCCAGACACGTGACAGCGATGTGCCTGAGTGGCGAGAGCGGCAAAATCAGGATGCTCGAACGATGAATCCTTGCGACGAGAAGCGGTGAACTCCAAATCCGCGACAGCTTTCTGATAACATGCTTTTCCGAAGGGTGCCGGCATCTTTCCTTGTTCCTCGTTTTCTTGTCCCTTAGTCTTGTAACCGAAAGTTTATCTTAAACACCGACTCCGTTGGAGTGGTGCCCCGTGGCAGCTACGTGCTATGGGCGGTATTAAGAGGGTGCCCCCAGAGCATTTCGTCCAGGCGGCGAAAGCGAAGAACTCCAGACACTTAACAGCGATGTGCCTGGGTGGCGAGAAGCGACAAATCCTGGATGCGTAAACGATGGGCCCAGGTTTCGACAAGCGGTGCCCCAGGAACAGATGTAAATGAGATGGTAAATCGCAATTCCCGATGTTCTTGGACTTATTCATCTGCAAGTTCGATGTTTGAGATGATACTTGTAGGTATAGGACCGGAAGTGTCTTCGTTGACGAATTTTGTCTTAGTACTGACCGCTTCGATTTCATTGTATTGTCCTCTTCACTGTTTTGGTCCTCTTCTTGAGGTTCGTTTAATTTACGCGGGGCGTATCTGAGTTCTGTAGCGTGGTCGTGCCAAGTACCTGAAACTTTATTAAAAGAGGAGCCGAATGATGTCCTCAACCTGGTACTGGGAACGATCAGAATGTTCTTTGATTTACCCGCTGTGACCTGCAGAATTAAATAAATGAAACAACCTTGGATCTTGCAAAGTGGACTGTAATTTGGCTTTGTTAAAGTTGATTGTTATTTAAATTGCTAAATAATAGTAATTTGGTAGAATTACTAGCTTTTCGGTTACTACTATTGTTATTTAGGTTATTGTTCGACCTATGTGTTAAAGTTGGAGTAATGTTTGATGGATCGTAAATCCATCTATGTCATCGATGGCTACTCGGACGTAGTCCTCTTTTGGTTCGTGAATCCTTCTATGTCTTCGATGACCCTTGAACGTAGTTCTAATTTGGATCGTGAATCCATATGCGTTCCACTCGTAAGAAACGCAAAACATGTTATTTTATTTATATTGTAGTATGGGACAAAACAGGAAATGTATATTATTTTATTTTATTTTCCGCTGATTACAAAAGACAAATTAATTAAATAAAGCAGAAGTTAAGTTATTCTTCACAAGATTAACGAACCACGCAACCAGTACGGGCTCGTAGATGTCTGCCCGATGTGAAACTCTGGAAATAGATATGTGGTAAGTATATTCTACTTGACCATACGTCTTCGTTTTTCAGAAGCATATTTGCCAGAGTTCCAATTATGAAGTGCTCCATCCCTTTGATTATCATCAGCGCTTGGTGATGTAATACCTGCATCAGATTCCCATAGTTGTTATCAGGATCTAATTGCATAGCTTTCGTATAGGCGTCTACGGTTTCATCATACTTTCCTGTATTGATTCGGCCATATGCTTTGCTGTAATTTGGATTGTAGAATAATGCAGAGTTGCAGTCTTTGATCGCACTATCATTTTCTGTTACACGGATATAAACTGCAGCTCGATTACAGTAGAATATTGGGTTTTTCGGATCGAAACTGATGGCCCGGTTGTCTTGGACCACCGCTTCTTGATACTTGCGTTCCTTCATCGGGCGGTTGCCTTCATTCTTAATCTGTTCGGCTGTTTCAAGGGATTGTAGATTGCGTTCGATAAACATCGACTGGAACATTTCGAATAGATCTAACCTTTGTGGTTCCGCTTATGAGGTTGTGCCTGCACTGTTAGACGTAGCTTCTTCGCTATCGAGATCCTCGTCATCGCTCAGATTAAACGCTGCTTGCAAACATTGTATAACAACATCCAGACTTTCGACGACGTCAGTGCCCAGCGATTAGCCCTCACTCGGTTGTTTTACATAGTCAATGAAGGATTTAACGAACTGCTTGTTGACTTGATCGGACATTTTCGAAATCTATCAACCGCAAACACTGAATTGCCGTTATTGGTCTCAAATCAATGTCGAAACTCAATTCATGGTAGAAACTAGAATAGTCCCGAACAAATATGTCTTCTTTATATAAAAACGACAATCACAATCCGGCGACAGACAATGTCGACGAAATTCATTTATTTTCACGCACACCACACAACACTTTTTCAAGTTAAAATCCATGGATCTCTTAATTAAATTATATATTAAATTATAAATTGCACCCTACCTTGTTTCGGCGTGTAGCTCCCTCGTTGAGGTTTTGGTATGTCGGACGTGATCCTATGGACGTAGTACAATTTTCCTTGGTTTCGATCGTTCCCCCGTTGAGGGTTGATATGTGTCGGACGTGATCCGATGTGTGGCGCCTTGACTTGTCCCTGATACGGATGCAAAATCCCTTGGTTGTGGCGTCGACTTCTTGAACGGATGTTGGACATCCGGCTCCGAAGGACCATAATGTTTCGCCAGCTGGGAACCGCAACTCCGATGTTGCCGATGGTTCGCCAACTGGGAAACAACAAAATGGTTTTTCTGCATCAGCCTTCGTTCTGGTTGACTTTAGAATAACCAACATCATCTTAACTTCAGAGCACCTCTGGATGGTTTCCGAATAATGCCGCACTGGGCACAAATAATTTGATCAATGTGATCTCAAAGAAGCCGCATCCACTAAATAAAACAAATGAATTGACAAAAAGTAGATCGCAACACGAGATCCCTTTAAACTTTATTTTACGATGGACTGTAACTATTAACAAAACAAAACTGTCAGAAAACAGGTACCGAAAAGTCACCGTAATGACAACCTTTTTTACTTTTAATGTTAAAAACAGATACTGTGTAAAATACAGTACAACAAACATCATAAAACTCTATCAAAACAGTAACAGTTAAACGGTTAAATGAGCAGTCTCTTATTTCAGCAATTGGTGGCATTCAGTGCCACCAGAAATTTATGTTGTCAGCTCTTTGGTATGTTTCTTTCAGAGTATAATCTCAGGTGCTTAATGCATGAAAGAAACTGTGACAATTGAATGTTATTGTGCCGAGCAGTGAATCTCAGATCAATTTGTCGTTTCGAATCACTGCCAGCATTTCTGAATAACATTTAGGATCCTTCTGTTCTTGATGTTTTGCTGCTGTACTGCAACAATTATGAAGAAATTCATGACACCTTTTAAAATATACGGCATTGAAGATACGCTGGGTAATCACCTTTCGGAATTGAAGGGTCGCTGGGTAAAAAATAATAAACCCTTCACAGCTTTTTGCCTTTACGCCTTTTTTGTGAAAATCATATCAAAAAATGTATACTAAAGGTACTAGAGTATTATTGAGCGCGTGAGAAAATTCCAGAAAAGAAAATATCAGATTTCAGGGAAATTCACATTTCAGAGAAATTCACATTCCAATACAATTACATATTTTACTTAAGATTAAATGTTAAATTCCATTTAGTGTGTATCATTTATTACATTAACTAACTGGCTCTTAATACATAAATTGTTATAATAATGAATTGTGTGTAGTTTGAGACTAATATCATTTAATTGTAGAATTGGATGATCACAACAGCTACAAATTAATATTACAATCCCTTTCAATTTACACTTGATATTATTAAAGATCACCACGACAAGAATGTACCAGCACTAGTTAACAGTGTCACTAAATCACTTCTATTCATCATCATCATCATCATCATCGGCACTACAACCGGGAACCGGTCTTGGCCTTATTTAGCAAGTCCTGAGGCTTGTTAAATTTTCCATAATGATTTATTAGTCTTGCGCCAGAGGCTCCCCCACGGGGAATCAAACCCCGGTCTCCCGGGTGACAGGCGGGTATACTAACCACTATACTATCGAGGAGCCCAATCACTTCTATTAGGTGATCATTAACTATATTGAGAGACGAGCTCTCGAGAGAAAAGTAGTTCAAACAGAACTGTAGTTAATCACACCGCAATTAGGCGATATAACCGACATCCCAAAACGTCATCAACGGCAAGGCCTCGTAAACTCAACTCCATGATAGGATCGAGATCGAGAACCAAACCCAACGGCAAACACACAACACAAGGCACACTCAAACACACACACACAGGTACATGAATCGTGCATGCTAGTAGCACGGGGTGCTAGTATCTATGAAGATTCCACATCCGTTGACGCATCAAAAAAAAAAAAAAAAAACACACACACGTCACTAAGAGTATGTTGTGCATTCCGAACGGTATCCGAAGAAGCTATAAATATTCTGGACGGGAGGATGCCACCTGACACATTTATACCAGTTTTATCGCATTTTCCATGACTCTTCGCAAGATTTCCGGTGATAACTGTTCGCATTCCTTTCGAAAATGCTCCTTAAGAGCTGCGATTGTCTGTGGCTTGTTGGAATAAACCCGCGACTTCAAGTAGCCCCAAAGAAAAAAAATCTGGGATGGTAAAATCGGGCAATCTTGCTCGCCATACCAAATCGCCAAAACGGGAGATATCGCGACCAGGAAGCGCTACCTTCACAATATCCATTGTGGCTCGTGCTGTGTGTGCGGTTGCACCGTCTTGTTGAAACCACATGTTCACCAAGCCCCGCTCATCCAATTCCGGCAGTAAGAAGTCATTTATCATGGGCCTGTAGTGCTCGCCAGTAACGATGGCGTCATCAAAAAAATACGGCCCAATCACTCCTCCCGCGTGACACATTGGCTTTGAGTGGATGTAATGGCTCCTCGTGCATCACATACGAATTTTCAGTGCTTCAGAAATGAAGATTTTGCTTATTGACGTAACCGCTTAAGTGGAAATATGCGTCGTCGCTCATAATGATTTTCGACACAAAAGCGTCCTCTTCGTTGTTGAGATTAAGGATGGATTGACAGTAATTCACACGTCCTCCATTGCTTCTCTGTTTGTATTCTCCAGCTGTCTAGTTCACAAATGTCAAATATGATTGACGTACGAGGCCATTTGCAAAAATTATAACATCTTCCGATAGGGTGATTAATTTTGCGCTACCTTGTATAAAGAATATGTTGTATGAGGTAGCAGTTCGTAAGCCAATTTATGGATTTTGCAATAATCACTTTTAAGCATAATCAGGGAACAACATTCACTTTTTTCCATTTTCGTTAAAATTCACGAATTGTCTGCCATCAATGGATGTAAACACAAACTAAGTGACGCTCAAATTTTGACAGTAGTTTATTTATAGATTGGATTTGACGGGAGCAGTATTGCATTTAAAGTTACTGTGCGGGATAAGATAAAACGTCACTGACTTATCAAACTGTCCTCGTATTGTTCAGGTATTTGGTATACCTGTTTGCTCGCGTAATGTAGGAAAACAATTGGAATATAAAACAAACATAACGAAGGACGATTTGTACCGTTTGAAGGTTAGGTGGTGAATGAACCAACGATACATCAAATGCGTTTATTTAAAAATATTTATTATAGTTAGTTATGAATATTGACGACTCAACCGACGTGATTAAAATTTTCGCTTGCCAAGTAAACTTTGAGAAACGATCGGGCATCAGGGCCTCTGAGAGAGTCTTTTTACAGCAGCTGTACTGTTGTGCAAAACCAGTCGTATCATCGCCACAGACTCGTAATAAAATTTGCAGCCAAATGACATTTAAATTAATTAAGTGCTTCTTGCATTTGACAAGGTTTTGAGACCGGGTACGTCGTGGATACTATTTTAAAACTGAATCCAGCGACAGTTATGTTTTTTTACCACATCCGAAAATTGAAGCCGACAGAAGAAAGATCGAAAACCAATAGAAAAACAAGTTTTTCTTCTTGTTTTCTTATTTTTTCTATTTTGCTTCAATAATATATAATCAACTTACACACTGAGTGATTTTAGATTATTTCTTTTGAACAGGCAGGGTGAACAATAAAAAACAAAACGGATTTCTGTTTAAATTAAGGTTTTCTATTTTATTACGTCCGAACGGCACGAAAGCTGGATGCTAAGAAGAAAGAAGTGAAAGTTGACAAATGTGAGTTTGGCATTTCTTGATGTGAATGACAGTTGTGTGCCGTTAGGGCCTGAATGCAATGAGAGGAGTGAGTGTTATAATTTTGCTTTGACTGCGTACAATTTGAATTCAATTTTTAATTTGTTTAACAATTTCAATTGTTAACAAATAGACTTTTTAACGTTAAAGTTTTACTCATTGAATGGACCGTTTCTGGGGTTTTAAGCTTTTTTTTTTTTACCTCACATTTACTCCTTTGTTATTAACTTATAGACATGTTTATTTATAATCATTGCAGCTCTTAGTAAATGAATTTTTGACGATTTAGTTTTGGTCATTAAGTCCTCTGTTCATTTCAAAATAATGCAAAGGAGCCGACCGAGATTCACTACTACTTGAAGAGTCAGTACCAGACGATTATGAGACCAAAATTAGAATCCCTTAATGTTTCTTTTTTCCCCTTGTTCACACCTCGGGGTCAAAACTTCCCGATGACGACAATGCAATTTGGTTAAGCATGGACAAATATCGGGTTACATCACACTACAACTTCCGGGGTTATTTGATTTTAAAATCTATTGGTGCTTTTTAGTTTAAGCATATCGATAATGCTATGATTAATAAGACCTTTATTCAGGTAGCATTATCGATATACTTAACACGCATGAGCTACGTGTGAGTTGGAGCAATGAAAATAAGTCGAGTCGGTTGGCGAATCATTCCAAGTCAGGTTACCTTACTTATACGGTTTTTAAATACGTGTCATCATCATCATCATCATCATCGGCACTACAACCGGGAGCCGGTCTTGGCCTTATTTAGCAAGTCCTGAGGCTTGTTAAATTTTCCATAATGATTTGTTTTTTCCGGGAAAGGTCATTAGTCTTGCGCCAAAATACGTGTCATCGGGACCCTTCATATTAGAAAATGTTGGTATAAATTCAATGCTAACATTGTTTTGCTATGGGACCGGATTCGCCCAAAACGGCTTATTTAGTAATACGTTTCGCATCAAATCTGTCGTAACATGCCCCTAAAATCCAATTAGTAGCATATTTTGCGTAAGAAATTGTCACAGTGGGTAATGTAATGCCATATTTTCCAACCTCTGGCTGGCCAATCTACAAAGTTCCGAAATACAGTTAAAATTTTCTTTTGAAACATGTAATATGATGCGGTAGTTTCATCGGGAACGAAATTCAGACTCAATTTCTCATCTATTCCAAGTTTTTCAATTAGTCAAATTTTCGAAAAATTGTGTTTATCCAGCTATTTCATAGAATGCTTGGCGTTGCAGTTCAACCTATCACGTATTCCTGCCAAGTAGCTAACCATACTATTTCATGGAACCACTAGTATCATGTGGTGTTATGTCACCAGTTGTCGGACCAAATTACCACTTACTTCAGGTTTGTTGACCAGTACATCAGATAGCCTCCGAAAGATGGTGTTTGTCCAATCATTTCGCCGGGTGGCTAGAGTTGCAATCGAACGTAGGAACCATCTCTTTAAATTTTGCCGACCAGCTTATTGGGCAATCAAGGACTTTTCCGAACCATTTTACGGAGTCTATAGCATGATGTTCTGTTATGTCACCGGACGGCTGGGTGTCGATAACGAACGCTTACCACTACTTTTTACTCTGGAATACAAAAATGTAAAACGAAAGGTGTTTTTGCAACGCGCCGAAGAAAGGTAGAGAATAGTAGGGAAGCACATATAAAACAACAATAGGGTTTAATCTAGTTTAAATATTTCCTAGAATTAAACATTGCTATTTAACCATAAATAATGCAACATACAAAGTAAACCCAAACTAAGGACATTGCAATAATGCTTTACCCTTTGCTGAAAAGTCAAGGTACTCTTCTAAATGGAAGTGAAAACAAAAACCGACCCCAAGGAAGTGATAACTGCTGTGCTGTCACACGTTTACATACCAATTCAATTTCCAAATAAATGTTCCTTGTTATCTTCTGACTTTCAACTGTTACGGCCCTTCGTTTGCAAACCATTTATGTGCACAAGATACCAAACAAAAGGAGAGTTTTAATTGAAAACAGAAACTTCATATGTTCACCAAGCATGCACTTTTTCATCCGTAGGATGGATTAAAATCGAATTCTTCAAACTGCCAGAAGTCAAACACTCTCGATGGCTTGGCTATACTATCTAGTTGTGGCCGTACAGAACAAATAAATTGAGTATGCCCAAGTTATCGTAGCTGCCAAATCCCATTCTATCATCAGTGCCATATGTAAAGCTTAGCAATGACTTCCCCTTAGGATATCATCCACTGCAAACTGAACAGAAACTTACGCACTGAATGCATGTATCCATAGACAATAACTCCCGTATAGCTGACTGTGCCCATAGTTATGTGGCCCCACTTTCATCCTGCAGATCCCTTCCGATAGCACGCACTCGCTGCCATTTCAATAGATGTGTAGGTATATATCTGTACCAGTGCTACCCGGTACATAGTTCTCTTCTAGCACAAGGACTTGTGGCAGTGAATTCACCTTATGTCCTTAAACTCTGGGGTGATTAATAGCCTGCATCAAAAGTTTTAATCTGAGAATGGATTAGAGAAATGAGTGCAACACTTGTTCTCGGCCACTCGCCGTTTAATTTGAGACTAAAAGCCATTATAAACTTGAACTAGCACTTCATTTATCTGCAGCACACATCGGCACAGATAAAGTAGTTACTCCGACGGCCTAGCCGCCATTTTCTCATTAAGTTAAATCATATTATTTCATATACCATCCAAGAGCATCATGAAGGGAACGCGCCTGTGACAAATTCCACAGAAACCTTGAAAATATATTTGCGGTCACGTGCAAGAAGTAATTGCATCAGATTAAGGAGACAGTCAAGGGAAATTCTTTGCAATTGTACCCGACGAAGCCTCTTTTTTTACGTTTTGTTCAGGATCCGTTGTAGATATATTTTTACAGAAGCCTAAGTGCAGAATATACACAATTTTTCATGATACTTGTACTTTCCTCCTCTGTTTAACGAGTCGGAGTTTTCCAAGAAATCCTTGGAATTAAGATAACATCAAATCTGCGTGCCTTTGTGCTTAACACTTCAAGGAGCTTTATCATGATTTTTTTGTTTCTTATTGTTGTTTTGTTTTCTTTTTTTCCCCTTAAAGTTAGGCCAGAAATGATTTCGAATCTTTAAAACATGAAGAAAACTCAAGCTGTAGCAATGGTACGAGGAATTTCAATTAATTTGTCTTCAATGTCTTTAATATGCCTACACGACGTATCAGGAATTATAAACATTCTTAATCCACGTGGTACCAACATCTCGATTAAACTCTTTAAAGATATATACGTTTATTGTGTTTGATGTAATGAACCAGTAGGAGATGATATGTGGGGTCGAATGAGAATATTGTGGTGGATAAGTTTCGTTTCCCAGAACCAGTCATATCGCAAACCTAGTTATCACTTGAGACCTAGATGGAAACCTAAGCTCATGTCAAGACATCTTGAAGTCTAAACAGCAAGGTTTGTATGAGTTAAGTTATATAAGATGCAGTTATCATTTACACACTTTTTTAATGTAATCTTACATGCCGAAAAGGAAGTTGGATATGCCGTTAAATATCCAAGCACAGTGAAAGTACAAAAAAGGAGAGAGAAAGAAACGAAGTGTCGTGACTTATTGACCCCCAAAGCTAGAAGATTGAAGTCGCGGAAAAAATCATGATTAGGCAGAATGTTCTCTGATTTGTCACATCGACGCCATCGAAGACACTTTAGAACAACAGTTCCTTATAATATCGGATTTTTCCATAGGGACGTAACAATTTTGTAATGAGAATAGTTGGGATATTGGATTCGAATTATTTCGAGATGCGATAGAATGTAACTTTTAAATATGGGAAGATCTTTATGGAAAAGTCGGTACAATGGCGTTTGAGAAATTCCCAATTCCTATAAACACCGACGAATCGACTGATTTAAATTATTTTGAACTGAAACACTTAACGATATAGTACATCCGGTGCTTCGACCCATTTGTTGTCTCACAGGCACAGGAAAATACAATACGGAGCATTTTGAGACAAATTTACCTATATACTATATCATGCACAGTCTGTCTGGTGAGACGGTAATTACGACGAAGTAAGTGCTCTCAAAGTTGCTACGACCGTCTTATAAACTCTGTAGTAATATTTAATAACTCCCAAAAATTGCCCGTTTGTTAACATCACCACCAAAATAATAAAAAAAAAATCTAAACCTCGAATGACGTTTTGTCATTAGCAGGTCCTAAATAAGGTTATGGAAATGTCCGAATTTGTTCCCTGTTGCGGGAAGCGTAAACGTTGTCGGTTTGGTAAAGTTGATCAGCCTTTAAGTTTGCTATATTGAAAATCCTAATTCCTTTGACAATGTGCTCCAAACAGCCACATCCATTTTGTTGGCAACGTTTCTGCATCTGTTTCCGACAGAAGGAGACTCATACACACTCCTTATTATCAATATGACGTGATACCACTTTCAAAGCACGTATTGCATTCACGGTGAACTTGTTGTAGCAAATCTTACAGAGCGCGTCTCCTTGTCCTTAAAAGGACGAGGGTCTCTTTAATAAAGCGCTACTTAGTTGCTCGTTGCGGTCGCCACCGTGCTTCCTCACACCTGAGGGAAGAGTGACGACCGATTGTTGAATTAGGTCCTAAGAATCAACCAGGTTTAATTAAAAAACGCAAACACTTTGTAAGTATACTCCGCTTTAAGTTTATTTATTAATTTTAATTTTAATTTCGTTTAGTTTATTGGTGTCCTTACACCTCGGACGCCAATTGAGACTGATCTTCGAATCTGTTTTTTATTTATTTATTTATTAATTTTTTAGTTACTGCATTTATTTGACAAAAAATTAAGAGTTACAATAAGTAATACAGCTAACTTATAATAGATTTGTTGCAGCACAAGCAGCAACATTTAAAACAAGGAATGAATCGATCTCTCAGCGATGCCACAAAAAGAGAACCGATTCACTACAATTTTTAAATAGTCAATTCACCCAGTATCGAAGCAACGAAATTGAACACGACAACTCCATCGCCGAAGGGTATACTCCGTTTCTTTGCTCAATTATTAATATCGACATTGCAACGGAAAAAGGCACTCGTACGATACAACCGTTTCTCACGATGATCTGCTGTTCGATAGCACGGGGCTTTTGATCGGATGACAGTGGGGGGTTTCTCTATTCTACATGAGAAACAACCCACAATTCCAACCAACATTTCCATCTAATTTCGACCGCTTTCGGCGCGTCATACTTACCAATTTCCTTTATATGTATTCCCCTGTAAAACATTTCAAACGGACGTATAGCTAAACTCATCATCCTTTGCAGATAATGCATAATTGAGTTTAGCTACATAAATGTCATACGGCAACTCCATTCTTGCTAACCATGAGTTTCCCATCGGAAATCTCATAATGTCGGTTAGCAACAACAAGTCTAAAAGAACGACGCTGTTGCATCATAGCAAAATAGCTGGGGTAATTTCAACGTCTTAGAGTCTGGTTCTCACGCGAATTATTTCCCAAACTTCAGCGGCGTCCTATCGACTTTCCCTCAGATCACCCATTCGCTTGGGTTCAATGATCTCTCTTTGCAGGGTTCCCTCTCCGCTAGGGTTCCCTCTCATTCGTATTTCTTTCCACGGTTCAATGCGCTTTAACTACACCATAGCCGTACCACTGGGTCAGTAGGTCGTGTCAGTAGCTGCATCTGATACCAACACACACAACCATATCATGTTTTCTGTTCTCTCATTCTTCGTGTCCGTCAATTACCCTATTAACAAAAGTTACTCATACTTTGACGGGCGTGAGGTTGAGAGAGCAGAGGCGTGGTCTCTTTTGGTTGTCCTGTGTGTAGAAAGAAATATGAATTTCAACCCTAATTCACACCAGTCGCTATTCAATCACCAGGACGAAAGGTCGCGTCGCGTCGAGTTCTTATTTAAAATCGGTTATTTGTAAGAAAAAAGACAATAATTTTTTGAAAAAAAAAACCAAAGTGTACCATATAAATTAATTCCAATTAAATTAAAATAAAGAACGTTAAAATAACAACAAGCTTTCATTTTTCTAACTGGTGAACATTTCTTTCTGCGGATCATCGGTGGGGGATTACAGTGAATCCTGTGCCATACGCTGGCAACAACTCTTCTACCCCCACATTGGTGACCGGACTAAAGAACACGCACCTTCAACACAAAATAACGCATCAAAAATAAAGTAAAAATTAACCAAT
The DNA here is from genome assembly GCA_963931805.1 of Microdon myrmicae. Taxonomy (NCBI): domain Eukaryota; kingdom Metazoa; phylum Arthropoda; class Insecta; order Diptera; family Syrphidae; genus Microdon; species Microdon myrmicae. Next base: position 109,908,105 of record OZ007496.1, read on the forward strand.
TAAACTCAAAAACAGTGAAAAGTTTAAACGAAAATTAAAACAATCAAAGACAGTGGCGTTAACATTCAAAACCTTCTGATAAATTAATCAAGCAAAAATCATCAACAAAAATAGGAAGTGCCAAAAAGGAAAAATTTTAAACAAAAAATGAAAATCAACTAAAATACTAAGAATTAAACAAAATTTCATCAACAAAAAATTCAAAAAACAGTTCACAGACTCAAAATTTTAAAACAAAATGTTCAACAAAAAATGTAAGTGTAAACCAAAAAACGTGACAAATTAAAAAGTTAATCAAGAACATTCTAATAAATAAAAATCAAAAACGGTGGTTAAAAAGAATCTAAAAATTTCAAAAATCGAAGTGCAAAAAAATTTATTAAAAACATTTTAAAGGGTGAGTAGAGCCCCAACACAGCTCTACCACGGCGACGCCAAACGATACCGCCCACCTTTGACCAACTTTAATGCTTCAAGTAACAGCACCACAGGATAACCAGGTTTTTTTTCTTTTGGTATTATTGTTCAAAAGTGGTCATTTTCTTTTACGGCGAGCGTCTTCTGAGCCACCAAACATAAAATTTTACAGATTATTTAAAAGAAAACTCGTTTTAATTTCGAATCACCAAACCCTAATTTAAAAATAATTTGAAATCGTTATATCAGAATTTTGAAATTAAAAACTATTCAATAAATTTTGTTTTGTCATTAAATAAGTGGAGAGAATCTAATACGAAACCATAGAGGTTACACATATTCATAGAAGATCCGCCAATTTTATAGATGTCCAATGTACTTATATCTAAACTGGATGTGATTATTCAGCACTACAATTTCTAGTTCCATTATATTTTCATGTATTTACTAACTATTTATTTGTATTTACTAACTATTTATCATAATCCATGCTAATTACATATATTTTAAATAAATCAAAAGAAGAACTAGTGTGATAAATTATTATAAATATTTTCAATTGTTAATCGAATTTAAAATTTCATTAATATAGTATTTAACATCAGGATAACAAGCTATTCGCAAAACCAAATCGAAATTTTAAAATTAATCAAATTAAAAAAACGAAAGTTACTATTCGTAATCAACAAACTTAATTTTAACAAATCTATATTAGGAATTCATTATAAACACAACTTATTAATTAAAGTTTTTAACTATTGTAAGCCCCTTCTGGGTACAATCTGCACGCAACACGGCTATATCCACGACATTATTCGACTCGACGCGACTCTTTAGTGACTCCTCTCTAATTCACGTATTCCTTTGCGACTTTCTTGCCTACACACGCAGACACAACGCGACTTCTCTCTACGTTCGTCGATACTACTCGACAATCAACCTTCCCAATCGCGGCTTCTCTTTTCACTTCGGCACCACAATGCCCACCACACGAGCCGGTACTGCTCAGCAGGCGCATGCTCGCGCTGATTCCCCAGCTTTTCAGGACGCTTCCGGCGTCGATTTTCCATCCTTTTCACAAAACGTAAAGCTGCCTCCGTTCAACGAGGAGTACCCAGAGCTTTGGTTCGCCACAGCCGAACGTTTTTTCCGGTTCGCCAATATCTACGATGAAGAACATCGTGCTGTAGAATTGTTGCGGGTGCTGGATGGGACACAGCGAATGCATATTGCACACGCGATCAGGTCACCGGGCCCTGATCCCTACAGCAACATGCGGGAGAGTCTCCTTAACGCTCTGGACCAACCCACCAGCATCAAACTACAGCGATTGGCGAACGAGAATAATTTTTCAGGTATTAGACCATCCCTTTTCCTGACCCATTTACGCTCTATAGCGGGGACCAGGATCTCGGATGATCTAATTAGACCACATTTTCTGAGGAGTTTACCTCAACATGCCCGCTCGGCATTAATGGCCCAACCTAACCAAAGTTTGGGCTACCTAGTTAAGGTGGCTGACGCGATTATGGAAACCTTGGACCCACAGTCTGAGCCATCTCCATATCAAGACGCGGCGGTTAGCCAACATGTCACACTGCCTACACGGCACCCATGGCACACATCACCTTCGTCAGCAGCGCCACGGACTGCTCCAGAGGCATCATCCTCACAGCTACCCTCCTCATCCTCCAAAAGGCACGCTCCTTTCTGCACAACCTGTCTCCACCAGCGAACCCACAACCGCGGGCTCAGCGAATCTTCCTCAACCAGCTCCCCTGCGCCCGTCACTAGATCCGACCTTCAAGCGATGCAGGCCACACTCCGCCCCGAGTTAAATCAAATCCTCGCGAAGGTTCGAAGCGACCATCGATACGCACATACCCAACGGGTAGGTCGACATTCGCCCCCTCATAATACCACATCTGTGGATCAAACCACGAGGGACCATGGCGCTCGTCGCTTATATCAGGTGACTGCACGCATCACGTGCAGTTTTTGCCATAAATTAGGCCACCCATACGACGAGTGCCGGAAAAGGCGAAACACACCTTTCTGTCGGGAAAGCTGGCAGTATGGCCACGACATTGTAGAATGCCGTGCGCGGTGCACCACGCTACCACAGAACAAATCACCGTTCCAGCAGAGGCAGTCCCAGAATAGAACACATCCGGCACCACACCAACCATCTGCCTCCAACACCCCAGCAACATCAAACCCCCGAGTCTATAGCATACGCAGTTGCTGCGAGTTGTGTGGACGTACAGGTCACACACAGAACATATGCAAAGACAGGGTAAAAAGGGGATGGCACGGATTCGATAGCAGGGGGTCACCAACAAGGGTAACGACATACAAGTCTACAACTCCAACACAAACGCGCAAGGCTAAGACTGTACGTCAACGCCAGCCTCCACAAAACTGCACTTCTACTAAGGGCGCCAAACAACTCCCCACACCGACGTATGGACGAAAAATGCCGACCCTAGACTCTGTTCTTCTCCATCCCGCACACGGCACCCCGTCGCTGCGGAGAAAAATTAATACTGGACGTGAAGCTCCTCCATTTCGCACACGCAACTTCGTCACTTCGGATGCGAGCGAGCTACCGATGGGTCACGACCTACTTGGATGTCATACCTGTTGGTCTATGCAAACAACAACAGGCCAGTGGACCGCACCGCAGTCCCTTTGTCCCCGTCGGCAACACACGCGGTACCAACCAGGTCCACTTCCATTACAGACCCAAGCCCAGCCACGACCCAGGAACACGTCTACACGACAGAGCCAAGCCTTACCACCGCAACTACTGGGTTAATCCAAACCAGCCATACTCCAAACACACGACTCTCCTTCCGATACTTCACCTAGCGCTCCTTCCGCCCTACCATTATTTCGTGACTGGCGGGGGAATACTGTGGGGGGTTCCTCTATTCTACATGAGAAACAACCCACAATTCCAACCAACATTTCCACCTAATTTCGACCGCTTTCAGTGCGTCATACTTACCAATTTCCTTTATATGTATTCCCCTGTAAAGCATTTCAAACGGACGTATAGCTAAACTCATCATCCTTTGCAGATAATGCATAATTGAGTTTAGCTACATAAATGTCATACGGCAACTCCATTCTTGCTAACCATGAGTTTCCCATCGGAAATCTCATAATGTCGGTTAGCAACAACAAGTCTAAAAGAACGACGCTGTTGCATCATAGCAAAATAGCTGGGGTAATTTCAGCGTCTTAGAGTCTGGTTCTGACGCGAATTATTTCCCAAACATCAGCGGCGTCCTATCGACTTTCCCTCAGATCACCCATTCGCTTGGGACCAATGATCTCTCTTTGAAGGGGAGTAACATCCGCTAAGGTTCCCTCTCATTCGTATTTCTTTCCACGGTTCAATGCGCTTTAACTACACCATAGCCGTACCACTGGGTCAGTAGGTCGTGTCAGTAGCTGCATCTGATACCAACACACACAACCAAAGCTACCCCGAGATCACAGCATATCATGTTTTCTGTTCTCTCATTCTTCGTGTCCGTCAATTACCCTATTAACAAAAGTTACTCATACTTTGACGGGCGTGAGGTTGAGAGAGCAGAGGCGTGGTCTCTTTTGGTTGTCCTGTGTGTAGAAAGAAATATGAATTTTAACCCTAATTCACACCAGTCGCTATTCAATCACCAGGACGAAAGGTCGCGTCGCGTCGAGTTCTTATTTAAAATCGGTTATTTGTAAGAAAAAAGACAACAATTTTTTGAAAAAAAAAACCAAAGTGTACCATATAAATTAATTCCAATTAAATTAAAATAAAGAACGTTAAAATAACAACAAGCTTTCATTTTTCTAACTGGTGAACATTTCTTTCTGCGGATCATCGTTGGGGGCCACAACTCAGCTAACGTTCGAAGGATACGGATCGTTCTATCGTTCTATCCCGCGTCTTTCTAGTGTGTGCACCTGTGTGTGAAAGTGTGGCCGTCACTGAGAACTGTATAGTCATTGAACTCGTAGCCAAAGTGTTGTGCAAGGTGCGCGTAAAAGATAAAATAAATATTAATTAAACCCAAAAATAGGGTGTAACTTGAACAAAACGACAATGCGCCAAGTGCTTGTCTAAAACTCTCGTTGAAAACATTCGTTCGCCGGTCGTCCACACAAATTTACAATATTGTCGCGTACACGTGTGTGCTGACGTGTCTACCGCTGTGTATATACTGAACGGCCAATAAAAAACTGTGCGTGTGTTAATGTGTATGCGTGTGAAAGCAGATGTTCTCTGCATGCTGCTTCACAAATAAAACAATTAAATTAACGGTCGAAACAAATAATGGAAAAAAGAAAAGTAATGCTAAAAGTAATTTCAAAGAGGAGGCCCAAAGCCCAGCCAAACCTCCTTGCCAAACGGCATAAAGCTAACCCAACCAACAAAGAAAAAACTCGCAGAGAAGGAATGACCACTACTGACAAGCCACATTATTCCGGAGAAGGGAATAAATTTAAAGAACTGGCAACTGAAGACCAAAAAACCAGCAATACTGAAATGAGTGACAAAGATGCCGAACGTGCTGAATTTATTGCGGAGCTATACAAAAAGAAAGAGGAGCTCTCCAAAAAGAAGAACGATTTGGATCGACAAATCAAAGAAGCCTTATCGGAAAACAATATTCAACAGCAAGAGGAGAAACAACGACAGCAGCAGAAGCAACAGCAACAGCAGCAGCAACAACTGCTGGAAAAACAACAAACAGCAGCCAGTAAGAAGGAGAAAGTGCCTCCCATCATAGTCAGTTTTATGGAAGCTAAGGACCTAATTAAATTGGGTAAGTTAACATGTAGAAATTTTAAAACGAAGAATTTAAATAATAATAAAATAAGTTTTTTATGTGATAGTTTAGATGATTATCATAAAATTAAATCTGCTCTAAGGGAAGCAAGTAGTGAGTACTTCACGTACACACCTAAATCGGAGAAAACTATCTCCATGTTACTTAAAGGAGTTGATCCTTCTTTTTCATCGGAAGAACTCCTCTCAGAACTACAAACTGTCGAAAATGACAGTTTAAAATTCATTGATGTGAAGCCATTCTCCACTTCTCTCTCCCGAAGTCGCAACCGCAAGTTGCCGTTCTTCATTGTCTCCTTAAGTCCCAACAGCAAAGTCGATGCACTTAGGAATATTAAAGTTATTTTCCACCAAACAATAATTTGGGAAAAAATACGGAAGGCTGACCGTGTGTTGCAGTGCATGCGGTGCCAACGATTCGGCCACGTTGCATCTAACTGTTGTATGGAATTTAGATGTGTAAAGTGCCAAAACAATCATACCGTAGGAGAATGCCCCTTAGGTAAAGAACAGGTTCAGGATAGAAGCAAACTATCTTGCGTCCTGTGCAAAAATACAGGTCACCCGGCCAACTTTAGAGGTTGTCCGAAATTCCAACAACTAAAAGCCAAGTTGGAATTTAAAAAAAAACAACTTGAAGAAGAGAAACGAATGAAGGTTCGTTCTTATAATAACTTCGTTGCACCTAGTGTATCATTCGCTCAAATTGCCGGTAGTCCATTAAACTCAAACTTCGCGGCACAGGGAAGTAATATCACAAAACCTTCCGCACCTAGCATATCATTTTCTCAAATGGCTAGTAATCCAATTAATACAACGGCGGCGGAACTTTCACGCAACGTCATAAAAGCGCCCGCTCCAGAGGCAAATTCAGATATAAGAGCAATCCTGTTAGCCATACAAGGACAGATTGCTGGATTTGAAAAAAAACTGACTGAACAAGCGGCCCGAATAGATATTATTTATTCGTCCTTGTTCTCAGACAACCCAATATACCACAATGAACTATCCAACTAATTTAACACTAAAAATTATAGCTGTGAATGTGAATTCACTAATCCACGTGGCAAGAAGGGATAATCTAGGTAACCTGCTTGAAGCCGAATGCCCCGATGTGCTTCTAGCTAGCGAAACCAAGCTAAACCAGAGGCACAAATTGGGCTACAAAGACTATAAAGTCATTAGACGAGATCGTCCACACGCCACACAAGGGGGTGGAGTTGCTATCTTAATTAAGAAAGGCCTTCACCACAAGGTCGTTTACAGCACAGCTGTACACAAATTTCAGCTGCTGGAAGCTTGCATTATAGATATACCTTTGAAAAGTATGCACCTGAAGCTCCTCAGTGTTCGCAATTTATCAGCGAAATGGATATCCTTTTTCGTAATCTCAAGTTAGACTCGGAAAACAATTATTTTGTTCTGGCGGGAGATTTCAACTCCAAACACAGTGCTTGGGGTGATATCACGCCGAACACAAGAGGTAATGCACTGTTCAACTGGTGGCAAACAAATGCAACAGAATATAAACTAGAATTGTACGCTACAAGTACACCATCTTATCCAAGAGGAAACTCCTTTTTGGACTTACTTATGATTGACGACAGACTACAATTATTAGGCACGGACCTAAATACTCGAAATTGCCTTCGCACAATCGGGTATGATAGTGACCATTACGGCCTCGGCGCCGTTTTACATGTTCCAAACGAACATGCAATACTTGAGCAGTACGACCAGATACATTCGTTCGTTTTCCGAAAAGCACACTGGTCGCGCTTTGATCGCATAATAAAAAGAGAACTATGCTCTAATGGCATCGACCCTCCAACTAATAGGAACCTTCGAAATGAGGAAATAGATCATTATTTCTCAACGATGGACAACATTGTCATCAAAACAATGCACCGTTCCATTCCAAAAGCGGCGCACATGGAGGAGAATTTTAATAGATATAGAAACTCAACTATTGACGCCCTCTATAGACAAAAAAGCGCTCTGCTCTCCCAGCTCAAACTGCTCTACAGACAGTTCAGCGATCCTTATAGCCAAGAAATAAAGACAGTTAAGTCATTGATTAAAAACGTTCAAAAGCTGATCCGTGACAACTACAGATCAGTAATTAATGAAGAATGGAAACGTAAAATTCTCTCCATTAAAACCAGTGGTGGGAATATGTTTCCGCAAATAAATAAAGTATTTAGAAGAATAGATCATAATGACATTCCCTGCCTTCGAGTCCCGAAGACTCCCGAGAATTGTCAAATATTGCTGAACGCAGGACTCACCCCGGAACACATCAACTCCAACGAAGAACTAATAGTAGTCGAGGATCCGCAAGAGAAAGCGAACTCCATTGGCGCCTGTTTCGAGGCAGTACACAAAGTGAATGAATCCATTCATTCTAACCTCGATATCGAAAACAGAGCTATCCAAAACCATATTTCGCTGCACAATGAACGGCAAAGTTGGCATTCCGAAAACAAAAGTTTCACCATCTTCAGTGAAAACAATAGAGCGGATGCGCCGCTTAGAAATTTGCATACAAATATATTTGTGAATAAGAATGAACTCATGGACATCCTAAGATCCATTAAAAACAAGAAATCCTCTGGAACAGATGGTATTCCGAATACAGTTCTTAAACATCTGCCTCCGGAAGCGGTGAAAATTTACACTACCTTGTTCAATAACGCTCTAAATAATGCATACTTTCCAAGACGTTGGAAAATAGCAGTAGTCCATCCCATCCCCAAAAAGGGCAAGGACAGGAGCAATCCCGCTAACCTTCGCTCGATTAGTCTGCTTCCAAATATTAGCAAAATATTCGAGAAAATCATAAATAGGGCATTGATAAACTGGTGTGATGAAAACGACATCATTCCGAGCAACCAGTTTGGCTTTAGAGCGGGCCACGACACAGTTCATGCAGCTACAAAACTTGTTTCCGATATACAGTGGAACAAGGCAAAACGACAATGCACAGGCGTATGTTTGGTTGACTTTGAAAAGGCCTTCGATACCGTATGGTTAGAAGGACTTGTATATAAGCTATCAAATCTAGGTTTGCCCGAATATCTGTTATACATCATTTACGATATGATAATGGATAAGCAATTTGTGGTAAAATGTGGGGACAAAATCTCCAATAAAACTTTCCATATTAAAAACGGCTTACAGCAGGGAGCCGTGAATTCTCCCATTCTCTTCAATATTTATACTAGTGATCTAGTTGGGTCTCTTAATCATGCTATTGCATACGCCGACGATATTGTAGTGTACAGATCAGAAAAAAATATCGATGCCATTAACAGACTTCTTCAAGAAGACTTCAATAAAATCAAACGCTTTTGTGACGATTGGAAATTGAAAATTAACTTCCAAAAAACAGAAACCATCCTTTTCAGAACACCTCTCTCTACAGCTTCAAGAGATACAAGGCATAATTGGAAAAACTTTTCCATTGTAGGAAGCAATAATCTTCCGCTGCAAATGAAAACTGTTGTCAGGTACCTCGGTATCTGGATGGACCAATACCTATACTTTGATAAGCACATAGCAGCTGCCCTCTCCGCAGCTAAAAGTGCATATGCAATGACAAGAAGTCTGTTTCGAAATAGTCTCCTAGATCACAAAGTTAAAATAATTTCCTATTCAGCATTTATTCGTCCAATATTAGTGTATGGTTGCCCGGTATGGTTCAACGTTTCCCCATCCTACATGGAAAAGTTTCGCATGTTCGAGAGGCAGTGCTTGCGTTCCTGCCTCGGGTTACATAGAACACCTGAGTCTCAATACAGGAAATTCTATCCTAATAAGACACTGTATGACAAATCAGGACTGAATAGGATAGACAATTTCATTATCAAAATTATTCGTGGTCACACTGCAAGGGCAATGTGCAGCGAAAATAATCTTATCTCGGGAGCATACTACCCCAATGACATATACCTGGAGAATACATTCCAAAATGGGTTTATCCCACCAGAAGCGTTCCCTCTATTGGATAGAAAAGGTCTTATCCAAAACAAGCACGGAGTCCCTATTATTTACCACGCTTTTCGTGGTGCCTGGGACAAACGGATTCTTTATAACAGTGATATATCAAATGCTGCAGTTCACTTGCGATTTAGCATGGCAATAGGCGATCGAGATAAATCTATAAATGACCGATCCCATCCCAACTGGTGGTGGATTGACAATGAAGAAAGGATTTAATATCCCCAAATATAGTAACATCTTTAGACGCTACGCCTTCCCTTCCCATTCCTCACTTCCCTTTTCATATTTATTTATTCTTCCTTTTCATTTCCATTTTTCATTTAGATTCCTTTTCGTTTTAAAATTTCTTTATGTTAACATTTTTTGTTTTTTTGTTATTAATTTTTTTATTAACTTTTTTACCTTATATTATTTATAAAAAAAAAAAAAAAAAAAAAAAAAAAAAAAAAAAAAAAAAAAAAAAACCAGAGAGAACTTCGTCTTCTAAAATATTCGGGTAATAGAAAATATATAAAAATATAAAAATATAAAAATATTATTGTACGCCGAAAGGCATTACACAAAATTGTATCGTGTAATTTAGAGTGCTCGTGTAGAGTCAGTAAATTATTTTAAGAATAAGAAAAGATTGTAAAATAGGATTTAGCATTTTAGTCCCAAGTCAACATTTGTTAAATTATTGTACAATAAATGCGTTATTCAATCAATCAAAAAAAAATCATCGTTGGGGGATTACAGTGAATCCGGTGCCATACGCTGGCAACAACTCTTCTACCCCCACAACAGTAACAGGGAACTATGGATTACGAGGTATATTAACGGGCGCATGGAGACAATTCTCTTCTTCTTCGTTTTGCTCTGGTTCAATTCAAATCTGTTTTTTTTTTGTTCTTTTAAAAGTTAATCAAAGTGGCCGTTGAAGTGGCAAATTATATTAAGTGAATGTAAAGTTTTGAAAATGTATTTCAATTAAGTGAATTTAAAGTTTTTGAAAATGTATTTATTTTTAAATTGGATTGGTACGAAGTGTGAATAAATATATAAGAATAGCTGCAATAAAAACCTCTCTTTCTGATTGATGAAATTTGGCTGTCCTGGTCGAGGAAATAACGACCACGTAAAAGCAAGATTGGTTACATAATAAGTGTTTACATGTTATTTGTTAACATTTTTCCAACAGTTGTTATGGCCACAACCACCCATCTCATAAAACCTACCTCTTTGGAGCTAAGCTCCATCATTAATCGCGCATACAGGAAATATCGCGATATCAATTCAATATGAAACAAATTGAACTACACGTTCAATTTGCCTATATTGAATTTAAGTCGAATCCAAGACGTGAAAGAACGAACCATATGTTCAACACACAGAATCCCCTGGATCCAAATCTGTGGACCAGATGACAAACGTTCAAGTAAAGTTGTTGAGAATCATAACTTGCACGTCTGCAATTTTATGATCCTTCAAAGGTTTGTTTACCTAAACCATTTCCCACAAGGAACATCCTTGCTCATTTGCCTAGAAGAAATAAACAGGCACCTAGGCGCTATTGATCTTTTCCTGTGTACCGATTTCCCACGGAAGAGATTCTGGCCCATGCGGTTAAAGAAAACGACAGGCGCAATAAAACGGACTACACGTTCACCCAAGCAGCTAACAACACAAAAAAAAGGGAATCAGAAATGTGCATTAACACGAGGCACTATTGATTTTTCTTTTGTGTTCGGTATACCACAAATGTGGATCAGGCGGGAATAAGGAGATGTCCTTTTATCTGCCGGAGGACACAAAGATTTCGATCCAGAGAAAAGGAAATGAGAAAACCACTAGAGATGGTGGGTTTTGAAGACGTTGGCCGAGACGGTCAGAGTTGAGTTGGTTTTTGAATCTCGACCGAGACGACGAGACTTGACAGAGCTGTGTTTGGAGATTCGACCGGAACGGTGAGTTGCGTGGCGGAAGTGAAAAGTAACTTAAACTAAAAGAAACCTATATGTGTAAATGAATAGGCAAAGTAATTTCAAATAAAAGGAATCTATAGGCGTAATGTCAACCTACGCTAAGTGAGAAATAAACCGTTAAAAAATTATTGTAAATAAAATAAAGTTGTACAAATAAAGACATGTGTTTGATTTCACGGGATATTTACAGTGAGTTAAATAGAAACCCCTGGCACAAGACTAATGACCTTGCCCGGAAAAACAAATCATTATGGAAAATTTAACGAGCCTCAGGACTTGCTAAATGAGACCAAGGCCGGATTCCGGTTGTAGTGCCGAAGATGTAGATGAAATAGAAACCATTACAATGGCGCAGCCGGTAGGATTCGAGGAATCCTGAGTATCGTAAACTCGTAAGCGCTTGAAAAGCCCAAATCTGAAAAGAACTTAGAAACAAATAAACGAAAATCTAAAAATCGAGAATAGAAGCTGGAGGATGAACTCAGATTAAGTGATACACTGAGTCAAGAGGAGGGTTGTTGTATCCTCGAATTATGTAAGGAATATGCAGACATATTGTACTTAAAGGGAGATAAACTCCCCAATACTCGAGCAATATCGCATAGGATACCACTCATTCAAGACCAGTCCCCAATAAACCAACGTATGTACAGGTTGCCCGAAACTCAGCGGCAGGTGATTAACGACCAATTGGAGGAAATGCTGGCAAACGAAATAATCCAGCAAAAGCCCATGGAACTCCCCTCTCCTGGTGGTACCGAAAAAGCCAGGACCGGATGGAGAAAAAAGATGGCGAGTAGTAGTGGATTCGAAAGCTGGACGAGAAAACGATAGGAGATGCGTTCCCATTACCTAGGATTGAAGATATTCTAGACCAATTGGGCCACTCCCGGTATTTCTCCACCTTGGATCTGGCAAGCGGGTATCACCAAGTAACAGTACATCCTAAGGATAGAGAAAAAACCGCGTTCAGCACGAATTACGGACACTACGAAATCAAACGAATGCCTTTCGGGTTAAAAGGGGCACCAGCCACCTTTCAGCGTCTGATGTGCTATGTGCTCACAGGCCCCAGGGATTATAATGTTTCGTATACCTGGATGACATAGTAATATATGGAAAAAAACCTCAACGAGCACAACAACAAACTAAGACGAGTCCTCGATAGGTTAAGGCAACACAACCTCCGACTTCAACCGGAAAAATGTTGCTTTCTACAAAAAGAAGTAGTGCATTTGGGACATGTATACTCGGAAATGGGCGCCCTCCCAAACCCAGATACTACGGCCAGCGTGCATAACTTCCCTGTACCAAGAACAGTCAGGCAAGTACAGTCATTTTTGGGGATGGCTACTACTACAGAAAGTCTATACCCCAATTCTCAAAAATAGTCCGACCTCAACAACCTAACTCGGAAGGACGTAAAATTCAAGTGAACAGAGAAGTGTCAAGAAGCATTTGTAACTATTAAGGAACGGCTGGCGACACCACCACTATTAATTTACCCAGACTTCTCGACGGAATTTAACCTAACAACGGATGCTAATGGCGAAGCACTAGGAGCTGTCCTCTCACAAGGTCTCGTTGGAAAAGACCAGCCAATAGCATACGCCAGCCGCACACTAAACAAAGCGGAGCGAAATTATTCCACAATTGAGAGGGAATTACTAGCCGCCGTGCGGGCCATAAAAAACTTTAGGTGTTACCTACAGGGCAGAAAATTCACAGTAAACACTGACCACAAGCCACTGAAAGGAGAATTTAACCTTAAGGACCCCATATAAGCCTGGTAAGTACAATACAAATGCAGACGCACTCAGCCGTATACCATATGAAAATCTCGAACCGCCAGCAAAACTGAAGCAACCAAATGAAAGCCTGGTGAAAGTACATAACACCAGCAGGCATGATAGTACAAAATTAACTCCAATGGACTGCCTATACGAGTTCTGTCCAGAAGTCCCCTGTAACTTAAAACGTGAACCAGAACCTATTTATAACCACGAATGCTACTACCAACTTTTGTGGATGTGGGATTTCTCGTTTTAATTGAGGATAGTAAGGGAAATGGTCAGGTATGTTCTTGAAGGAGGGCGGTGCCATTCGGTTCTGTGTTAAAGGTAAGAATCTTGGAGAATTGCTGGATGTTGCTGATTTGAAATAATTGGGTGCCAGTTCGGTGTTGTGGTACACGATCTCGTTTAGATCGTTAACCAGTCTGCCTGAGGTCAAGAGGGTCTTGATTTGGAGACAATTACGGTAGTGAGTTCCCGTATCGGAGGAGGGTGATGGTAGGTCTGTTATTATCGGGTTGGGATTGTTAAGAAGGTTTTCTATGAAATTTATCGACAGTTCTAGGATCCGTCTATCCAGTCGTTCGATGCCTGCGGTGTTGTAAAGATGGTATCTATATGAGTTGGTTTTGCGGTGTAAACAATTAATAAACCGGAAACATTTTCGTTTAAAAACTCGTAATTTCTCCATTTGGGTGGGTGAGATGTGGTACCATAATGGGCAGGTGTATGTAAGAGTGGGTCTGATTATCTGTTTGTAGATGAGCTGTTTGACCTTGACGGAGAGGCCTTTAGGTTTCCACAACACTCATCTGCAGAGGTTAAGTTGTATTGAGGCTTTATGAGGGGAATTTTTGATGTGGGTTGAAAATGACCAGTCGTTGGAAAGGGTTACTCCCAAATATTTTAGGGTTTTGCAAGGTTTAATGAGGGTGTTATTAAGCTTGAGTTTAATTTTGCTGTGGCAACATTTAGTGTTGTTTGAGCAGTGAGCGTTTTTGCCATTAAACACTGTTAGCTGGGTTTTGGTTGGGTTGAGGCGAATTTTCCATTTGTTAAAGTATGCTGAGATGAGCGGGAGGAAGTTGTTAACGCGGTTTCTTGTCGCTTTGACAAATCTACTGCTAGAGTAGATTAAAGATCGTCGGCACAATTTAGTATTACAACACTAGGTAGAGGTTGGGGAATATCGGATGTGTATAGAAGATATAAAAGTGGTCCGAGAATGGATCCTTGGGGAACTCCTGCGCTTATATTGTGAGTATGTGGTGGTTTCAATAACGCCACCGCTCGCCTTTTACAGGCTCGACATCCAACTTCCCACTAGGGCATACAGAAAGCATAAAAACCTGGAAAGCACGTACTTACCTGTACATGGTTTGTACCATAAATACCTGCAATGCTGTAAATTTCATAATTACGCTGATGCAAAATCCACCAGCACCAAACAGACATGTTCCTTATAAGCAATTTGGTTGTACCACCAAACAACCAAGAAGATACAAACCAATTCATTACACATGTCTCCGAACAAATTCTGCTGCACACATGCAAGAGATATTTATTTCCTTTCTTGTTGACCTACAAGCACATCGGTCGGTAAACCGATCGCCAGGCATTAACATCCGATAAGAATTACCACCAGGGGCATGCCTGCATACAACGCTGCATATTGCTAAGAATCCAATTCGGTTACGACATTACGTAACCGACATGAATCCTCAAACTTGCCCATGCATACAGAAAGGAAATATTTTTTCCCACACACGTGCAAGGCAAGTCATATCAGAGGATGCCAGCAACGTGCGCCCGATCAGAATGGATCCCTTACGCGGCACCAATCGGATAAACATTTCCTTTTATGGAATTATAATATCCACAGTCCGCTTGCTCATGCACATCATGAGCGTGCGAGGTAATCGCATCTGTGTGTTTGTGCGCGTCCTCTCCGTGATCATCATCTAGGATCATCCTTTATATGGTCACCGAAGCGATGGATGGAATTTTTGGTATTCTGTCGCTTCGATTGATATAAGTAATCGCGATACGGATTCCGTGGAGGTAAGTCCGTCGCAAATTCATTTGGCCCCGGATGAATAAAGATCTCACCGGTTGGGCCCGTGCTTGTCTCCAGTGGCAGCGCTGCAAAGTAGCGCGGCATAATTTACTGGAGCCAGCGCAATTCAAGCTTCCCACGGCACGCTTCGCCCATGTCCACATAGACATAGTGGGACCGCTTACTCCATCAAGAGGATTTTCTTATATCCTCACTATGGTGGATCGCTGCACGCGATGGCCAGAGGCGACACCTCTCCGGGCAGTTACTGCCGAATCAGTCGCCAAGGCCTTTTACTCAACTTGGGTCACACGCTTCGGTGTACCAACCACCATAACTTCGGACCGAGGTCCACAATTCGAGGCGACAATTTTTAGGCAGTTAACAAATCTTCTCGGCTGCCAAAGAAGTCGTACCACCGCCTACCACCCGCAATCAAATGGGATGATAGAGCGCTGGCACAGATCTCTTAAAGCCTCACTCATGTGTCATAATGACACACAATGGTTTGACGCCCTTCCCACTGTCCTCCTCGGCCTGAGGACAAGCATTAAGGAGGACCTGGGTGCTTCGGCAGCAGAGCTTATCTACGGTACCAACCTCCTTCTTCCAGGAGAACTTTTCCTGAATGGCGAAACACCGCGTGACCAACTTCGTGAATTGGGACATCTCCGTGACCTGCTACGTAAGGTTAGGGCAACCCCTGTAACCAGGCACGGCTCCAAAAAACTTTTCGTCCACCCTGAACTGCACAGCTGCACGCACGTCTTTGTCAGGGTGGATAAGGTCAAAAAACCCCTCGACCCACCTTATGATGGCCCATTCAAAGTCTTCCGCCGCATCAGTGACCGCGTCTTCGAGATCGACATTAGAGGCAAGCGATCCACGGTCAGCGTCGAAAGGCTTAAGCCCTGTTTTCTGGAAGCTTCCGCTCCAGAACCACCCCCATCTGCTGATACCACTCCTACACCACCGGCACAACCTTCCCGTACTCGCGCTCAAGCGCGCGCCCATAACCAACCAACCACCCCCTAACCTGCCTTACCTGTTTCGTGACTACGTCACTAGGGAGGGAGTGATGTGGGGCTTTTCAGGGCCCGAAGAGCCATGCATCGCTCGATCCTCACTATTCCAGGCGAACGACTTACCTCTCGGTCGAAGTTCAGCAAGGTTGCGTAACCTTGCTACGGCATTTACCCCCAGCCAAATCGCCGGAATTATTACGGCTACCCAATCGGATACCTGTTTGGAATATCCGTTAGGCAGCTTACCTATTCTGTGGGGGGTTTTCCTTCCAAACCCCTTTTTCTCCAACACCACCCCTGAAAGACATTAAGTCCACGGCAAAGCTTATCACCTTGCCGTGGCATCGAAAACTCACCCTCGGGCAGGCATTAATTCCTAAAGAAACATTAAATCCACGGCAAAGCTTATCACCTTGCCGTGGCATCGAAAATCCACCCCCGGGCATACATTATTTCCTAAAAAAAGCATAAGTCCACGGCAAAATCATCACATCGCCGTGGCATTTGAAATCCTATCTTTAGGCATACTTTCTGCCAGGGCAGCTTGTTTCCATAGCCTTATGCTATGGAAACAACATCAACAAAGAGTTCCTTGTTGACTCGTTTTATTTGTTTGCCCATGGCACTTCTTGCGTGCGGCTATTTGGTCCCATTGGTTTGCTACCGCCGACAAGGTTTCGGCTGACGCAAACCAAACATGTCCCTGATTACCAGCAATAGCTGGTTTCCAATTATCGATCCCCACGTTCAGGGACCGCAATCAAGCAACGAACAAGATGCAGCCAGAAAATGTTTACTTTCAACATCTGGCAATGGCTGCACCCTATGTTCGTTGCAATGTTTAATCATCGGCAACCGAAATGATGATTTATGGCCTCCCATTAGGATGACCAAATCTTCGGTTTGGGTCTTTCGCACCCCAGATGCTAGTGTTTAGATTCTTGGAAAATGCACTAGCGATGTTGCCCTCCATCCACGGTCGCCGGACGATCGTATGCAAGGCATACGCACACATGCATAATGTATGCCTATTCCGTCCGGTCCAATCACGATTAACTCCCTCGAGTTAATCGTGTGGCCCCTCCTCCTTTTGCAGTTCTTTTGAGGTTTTCCGTTTCTTTGGTGAGCTCTAGTGACCAGTCAAGTTTTACCATCGGAGAAGTGCGCACGGAGTGTAGAGTGTCAGCCAGAGTCGGAGTTCGGCGCTGGTATTAATCGTGATTTTGTAGTCGCGAAAATGAAATATGCAAATTAAATAAAAATATTAATCAAAATAGAAATGTTAAGTATATAACTGTTTGTCAACACTATAAGTAAAAATAGAGTGTTTTATATATGGAAACCTTCATTCGCTGACATTTATTGTATCGATTGTAAAGTGCGAAAGTAATAATGTTCGATAGTTTTTATGTGAAATGTTGATACTCTAACCAAAAATACATCAGCTAATTAAAAACCTCCCTTTCGGAACAATATTTAGGGTTACAAAAAATGATTAACCTCAATAAAAGAACTCATCTCAATCAAAAGCAGTGTGTTTTATTTTTCCTTTTGTGAACGGTTTTGCGGCGAAACACTGTGGTGTATTAGTGAATTCCTGTCCTTGCCGACACACCCTACTGATAAACACCCACAGACCGACCTAACTCCTCTCAAGGGGGGGCTGTCGCAATCTTTATTAGAAAAGGGTTCTATCATAAAGTTATATATAGTGGAGAAGTGCGCAGGTTCCGGGTGCTGGAAGCCTGTATCGTCCGCATACCCCTTCAGCAAGGAAGGGGTTTGTATGCGATTACGGTCTACGCACCTGAGGAGCACCAACAAAACCTATTTATAGCGGAGCTCGAGACACTCTTTCGATGCTTACAATTGCACCTGGACAAAAATTACTTTATCCTAGGGGGAGATATGAACGCCAAGCATAGAAATTGGGGAAATTATATATCTAATGCCAGAGGAAATCAGTTGGGTGGTTGGTTAGATCAGTATCATATTGAATATAGAACTGACCTGCTAGCTACGAAATATCCATCGTTCCCCAGAGGTAGATCGTTCTTAGATATCTTGCTAATCGACTCACGACTGAGATTACTTAACACCAACAGACGAAACACAAACTGTTTACGGACAATTGAATACGACAGCGACCACTGTGCATTCACGGCAGTAATAGAGCTTCCGAACGAGCTCGCAGATCTGGAGGAATTCGTGATCCCGCAACCCTATAACTACAGGGCAATGCGATGGCCGCGGTTCACCAGATCATTAACAAGAGAACTTTGTTCGAATGACTTTAATCTGCCAGTAAACAGAAACCTGACAAATGACGAAATCGACAAATACATTCAACAAATGGACGAAACCGTAAAACGAACAATGGACAAAACAATTCCCAAAACAACAATTACAGATCACATTAACATGTACAGAAACGCAACAATAAACGCACTCCACAAGAAAAAGAGCAGACTGCTATCGAAATTAAAACAATTACACAGACAGTTTACAGACAGACAAGACCAGGAGATAATATCACTGAAATCTCAATTAAAAAACCTCCAACAATTACTTAAAGCTAATTATAGATTAGCAACAAATTTGTATTGGAACAACAGAATTCGAGCTATAAAAACTAATAACCCGAATATGTTCCCACAAATAAATAAAATATTCAGGAGAAATAATCAAAATGAGATTCAGTGTCTCCAAATTCCACGTACTGAGGTAAACAAGCAGCTGCTAACCAACATTGGCATAGATACAGAGAACGCTATCTTCAATAGTGAGCTCTTCGTGATCGAAGATCCTTTGGAGAAGGCGAACGCTGTGGGAGCTGTCTTTCAGGAAATGTACAAGGTGAATGAAAGCATTCACCGAAACCATGACCTGGAGGACAGAATTCGACTGAATCACCTGCACTTCCGGAATGAAATTTCACATTGGCAATCGGAGAATCCGGGTTTTACGGAATTCAGTGACGATAATCTGTCAATTGACATTAATGCCAATGGTGAGGCTAATAGCCTTTTAATCACAAGGGAAGGAATCCAGAGTATCTTCGACTCATTAAGAAGCAAAAAGTCAGTGGGAATAGATGAAGTACCTAACATCGTACTCAAGAACCTGCCCCCAGAGGCAATAGATATATACACGGTCCTGTTTAACAACGCGTTGAATAATGCATATTATCCCGCGCGTTGGAAAACGGCTATCATTCAGCCCATCGCAAAAAAGGGCAAAGACTGTACAAACCCAATGAACATGCGTTCGATAAGTTTACTCCCAAGCATCAGTAAAGTATTTGAAAAAATCATTAACAAAGCTCTGCTAAAATGGGTAGACGACAATAGCATTATTCCAAACAACCAGTTTGGCTTTAGGGCGGGTCATGAAACCACACATGCCGCAGCTAAACTGGTCTCCGACATACAATGGAATAAATGTAGGAACCAATGCACAGGTGCCTGTCTGATCGACTTGGAGAAAGCCTTTGATACCGTCTGGATCGAAGGGTTGTATTACAAACTGGTCAGACATGGCATACATAAGCCTTTACTATATGTACTTTACGATATGTTAAAGGACAGGAGGTTCGTGGTCAAAAGTGGTAATGTGACCTCTAATAAAACGTATAATATCAAGAATGGCTTGCAACAGGGCGCGGTACTCTCTCCGATTCTTTTTAACATTTATGTTAGCGACTTATTAGAAGCACTTCCGCAGGCTATTGCGTACGCAGACGATCTCATAATTTACAGAACAGCTCCGAAAGTTGCGACTATAAATAGGTTAATACAGCGAGACTTCAACAAAGTGCAGCGCTATTGCAATGACTGGAAACTTAAGATCAACTTCCAGAAATGTGAAGCCATCCTATTCAGAACTCCATTATATAAAGCCACGTACGACACAAGGAAAAACTGGCGAAAGCTAGTTATCGTGGGACCGCATGGAGATAAACTGGAAACCAAGAGTTTAGTTAAATACCTGGGCATCTGGCTAGACCAATATCTGTATTTCAACAGACATGTAGAGGCTGCTTTGCTCAAAGCGAGGAAAACTTTTGCTATGACAAGGAGGCTATTTCATAGTAGCCAACTTGACAGCAGGGTAAAAGTCATATGCTACATGACGCTAATCAGGCCAATGCTCATATATGGTTGCCCAGTATGGTTCAACATAGGTCCAAATTTGATGGAAAAGATTCGGGTGTTCGAAAGAAAGTGTCTCAGAAGTTGTCTCAGATTATATCGGACACCGGAATCGGACTATAAAAAGTATTACTCAAATGAGACTTTATATAATGAAGCGTACATAAATAGGGTGGATAATTTTATGATTAAATTAATCAGAGGACATATTGCGAGAGCAATAACCTCGTCCAATGACCTAATTTTCGGGGCTTATTATCCAAACACCTTATACTATGAGAGCGTGCGTCGCAACGGCTTTGTTCCACCAGAGGCGTTCCTTGACTTGGATATGAAAGGGCTTATACAGGATAGATCCGGAATTCCGCTGATCTATCATGTAAGTAGATCATCTGTAGACGGGCGATTGTGCTACGAACGGGAAGTAGCGCGCACCGAAGAAGAGCTCCTGCGCTTCAGTAGGGCTATCTCCCACAGAGACCGGGACGATAGTATTAGACAGCGTCAACAGTTCTGGTGGTTGAATGGCATATAAAGACCTGGATACCAAAGTCGGTATAGAATCATACTATCATCAGCTAGCTTACATAGACTTAGCTTTTCTAGAATTAGGGTAGTATAAGATTTAAGTTAAGTTAGGTTAAGTGCTTTTACATAAAAATAAAAAAAAAAAAAAAAAAAAAAAAAAAAAAAAAAAAAAAAAAAAAAAAAAAATTAATAAAAAAAAAAATTAAAATTAAAAAAAAAATAAATAAAAAAAAAAAAAATATGTATATATATTAGGTAAGTTAAGTAAGTTAAATTTTAAGGAAAAAAAACAAAAAAATTGACAAAGTTTTTCAAATTTTTCTTTGTATTTCAACTAATTATCAGTACTGCCACAAAGTTCTGTCGCCGAAAGGCAAATTATACAAATGTTAAGTAATGTTTAGCTTAGAGCGTCTGCGAAGGACCAGTAAGTTATTATATAAGATAATTAAGCTAGAATTTAAGCATTTTTTGTCTAGCCTTTAATTTAGAAATTAAGAATATAAAAAGAAAAATAAAAAATGTTTTAAAAATGAAAATTGCTAAGAATCCAATTCGGTTACGACATTACGTAACCGACATGAATCCTCAAACTTGCCCATGCATACAGAAAGGAAATATTTTTTCCCACACACGTGCAAGGCAAGTCATATCAGAGGATGCCAGCAACGTGCGCCCGATCAGAATGGATCCCTTACGCGGCACCAATCGGATAAACATTTCCTTTTATGGAATTATAATATCCACAGTCCGCTTGCTCATGCACATCATGAGCGTGCGAGGTAATCGCATCTGTGTGTTTGTGCGCGTCCTCTCCGTGATCATCATCTAGGATCATCCTTTATATGGTCACCGAAGCGATGGATGGAATTTTTGGTATTCTGTCGCTTCGATTGATATAAGTAATCGCGATACGGATTCCGTGGAGGTAAGTCGGGGCTCCACGTTAAATAAATCCACAGTCTGAACGCAACTCTGTCAGTGGACGAGCGTCCTTTCGAAATCAATCCGCACTTCTGAACTCTTTGGCTGCGTCAAATCAGTTTAATTCATTTTAAATCATTTTAAATCAAATAGAACATTTAAATCATAAAAGCTGTGCCCCCCAAGTTATTAAAGTTTTTCGTTTTACCATTTTAAATCTTTGTGTACATAACATAGTGCATAATCTATCAGCATTATCGAACACTTTTGAACAGTGCAAGAAGAAGCAATGTTTTTTTTTTGTATAGTTGTATTTTGTGTTTGAAAATTTATATTAATAAAGAAAGAATTAAAAAACCCTATTGTGTACAGTCAGATGTTATATATAAATAAGAACAGCATAAAGAACCCGTTTGTGTTACATACCAGTTTTGTGTTATATAAATAAGGAAATAAATAAAATGAAAACAAACCGTCGGTGTTTTGTTATTGAGTATTGGGAAGATTCACAGAGACAATAGATAGAGCATCCACATTGGTGACAATCCCGGGCAACGACAGCATGGGATAGGAGTAGAACCCGTGCCAACGACGGCACCCATGCATACTACCCCATAAGTTTGTGAGAGGGAAGAGTTTTTTCTGACCATGAATTTCCTACCAGAAAGATAAGATGCTAGGACCTTTGTGATGTTGGAATTCAAACCAAATAAGCAGTACAGCTTATAAAGAAGTCCTGAGATCCAGACACAATCAAATACTTTGGCAATATCGAGAGATATGCATACGGTAGGGCATTGGTTTTCTAGACCAGTTGTGACATCGTGTGTAAGTTTTAGTAGCGCATGGCCAGTTGCCGGACTTTTTTACGGGGATTACTACCGCAATTTTCCAGTTCTCTGGGAAATGTGAAGCATTTATGATATGGTTAAGAAGGACGAGAATGGGAAGTAGGTTTGGCGGACGAAGTCTTTTAAATAGAAGGTGTGGTATTCCTCCTAAGCCGGTAGGTTTTTTGTTGGGTCGTGATTTTATGAACTTGATTAATTCATCTGTGGCTAGAAATCTGCTGGTGTCTGAAGGATGTGACGCCTTGTTTGTGTCGTTAAATTCTCCAATGAAAGGAGTATAAGATGCTGGTAATCTGTGTGAGATGTATTCGTTTACAGTCTTTGTAAATTAGCGACTTTGAGAAGTGGTCAGCGAGGCAGTTGGCTATGTCCGTGTCGGATTGGATAAGATTGTTGTTGAATGGGTTGATAAGGTGATCGATTCGCGGTTTAAACTTCCGACCAGTTAGTCCGTTGATGTTTTTGAAGAGATCACGGTTGGGTTTGATATTGTTAAGTGTAGAGCTATAGGTCTGATCCCCGGAACTTTTTAAATGTTCATTTATTAGGGTGGTCAAGAGTTGGATCTGACTTTTAATAAAGGGGCAGAATCTTATATGAAGTTTTCGCGGAGTTGTTTTTTGAGGCGCAGCAATATAGTTAGGATGCTGGGTAAAGGTTTTCCTAAATGATTATAAGGGATGGTGGTGGGTGTATTGCTGGTGAGCGCATTCTTAAGGTCTGCTCAACCGATATCAGCAGGGATAAGTTTAGAATATTCGGGGATTTGTAAGTTAGAAAAACTTTCGGCGACGTCTCTATATGCCCCTCACTAAAAGGAAAAACTTCGTGTATTTGACAGATAACGTTTGCGTTCCTGTCTCCGAATGAACAGAATACCAGCATCGCACTATAGGGAGTATTCTAGCGGTTCCGCCAAACCCCACGGTACATTTACCTTAAAAACCCCCATAATCATCACCCAAGACGCATAAGTCTTTGCCAACGCATTCGCATTCGGCACCTAAAAATGCTGCACGCATTATATAGATCAAATCTATGATCATTAAGTCCCTGTTAAGAAAACTACCTTCATGCATTCTCTTCGCATACCACTGCTCCTTAAGATTTCTTTATTAGCTTACCAGGTATTTCCAATCAATTTCGGCATCAACGTCGCCAGTCAAATTTCCTTAGATGAATTCCGGTAAACAAAATAATTTGATTTACATACATTGTAACCTTCATGATAGGGATCATAAATACTGCGCCATCTATTTTTCCAGCCGCGCCATGTGTACAACAATGTTCACTACATACACATTGGCTGGCGACTTACACCCTATGTAAGCAAATACGCATTCCGCGTCTCTTGCATCAATTAAATCCTACAGCAAATTTAAATGCGAATAGGAACTCAATACGTACCCTTACTAGCGATGCCATAAACACAATTTCCCAGCAACCTAGCTAAAACCAAATAGCACATTTCCACATCGCATCGTTGTCTCTTTGTTTAGCTGCGACGCACATGCATCCGACGATTTCGGTTTTGTTTGCTTTATCGAAATCGTATCCCATGAATGCTCTTTATTCCCTTTCCTTATTCTAGGTTCGTTTTTCATCCATGAAAGGACCATGCACACATACCACCATGATTAGGATTAGCGAGTGATATCTGCACGAGATAATTATCGCTGAGTCTTATTACAACCATTAGACCGATCAGTCGAGCCGTCGATCATCCCTTGTAGGGTGTGCTCGGAGTGCACACCCTAGATTCGTGAGTTTTCCATCAAAGAGTGCGAGTCGCGAATAATAGTAAACGTGGTGGTATAAAGTAAAACAAATTATAATGAACAGTGTCGTTGTGTATACCACGAGGAATTAACAGTGTAAATCCGATAAACGTATAAGCTTTGCGAAATACCTCCTAAAATGCCTCTTAACAATAAAATAAAGATTTAATATTGACTAGACAGTGCGTTTCGTTTTTCTGTTGTTGTTCTCCTGGAGATCGTTCGTTTGCAGGCCGCGGAACAATCGTTAGTGACAATTTATGCTGGAGGAGGAAATGAACGGAGTGCCCGTGTATTGGCACAATATTTCCTCCCCACAGTATTATCCTAATAAGGACCTGTAGGCAGGTTTAAACAGAATAGATAATTTCATAATTAAACCTTTACGCTTCCACATTACAAGAGTGACGACCAATGAGAACAATTTGATCGCGGGAGCTTTCTATCCTAACGACACATACCTGGAGAATACTCTCCAAGACAGATCCATACCCCTAAGGCAAAATGATCTTATACAACAGTTATAGAGTCCCTATCATATACCATGTTCATGATAACAACATATCTAACCACGCGGACCTTCTACGTTTCAGTACAGCAATTGGCGAACGAGATAAATTAAACAAACATGTTTTCCACCCTTCCTGGTGGTGGCTTAATGTCGAAGAAGATACACTGTAAAGAAAAACCCGCCGACACCCAAAAGTATAGGGAAAAGAAACAAAAAATAAAAACGCCTTCCCTTTACGCTCAACACGATTCTACCGAATGCCACCGGCGCGATGTGCCGTGGTATTTGTTTGATATTTTTTACCCCCGCGAGGGCTGCTACTTGGATAGTGGGAACACGCCTTTCGTAAAACTTAACGAACGAAGGAATATGCTTCGAGCACCTCTTACCACTGGCAGTGGGAAGTGGTTTTTTCTTACACAAACGCGCACATAAAAGGGGATTTCGAAGTACCCTTAAGTGTCAGAGCACAGTGCAAGCGGATAAGGAAAGGAGGTATCGACGTCCATTGGCCTTAAATGCCTGGACATTATGCCTATGCTAAGGGATACCTGTAAATCAAGAAAAGGAGCGGATTAGAAACGGAACAACCTACCTCTGGAAAACAACCAGAAACTGTGTCGCTTAATATAAGCGATTTATTCGTAACAGAAAGGGACCTACATGAACCTAGAGATATTAAAGAGAACTCAAAGATTTACAAATTGGTAGGTGGTTACATTTTAAGGGCCGATGTTGAATGTGAACCACACCTAAACGTCAAGTTTTTTTCTGCATTTCATTTGACATTTCTCAATTTCAGACTAACTCAATTTGAACCATGAACACAATCGAGCAACGCGTTAAAATTATTCAGGCTTATTATGAAAATGGGCGTTCAAATCAAAATGCATATCGTGCACTTCGTGATATTTTCGGTCAATTTAATCGTCCAAATGTGCGTTCAATCGGAAAAATCGTGCAAAACTTTGAGCAAACCGGGTCTGTAGGAGATGTGAAAACACCAGTGCATGCTCGTACAGCTCGTACTGCAGAAAATATTGTTGCTGTTCGCGATAGTGTGGCTGAAGAGCCGTCCACCTCAACTCGTCGTCGTGCCCAACAATTGCACCTCTCACGCTCGTCGTTGATGAACATTATGCATAAAGACTTGCATTTACACGCTTACAAGGTGCAATTGACTCAAGAACTAAAGCCTGTTGACCATTTCAAGCGTCGTCAATGGTCGGAATGGTGGCAAGAAATGACAACAGCGGATTATCAATCATCTTCAGTGATGAGGCACATTTTCACCTCAGTGGATTCGTCAATAAGCAGAATTGCCACATTTGGGCGAATGATAATCCAAGAGTGATTCTCGAAAAACCAATGCACCCACAAAGAGCGACTGTTTGGTGCGGTTTATGGGCTGGCGGAATCATCGGGCCGTATTTTTTCCAAAATGAGGCCGGTCAGGCAGTTACTGTGAATGGTGTTCGATATCGTGAGACGATAACGAATTATTTATGGCCCGAATTGGTAGATATGGATGCGGACGATATGTGGTTTCAACAGGACGGTGCCACTTGCCACACAGCTAACGAAACAATAGCTCTTTTGTGCGACAAATTCAATGGCCGTGTTATATCACGTGGTGGCGATGGCAATTGGCCGCCAAGATCATGTCATTTGACACGGTTGGACTTCTTTCTTTGGGGTTATTTGAAAGAAAAGGTGTACGTCGATATGCCAGCAACAATTCAAGAGCTAAAGGATGAGATAATACGGCACATTAACGGAACCTCAATTATGACTCAGCGTCATCGAAAATATGGACCATCGGATAGAGGTGTGTCGCCGTGGTCGCGGCGGCCATTTGGCCAATATTTTGTCCCATACATAATTGAACCATACCAATATTATCATAATAAAAAGAAATGACAATAACTTCCTAAATAATTAGTGTTTTATTCAAAATCAACATCGGCCCTTAAAATGTAACCACCCTTTATATATAATAATATAAGCGATTGATTCGTAACAGAAAGGGACCTCCACGGACCTAGAGATATTAAAGAGAACTCAAAGATTTACAAATTGTTCGTTATATATATATATATATATACATATACATATACATATATATATATATATATATATATATATATATATATATATATATATATATATATATATATATATATATATATATATATATATATATATGGAGAGAAAGGGAGAGAGAGAGTTCGCCCAGGACCATAGTCGCCGTGTTCGATTGTGAAGCGAACAGCTGCTGCACGTAATGCTATTGTCTCGCTCGCGACTTCCCAGGGACCGAGCAATTATTGCCCGAGAAATAATGTTTCCCTGGGAAATCGACACAATGTTGCTTTGTTGCAGCATCTGCCTGGGTGCTTGATCGCTGTTGTCCTTCATGCTTTTTTAAGCTGTTTTTTTTTTTGTTTTCATTGTCCAGCGTCTGGTGGTAATTGCTGGTTTTATTTCCCTCGATGCGGCGTCTTGCTGTTTTTCCTGACTCGGCGTCTTCCCAGAAGTCGGGAAATTAGTGTTCTTGGGATTCCCGCAAATGTATCGGGGCAGCGCCTCAAGAGTGACGCGTCGCTAACAATCACCTCCGCAGTGCGAAGCATTCCTTTCTGTAGTGGCAACGTCTTAGCTGGGAACAAAATTATGACTCTGCGCATCGGTGTCCGTAGTGTTCCCCAATGGGGTTCTTACGTCCAGGATCCGATTTCGTCCGCCTGGTCCTAGAGACGTCGTCTGCACTTCTCGGCGAAGTCAAGTGTTTCTAGGTAATGAGCTGTCAGGCACTAGCACAATATCTCCGAACTGTGGGTCCGATGTATTTCCCACAGATATTTTTCTCGGCATCAGGGTCGGCAGGTATTCTTTGATCCACGTTTTCTAGAACTGGACCGTCAGTCGTTGTGCCGTTCTCCAGCTTGCCTTGCCAACAAGTTCATGGTCCTCAAATACGCCAGGAACCATCGTGGCACAGGAGCGTCCTATCATGAAATGGTTCACTGTGAGGCTTTCTTCGTCCATTGGGTCCATGCTTATGTGGGTGAGTTGGCGCTAGTTCACGACATGGTCCACAACGGTTATTGGAGTGTGGAGAACTTCTTTTGGTGCGTAGGGAGCCCATTAGGGCCGTCTTGACTGGGCGCACAAGCCTTTCCCAAGGCCCTCACATGTTGGGACATCCTGATGGGATGAATTACCATTTTATATTGACGTCGTTCGCTGCCTTCTCCGGCTCTCTGTTAGCGCCAATGAAGTTAGTTCCGTTATAACTCCACATCGCATTCGGGTTCTCTCTTCTACCTGTCATCTTTCTTAATGCCATAAGCATGCTGCCAGTACTAAGCGAGTTAACCAGCTCTGCATGCACCGCTCTGGTCGTCATGCTAGTAAATGAAACTCCCTAGGGTTTTCAGCTTTTTTTCCGATTAGTACTTGCATTGGTCCGAAGTAATCTACCGCTGCACTGGTGAAGGCATGTTGACGATGTTGTAGTCCCTTGATGGGCAGATCTCCTAAGGGCGACACTTGAGGTCTGCTCTTGTTAATCTTACACCATTAACATCGGTGTAACACTCTTCTTGCTGGAGGACGTACTCCTGAGACCCAATATTTTTGTCTAATTTTGTTCATCACGGTGGCGGTGTTACAGTGATAGAACTTCTCGTGGTAGTGAGCTTTTATGAGGTGACTCAGTCCGTGTCTTCCATCCAGCTATCGAGGTGCAACTTTCTTCTTCGAGTTCTTAGTTTGATGATTCCCCTTTCGTTTAGGTAGACATCTATTTTTCGAGGGACTTTCCGTCCCGCAGGCGGGACACGACCCTGGCAAAGCTTTCTTGTTGACTAAGCTGAATCAACTCTTCTATTTAGGTATTCTTCTTCTATATGCGTATAAAACGTTTCCCTTCTTTCTCAGGTGAGGGCGTAGAAGGTCTTCTCTCTTCGGTTCATCTTTCTAGGGCCCCAGGTCACATTACAAAAACAAAAAACCGACTTGGCGCCCCCTGCAAGCAAGCGAACGAGACGAAAACAATACTTAGACTTACACATTCGTAAGTATGCGTTTTTTACTTTTTTTTTTTATTTTTATTCAATAAAGGGCTATAAAAAGCTGTTGATTTTCTAAAAATGTTAGATTTTCTTAAAGAGATTTGTAGAAAATCGGTGATAAGTATTTCACAGTCTTATCGATTATTTCTTATCCATTAAGCATTCACCTTATACCTCAAGGAAATTTGCAATCAATGGGTTGGAATGTGAGTAAAGCATATGTTATATGAGCAAATTTAATTTCAGTTCAGTTTTAGTTAAGGCTGTTAAACTAACGTTTTTCCAAAAAGTGGCACGAACTCTTCAAAAGATTACTACGAAAAGCATTATGTGGTTGCAGTTACCAGACAAAACAAATACCATGCCACCAGTCTATAACATCGTTTGGGATTCATAAAAGACCAGACTACCAGCTTATAAATAAAAAAATTTGCCCGATGGTCATCTCTATTTTTCAGTTAGTATGCTGTCCGAGTGTTCATTAACATATTTGTGGATCGAACTTTTCTTCTCTTACACTACAGAAGACGAGATGAAGCAATAGAAATTAAGTTTAAAAATCTCGATTCTTTGGAAACAGTAGATTCCGAATACACATCGCGTTCTCAGTACGTCGTCAAGTAGTTCTTACCTGGGAAATTAAATTATAATTAGTCCCACTTCAAATTAGAAGTTTAGACCCATCTGACTGTTTGTAGCAACGTAATTGAAACACCTACTACATTCGATTCCCAGTCGAATTAACAGTTGCACCACATGCACACGTTCCACTCCGTGAAATACTATATAATAGGATTTCATTAGATGCAAATACAAATCCTCTTACAAAACTTTTGCAGTGAAATTCGTTCTGCATCGGTATCCACTTCAACAGCATCCTCGGAAGTTAAACTATCCTCTGATTCAGCAGAAATTCAGTCACCAAACAACTAAGGACAATGTTGTCTGGTAATGTTGTACCTTTCAACAAACCCACAGACGAACGTTAGTTTTACTCCAAAGGCATACGTGCACACAAACTCAAAAATCAGCTGAATACGGTTCAGGGCACTGGAATTTGAATCTTGTTACCGGAAGCTTTTACAGCCCAGCTCGTTCCAATTATCGTGGTACAACGACCCCTCCCAATCGTCGATTCGTTTTCTAGTACTTTAGGCAAAACTTATTCTCACAGAGTGATCGTATTCAATCAAAGAAATACGTTGCCCTACGTATGGGTTCATCGAAACTTGAGTTAAAGGATCTAAAAACAAAAGGAAAACTTCGTCTCTATGGAGGAAGATCCTTTATCTGAATAGTCTTGTTCTGGATGAGGTTCCACACTGGTGATGACGAACTGTAAGGTACAACAAAATTTCGTCAACTTACAGGGTTCCCTTAGGATTCAGTCAGCAGAAATGTGTAAACAAAAGAAGATGGATAGAGGAAGGAGTATTACGGGTGGTGCACGAAAAAGTCCGTAATCTGATTGTTCATTTTATACTACGCACGTACTAAAAGGTTTATGACTACCCATATAATGTTCTACATTTACCTTTGAGAGAAGAAAAAGTTCAGGTATAGAGAATAAGTGTCGATGATAAACCTTGCCGTCGATAGACAAAAATGACGTTTTTAGGATTACTGTCGCTTTATTTCTTGTTTGAGTATTAAACAAGCACGAACGGATCTGAAGGAAAATTTTTAAATGCGTAAAACTTCTGGAAAATAAAGAGGTCCAATAAACTGCATCATATGGAAAAGTATAATATATTGTTAGAAGTGACTTTATCGAGGGCACATGAATTACGTAGGAGATACTTATGCGTGACTATTTTAGTTATAGCTGCAGGAAGTTAAATATGTTTGTTTTTTATGACTGTGTTCCGTCAATATTCATTAGTGATAACATTACTTTTGGCCCAACTGGTGTTGACTCAAAACAGATTCTGCTGATTCACACATTTTACAAATCTTGACTTTTGTTAAAATATTCATTGATTCTTTACGCACTACAAGGCTGACATGAGCTGGGTTTACGGTGGTGGTATACCTGGGAAATGATGTCTTCATTTGCTCAATTTTCCTTGTTTTGGATAGATTATTTGAGTCTTTTCACTTTTTGTCCTCGTTTGAAGAATTACTTGTTTCACTTCTAGATAGTTTATTTTATATGGTACCAAGGGTAAAGGAAACAGTCTTGTGGGGGGTTTCTCTATTCTACATGAGAAACAACCCACAATTCCAACCAACATTTCCACCTAATTTCGACCGCTTTCAGCGCGTCATACTTACCAATTTCCTTAATATGTATTCCACTGTAAAACATTTCAAACGGACGTATAGCTAAACTCATTATCCTTTGCAGATAATGCATAATTGAGTTTAGCTAAATTCTTGTCATACGGCAACTCCATTCTTGCTAACCACGAGTTTCCCATCGGAAATCTCATAATGTCGGTTAGCAACAACAACGAACGACGCTGTTGCATCATAGCAAAATAGCTGGGGTTATTTCAGCGTCTTAGAGTCTGGTTCTCACGCGGATTATTTCCCAAACATCGGCGGCGTCCTATCGACTTTCCCTCAGATCACCCATTCGCTTGGGATCAATGATCTCTCTTTGCAGGGGAGTAACATCCGCTAGGTTTCCCCCTCATTCGTATTTCTTTCCACGGTTCAATGTGCTCCGACTACACCATAGCCGTACCACTGGGCCACCAGGTCATCAGTAGCTGCATCTGATACCAACACACACAACCAAAGCTACCCCGAGATCGCACCATATCATGTTTTCTGTTCTCAGATTCTTCATGTCCGTCAATTACCCTATTAACAAAAGTTACTCATACTTTGACGGGCGTGAGGTTGAGAGAGCAGAGGCGTGGTCTCTTTTGGTTGTCCTGTGTGAAGAAAGAAATATGAATTTCCACCCTAATTCCTTGAGTCGCTATTCAATCACCAGGGCGAAAGGTCGCGTCGCGTGGAGTTATTAATTTAAAATCACCAGAGTGTAAAATAGTATATTGTGTAAATTTCAAGTATATATATTTAAAATAAGGATACGAATGTGATAGAATTAACAGTGTGCGTGCTCAAAAAAATAAATAAAAGAACTACCTTCAGTAAATCCAGTGCGTTTTATTTAATCTCTTTCCTGGATTTTCTTCGGGCGATTATTTGTTTTCGTAGTGACGGTGCAGTGGGGAAGAAGTGAATCTGTGCCCATGATCGGCATTATACTTCTTACCCGCCACAGTCTCATTCGTTTTGCTGCTTATGTCCATCTAGTTAGTTTATTTACCCACTTATTTAATTTAAAACAATCATTTTTAATTCCATCTATTTACAGTGGGTTTTTCTTTGAATGTTATTTATATTTTCCTTTAACTTAATTCTACTTTAGCTTAAACTCAGTTTTGAATGTTGCTCACACTTTTTCTGTTATTACTTTATTATATTTATACTTAATACACTACTTACAGTACGTTCTTTAAGTTACAGTTTAGTTTAGGCGCAATAAATCCGAGCTTTGCCGCCAATTAACTACTGTCGATGAAACTTGGATACACCATATATGCCCGAAACAAAAATACAGTTAAAACAGTGGACTGCAAAGGGGGAATCGGCTCAAAAAAAAAAAGCAAAAAACATCGACTCACTCAAACGACTGTCAAATAAAAACAACCCGATGCACAACTACATTCACTAGGTTTTATTGACGAATGCTGCTATCTTCGCGTTGAGGTCGGAAACTTTTCAGTCCGTCCATGCATATCCTAGACAACATTTTCACTTTGATATGATTTCCTGTATAAACTAAATTTTCATGGGTAAAGCTCGAAATTCAATCCCATATTCGTCGGTTTACTATACTTCTTCAATTATCACTGCTACTTCCTACTTATTCAGTTGGCGGATTATTCCTGCAGTGTGCTTGAATTCTAATTTTAAGAAATCATAAAAATAATAAAAATTATTCAAAATAGTGTGGGATAAAAATATTCACTTTATTAAACTTTTCATTACTGACTCTCTTTTATTCTTTTGATCATCCTATGAAGAGTGTCGTACTCTGATTGACTGTGAATTATAGGACTACACAAAATTCGGCCTGTCTCCATTGTCACAATGTGACTGTGAACTTATAAGTTTATCTCAAATACACCTCCGTCACTTCTGTGGCCGTTCTTTAAAACCTTCCTAAAGAACCATCCATTTCTTTAAAACAACCTACTTTTCCCTCACTCCATAAACCACTATACTTACCTGCATTCGAGCAGTGTAAGCTTTCTTTCAAATAGCTTTCACCTGAAAGTAAAACCCCAGCAGGCATGCACATCAAACAAGTTATTTCAGTTATATTACATGAACCGTGCCAGACAATCGGCTCGGCTTGTCAGCAATTATAAACGATAAATACTCGCTGGCCGGCGTAATTGCTGACACAGCTGTAGCCGGTATTCTTGCTACGGTTCATGAGTTTACTCCCTGTGAGTAGGGCGTTAGAATATACTTACAGGTAGGTCGGCTTGCCGTAAGAGGCAACTAAAGGCCGAGTGGTATCCGGGGTCCCAACGCCCTGTGCGCCCGGTGAAATACCACCCCATCAAGCTTTAGGCTCCGTGTAATGGTCGGGAGTAATCTCTAGCCATCTTTCGGAGCTTGGCTGATGGACCGGTTCGAGAAAAGGTTGGTTAGGTGGAAGTCGGTCCCAAGGTGAGATACCACCCCGTCACGCTGTACATTCCGCGATATCGCCGAGAGAAATCTTCGACGGTGTTTCGGATGTGAGGCTGATGGCCCGGACTGACACGGGGATGAGTCATGGTGGTACCTTCTGATATAAAGAATTCCGTAGGTAAACTAGTCTCCCATTCGGATCTCCGGGGGGGACTATGTCAGGGGGAACATCATGGAGATATCATCATAAATAATGGAACTTTGAGAGGTTCGTCATCGCATAACCGGGCTCGCTCTCGAGACTCTGCCCACGCTCGACTGTTGACGGCTTTTTG
The DNA here is from genome assembly GCA_963931805.1 of Microdon myrmicae. Classification (NCBI taxonomy): domain Eukaryota; kingdom Metazoa; phylum Arthropoda; class Insecta; order Diptera; family Syrphidae; genus Microdon; species Microdon myrmicae. The sequence continues at coordinate 109,942,027 of OZ007496.1, forward strand.
TAACATCAGGGGCATCGGTTTCACCAATACGAATGTAAACGCCGCCCACCAATATTTGCAAACAACGAAACCTGATATCCTTGCCCTAACTGAGACCCTGGTCGATTCGTCAACTGATTCGACATATCTTCGTTGCTCAGGATACGACTTACATTCGAGATTCCGTTTTAAGGGCGGAGTCTGCGTCTTCGCGCGCTCCAATCTGGCTTGCCACATGATGGAGGCGTTGGAACCCAATAATATGGACATCATATGGTTGAGGGTCGTGCTGAGGAAGTCCGTTAAATTTCTTTGTTGTCTTTACCGCTCCCCGAATGACGATCGACCGGTGACATTTTTCGAACATCATTCATATACCGTCGACTGGATACAGATCCGTTGGTGACAGACAGTCGGACGCTAGTCACGAATCCAAAGGATAAAGCTAATGTGTTCGCGAATATATTTTCCGCGAATTCCAACCTCGATCCCGGCCTTTTGGAGCCACCTGTGATCTCGCCGGTACAGTCTTCCATGCAGGATGTGAGATTTCGTCCGCACACTATTCAACGCATTCTACGTGAACTGGATTGTAGGAAGGCAAACGGCCCGGACGGAATACCAGCAATAGTCCTTAAGAACTGTGCTCCCGAACTATCGCCGGTTCCTGCCAGACTCTGCCGCTTATCTTATGCAGGGAGGACATTTCCTGCCTGCTCTTAAATCGCTCGAGTTCAGCCAGTCTATTTTATCTAAGGTAATGGAAAAAGTCATCAATACAGAGTTGGTTAAGTATTTGGAGTGCAACAGACTTCTGAATGATCGTCAATACGGATTCCGTGGCAGGCGGTCCACGGGAGACCTTTTGACACTTATAACCGATATATGGACATCTGCGATTGAGCGGCATGGCGAGTCAAGGGCGGTCGCATTGGATATCTCCAACAGCTTTGCAACTGGATGAGGAGCTTCCTCGAGAATCGATCGATCCGGGTTGTTGTGGACGGCGAGTGTTCGGATCTGTATCCTGTTAATTCGGGGGTGCCCCAAGGTTCTATTTTGGCTCCAACCTTGTTCTTGCTTCACATGAATGATTTATTGGAGACAACGGATAACAAAGTGTTCGGTTTTGCGGATGATAGTACGCTTGTTTCCTCCTTTTCGAGTGTTCGGCCGATTGGTGCATCTGCGTCGCATCAGCTGAGATGTAGACAGATTGACTCTCTGAATCAGGATCTAGATACGGTCCTGCTGTGGGGAAGGGCCAATCTCGTCGACTTCAATGCAGCGAAGACACAATATACAACATCCACAAAGAAAAGTGGATCATCGGTTCCACAGCTGATGGTGAATGGCCGGGCCGTCGAGGCTGGGGAAAGTTTGAAATTGCTCGGCGTGGCGGTCTGTGGGAATGTATCATGGCATAAGCACGTGTCGAGTATAGCCGGGTCAGCCTCACGAAAACTGAGTTATCTTTTTATTATTTTACTTCAGCTTAACTTCTTCTCCTATATAAATCCCAAATTAGACCCGCGCTCGAATATTGCTCTTATGTTTGGAGCTCGGCTCCTAAACATACCCTCGACCTACTTGAGAGCATACAGAGATGAGCGATCCGCCTGATCGGGGACCCAGCGCTGACATCGGGACTACTGTCCCTATCACATCATAGGCGCGTACTCGATATTATCACGGGTGCAGTTCTTCGGAGATTCCTGGTATTGTTCCACGCAATTCGGCTTATATGCGCTCCACAAGACAATCCGACGGATCGCACCCGTTTATGGTTCATCGTTCCGTTACAGAGCGGGGAAGCTGTGGAACTCCCTTCCCACGCGAGTCTTCCTGGAGCGTTACAACCTGCAACTGTTCAAAAAGAAGTGCCACAGTTATTTGATGGGATCTCGGGGCGCCCACTCGGGGCTATAGGTTCGCCTCGAGAGAAGTCTAATAAAAAAAAAAAGTGAATATTGCCCCAATCCCAAGGTTCGCTACAGTTGCGACCAATTTCCTTTATCGGTTATCTACCGATCATGGGATTTGGGCACTAATACGAGCGCCATTATACTCATGTACCGCCACCGCCGTGTAAACAAGACCCACGTTTTCGGCTGACCTATCGTCACCATAATGTATAGCCTGCAACGGCATTATCGTGAACGCCTGAGTAAACACGATGTGCATATCATCGTGACCCGTGAAATAGCGTTTTTGTGTATCTTAAAGCAAAAACCTATTTCGTTCTCAGGCGCAGGTCATCAAGGATTTATGGCCCTCGAAATATCGTTTCTGTTTATTTAGGACACAGAAACCTATTTCTTCCTTCGACGAACTTCGCTATCGCGTATCTCTATAATGCCTGCAATTCATTACACGAGCCCATGTTTATTCAGGTGCATTTTCGCCGTTGCCGATATGCAGGCTGAAGGGCAACGTACTTGTCCTATACGGACACATATAGAATCCACCACCGTTGAATCTGACGGATATGGATTGCACCGGCGAGTCCGATTTCTTCACCGGTCGGTGCCACACGCGTTGGGGAATTTTTATTGAGTTAGTGTCACCCGTGGATACATCTCCATCAAGTCACCAGCGTCGCAGAGTGGATACGTCTCCCTACAAGTCGCTGCAGGTTTTAATTCGGCAGTATCGCGGAGTGTTGTGTTTGCACCTGTCTAGTGAATTTCCGACTAGAGAAAATAAAAAGCTGTTTTTATGTGACTATTAAATCGAGCGTTTTATTAGTGGAGTTTGTTCTTTACGTGAAGTTTCAGCATAGCAGTAGTGGTGTTCCAGTTGAATCAACGTCCATGTCGACGTCTTAACAACACTACCACACTTCCATTCCACAATAGACATAATTTTTTAAACTCTATGCAAAGCAAATATGACGAGGAGGCAGGAAAATGGAGGAAACTCCACAACCACGAATTGGAAGAGCTATACCGCAAACCTACAATAGTGAGAGTAATCAAGTCGCGAAGGTTAAGATGGGCTGGACACGTGGCGCGAATGGGCAACGAAAGGACCGTACATAGAATTCTTGACGGTAAGCGAACGGGAAAGAGACCAAGAGGACTCCTGCGACGGAGATGGGGGGACAATGTTAGGTTTGACCTCGAGGAGATCGGATCGGGTGGTCGAACGTGGACGGAGAGCGCACAGGACAGGGAACAACGGCGGAGTCGAGTCGGTGAGGTCATGAATTTCCGGGTTCCTACAGGCCAATAAATAATAATAATAATAATAATCCAAAGCAAAATTCCACCAATTATTATACGTAATTTGAGTGCTAACTATGAACTGAGAAGTCTATTATATGGAATATACCAAAGAAAAAATAATATTTAAAAATAAAAGAGTGTCATAAATGTTATTATATAAACATTTAGCCACTGTTGGTTATTATTATATAGCTCCTCAATAGTATACTGGTTAGTATACCCGCCTGTCACGCGGGAGACCGGGGTTCGATTCCTCGTCGGGGAGCCTCTGGCGCAATTCTAATGACCGGTGCTTTAATACATTCCCGAAGAACCGCCCATCCTCTTAAATTAACCACCTCCCAAGCCCATAATACTTACCTGCATTCCAGCAGCTTAAGCTGTCTTTCAAATAACTTTCACCTGAAAGTTAAACCTCATTAAGGCATGCATCACATTGAATTTTTCCGTTTATGAACCGTACCATATCTCCATCGGCTCGGCTTGTCAGCAATTATAATAGATAAATACTAGCTGGCCAGTGTAATTGTTGACATAGCTGTAGCGGATGGTTTCTTGCTACGGTTCATATCCATTTATTGCCCCAGTCCCAACGTTCGCAACACTTGCGTCCAATTTCCTTTGTCGGTTATCTACCTATCATGGGATTTGGGCACTAATATGATTGACGTTAGACAATCATAACCCAAATCATGCTAACGATGCTCCAGCCTGTAAAACAAACAAAAGCTACCATAGCCTAGGTCATAGGCGAGCAAACCATCGGTTTGCTTATCGCCACGAAAAATCTATAGCCTACAATGGCATTAGCATGAACGCCTAAGTACGCACGATGTGCATATCATCGTAACCCTAGAAATAGCGTTTTTGTGTATCTTGAAGCAAAAACCTATTTCGTTCTCAGGCGCAGGTCATCAAAGATTTATGGCCCTCGAAATAGCGTTTCTGTTTATTTAAGACACAGAAACCTATTTGTCCCTTCGACAACACTCACCCACGCGACTTCACCCGACTTCTTGATCATCTTAGACTTCTTTCAGCTCTCTAGACTCGCTTTAATTCGCGCAAATGCCGGCTCCTCGTTGCACATTAACTACTACGCGTAGCATCATTCAATAGGATGCCCGGTTTCTCCCCATACTCGATCACCTTCGACTTATTTCTTTGCCTTTTTGGCCTTCTTATGACTTCATCAAATTCGCCTCTGCCCACCCCTTTTTTTTTTAAGGCCCTTTTACAAATATTGGCGCACACGCTCGCCATTGCTCAACACACATTTTCTGCAAACCGGCCCCTTATGTAACAACAACTACTACGCGTAGCATATAATCTTCAGAACGCCCGGTTTTGTCTCGCGTGAAACATCTCAACCTTTTCTGTCTCTTTTCTAAATATTGGCGCTCATACTCGCCAACCACAGCCTTCTCGCGACACCGTTCATCAATGCTCGACCTTTCTACCCGATTTCAGCAAGCCAGCTCCCCTCGTTCCCACAGCTACTACGCGTAGCAGCACCCGGCAGGACACCTGGCTTTGCCTCTTTATTTAAACTTCAGGACCTTCGTCCTTAGATCTCTTAACGTCTCCCAAATGTCTCAGCAACACCGGTCCACAAATCAAATCGATACCACCGAACTGAGAAAATATACCTGACCACCTCATGCAGGTGCCCTAATCTTTAGCCACCATGGCTCACCTTAGCGGCAACCAAAGGCAATACACGCTCCTCTAAGTCGCCCCACACTTATCAGGTGCATAATACTTCGGAGCGCACATCTAATAACCCTAGGGCGCCCTGGCGTTGGACACAATCAACCACCCACCAGGAGCCCCCTAACCAAAGTCTCCCTTTTTTTTTTAACAAGTGCGACGGCCGGCACCTCACAGCAAGTTTCCATTCGGTCGAGGAAGCAGCTACCGCTACATTGGCACCAATGTACCGGTCCTCCCTCGATAGGTAAAATGTGCAACTGAGGGCCCGCCTTCCTTTACCAGTCCCAGCGGCAAACAACTCGCCATACAAAAGTATGGACAAAAGACACCGGCTCTGGACTTGGTCCCTTTCCATCCCGCACACGGCAACCCGTCACTGCGGATGTGAATTACCCTGGGATAAGTTCCCCTCCATCTCGCACACACCATTTCGTCACTGCGGATGTGAGCGGATTTCCGATGGGTTCCGACCTATTCGGACGATAAGCCTGTTGGTCCATGAGACCCACAACAGGCCTATGGACCCCGCCGCACACCTTTGCCCTTGATGGCATCAATCGGTAACTTCTGCGTCCACCTTCGTTATCGAAAAAGGCCCATACTATACCTGGAACTAGTCACCATGACAGTTCCCCCGATTTAATTACAGCGCCTCCCGAAGTGCGCAGGGCCACCTTGTTCGCCAAGTGTCGAGCCCCCCGCCCAGCATAGCACCATTCATTCGAGCACCCCTACAGCCCTACCAATTTTTCGTGACTACGTCACTGGTGGGAGGGGGGGGGGGGGGTACTGAAAAAAACCCCATAACTACTACCCAGCTTCCTTAAGTTCGCTAATGCAATAGTATTAGTACCTGTAAATGCTTCAAGCATTATATAGATCACCATCTATGATCTTAAAATCCCTATAAAGAAAACTTACCTTCTCATGCATCCCTTCGCATACAATTTTCTGTAAGATTTCTTTCTTTGCTTATCTGGTATTCTAAACCAATTCGGTACCAGACAAATTCCTGTAAACAAAATGATTCGGATTGCACTCAATGTATCCGTCATGACAGGGACCATAAATATTGCGCCGTCTATTTTCCCAGCCGCGTCATGTACCTTTTCATACACATTGCCTGGCAACCTTTTTTGTTTGTCTTATCAATAAACAACCCAAGCAGCTGCATATAATTAGCGCAATAGACGTTGAAACCAAATTCTCCAGCATTTCCTAATGCAAACATGAACACGGTTTCTACTGCAGCCAGAGATGCCATAAACATCTAATTTGCTTTTAGCACCTTTTTTCTCCCAACGTCGATAATAGCGTCGGGCATCGCGTAAACAATGGCCCGCATTACCAACGGCGCATTTGGTCATTTTCATCCGTTTGTCCTTGCCGCCGGCCTGTTTCGTTGTTCCACAAGATCTGGTTTCCTATACCACCAAGAGAGACTTTACGTGTCTCTGGTGTGAGGTAAAAACGATATCCTTATTGGAGAGGATATCGGTCGAGTCTTAATTTAACCATCAAGGTGGTTGGGTCGTCCGCCATCAGCCGTACCGGCGCCGGTACGGTGTGCACCAAAAGGCTAGTTTGAATCGTTGATTCTGCTGCGCGCGAACAAAAGTCAAAGTGTAAAAATGTGTACCGCGTACATTACGTAATCCTCTTTTAATGGTCGTAATTATGTATCAGTGAATTCGTGTACATCCAAAGTATCTTTGTCAACCTGCATTTCAATAATTGTTGAGCTCACCATTAGGTAAAACTATAATAAACAATAGTGGGAAAAATCCCAACCAACAATAAAACAATTAAAGAACCAATAGACAGTGTGTTATTTCTTATCCTCCTGTGCTGCAGTTTCCTGTGTGTTATCGTTCATCCTTCCGCGTTTATGGGCAATTTGGGTGCTCGCATTTGCGGTGGAACAGTGGAGTTTTCTTTTGATCTTCGTGACAGTGATGATGGGAGAGGAGGTGAACCGAGTGTCCGTGTTAGGCACATACTTCCTACCCCACAACCTTGCCCGGAAAAAAGAAATCATTATGGAAAATTTAACAAGCCTCAGGACTTGCTAAATAAGGCCAAGACCGGTTCCAGGTTGTAGTGCTGATGATGATGATGGTGATGGTTATTATTATATAAATACATGCTCTAATTATTTTATAAATAGATAAACTAGAATCCTAGTTGGATTAGATAATAAGATATAGAAAAAGTTAAAAAGCTTAAAAAATTACAATATATATTTTCTTGGATATATAATATCGCAATGGCTAATGCAATCTGGTCCATTGGACCCGTCTGGTAGACGGAGGATTAACAGTAAAGTTTCTTCCAACAATACAACAACATTTAACAGCTGAACGATGCATAAAATGCATGTTGGCGAGATTGAGTAGCACTTATAGAGATTATTTGCCCAACATTTGGCAGATAATCGTTAGGTACACGGATCTGCCATGGAGCAGTACATTGAAACAAATTGTCAATTTATCATATACACTTTGCTTCAATTACTTATAACGCTTTCTTTCTTATTGGAACACCTTTTAACACGAATGTGTTTTATTTGACTAAAATCGTCTTATATAAAATTGTGTGTTATATTACTGGTGTAGCATTATCAGGAAATATCTCGAGCAGGTTTGTTCTAGCAGTGGTATTTCAAGACCTCGACATGAATAACATAAGCCAGGTAAAATCCGGAATCATGCTGATTTTCCACACACGTTGAACACCTGCACATAAACGAATATTTCACATCATTCATATATTAGGGAAATTGAATGCACCGACGGAGAGGGGATCCATTTCAGCAGGCCAATGTCTTATAAAAACCGCAGAGATGTGAATATAAGTTAATGAGCAACTGACAACACTGGTAGTTTAAAGCTAATTAAAACAGGTTGGTGTACATATATGGTGGGCACAAGGTCACTACATATACCTTCAATTCTTTCATTTCCTCTGGGCATGTGTGTCTTCTTTTTTGTCTCACAACTTGTTCCTATTAATGTCAGTAGTGAGATCATGCATGTACACTGCCGATTTGCTTTATTCGGCGACTTACAAGTTACAATTACATATTTGCATTTTACTTCTTCTGAAATTTTAATTGTACATCATTTTTAAACAATAATTGTGATTCTAGACTACTCGGTGGGTACTGTTACGTCTTGATTATTATTGCCAAACTCCTTGCGAACTCCCTAATCCAGTGGATAATACAACTGTCTTAGAGTTGTAAATTAACAGCCACCACTAATTACAATATTCGCAATTATTTCCAACAACTTCAAGTTATTTTGAAATAGAAACATGGTATATATTCTACACACCGTCGAATGAGTACACCAACACCACCCGAGGAATATTTGCATGTTCATTTTGAACAAAGTGGCGATAAGTGTCATTATTAAGGATTCATGTGCCTTAAAGAACTTATGCCGCCATCCATTACGTCGCAAACAGATGGTGAAAATATTTTGGAGAATTAATGAATGGGAAATGAGCAGAAATAACTAAATAAGAATATCCTCTGCAGAAGTCTCACTCGGCACACTTTCGTCAAATAACGAAACGATAAGGACTTGCCGAAATGAAAACTGACACAGTCTTGTCTGCGGATGGATACCTTTTGGGAATATGAATATACATGAAGCAAACACGTGTCAATCAGTCAACTTTGATTTTCAAGTCCCCTCCGTGGAAAGTACTCAAGTGACGAGTTTATTTTTTTCAATAACGAATCAGGGGCATCTCTTGGGGATAAACCGGACTGTCGTTTCGCATACATGATTGTAACAGACGAACATAACTGGGCGTTGAAGATTGATAAATGTTGGGTCGCAGAACACCAAGTAAACTATCTGCTTATCCGGGACATTTGTGTGGCAACCACTATATAAAATGCTAAAGTCTGTAAATATGACGGTTTTAACTTATTTAACTTAACGACTATTGATAGGGTGCTTCCATCCCTCGATGTTTATCCTAAGCAAATATATTGCCACTCATTCCATGTTAACGTATGAATTGCAGTCCAATATCATTTCAGAAAGCGAAAATATAAATTACGCAATTGCGTTATTAAAGGTTCTACCTCTTGCCATCATTTCGGATTTCGTTTATTCAATTCTTACCAAATGCAACGGGTCAGTTGCACTAATCGCTTCGAATGATAACTTCTACATCAAATCCCCAGTAAACATGCGTCTATCAAAACAATTGGGTGTATGCAGTGCCAGAAAAATCCAGCTGTTCCCATAGCGTTTTGTTTCAGTTAAATTTCACTCTTAGAACACAGTCCAACCTGAATGATTTTTCATCTTGATCTAAAAATGTCGTACCCTAATATGCTGCATTTCTTATCGTGCCCGCTACAATAAGATAATAAAACAAGTGGTGATTGATCCCTTCCGTTCATCCTATTTCTTCCGTATGGCCAGTCATTGCAACGAGACGAAGGCTCACGTCAACTTATACTACACTCCTAGCTTGAGGTGCAATTTCTCTCTCACGTCTACCCGTATACCGCACTACAGACTAGAAAAATTGTTCACAAAGATAAACCCAGGTAATAGATGGTTTTTATATTCGGGTGTCTGTCTCCATGAATATAACGCAGTTTCAGTGCTTTTCTCTCCCCGGTATAGACACATATGTTATATAAGAAATAATAAGTCTTATCAAACCCTACCGCATTGTGTACTTTGTTCTCTTCTTGTATTTAAATCCTTGAGGTTAAAACATCACGTTCCTAAACATAACATTTCATTAATCATTGTTTCCTGTACAGAAGCTCGGTTCTGAGTAGCAGTGCATCATTAAACGAACTCGATGTCACAAGGACGTCCACCCTAATCAACATGCAAGAGCATTTTAATCTCATACCCACACACTTACCATAAATCGTTACTGTAGGACATTCGTGTGTGCACAGTACTCAGTAGTTTTGTTTTTCTGGCCACGGGACACCCGGAGGACGTTATCTCCTGTTTTTACCAATTTAAATAACTCAAGTCGGCTCGATAATTGAGCCAACACTGCTACGTTTTACTGGAAGTCATTCCGCTAATACCTTGAACCTATTCCGCAGTTTTCAACTATATAAAATGCGGGTTTTATTTATTGTAGACTCCTCAAGCAATGAAATTCAACTGAAACTGGGAAGAAATTCAACATATATATATATATATATATATATATATATATATATATATATATATATATATATATATATATATACATATATATATATATATATATATATATATATATATATGTTGAATTTCTTCCCAGTTTCAGTTGAATTTCATTGCATTGCATTATATATATATATATATATAATTTTCCTCCGTGACGGGAATGTTCTTGATGGCCCTGGCGGCCTCGTCCCGGAGGCTGGACTTCAAATAATACAGCCTCTCCACATCCGAGAGCTCTGGGTGGTCCGCCTGTGGCGTCTCTTGCGAACGCCATTACTTACCTGTTTACCTACCACCAGGTAACCCCCGTTTCGTAAGCGTCATGCTCCGATAAATTGTGTACTTACCTGCATTAGCATTCCTACCCAACCACAATGTCTGCTGAGACGAAAAGTGTATCAGCAATAACAGGCATTCCCCAACATGGAAATGCGTAAAATATCTGAAATCGTGACATGAAGACCAAGCGCAACGTAGTTGCAAAGGTATGAAACGCCATGGCATAAGCAAGCATGGGACACCTGCACATCGATCTGGTAAAAACACCAACCAACGATCTGATATAGCGGAACAACCACCCAAAACATTATGCGGTTGCGTAAGCCTGCGACTAATTCACAGAATTACCAAGCAGGCGCGCAAACAAATGAAACCTACAACCCATGCCCTTAAAAGGACACATCTCAACCAATACAAATACGAGAGATACAACGCATGCCCGTGTACCTGCATCAAGTCGCACGTATGAGCAATACGAGCGACCCTTGATATGACTACGTACAATGATCGAACCACACACAATAGCGCCCACCACTGTGCACATAACGAATAATGTACATACAGGCAGGGGTACGGTGTGGCCACCAACATGGATGGCGGCTCTTGCGATGGCTTGCACAGACTTAAAGTAAGTTAAGTTTATAATAAAATAAATTAGATTTATACTTTACACAAAGTTAAGATAAATTAGTAAGAAATAAAATACAACGTTTAAAATTGAATTAGTTTCACACTGTGTACCATGTAAACAATTTCCATTTATGAATTAAAATAGCACACAACGTTTAATTTAAGATAAGATTACTCCTGTGTAGAATAAGATAAATTAGTAAGAGTATAGAATACAACTTCTTTATAAGAATTCACCAAACTAGATTCAATAAGACTCTGTGTACCTTTCTTGTACAATAAAGTAAGGTGCGAGTAAAAAAAAAAAAAAAAAAAACGAGGTACCGACTGTTTTTTTCTTCTCACGGAACTAAAGGATACGAGCTTGGACAAACTGTTGCGGAGTTTGGGGAACGTCTTGGTGAACCTGTGTCGGGGCGACACACTATCAAGACCAAATACACTAAAAACATACCCATACGCCAATACTGCCTGGAACAGGTCCTTGAATGGTCGCCATTCCTAGTATCTGCCGGAGAATGGTGGCAGCTGCATTGGGGGCAGTTTGCGGCAGTGCGGTTGTCTGACGGCATCTGCTGCAGCCCTGAACGTGGACGGGAGGTCGGGGGTGAGGGCGTGATGTGCTTCGGCGAACCTAGTGGCCTCGTCCATGTAGGTCTTGTGGGGGTTCTCTATACCACATGGAGAACCACCCCACAATTCCATACCTTATTTCGACCGCTTTCAGCGCGTCATTTCTACCCATTCCCCTTATAAGCTATTTCACCTGTAAAACGTGTTAAACGGACGCATACCTAAACTCATTACCCTATGCGGATATTGCATAATTGAGTTTAGCTACCTTTTTGCCATACGGCAACCCCATTTCGCTAACCCATGAGATTTCCACCGGAAATCGCATCATGTATGTTAGCAGCGGCATAGTCTGATCAAACGACGCGGTGGCTTAATCTTGCGGCCGCTTGGGAAATTATCAAAGCGTTTAAGTTAGTTCCCATGAACAGATTTCCCTAGCCAAGTCAGCGTCCTTTCCACTTTCTTCAGACATTTCATTCACTGGGGATCAATGCTCTCTTTTTGCAAGTGAATAGCACCAGCTTAATTTTGCTCTCATTCACAGTTCTGTCTCCATACAGATCAATGTACTCTGAGATCACCACATTCACCGAATTGGGTCAAGGGGTTATCCTCAAAGTACATTGATTCATGCACACACAACCAAATCCACCCCGAGATCATCACACGTCGTGTTTCTGTTTCCTCATTCTCCCATGTTCGTCGATTATCAATTAACCGATTATCCACCACACATCAACGGACGTGGCAATGAGAGAGCAGAAGTATGTTCTCTTTTGGTTGTCAAGTGCGAAACTTAAATTACCCAACTTCATCCCTTTTCCAACCAGTCGATTAACAGCCATCAACGGGGTAAGTCGTGACCCAACGATCGCAGCGTGTGCATGCGGATGCACACGCTCACACGCGAAGTAGTCCCCCGTTACCCAATCGAATAAGAATTCATTATTCGTAAACGACATTTGTCTTTTGAAAGAAAAAAAAAGAGCTACGCGAAAGATACTACGGTTACTACACAAATACTACCATCAGTTCTCTGCTAAAATCGGATTTTCATAATGTGCACCGCTGTTAAAATATCCAAATTCAATTCGGCTTCCTTTAGCCAGCTCGTGTCGGATAAAATGAAATAAAACAACAAGGAAAAATAATATCTCAGTGAAAATCAAAAGACTGTTTGCTGTTCAGGTTTCCACCACTTGGATTATCGCACGCGCGTATGGATTATCCTCACCAATATTTAATAATAAGACCATAATAAGTTAAGTGAATTTAAATAGAAACAAGAACATTTCTTGAATTACCAATAAAAAAAAAGATATTATACAAAACAATATACCTGTGCTGGAGTGTTTGTGATTGTTCACTGTTCCCTTGTTGGAGTTCCGTTGCTCGTTTGGTAGCACAACACAACGCGTATCGGAGACAGGAGGCCGGTAATGCGAGCTACGAAAGGAACCCGAAGAAAAAGCGGGAAAACGGAAGCACAAAAAAACCAAAACTCTGAAGTCGAGGACTATCTTTATTTCCTTATTATTTACATCGGATACACTTTGGTTTGTTGCGGTTAACTGGTACCTGTGATATTTGCCCTGACAGTGTGAGCGCGATGAAGGTTGGTTGCAGACTGACGACTGGGCATAACTGCCAATTCAAAAAAGGGACGCTGCTGACCTCATTATTGGTGACAATCCGCCAGCTGGCCCGTGACAGTTGCCGCGCAACTGGTATACTGCGGATGTACTAGATTTCTCCAGCACATCCAACTGCCAATCCGCAACAATGCCAGTGCCTTTTATTGGATATTCGCCGAGCAACATCGTGCGGAAGAAAGTGAACTAGTGCCCACGATTGGCACAATATATCTTCACCCCCACTGTCTCCCCAGCCGACCTAAAGAATCCCTCCACGAAGTAGGGGTGGCAGCTGGTTGTCTCTGGAGTGGCCAGGCGTATGATTTCCTCATGCCGCTTTCGGGTGTCCTTCCATTCGAGCTGGAGGTTGTGCTGGCGCATTTCCGCCGCGATCAACGTTGGCGGCCCTCTCTTCTCAAGGTTGAGGAATGCGCACGACATCCGCTCTTGGGCGGCGAACTGGGCGATGTTGAGTTGCTCGGCCATGATTTCAGCTTAACTCCAGCGATCCTCCCGGTCGTTGCGCTGTTCCTCGGCAGGGCAGTCAGCCTTCTCTTCTTGGTGTTCTGGATCCCCTTCCACCTTGGCCAGGCTTCGACGTTCGGCCAATGCGGCCTTTCCCGTTTTTGATTTGGGGCTGGTCGATGACGCCGGCATTCTGTTTTCATTTACTGGTTTCTTCACTCTCGTTGTGCCACGAGCTTGGCGGCGGGTTTGGATTCACACTGCTGGACCCGATGCACGATCCACAGGTCTGGATCCGGCTCGAAGGACCAATAATTATGTTGGCAATCGAGCGGCCAACATGAAGTTAATTAGCTCCGACGACGAGGGGGGATGGCGTCGGGGATGATATGGCAGCACTTCTTCTCAACTGTCCCTCGCTGGTCAGCTGCTTTAAATTGAACGACATGGTTATGGTCCAGATAACGCAAATTACCTATGGTCCATGGTAGAAAGACGCAGCAGCCTGGAACTCAGCTCCACCGATTTCACTCTGAGCCACTGGGACGAAGGACACAGCATACAGAAACAACTCCACCGATATCACTAATGGTATCGCCGATTAATGCAAGATACACATGTCCTGGATATGAGAGCACTACACAAGTATTGACTAGATACGATAATGTAATTAACACTCTTAAACGTTTTCTATCAGTACTCTTTATTTTATTTTAAGACTATGGTAGCTATGATGAACAACAATTGAAATTCGTTAGTCACATGTTTTAATGAATTAAAAGACAGTTCGCAGTTGATGATGCACGGTCAGCTGGTCTCTGACAGGTGTGTAATGTTTGTTGGATGGGGAGTGGACTAGACGATAAACGTACTAGATTCTCCCCGCTGCATGTAATTGCGAATCCACAACATTATATATAAATAAATAAATAAAGATATATATATATATATATATATATATATATATATATATATATATATATATATATATATGTATTGTTATGTATGTAAACGAAAATCAATTAAACTCAATGGCGTTTCGTTTTCCAACATAGAAGAAACACAAATTAAGGTTACCCGATCCAATAAGGCATCATATTACATAAACTAAAGTCACTCCATCCAACAGGGGATCGTAATCTACTACTCAAGTCATCCGATCCAGCACAGGATCATAAGCCCAGCACAAAGTTTGAATCATCCGATTCAAGACAGGATCGTACATCATGGCATTTTATATGCTGGTCAACAGAAGACTGGCGTCATCGAGTTGACGATGAAAATAAGGATTTGGAAAATGGGCAGTAGGAAAAGAAACTCAGAAGAGATCAGTCGCAAAGCTTTAGTGAAAAGCAGAAGCTATAATATAACGTGGTTGTTTCAATAAAAATTAGAAATTTTAACGTAGAGTAAAGGTTGTAATGCAAAGCAATAGATAATTTTAAATAAAAGAAATGTTTAAGTAACGATGAAAAAACTTGATAGCAATAGAAAACAATTAGTTTATGAACTGTCTTTTGTAAAACTAGTTTGTAAGTCTATTTTAGTAAAGAATAAATTTAATTAAAAAACGGCACTATTTCTTTCGGGGATTCATTGAGTTTACAGCTACGGAAATACCGGAAATCCTTACTACCGAAACCTGCCCCGAAGGCACGAAGCTTGTAGGATTAATCTTAGTTATGTGCCAGCATGGGTGCGGGTTCACTAAGATTCCTAACAAGTTCGCTGTCTAACCGAGTTGCTTCTTCACTAAATTGGATGGGTACATTTGCCACGCCCAGATCCAATCACTCTTAATCTCCGTTTGTCTTTCTAGATATTAAATATCCTTTCACCAGGAAACTGAGCAAAATATAACACGTATGCTTTCGTACGGTGGATCCTGATAGAATTTATACTGTAACCGCTTGAATGATGTTCGTCTCCCTAACACCAAGTCAGATTTGCAGCGTGGGAGATGCAATTTTTACTTACCTGTCACTATATGCAGTAATCCACTTGTCAACACCCTAAATAATCATTACAGACGCACTCAGTTGTCCTACAGCTTAATGCAACTGTTCCAAACAAAGAAAATAAAACACTAATTGTTAACGTTGGTATATTCACGATACCGTTTATTGCTTTTTATTTAACTTCTTAAAATGTTAATATGCTAACGTTGACACTAAATTAGTAGATTTTATTAATAGTCTATTTGACGTTTGTTTAATAGCAGCTTGATGTGGGATGAATGATTTAAAGGGAAACTTTAAATTCGTGCGGAAACTTAATGTCACTTGTGGTTAAAAACTCGACTTTTACTTTGATCGCTTTTTGCAAAAATGATTTCGTTCAGAAAAACCCAACTGTAACTCGACAAAAAGGAACACTTTCACGCTTCATTTTCAAATTCTCGAATCCTGGATGTGCTCACCCCCGAGCGCAATCTACAGGGGGGTGGAAGAACCCTACTTCGCGTGAGGACACTGGATGGTGGTTGGATTAAAACTCATCGATGGTTGAATTCCGATTTTTGATTCAACCCTCAGTTCGGGGTGAGTTTGGTAGTGTGGTGAAAATAAAGTGCAGTTTTCCTTTTGGGCAGTGACCAATGGGAGAAGATCTCTGGTACATAGATCCTAGCGCGGGTGTGGTTATTTACGCGGGGATCACTTTGTTTGCCCGTGCCGCGAGCTCATGGATAGGCGAACCGTTGAAAGGAATTCAAACAAAGGGCATTTTGAGATGTGCTTTGCAGCTGAAAAAATAGATCGCAAGACATTAGAGAAACGGTGCTAAAAACAAATTAGATGCCAAATTAGATAAGGTTTCCATGATTTATTGCGGTTACTTAGTACGGCAACCGAATTGTTTACTTTTCAGGAAAATGCTGAGATGTATTGAAGTATGCGAGAACGCCCTTGTGGAAGAAATGCTTGCAGGTGCTAATGCAATTGCATTAGCGAAAAACAATGGGGTTTCTGGAGCTTAAAGAATGAGGTTTTTGGGGTAATGCATTAGATGCATTTAATGTCCTTGTTGAAGGAAACGTTTGCAGATTTGCAAAGGGAGTTGGGGTTGAAATTGTGGGTGGTTCTTTGCGTAAGGCTAGAGAACCCCCACAAGCTCTTTCATATCTTTAAACTATAAGTGTATAGCCAGATCAAAGCATAAGAATATATATATATATATATATATATATATATATATATATATATATATATATATATATATATATATATATATTGTGTAGTTACTACTTAGGCTGAAAACTCCAGGGATTTGTGTAAAAACAAGCGTTTTTCGGGCAAAATTGTATTTATTTCTAAACATAGTTGTCTTCGAGGGCGATACATTTCGTATAGCGATTTATCAATATTTCGATACCCTTTTTGTAGTACGAAACGTGCAAGCTTAAAAAAAAAATACGCTTCTGTTTCCGCGATGACTTCCTCATTCGACCTGAATCTCTTTCCCTGGAGCCACCGTTTGAGGCTAGGGAATAGATAATAGTCGCTGGGAACCAGGTCTGGAGAATACGGAGGGTGAGCAACGAATTTAAACTGTAATTGCTCCAATTTGGCTATGGATTTCAAGCACGAGTATGGCGGTGCATTAATGTAATGGTACAGAACTTTTTTCCTCGCCACACGGGGCTGTTTTCTCTTAATTTCGGCGTTCAGCTGCATAATAACTCCTCTGTGACTGTTCCTCCCTTCTGGAAGTAATCGATAAAGATTATGCCATACGCATCCTAAACAGCAAAGGACATAATCTTCACGGCCGAGTGCTAGTCCTTTGGCCGCTTTGTTATTACGCGTCTCGCCGTCATGTCTCATTGGTGAGGGAAGAGCGAGTAGGCGGAGAGTTAAAATATTTTTTTTTACACTAACGCGCGCATAAAAGGAGATTTTGAAGTACTTTTAAATGTCAGAGCACAGTGCGAGCGGATGGAGAGGAAGTGAATAAGGAAAGGAGGTGTCAATGTATATTGGTCTTGAATGTCTGGACATCACAACGCCCAGGAAACACATGATCAGGCAGGACATTCCACATTCGTGTGGCTCGGCTGAAGAATTACTCTCTATGTTTATTTGTGCGCCTGAAGTCCACTTTCAACGTGAACGGATGCCCATTCACAGATTGACGGGTATCGCGGGAAAATGTCTGAAGAGGCGGAACACATTCAGCAAGTCCAGTTGAGCAAAGGCCGTTGTAATACCTATACAAAAGAGATAGGCATGATACGTTGCGCCTGTGTTCTAACGACGGAATTGATCGACTTACGGCTGGGTCGCCAATAAGTTTCACTGCTCGTTTTTGCATGTTGTCGAGCACGTGTAGTGCAGTTTTGGATGTGCCCTTCGAAATATGGGAGTGGAACCACATTTTTGGACGAATATACGCCTTGTAAATAGTGACCAGGTTGGATGGACTGAAGTATCTTTCGCATCTCTTAAGGCACCCCATACATTTGGCCGCACTTTTCGCAGCTTCAAATATGTGG
Organism: Microdon myrmicae; assembly: GCA_963931805.1. Lineage (NCBI taxonomy): Eukaryota > Metazoa > Arthropoda > Insecta > Diptera > Syrphidae > Microdon > Microdon myrmicae. The sequence goes on from OZ007496.1 coordinate 109,960,226, forward strand.
TCATTTCAATTAAGAGTCGAATTAATTCGAGTGCCGAGCATTGATAGTTCCTTAGCTTCGCTGCAAGTGCCGTTCATAGACAGCACTATGGCGGTTCCGCCAAACGCCACTGTACACTTACCCGAAGAACCCCCCATAACTACAACCCAACTCCCATTATTTCCCACTAATGCAATTGCATTAGCACCTGTAAATGCTTCACGCATCAAGTTTTCTTAACGTATAATCTAAAAGCTCCTGGAAGAAAATTCTTACCTTCATGCATTAATTTGCATTCAAAATTCCCTACAAGAATTCTGTCCAAACCTGTCGGATCATAAATCCAAAGCCCAATTCGGCACCTTCGGTTGCCAGGCAAATCCCAATCTTACCATATGCATTTTCCCTAGATGAATTCCTGAAAATGAAACAATTTGGTTCACATATAATGTAACCATCATAACCAGGGATAATAAACATTGCATCGCCTATTCCCAGCCTCACCATGTGTAGAACAAATTCCTTTACATACACATTTGGTGGTGACCTTTGTCCAAGGGACAAAAGCAAATACACGCATCTACCGTCGCAGCAGTTGCGATGCGACGAGCGAAGTAACAGGTAAACTCCGTCCCGCCCCGCGATGGAATATCTAAAAGAAAGTTCCGCGGGCATCAACGGGAATACGAGCCTGGCGGGAGGTGGTTTTAGTCGGTAAAAACCCGGCATGCCTCTGGGTCGGTCAAGAAGTATCCTTTGAAGATTTCCACCTTCCTACCGAAACCAAAAAAAAAAAAAAAAACCGTCTAAAGGCATAAACCAAATCCTATAGCATAGGCAAATTCAAATAGGAATTGTGTACTTACCCTTGGCAGCGATGCCATAAACACCAATTTTCAATGAATATGCCAAATCCAATTAGCACCATGTCCACGATACATTGCGGTCTATCAATACAGCTGCAATGCACATCACATACAATGATCTACACGATCTCTTTGTTTTCCAATATTTCTGGATCCGCTTCTCGTGAGCTCGCGACATGAGCAAACAGAAATCCAATTAGCACCCAATGAGATCCGACTTATTTACTTAGCCGAACTCATATCTCATTGATGCCCATTATCCCTTTCGATTTTTCTGATTCGTTCCTACGGCCTTGTCCCATGAGAGAACCAATGTTCACACATGCATGCGTACCACTATGATCTTCGCTATGAGATCCGGTTACCTACCCCCAAAGAGACACTTCACGTTTTTCTTGGAATAGGAAACGCACCCTTAACTAAGAGAGCCAGTACCACTGGCCGAATTTCCTTTGCCAGCGAATTGACATCGGGGACGCGAACATTATAAAGTCGAGTCGAGCAAGCACGTTACCGATTAAAAATTAATTTTTCTTGTGCCGCCACTATAATGGCTTTCAATTAGAGTACATTGTCTTACATTCTTTTGTGCATCCGTCTCATCGTCAGTGTAATTAAAATCCGTTTTCTATAAACTAAATAAATACCGAAAACTTGTTGTGAATAAAAAGTAACCATTTAATGAATAAACAAACTTACGTGTTTTCATTTAACTGTCTTGTGGCGGAGTAGTTACTCCTTGTGTTGGTGAACAGTTTTGCTGTTTTGCGACCCGTGGGTGAAAACAGTTTCCTTTTGTAACATCGGCCATCGGAAATGTTCGTATGGGTATAAGTTATCATCAGCAAACGTGTGAATTGGGTTGTGGATAATGGGGAAGAGATCATTTATAAAGATGGGGAAGAGAGTGGGTGAGAGTACAGAACCCTAGGGAACACTTGCATTAATTTTATGGGAGGGAGAGTTGACCACAAAAACCACTTGGATTGAACGACTAGAAAGATAGTATCTTATCCTCTGGATCAGGGAAATGTCCACTCCATAGTAATGCAATGTTGACAAAAGGGCTTATAGCGTATTGCGACGATAGTGAAGAACGTGTGATTCGAACTGACGCTATGACAGTTAGAATCACTAAAAATGTAACCAATGCTCAACATATCAGGCCACTGCCACTTGTACGAACTCGATTTCTAAACTGAAGTACACTCAGCTGATGTGGAATTGTTATGTTATCGCTACGGTATCCGGCTCTGATACGTTTTCTTATTCGATTTTTGTTCGGTGTTCTTCACTATTTGCGTGTGTATTGTGTGTATATCTGTTAGAAACGCCACAGGCTTGATGCCAAACTCTGTCAAATGCTTTTGAAATATACAGTGCAACAACCTTGCTTTCACCGAAGTTGTGTTTGGAATAACTCCCCTTGTCGGTACGGTACGCCAAAGAAATCTCCTGTGGATCTGTTGGTACGAAAGCCGTATTTACGGTCATCGAAGAGGTCATTTGATTCCAGGTATATCGAAAGTTGATGATTAATCAGTGTTTCCATTACCTTCGAGAGAATAGCAATTAGACAAATGGAAGAGTTTCCGCAGTGGTTTAGAGAGTGAAGAAGAACATCTCTTCAAGAGGATTGGGGGAATGCCATCAGCGAATTTGTTTGCGTTCAGCTCCTTGGATGCGCGGGCAACAGTACGCGTTCGCTAGCGAATCTGGCTCATGATGTCTCCTTATGCTCAAGTTGAGGCGGAATTGATGTGGTGGCAGGCAGCATTGAGTTGGCTGCAAAATGTGCAGCGAGTAGATTCGCCTTCTCTATTGTACTGGTGACTGGTCTGCCATCGACTATAAGCTATGGAATGGATGAAGAGACTACGTTTTGGATGTTTTTCACGAATGCCCAAAAGTTTCTACTACCTGTGGGAGAGTGCAATATTTTCTGTCTCACTCTCTGGTTAATCAAGAATGTTGCGTGTTGACTATGCGGATTGAAGTCATTTCTAGCTCTCCTGAATCTTTTCCGGTTTTCCTCTGTATTGTTTGATTTATACAATCGGAAGCTCAACCTTTTAGCCTTAATTGGGTCTCTGCTCCCGGAATCAAACCAATATTTCTATTGGGTTTGATACTCTTTACCGTGTGTGGAATAAAGGTTCGCATGCCAAGCAGAAACGTGCCTGTCAATGTGTCCGTTATATAGTCAACATCATTATTGAGGAAAATTAACGACCAATTTAACTCCCCAAAAAAGTCGTTCAGACCTTCCCAGTTGGCTTTCTCATAGAACCATACTGTTCTTTTGAGAGTTTTCTCGTTAACATTGCTATTGATTATAGCAAATTCAGCTGACACGACACAGTGGCCTGAAGTGCCCAAAGGAGAAGAAACTTCGATTGTGTATTTGTTTGCCTGGGAGGTAAGGTCCAGTGCGTTGGCGAAATGACCATATACGAGGGTTGCCTTTTATATTTCGGGATTAGAGAACAAAAACAAATATTGATCATCGAAAATCACTTTATTGTTTTCTAAAATATTCCCCATGAAGATCTATACACTTTTGCATGCGTTTGAACCAATTGTCGAAGCACTTTTGCCACTCTGATTGAGGTATCTACAACACATGCGTTCTGAATGCAGCAACCGCTTCTTCAGGTGTCGAAAAACGTTGACCTCTCAGTTTGTTTTTTACGTACGCGAATAAAAAGAAGTCATTCGGTGCCAAGTCAGGACTATACGGCGGATGACCCATCAAATCGATGTTTTGGGTGCTCAAAAATGCAGTTGTCACAGCCGATGTGTGAGAGCTCGGATTGTCGTGGTGAAGAGTGATCCGTCTTCGGCGGTTGGTTTTCCCGATTTCTTGGCAGACAACTGGCAAACAAATGGTTGTGTACCACTCAGAATTGACTGTTCTGCGTTGTTCTAGTGGTACGGTTGCGACATGTCCAGGTTTTCCGAAAAAACAGGCGACCATTTGCTTGGAAGTGCTTCGTGCACGAACAACTTTTGTTAGATTTGGCTCATCTTGAAACACCCAGACAGTCGACAGCTGTTTACTTTCGGGCTCATACGCGTAAATCCACGATTCATCACCTGTCACGATGTCATAGAGGTGTTTCGAAGCACCGCGACCGTATTTTTTGAGCATTTCTTTCGACCAATTGATACGAGCCTTTTTTTGGGCGATTGACAAATTGTGTGGGATCCAACGCGAACAAATTTTTTTGACAGTCAAATGTTTATGCAATATTGAATGTATGCTGGTCCCACTAACGTCTAAGGTTGTCTCAATCTCACGATAGGTCACATGACGATCTTCCAATATCAGTTCGCGCACAGCATCAATGGTTTTCGGAACAACAACTGATTTTGGACGACCTTCACGAAATTCATCTTGGAGTGAACTACGACCACGATTGAATTCACCATACCATCGATAAACACTGGTCCTTGATGGAGCTTCATCACCAAAAATTGAATTAAGTTCATCCAAGCATTGTTGCTTAGTTAATCCACACCGAAAGTTGTAAAAAATAATCGCACGAAAATGTTGACGATTTAATTCCATTTTTGGGCCGAGATGAATCTTTTAAGTTACTGTAAACAACACAAATAGCGCTCGTATGTCAAAACGTTCTGAGTGCGTATAACCTCAAAAATGTCCAACTTTACGACAGAGCTGTCAATTGCCGGATTGCAACGCTAGGGTTGCCAAATCCCGAAACATAAGAGGCCACCCTCGTATGTATGGTACCCGCGTTGGCTAATTGACAGTTTGAGTTAAATTATTTGAATCAGCAATAAGCCGGACATATTGACCTTTGAAAGCTGTCTGTCCGGAATGGCGAAACTACTGAGAGCTATGAACATTAAAATCACCCGCAATAACGTTATCAGTGTGCGGATATAGGGTCAATATCCTATCGATAGAATCAGACATAGCATCAAATTCGTTAAAGGATGGGTTTCTATCCAAATTTAGGGTTCCGTAAAGAAAGCACTAATGTATGATATACCTACGAACGTGAAGTTTTAGGCACGAGAAATTAAATTCTGGATTGGAGCAGACGACATATTGTGGCTATCACTTCGTATGTATATCGCTAGACCACGATGTGGAAAAAACAAAGGCACTAGGTTATAACTGGGTATAGTAATTTCCGAAATACCTGTATTAGTCATTACCTGAGTCTCGCTAAGTGCAAGGATTGCTGGTTTCTGGTTACCGACGTGGGCAGACACAGAGGAGAAATTGTCTCTTAGGCCGCGAATATTACACCGAATACGCTCCCCCTAACCGTCTGCTATCAGAATATTAGAGGTCTTCGCTCCAAAACACAATCGAATCTGGAAAAGACACATTCCCTCCCCGTCGACATATACGATCTGACTGAGACCAACCATTCCCTCCCTCCTTCAATGTTTTTCGCAATGACAACGTTCATCGAGAAGGCCCCAATTCCCTATGCCGTGGACTGCTGCTTGCCACTCATAACAGACTCGCTTCGTCTCTAATTCCCATCTCTTCTTCTCCTGATCTTGACTACATCGCAATAAAAATCGACAAGCGCCCTAGGTCTCTATTCATTATCTGCTTCTATATACCTTCTTCACGACCCATCGTGTCATACGAACTAGCAATAGAAGCGGCAGATAACCTAACCGAGTTAAGCACCTCCCTAGACGATGTCGTCGTTCTTGACGACTTTAACCTTCCCCTTCTCCAATGGATATTGGATGACGAACAAGCCTTGTACTTCTCAAACCCCACAAGTTTCAAGGAACGTACTTTTATAAACGGTCTCACCGACTCATGCCTCCATCAAATAAGCAATGTCCCAAATCATATGGGGAGACAACTGAACCTCGTGTTCACAACGGACCCACACAAATCCCCAGTTGCCCCTAGTCCACACGACCTCTCTACCATTCATAATTACTACCCCCCGCTGCTCTTATCCCTATATCTTGATCATGAAACCTAGCTTTCTCTACCTCATGACAGCTTTTCCCACAACTTCAACAAAGCTAACTTCCGCCTTCTGAATGAGCATCTTAGCAAAACAGCGTTTCGCTTTGATCATCTAGGGGTAGAAGAAGCTACCGCCACTCTTTATAAGGAGATCTACTATGCCATCGCCCTATATGTCCCCTATTCTCATCACAGGTCATCGGTTTCATCGCCGCCATGGTACAACCGCACACTCCGCACTCTTCGGAACAAGAGAAATAACTTGTAGAACATCTTCCTCAAAACACGTTCCTTCCAAAACTACTCCAACTTACTCGGTTCCATTTATAAATGTATCGAGCTCTACAACTCCCTCTACTCCAACTACTTCACAAAACCACAATCCAATTTGCTCAATGACCCCAAATCTTTTTTCCACTTTATAAATTACAGACGTAAATCCGACGCCTATCCTAACTCCCTTTCTTATGGTGCGACTACTTCAACCGACCCCCTAACTATTGCCAATCTATTCACTTCGTTTTTCAATAAATCCTTCACAGACATCTCCTATGAGCCTAACCCGTCTTACTTCAAAGGCTTGCCCGAATTCTCCCTCAGCCCCTTCACCCCTCAAATTATTCAACGCCACGTAGTTGAAGAGAAATTAAAATTACTCAAAGACGAGTTCAGCCCTGGTCCTGATGGACTCCCGGCTGTCCTTTTAGGGAAATGTTCCTCTTCTCTTTCTCTCCCGATATCAAAGATATTCAATCTATCCCTTTCACAAGGTATCATCCCTAGTATTTGGAAATCCTCCTATGTCACCCCCATACATAAAAGGGACCTAAAAACGATATAAGCAACTACCGTTCCATCACCAAACTGTCTCATATCCCGAAACTGTTCGAAGGAATTCTTTACAACGCGTTATCTTTCCGTTGTAAATCCATCATCTCACCCAACGAAGTCGATTTAATCACCACAGATTTCGGCAAGGCCTTTGACAAAATCGCCCACAATCTCATCCTTTTTAAGCTCTCCTGGGTATCAAGCCCCTATTGATCAAGTGGTTATCTTCTTATCTGAAAGATCGATCCTGCCGTTTCAAATTCAGATCCTCTCTGTCCAATCCTTTTCTTCCCACGTCAGGGGTTCCGCAAGGCAGCCATCTAGGTTCCCTCCTGTTTATCCTTACCATCAATTACGTTGACTCCATTATTAAATACTCATCCATCTGCCTCTATACGGACGACGCCAAACTCTACAAACTCTACAGTCAGGTCTGGTCTCCACACTATTCGTCCCATATCCCCAGAATCGAAAGCGTGCAACGTCGTTTTCTGCGTTTTGCCCTCCGCGGACTGAACTGGGCGAATCCTCGGATTTTCCCCTCATACATAAGCCGGCTCCATCTCATTAACCTCAACACACTTGAGCGCAGAACTCATGCCGATAGCCTTTTCATCCCCCGTCTCCTTTTAGGCGCAATCAACTGCCCAAGCTTGCTCTCCACCATTGCACTTCAGACTAACTCGCGAAACCCTCCTCTCTTCTATTTGCCCACCCACCACACTTCTTGGGGCTCTAATGAACCCATTTCGCGAATGCTGAGGTGGGCAAACTCCTACCCTCCTTCGATCTCTACCTTACATCTACTGCACTCAAACTCCGTCTCTTCTCTTTCCCCTCCTGACCTTGCCTCGTCCTCCGTCTACACCCTTACAACCCGTGCACATTCCAACACACATGCCGTTCACTGTCGCTGTCTCACAAATGCTACATTTGCCTGCCACCCCCACTTACACTCGCTCTTCTCCAGCCTCCTACCTCCCCTAACCCGAAGTCCTCTTCGCCTTCCTTGTTTTTTCATCTTTTTTTTTAATCACATTTTTTCTTTTCTTTTTTAATTACTATTTTAGTTTTAAGTTAGCCGGTAAGGTGCTATATTCATATTAACTAAGCTTGGATTAAGCCTAATAATAAAATTAAATTTAAACGTTTCCAAAAGCAACAAGAACTTATTAAATGTCCGAATACGATTAGATGACCAACCGCTTATTGGTATCCAGTGAAACTGCATTGGATTAAAAAACGTCTATTTGGTATACAAATGTAGTGCTCTGAAAAGCCCTACCATCTCCTTTCCCCACTCATATATCCAAACTCATATTTACAAAATCCATTACCCCGATCCAACCAAATTCGCGATAAACGAATCAAATGTTCGTTTATCACTCTTACATCCAATTCCCCATAATTATCAAACAAAATCAAACGCATGGCAAATTGAAGCAGATGTTCAATTACCATCCGTAAACAAAACCCGAATCCCAATGCATATCTTCATATTCAAACATACCCATATTAAAAGATATTCATTTCCTTCCCATACACACAATTCTAAAAATCTTATCTCCATCTGGATTGTGGCCAGATGTTTACATTTTAAAAATAGATATCCCATTCCTTTTCTCCAGTTTTTCACATACAAATCTCAATGAAGATTTGTATAAAAGGGCGATGAAGTTTGTATTCCTGGTTTTCTGACCTTTTCTAGGAAGACGAAACCCTACTAAATGTATAAACACACATCTATCCTGTAACTCTTAAAACATTGTTTGGAAAATGTATTATAATAATAATTACATGTAAGCAATTGTCACGAATTTAATTTTAAGTCACTGTATTACTTAAATGTACAAATTCTAATTATGGTTAATAAATACAGTTTTGAAAAAAAAAAAAAAGTATTCGAGGATCAGTCTCTAGGTTGGCGATGCGGCACATGTGCCGATGAACATCAACCAGGAGAATATAAGGTCAATCCACAAGGTATGAAAGCAGGAAAAATCCAAACCACAAGCCCCGATGGATCCATTACCACTAAGGAAATCGCTGTGACATGCTGTAACTGCGGAGGTCCACATCCAGCCTATTTCTCCCAGTGCCCGCATAAATTGAGAATTCTCCAAAGAAGAACAAAACCAGCAACAACCAACAAATCCCCACCAACCAAATCCACATCGCAGAACACATTACCACAGGCCAGGAACATCATATGCGGATGTCATCAAAAACAATCAAAACCCGCCGAGGTCAAACAACCACAACTCCATTGGCCTCAACCTGCACATCATGGGCTACATCAAGAGTCTACAAACTATGCTTTCTACATTGAAGCATATGCCGGATACCGAAGAAAAGGGTCACATTCTCTCACTTATAACCTCCCATATTCTGTCCCTCAAGGTCTGAACTAACTATAGTCGCCCTCAACGCAGAGTCTATATACTCCAACATCCGTAAGTAACACTTACGGTTGTTTGTTAAAACCTTCTCCCCAGACATCCTTCTCCTCTCAGAAACGTGGCTTAAGTCCAATTCCCGAGTATACATCCCCAATTATACATTTATTTCAAACCCAAGAACTACTGGATCCCCTGGAGGTACCGGCATGTTAATAAGTTAAACTTTTTTGTGAAAACAAAAAAGTAATCATAATAACATCCGTTTACATCCACACAACACGAGAACCAGACTTTCCTGACTCTGACATATCTCAAATAATCGGACAGTCTCTCCCCGCACCATTTATAATCAGTGGAGACTGGAACGCCGACATACAGCATTCAACGACATAAAGAATAACAAATACGGCTGCCAACTTTTGGACCTTCTCTCATCTCACCCATATACGTACATCGACAGTTCACTGCAGCCAACTCGTGTCACCAACTCGACGCGGTCAACAATTGACTTCCTTCTCAAATCGGCTGATGTCTACTCAACGAGCCCCCCACAGTATCCTTCCTCTTTCCCTCTGATCATGGTTCCGTTCACACCTCGATCAAGGTCCCCGCCCTCGAACTGCTCTACTCACACAGTCCTGTCCCGAATTTCTCCAAGACTAACTGAAAAAAGGTCAATAGAGACGTCGCCGAAAGGTTTTCTAATTTGCAAATCCCCGAATCTTCTAACCTAATCCCTGTTGATATCGATCGAGCAGCCCTAACAATTGAGCAGACCCTCAAGAATGCCCACACCAGCAATACCCCCACCACCATCCCTCATAATCATTTAGGAAAACCATTACCCAGCATCCTAACTAAATTGCTGCGTCTTAAAAAACAACTCCGCCGAAAACTTCATATAACATTCTGCACCTTCATTAAAAGTCAGATCTGTTGTACTCCGGGCCGTGCTTTCCCAAACGGTGGGAGAAGAGCCCCGAGCGTCGACGGTGAAAAAATAAAAGACCGAAAAACATTTAGAAAACATAAAATAGATTTATTTTAACTGTATTTAAATTTAAGGTATATTTGATCGGACATACGGCCAGCGATTCGGACTTTGAAGTTAAGCTGATTGGCGAAATTGAAGAGCACCCCCTTTTTATAGTTTTTGGAGTTGATTTTTGTCAACTATTTTAATGTCAAAATTCCAAGAAGCATACGCAAGGCTTGGCGTGCTTCGATTGGAATTTTGTTCCGAGAATTGTTTAGGGGTTTTTGTTGGATGGATTCTGGGAAGGGAATCATGAAATGCGTTTTGAATTAAGCACATCATGATGTTAGGATTTTTCGGAATTGGGTCAATGTATGATGAATTAACTTTTGGTTAAATTCGTTGTACATGTGACTCAATGTGGGATTTGGATGTGTTATGTGGAATTTGAATCAATGTGCGATAATTAACTTTTGTTTAATTTATCGCTCCTTGATTCGATATGAAATTTGGGTTTTTCGTTATGGGATTAGGGATAGGATTTTTGATGTTATTGGGGATTTAGATAGGAGTAGCGATTTAGGATCGCTACAGATCCAACTCCTGACCACCCTAATAAATGAACATTTAAAAAAGTTCGCGGGTCAGACTTATACCTCTACACTGAACAATATTAAACCCAAATCGTGATCTCTTCAAAAACATCAACCGACTAACTGGTCGGAATTTTAAAGCGCGAATCGATCACCCCATCAACTCATTCAACAATAATCTTATGCAATCTGACACGGACATAGCCAATTGCCTGGCTGATCACTTCTCAAAAATCCATCAACAAAATGATTCCCTCTCAGTCCCTAATTTTCGAAATACTGTCAACGAATATATTTCGCACAGGCTACCCGCATATTATACTCCTTTCATCGGAGAATTTAACGACACAAACAAGGCGTCACATCCTTCAGACACCACCATATTTTTAACCACAGATGAACTCATCAAGTTCATAAAATCACGACCCAACAAAAAATCTATCGGTATAGATGGAATACCACAGCTTCTATTTAAAAGACTTCACCCACCAAATCTACTTCCCATTCTAGTCCTTCTTCACCATATCATAAATGATTCACATTTCCTAGAGAACTGGAAAATTGCGGTAGTAATTCCCATTAAAAAGTCCGGCAGTTCCAATAACACCTCCAACTATCGTCCGATATCTTTATTGAACATCCTAAGCAAAATATTGGAATGTAAGATCCACCAAAACCTTCTCTCGTTTGTCAGTGATAACGCTCTCATCCCTAATTCTCAGTTTGGCTTTCGTGAGCGACACTCCACTTGCCATGCGTTACTAAAACTTACACACGATGTCACAACTGGTCTAGAAAACCAATGCCCTACCGTATGCATATCTCTCGATATTTCCAAAGCATTTGATTGTGTCTGGATCTCAGGACTTCTTTATAAGCAGCATAATTTGCTCTGAATAATAACATCACAAAACTCCTAGCATCTTATCTTTCTGGTAGGGAATTCATGGTCAGAATAAATTCTTCCCTCTCACAAACTCACAACATAGCCGCGGGAGTTCCCCAAGTATCCATTCTTGGACCACTTTTATATCTTCTATACACATCCGATATAAATTGTGCCGACGATACTTTAATCCACTCTAGCAGTAGATTTGTCAAAGCGGCAAGAAACCGCGTTAACAACTTCCTCGCGCTCATCTCAGCATACTTTAACAAATGGAAAATTCACCTCAACCCAACCAAAACCCAGCTAACAGTGTTTAAGGGCAAAAACGCTCAGTGCTCAATCAACACTAAACGTTGCCACAGCAAAATTAAACTCAAGCTGAATAACACCCTCATAAAACCTTCCAAAACTCTAAAATATTTGGGAGTAACCCTTTCCAACGACTGGTCATTTTCAACCCACATATCAATACAGCTTAACCTCTGCAGACGAGTGTTGTGGAAACCTAAAGGCCTCTCCTCAAGGTCAAACAGCTCATCTACAAACAGATAATTAGACCCACTCTTACATACACCTACCCATTATGGTACCACATCTCACCCTCCCAAATGGAGAAATTAAGAGTGTTTGAACGAAAATGTTTCCGGTTTATCACTGGCTTACACCGCAAAACCAACTCATATAGATACCATTGTAACAACGACCTTTACAACACCGCAGGCATCGAACGACTGGATAGACGGATCCTAGAACTGTCCATAAATTTCATAGAAAACCTTCCTAACAATCCCAACCCGATAATAAAAGACCTACCATCACCCTCCTCCGATACGGGAACTCACTACCGTAATTGTCTCCAAATCAAGACCCTCTTGACCTCAGGCAGACTGGTTAACGATCTAAACGAGGTCGTGTACCACAACACCGAACTGGCACCCAATTATTTCAAATCGGCAACATCCAGCAATTCTCCAAGATTCTTACCTTTAACACAGAACCGAATGGCACCGCCCTCCTTCAAGAACATACCTGACCATTTCCCTTACTATCCTCAATTAAAACGAGAAATCCCACTTCCACATAATTCAATATTGTAAATATTATTTGTAAGTCATCAAATTGTATGTAAGATTAGATTAAGTTACATTAAGCTAAGGTAAGTAATTTTAAGTAGGCTAAGTTAAAATAAACAGAGTTCCTGGTTTTTCATCTGACCTTTTCCAGGAAAAACAAAACTACCAATCTTTATAATTCCCATTAAATCTTAAGCACATATAAAAAGAATTGTTTAAAAAATGTTAACAAATAACATGTAAACACTTGTTATGTAACCAATCTATTATAAGTTAGCTGTATTACTTATTGTAACTATTAATTTTTGGTCAAATAAATGCAGTAAATAAAAAAAAAATGTATTCGAGGATCAGTCTCTAAGTTGCCGTCCGACGTTTAAGGACGCCAATCATTTAAAATAAATACTAAAATTAATAAAAGTAGTTGCAGATTCCAAAACTGCATTTTTATTGAATTCGACCGAATTTCAGGACTCTTTTATTCAACAATCGGTCGTCAATCTTCCCTCAGGTCTGAGGAAGCATGGTGGCGACCGCAACGGGTCGCCTCAGGAGCGGTCTAAAGAGATCCCTCACCCTTTTCAGGACAAGGAGACACGCTCCCTGAGAGATGGACGACAACACAAACATATTTATGATACTGTCCAATCTGAATTACGATGGGCAGTAGCTGCTAAATGAGGTGAAATAAAGTGGAACTACTGTCCTAATATTCAACTGAACTCAGTTTTAATATATCGGCAATATGTTTGCACTGGAGACACATTCATTTTGTTCTAGAATTTTTCTGTACATTCCAACAGTACTTCATATGAGTGCATCTAAATGTTGTGAACGGTATGGGTTCATTAATTCGTTTCCAGGTACTGTGGTGATTTGCTAATGTTTGCTCTTAAGTAGGTTTGAGGTCACCATTTGATCAGATATGATTGAAGCTCCATTTTGAGACTGCTTTATGGTAAATTTAATACCAGATAGTCAGGGATAACATTCACAAGGTATTTACTATAGAAACACTTTACTTTTTGAGTCAACAAACACGTAGAACAACGTTACTGTTCTGTTTACATTGTACACACTTAAATCTCTTAATTACACGTAACGGAGTGGCAGCTTCATTGTTAGATTCGAGACGGCCTTGATATAGCGAGTCCCTCAACGTTCTTCATTATCCATACCAAGTGCCAAGAGACACACGAAATTTACCATGGCCAGTTAAGTTTATCTCATTCCACAAGCTTGTATCACTTTCTCTTTTCTAATACGAAGTAACTAGAAGTGTTTTCAAATCTGTTTTTGGTTTTATGAGTATTAAGTGACCACCTACGGGTCAAGAGCGGCAACGGAGTGTCTTTCAAATTACTTACAATGAGCTTCATAGTGCATTCAGAGTTCCATTGGGTGTATATCGTATATCGCAGGTGTGGCCAACTTTGGTGCACATAAGATCTACTTTTTATTTATAAATTGTGTCGCGATCGACCTATTTTTTAGGTAAGAAGGGGATGTTTTTGCAATGTGCTTTTATACCGACGTGCACTTTGGCGAGCTCCATGATTAAGGGGTAAATAATCTACATACATGAGTATTTATTTAATGGGTTAAAAAACTTATGTCCAGAGGAATTAAAACAACATGAGCACTTATTAATAACATTTATTCATTCAAACTTTTTAAATTAATGAGAAACCTGAGTCTGCATTTCCTTTACTAGTGCATCATAATTTGGAGTATATCCTGACAAAGACAATAACAATGAGTCCTCAGTATGAGAATCGGTCAGGACGGAACGAAGTTTAGTTTTAGTTAATTGTAAATATGAAAATGCCGATTCGCACAGATACGTAGATCCAAAGCAAGAAAAAATATATTCGCTACATTTGATAATATTGGGATACTTTTCTCGGTTAACATATTTCCAAAAATTTTCTTCAAATTTTCTGGCTTGTAAGACTAAATCAGATTGTAAAATTATAATTTCATTTTCCAAGGCGTTTTGCTCCATATCAAATAAGTCTGCAATTTTTTTGCTAATTTCCTTCACAATTAAATCTTTTTTGAAAGGAAAAGATGTAAATATTTGTCGTTATATAGATTTAAGATTATAGTTGTAAAGGAATTGCTATCCTAAATCTCTTAAGTACTAGTTGTAAAATATACCATAAATGTAATTATCTACTAAATAAAAATTGAATTGAATTGGATATTAATAAAAAAGAAGAAAAAAAGATGTAAATTCCACAATTTCTTTAATTTTTTTAAAATCTTGGAATCGCTTCTCAAAATCTTCCATTACATTTTGTATTTCGGCCGCGTACTTGTCAATCTCATAAATAATATTTTTATTTTTTTGTAAGTTGTCTGCCATATTTGGAAAATGGTTCATATTATTTTGTTGTAAATCTTCTATCAACAAAATAAATTTGGTTTTATATGCATCTATGCTGCTAATCATATCAATTATTGTTTTATTTTTACCTTGTAATTCTAAATTTAAATGGCTTAATATGGAAGTAAAATCTGTAAGGAATGCTAAGTCACTAAGCCAGGTTTTGTCATTTAAATATGCATATTTTTTCCCTTGTTCATTAAGAAATTCTATTATTTCAGGCAATAAATCACGAAATCGTTGCAGAAATTTACCTCTACTTAGCCATCTTACATCAGTATGCAATAATAAATCAGACTGACCTTCATCGAGTTTTAGTTGAAAAAGACGACGTTTGAGAGAACTTCCACGAATTGAATTAACAATTTCAAACGCGACGTCCATTACTTCTTTTGTATTTAGTCTCTTGCTGGATAATACTTGCTGGTGAATTATACAGTGGTAACTCAAAAAATCTGGGAATTCATCGTCATTTCGACATAGGGCTATAAATCCATTTTTGCGGCCTATCATTGCAGCTGCGCCATCCGTTGTTATTGAAACTAATCTAAAAAGAGGTACTTTCTTATCATTAAGCAGACTTTTATACCCGTTGAATATATCTACACCTCTAGTCCTTTCTTTCAAAGAAATCATATAATAAGGATAATCTGTTTGATACTTGTTATGTAAAGATAAGAAATGTCTCTCCAAATTACCATTTTTAGCAATGGCTATCGAGCTAAGACATATTAAGCAGCAACATTTATCATTCATCATCGTAAAAAAATAGTTAATTTCCCATTCTTCATTGAAATGATATGTTTTCGATTTTTTTGGTTTGCTATCCATGTTCATAAATAGGTATACTAAAATGCAAAAAATATACGACTTAATAATAGGGCATGTAATAGAAGTATTAAACAGTAACAATATAAATTACAATTAATACCTGGTGTAGGTTTAGCCGATAAAACGAAATAGCTAATCATACTTAATAGTTGCGAATAATTAAATTATTATTTTAAATAATGCTTATAAATATTTAATTAAGATTTAAATAATTTTATTTAAAATATATCTCTTATATACTTGCACAATTAATTTAAAGAACACTAATATTTCATTAATGGGCTCCTCGATAGTATAGTGGTTAGTACACCCGCCTGTCACCCGGGAGACCGGGGTTCGATTCCCCGTCGGGGAGCCCCTGGCACAAGACTAATGACCTTGCCCAGAAAAAATAAATCATTATGGAAAATTTAACAAGCCTCAGGACTTGCTAAATAAGGCCAAGACCGGTTTCCGGTTGTAGTGCCGATGATGATGATGATGATGAATATTTCATTAATACTTACAAATGAAACAATCCGCAAGAGAAATTGACTGTAGCGTACAAACACTAACTTCAGAATGAAAATTTAACACTATATTCTGCAAAATTAGATTCCAAGAATTAATCCTAATGGCATGCAATTTAAATGTTATTATTTTAATAGTCATAAATTTCTCAGAAGTGTAAATACAAGTCAATTTTAAACGCACTGTATTTCAGATTTATTAAATAAACATCATTTATATACGTTTTTATATGTATTGTATAAGTTTTTATCATACGCCGAAGTATTATGCTGATTTTGTAATATCCCAATTCAAATAAATTTTATATAGGTAGCAAAAAGTAGCAGCAGCAAAAAAGTTATCTACCGACAAAAGCTTTAAATAGAAAACAGAATTGCAAAAGTGCAAAGAAAAAGAACTTAATAAAACCATTTCAAATGTCAAAACAAACTAATAAAAATAATGATGATATAAAAATTATATCCTTTCTATGAGCTAATCACAGAAAACATTTGAATAAAAAGTATTTGTACTTTTTAAGTTAAAAGTTTTTATGAGATACTTTTCGCAAACCCCGAACTTGCGAGTGATCGACCAAAATTGGTCTCGCGATCGACCGGTCGATCGCGATCGACTTGTTGGCCACCCCTGGTATATCGTATATCGACAAGCACATTAAGCAAGGGGATGATAAAGGAAGATGAACGGCGTTATTCGCCGTATATGACATTTCTCCGCAAAAATGAGGAATGAATACTACAGCCGAACGTATTGGTGCGAGTTAATTATTTCCACAAAATCTTTGAAGTATATGATGAGATGTAAAGAATGCCTTAAAGTAACGCTTGGTAATCCTTACAAATAATCACTGGTAAGCTCTTGAAAACAATGGCTTGTAAGTTGTATTTTCTTGCACGAAGCGCGTACACTAAGTGTAGAAGTACCTTTTTGTATTTACGAGATACACAACAACAGCAATATAATAAAAATAGTAGCCTTGTGATTTGGGCGTTAGAATATACTCACAGCTAGACCGGCTTGTCGTTAGCGGATTCCCCACGTCCTGTCGGCCGGTGAAATACCACCCCATCAAGCTATAGACTCCGTGAAATGATCGGAAGAAATCAGTGGCCATCTTTCGGAGCTTGGCTGTTGGATTGGTTCAAGAAAAAGTTGGTTTAGGTGATAATAAATAATGATCAAAGATGACCGGAGTCGCAATCTACTCCTTTATATGATCTTACGTCAAAGATGTGTATTTTATCTATGAAGAAGTGGTCTATTTGGTTACGCGTTACGTCGTTGGTTGAGATCTATGTAGCTTTATGAATTTGCTTGTGCTTGAACATCGTTCTTTTTACTACCAGATCTTATGATTCTGCAAACTTTCTTAACCTAAAGTTGGTTGAAAAAGATCTTCCTTTCCAATTTTCGCGTTGAGGTCCCTGGGGAGGATTTTAACATTGATGATTCATTCATTCAAATACCTCCTGTAGGATCTCGTAGAACGTGTCTTTCGTTTCTTCGTCGGTAGATTCTCTTAGGAGGTGTACGTTTATAAGTACGTTTATAAGTACCATGGGCCTGTCGAGGTCGCGACGCCAGCATGGGCGAGAGTTCTACCTCGTCTCCACCAATTCTTGGTGTGTGCCGTAGACCGAAAGAAAAACAGCGAAATGTCACCGAGGGGAAAATGGGCGCACCGAGAGGGAAACACAAACGAAACTCCGAAACACCAACACAGGAAAGAATAACACACCGATTTAGTTTATTACTATTTTATTGATTATAAACACTGTCATTTGGTTTGGATGTATCCAAGTAATTGATATTAAATTGAGTTCTTATTAATTCTAACCTATTACACACACGACTCGGTGAGTGTTTTAAATTGATATTAATTTGATTTCTTATTAATTCTAGACTATTACACACACGACTCGGTGATTTTCGCATCCTCGGCGCGCGACGAGGAGCGGGACATCGCGTGACCATTGTGGTCAGCGGATGGAAATTGACTCAAAGATTCAATTCGCTGGCTAAGGAAATTCTGGGTGCATTCGCTTTCATTGTGGTGATAACCGGATCTCATAAAAAAGATCGTCATTGTTGTTACGTCTCCAGCGCCGTGCTTCCTCTTTCGAGAGAAGAGCGTGGGGGTTATTATAATAATTAAAGTTTTCTTTATTAAAATAAATTTTTGTTTTATTTTTATTTTATTGAACTCAGCTGTCTCAAGCTGAACTCTATTCTGAACTACCTTTTCAATATAAATTTTCCTGTTTTTATAGAACATTTTGTTCCAACTGACTGTGTCGTATAAAATGAACAAAACAATCCAGAAGTCTCTGTGACTTAAAATTTTGAATAAACTTTGAACGAAAATGAAAGTGGCTATGTTTTGAAATGAAAAATGTGCTTGTTATGAAAAGGGGCATGTTTTTAAATGTGCTGTAAGTGACTGGATATAGAATATTGTGTCTGTTTATTTATGAATTGTATTAAATGAGAATGTAAGATATGTGAGGATGTAGTTTTAAAGGTTGTGTTAGAAAGGACATGAGATTAGTGTTAAAGCGAATAAGGGTAGTATTCTGGAATACAACATGGTACACATGTATATGTGTACGTCGGTTCTTTTCATGGGTCGAAGCCATGATAACGAATCTGAAACAAAGAAAGGAAAAATGCATCGTGGAGATCTTTGTTTATGTGAGAAGGTTACTGGGAAACGAATCCAGAAATATGTAGGATAAAAGGAATTTATGACCTGAGAGTTCAACTGAGTAAACAAGTTGCAACTCATTGGATGGTGGGTGATTTTGGGATACTAGAATGATTGAATTGTTTGCGTATCGCCAGAATGCTTGATGAAGGACAGCGGTCTCTTGTTTACTCATGGTGCGAGTTAGGGAAATAGTCTCAACGTGGATGGTGTTAATTACATGCAGCTGGTGTTGGACTATTTATCGCTGGGTAAAAGGGCCAACAGCCGATGTGTGCACAGATAGTTTTTATGTACACATATTGAGGCTGGGAGTAGTCAACTCAAGGGTAACATTCCCTGATATGCGGTCGTATGATATGTGAACCGATGAATTTTATTACAGGGAATTTATGATAAGGTAAGAAAGAACTCTTACAGGAATTTGTATGTGAAGAGATGCAAGAAAAGGTAAAAATTCTTTTACTGAATCTTTTTAGATTATACCTTAGATAGTCCTAGATGCGTAAAGCATTTAATGTGCTAATGCGATTGCATTAGCAAAATTATGTGATCGGATAGAAGATATGGGGTTTTTTTTTTTAGGTAAGTGAACAGTGGGGTTTGGCAGAACCCCCAAGGCGCAGTATTTTTAGCACCGACATTCTGTCCTTAATAAATTTCACATCTTTTACACAAAGCGTCGTATTATTGCTTATGATAAAGCCGGTTCCGAGGTTATGTGTATCGGTATCTTCACTTGCCAGTGTGAGCCAGTTGGTTTCGATTACTTGATGTGGGAGTCGGACTTTCTGAAGAACGACGATTGGTATTTTATATTTTTTGCATTTTCTACGACCGTTTGTACAGCGTCTGGTTTATATATATATAATATTCCAGAATATTCCACGTGTCGACGCATACATCCCGCTTTGTCCGTCTTCTCTTTGCCGAGTTGGTGTTTTCGTGATAATTTGTTACCTGATGGTAGTGTCGATTGATCACATAACAGTTCAATTGAAAAGTCCCCGGCCCGGTACATAGATGGCGACACTAGAATTAAATCCATATAATTTTTAGTTAGCCTTAATCTTCAAGAGACGCGTGTATAAATTTGACAGATGTCGGATCATTAGTTTTTGAATTATAGTATTTTGAGTGAAGCAACTTCTGTTATTGTGAAAAAAATGGATAAAAAGGAATTACGCGTGTTGATAAAATATTGCTTTTTGAAGGGAAAAAATACAGTTGAAGCAAAAACTTGGCTTGATGACGAGTTTCCAGACGCCGCCCCATGAAAATCAACCATCAAGGATTTGTATGCTAAGTTTAGACGTGGTGAAATGAGCACCGAAGACGGTGAACGCAGTGGACGCCCAAAAGAGTTTGTTACCGACGAAAACATTAGAAAAATCCACAAAATGATTTTGAATGACCGTAAATTGAAATTGAATGAAATAGCTGGCACTCTAAAGATATCAACTGAACGTGTACATCATATCATTCACGAATATTTGGGTATGAGAAAGCTCTGTGCAAAGTGGGTGCCGCGCGAGCTCACTTTTGACCAAAAACAACGACGAGTTGATGATTCGGAGCAGTGTTTGGAGGTGATCAAGCGTAATAAACCCGAGTTTTTGCGTCGATATGTGACAATGGATGCAACATGGCTCCATCATTTCATTCCGAAGTCCAATCGACAGTCATCCGAGTGGACTGCACACGATGAACCCGCGCCAAAGCGTGGAAAAACGCAACAGTCGGCTGGCAAGAATATGGCATCTGTATTTTGGGATGCGCGCGGAATAATTTTCATTGACTATCTTGAAAAAGGAAGGACCATCAACAGCGACTATTACACAGCGTTATTGGGCCGTTTGAAGAACGAAATCACCCAAAAACGACTACATTTGAAGAAAAAGAAAGTGCTGCTTCACCAAGACAATGCACCGTGTCACAAGTCAGTGAAAACGATGGCAAAAATCCATAAATTGGGCTTCGAATCGCTTCCGCATCCACCGTATTCTCCAGATCTGGCCCCCAGCGACTATTTCCTGTTCTCAGATCTCAAAAGAACGCTCGCTGGGAGGAAATTTTCGTCGAATGAAGAGGTGATCGCCGAAACTGAGGCCTATTTTGAAGCTCAAAGCTCAAAATACTACAATTCACAAACCAATTATCCGACATCTGTCAAATTTATACACGCGTCTTTTGACGGTTAGGGCTAACTAAAAATCATGTGGATTTAATTCTAGTGCCGCCATCTATGTGTCAGACCGGGGACTTTTCAATTGACTTGTTATACGCCTACCGGGTTTTTTGTGGGATTGTTTTGTGTATATTGGTCATTCACTTTTGTTCCCACGAGTCTTGGGGTTTCAAATAGTCCTCCATATCAGAGCTCCGTTTTCATATGGTAAGGTCTGCTTACGACTCTCATTCGATCCCGTGTCGGAGAGGCACCGCTATAATTCAGCCGGTATACCCCTGGAGGCAGGAGATGAAAATAAGATTCATAGTTCAAGGGTACTGTGTATTTATTAAAGTAAGAGGTAAAGAGTAGATCTGTTAATATCTTTGAGTTCGTCTTGGAATCTATGTTTGAATACTTAACTCAGTGAAAAGTTGAATGCACGACCCTTGAAGTGCTCTTTTCAAGTATGCTACATTTTGCACTTTTAAATTAATATTCATATCACAAAACCCTCTTATGTGCAAATAGCAAGGTATATTTTATAAATATTTTATTTTCCAAAATTTATGTATCCCAGAAAATGGCGACCTCAATAAATAATGGAATATTGCTCTTTGGAAAAATGACCATTTGAATGTATGAATTATTTATGAAACTAATCTAAAAATCTCAACATATGACACGTTTCAGTTATGAGGACAATTTCAAAGTTTTTCGTCCCAATATTGGTTTCCAAACAAGACTAATATTCAATATCTTTCTCTCATATTATCTGATATCATCATCGAATCATTTAAATCATTTAAACGTGATATCTTCCCAGAGGTTTCCAAAATGTTATTTCTAATTTCCAGGTTTGTACTTCATTTGCATCTGGTTCACTGAGTGTATTAAGGATGCCCGATTCCAAAAGTTGATTTAATCTGTGTTTATATTAACGCCGGTTGTCTTGTATTATCAACTTTTCCTATAATTACTTCTCTATGCCTTCTTTAAATAAGGACTCATATGCTGCTGTTTGTGATATAGTTGTGTAGACGTCTGAAGCCCCTTAACTTTGTGAGATTACGTTGATCTTCATATGTAAACTTAAAAGCGACAAAAAGTTAACTGGAAGAATTAATACAAATCTGGATATCTGTCAGGCGAAAGTATCTAATTAGGCCGTTACAGCAACGGGAATGTAAATATAGATGTGATGTGTAAGTTGATGTGGTCAGCCAGACTCACAAATCGGCTTTGTGGTCATGGTTTTGCTAGGAAATGTGTGTTTGCTGGATTTAACTATCGATTATTTGACGCATGGTCAAGTAAGGGAGATTTTCTAACATGTGAATGTTTTTTTTTCCAAATGATAAGACTGTATGTTTGCGGATAGATAGTCCATCACATGAACAAAGCACCATTTGTGGTATTTGTTCATTCTTTTCAGAACCAGAAATAGAAAGGCCTTTTGCAGGGCGGTTGGTTAGAATGTATGAGCTTTACATCTCTAAGGATTAACTGCGGTTTTTACGATTTTTCCCTTTTTTCGTTGCTGCTTGATTGCTGTATTATTTAATTTCATATAATGGTGTCAATGTGAAAAATGGGATCGAAAAGTTTTTACTTCCAAATTCAGAAATGTTATCTATCTAGAAATGCCTCTCTTCGACGACAAAAATATATCCAAAACTGTGTCATCAGAGTGAACACCTAATTGAACCGCCCTTTAATTATCTCTTTATTTTTATTGCTTATATTTTATTTTATTTATACATTTTTATACATATATACAGGGTGGTCCACCTTAGGTGAGCCCCTCGGGCAACATTAAACATTGGACAGTCTTACCACACTTTAGACCAGCAAACGTGCTGAAATTGTTCAGCTGTTCATTCAAAGCAAATTCTCAATTGAAAGAACTCAAAAAAAAAAAGGTAAAAGGAAAATAAAGTGAGATTTTCGCTGTTAATTGTGCGTATTATGGAACTTTCGTGGGGGCGAAGAACTGTGCCCTATTATTCCGTTTCCCAACATTTTACGTATTTGTTTCTCACTCTATATTTAAGGTTCGACAACGTACGACCAGAGAACGCGAAACCGAAAGGGACATGCACCTGCACGAAATTGTTGAGGAGACTAGAACAACGGAGCGGATATGAACTACCAGATTACCAGTGTATGCAAACGTTCTTTCCGGGTTCTTCAGTAACAAAAATACGTGATTTTCTAGGGAAATTAATTTTTTTTATTCAAAATATTGGCCATCGTCTTCTATACAATTCGCCCATCTTTCAGGTAATTTATGAATAGCATGCCAGAAAAACTGCTTGTCTTTCGTGGCAACCATTCGTCGAGCCATTTTCCAACTTCCTCGAAATCGCTGAAGTGCTGCTCTGCCAGCACGTGCCCTATTGATGCGAAGAGGTGATAGTCAGATGGAGCCAAGTTTGGGGAGTACGGCGGGTGCAGAAGGATGCCCCGTCCAAGCAGTTATCACATGATTCCGATGATCATTCGATAACGATAAAACAAAAATGTAGAAGAGGGTAGAATAAGATTAAATTTAAGTTTAATATATCAGGTGTATGCATACGTCTTTTCCGGTTCCTTTGGTAAACAAAATACGTACTTTTCTAAGCAAATTATTGTTTTTAAACATAGGCCATCACCTTCTACATATTTCGTCCATCTTTCAGGTAATTTATGAATAGCATGCCAGAGAAACTGTTCGTCTTTCGCGGCAAACCATTCGTCGAACCATTTTCCAACTTCCTCGAAATCGCTGAAGTGCTGCTCTGCCAGCACGTGCCCTATTGATGCGAAGAGGTGATAGTCAGATGGACCCAAGTTTGGGGAGTACGGCGGGTGCAGAAGGATGCCCCGCCCAAGCGTTTTCAATGTGTCTTTCACTAGTCTTATGGTGTGAGACGGCGCGTTGTCGTGTAACAAAATCATTTTACCGTGTTTTCTTCCCATTCATGTGTAAATTAACCATTTGTTGACGATGGCGTTGTGTATTAACGGTTTCGGCGGAATTCGATAGTTTGTGGGGGTTCTCTATACTACATGGAGAACCAACCCACTATTTCAGCCCTATTTCGACCGCTTACAGCGCGTCATTTCCAACCCCCCCGTTCAGCTATTTCACCCGTGAAAGATAGATCCCAAAAAGAAGTCATTAACCAAGCAGTTAATGCACGTTGGAATTCAGCCCTTTCTTACCATACGGCAACATTAGTACATTAACCCAATATTGGTTAACAACAACCAAGCCTGACCAAACGACGCGGTTGCACCATTGTGCAACTGCTGGGGAAATTACCGAATTCCTTGGCGTGTTTCCCACAGTGATATTTTCCTAGCCGATGTAGCATCAATTTGACTTCCCCCAGACACTCTATTAGCTGGTGATCAATGATCTCTTTTGTCAGGTGAATAGCATAAACCATTTACCTCTCCATGCCATTTTCATCTTCGCATAGTTCAATGCACTCTGAGATCACCACAGTCACCAAACTAGGTCACTGGGCCAGCATCAGAGTTTGTATTGGTGCACGTACACAAAAGCTAGATCAACACTGGGTCATTGTGCTCTCGCTTTTGGTCTCTTCATTTATCCTGTGCCCAGTGGCAGTCGAATGAATGCGCAAGTGTTTATTCACCTCGCTGATCCAGGGAATTTGATGGATGCATGAGAAAGCACGACGATGGTTGGCTAATCACTGTGCAAATCTGAAAAGACAATTTTCATCCCTAATTGGGATCAGTCGCTTCACATCCACCACCGGTGACGGTCACGCCGCACCGAGTCCCCATTCAACCATCAAAGTATGCACACGAACATCCAGTCGCTATTCACCCTCGAAGAGGTATACACGTTACGTGCGAGTCTTTTAAAAAATACCTGTTTCATCTCCCGTAAAGTTCAAGTGTGTCTGCACCGTGCTAATGTCGAGTAAAGTCATTATCCGCGTTGCGATAAATCATTCCTCTGACGTACAAAAGTTAAAATAACAAAGAACGAGTTAAGGAAACATTGCCATTTATACAAAATTACCAATTTGGTTTTTCTTGCCACATCGGCCTTTTAAATGGCGTGAACGGAAATTCGTCTGGTTGTGTAATTAAATATATTATTTAAGGAAAAGAAACCAATGTAAAAATAAAATACCAAGGACAAATTAAAGAAACATTATATTAAAAATTACTCAGTGCCTTTCATTCATCTTTTATCTTCTATTGGATATTTTTGTGAAGTGTGTTCGGCGGAACAAGTGGGGGAAGTTAGTGAAACAGTGCCCCTGCTGGTACATCAACTTCAATCTTTTTAGTGAAGAACCTTCCTGAACATTAAAACAATTAATCAAAATTAAATAGAAAAGAAATCAAAAACTGTGAAAAGTTTAAACATTTTAAAAATTAGTAAAAAAAACCTTCTGATAAATTAAACAAAGAAAAATCAAAAACAGTGATTTCAAAAAAAAAAAGTAATAATTTTAAAAGATAGTGAAAAAATGTTTTCAATAAAAATTTAAACAAAAAAAAAAGACATTTAAAGGGTGAGCTCTAACACGTCGAGTTTTACCAGCGACGCACATCACTAGCAAACATCAACGTCTCAATAGGCACAACGGCGACGCAACCATATACCGCCCATCTTTAACACTCACAGCGTTGGACTATAGGTTTTTTTTCCTTTTGCATTACAAAAGTGGTTATTTTCTTAGAGGTGAGCTCCTTCCGAGCCACCAAACATACAATTTTAATGAGTTAAACAACCAAGTTCTTATTGATAAAACCACATAAGATAAGCTCTACAAGAAGTCCCTTCAGGCAAATTAATGACACAGTCCATTGTTTCCAAACGTTAACAAATTAGAGGGTCCCTTACTAAACGAGCTATTTGTAAAAAATACTTTTCTTTGAAGAAACAAGAGTAATAAATTAGGAATTGTCTGGTAAAAAAATTAAATTTGGATTTACAGCAAAAGAAATTACGATTACAAATTATATAGGAGTGGTGTGAAATCAGAAATAAAACGAACACAAAAACTAACCAACCCCTTGAAAAAAATATTCACCGTTTCAGAAACAAATCGAAAACCATCCAATATTTCGATTATAAAACAAATTTAAATAAAAATTCTCTTAGGTTTGAGAGCTCTAATTGTGACCACATTCTCCGACGATCCTCTTGGGAGACCTTATGCAATGCAGCGTTTTTTTTAGCTGCAATGTCAGGTGCTGTCCTCCCGCCAAAATATTTATGGCGTCTTCGGATACCGTTCGAAATGCACAACATACTCTTGGTGATGCCAGTCAATGCGCTGAGTTCACTCGCCTCATGTACGACTTGTACTGTGCGGCCCCTGCCCATATGTGAGCTACATTATAATGAAGGTGTGACACTAGTTATGAGTTCCCTTATTTGGGGCCGGGGTCGTCCAACATTGGGTAGCAGTCTCGCCAAAACTTTGCATAGTCTTGCCGTTCCAGTTCTAGCTATCGTATTGCGAGCGATGTCGCACACCACAGACAGTCCCTTACCGATTGATCTACCTTTCCGGAACCCATACTGCTATTCAGAGAGCCCCGATGTCCCCTCAGTGAATTCTTCCAGGCGAGTGGCAATTACTCTATAGCGTTTGGGATGATAGTGAAGAACGTGTGATTCGAACTGACGCTATGACAGTTAGAATCTCAAAAAATTGAACCAAAGCGCAACCCATCAGGCCACCGCCGTGTGTACGAATTCGATTTCTAAACCGAAGTACATTCGACTGATGTGGAAATGTTATGTTATCGCTATGGTATACGGCTCTGATGCATTTTCTTATTGGATTTTCGTTCGGTGTTCTTCACTATTTGCTTGTGTATCTGTTAGAAACGCCACCTTACTCCCTTCTCAGTAACTTTGTTACGATCAGCCTCGTGTGCGAACGACGGAGCGACGAACGAGCGAGCGAGAGATCGTCGGAGCAGGCGAGTGTGCCGGAGCTCTATGCGGAAGTCGTGATCGTGTCGTGAAGAACTGTTTTACTACGGGAAAGTGTGTGCTGTGTGTACACACTCATGTCGTAGTCACCAATTATAGCGTTTGGGATGATAGTGAAGAACGTGTGATTCGAACTGACACTATGACAGTTAGAATCACCAAAAATTGAACCAATGCGTAACACATCAGGCTACTGGCCGATTGTACGAATTCGATTTTTAAACTCAAGTACATTCAACTGATGTGAATTGTTATGTTATCGCTATGGTATACGGCTCTGATGCATTTTCTTATTGGATTTTCGTTCGGTGTTCTTCACTATTTGCTTGTGTATCTGTTAGAAACGCCACCTTACTCCCTTCTCAGTAACTTTGTTACGATCAGCCTCGTGTGCGAACGACGGAGCGACGAACGAGCGAGCGAGAGATCGTCGGAGCAGGCGAGTGTGCCGGAGCTCTATGCGGAAGTCGTGATCGTGTCGTGAAGAACTGTTTTACTACGGGAAAGTTTGTGCTGTGTGTACACAGATCACGTCGTACTCACCACTTATAGCGTTTAGTGAAGAACGTGTGATTCGAACTGACGCTATGACAGTTAGAATCACCAAAAATTGAACCAATGCGTAACACATCAGGCTACTGGCCGATTGTACGAATTCGATTTTTAAACTCAAGTAAATTCAACTGATGTGAATTGTTATGTTATCGCTATGGTATACGGCTCTGTTGCATTTTCTTATTCGATTTTCGTTTGGTGTTCTTCACTATTTGCTTGTGTACTGTGTGTGTATCTGTTAGAATAGCCCCAACTCGCTCAAGCAATTTTCCTGTTGTGTCCAGTATGCACAACGGGCGATAAGACGACGGCGCTTCTGGATTCTTGACTCCTTTTGGTATAAGCACAAGCCGCTGTTTTTTCAATCGCCTAGGAAATTGTCCTGTTTGAAGGCAGGTTGTGAAGAGACTGCTGAAGACTTCCGGCTTTTTTGTTAAAGCAGTCTTCACTACAGCGTTGGGAATACCAACCAGCACCGGGGTGTTGTTTTTTTTAACAACCCTTTCAGCCAAGAGCCCCTCTTCGGTGGTCACGAGAGGTATCTCTCCTGCAGTGATACTCCACTCATCTTGCATTCTCAATACCTCATCACACTGCGGGAAGAGGACAGCAACGATTCTGACCATGTCACTTTTACCTTCTTGCATTTGACTACTGTTGTTGTGTAGTATTTTCATGACTATCCTGTAGGCGCTGCCCTATGGGCTTTATTTAATTCATCCCTTAGGGATCAGAACGCGTCATATTTACTTTTGCGGATTACATTCCTGAACTCTTTCCGTTTGTTGACAAATTTCGCATGCAACTGTGGGTAGGTGTTACCGTTTCTTGCTCTTTGTTGCAAGCGTCGTAATCTGTTGCAGCCCGATCGCACATGGACGATTTCTGAGCGCCACCAATACACTGGTTTGATAGCCCCTGCTTGTTGTCCTTGTCGTGACATAGAAGCATCACATGCGGTAGTTAGCAACTTCATGACTTTTCTAGCCCGCCTGTTCGCATCGGCCTCCCCGATTTGGTCTTCCAGTATATAATCGAGGAGTTCCGCATGGAGCTCCTTCTCTCTCCCCCATTTTTCTGCGCTTTCTTCGCCAATTTTCTAGTGATGAATCCCCTGTGTTGTAATATTTCATTCATCACGGTGAGGTGGTCACTATGGGTGTAGGTGTCCAAGGCTCGCCACTCCATACTTCTTGCCAATATGGAGCTGGCAAATGTGATGTCGAGTTTTGACCGGCCTCTCTCATTTATAAAGGTGTCATCAATACCATCATTAAGTAACACCACATCCAGGACTGTGAAGGCTCCGAGTAGTGCCTGGCCTCTACTGTTGGTCCTTGTGCTTTCCCATTCTACTGCCCAAGCGTTGAAATCTGCAGCAACTATAAGTGGGCTCTTATCTCTAGCTTCTTGTGTTATCCTGTCCAAAATTCCTCTGATCTTAGCATAGGCAATTTCTTCCAGCCGCTGGGCACGTCTGCGTTCCATGGGGGAATTTCCAGTTGTCCGGGTGGCCGCTGTTTCGCTGCTGTCTTCCTCCAATGTAATATACCAGTGCCAGGCATCGTGTATGGCTGAGTACCACGTTGGCATCATATTCCTTAACCGTTTGGGAAAGGAGATCTTGTGCGGCTCCACAATGGTTTAAGTTAATTTGAACGCACTTAAACCTTTCCATTTTAATTGAGAAGATCGGACATCGCGTTTTTAAATGCTCGGCATTTGTAACTCCCTGTTGAGTGGTGGTTACCGCCTTCGCATCCGGATTCTGTGCTTTACAACCCATTGCTTTGTGGCTCTTTTCTCCGCATTTCAAACTGTTTTCCGAACGATCTTCTTTGGATGTAATTTTTAGCTTAGAGCGTCGGCTTAGGACCAGTAAGTTATAATATAAGATAATTAAGCTAGAATTTCAGCGCTTTTTGTCTCGCATATAATTTAGAAACTAAGAATATAAAACTGAAATAAAAAATGTTGCAAAAATGAAAATGAAATGAACACTCTAAACAATCTTATTTCCAGTTTACCACAAAATTGTTAACTATTGTATAAACGCAGACACAGCGCTTCCATAATAAATAAATTACTATACAAAAAATTAAAATATAAATGCCTACAGTTTATACTTTTTCGCAGGCGAAATTTGGGTCTTCTCAGATAA
The DNA here is from genome assembly GCA_963931805.1 of Microdon myrmicae. Classification (NCBI taxonomy): domain Eukaryota; kingdom Metazoa; phylum Arthropoda; class Insecta; order Diptera; family Syrphidae; genus Microdon; species Microdon myrmicae. Next base: position 109,990,110 of record OZ007496.1, read on the forward strand.
TTTAAATTACTGGCAAAAAAGCAAGCCATTAAAGGGTTGTCCTGAGCTGGTGTCGGTTGAGAATATTTTGTCACGAAACTGGTAACAAAAGTTTGTTACTCATTCGAAGAAATTTGAAAATTTACGGTTGAGTCTATAATTCTCACAGTACTGTATATACGAGGGCGGACTGAAAAGTTTCCGACCTCAAAGGGAAGATGGCAGCTCTTGTCAATGATGGTCAGTGGATGTAGTGGTGCATCTTTTGGGAGTTACTCACCAAAATGTCAGCTAGGTTGGATGCGTCGTTTTTATTTGACAGTCGTCTGAGTGAGTCGATGTGAGTGGTTTTGTGAAAATGGACTGTGGGGAGGGAGTATTGTTGCTGACACGGACACTCGGTTCACTTCCTCCTGCATCATAATTTAATTAATTGGCCCGTCGTCGCAACTAGAGGAAACACAAAAGTTCCGAGGAAATCGCTCGAAAACTGCCACACAACGTCCACAGAAACAGGAAAGACGAAAGGAAACATTGGTTACTGTTATTAGTGAAAGGTTTATTTTTATCTTTAATTAATAATAGATTGGCAGAAAAAAAAAATGGAAAAACAAACTACTTTAAAAGGCACCACGCACTGCAACACAACCGATTAGTTTTTATTATCGCTTCCCTGTGCGCACCAGGGTACCGATGGAGCCGCGCCCCGCTCGGGTCGAAGGATGGAATTTGACTCAACGATAATTATTTCATGCAGAGATCACTCGCTAATCTTGATCATGGTGGTATGTGTGAGTGAAGATCACATTGGTTTATTTTTCATAAACAAGGCCATAGGAATAAACCTGAAACTCAAGGACGGGGCATAATGGGCATCCCAGAGATGTGTGTTTGTTGAAACAAACGAATCGCGTCTCGTCGGATTCTAATGGCTTTCTATTTGTTTATGCATCTAGTTCGTAAGGGACAAGATTCGGCGAATCAAAGGACAAGGGAAATATGACCTAATGCATAGTTCGGCAATGAGGGTCGGCTAGATAAATAGCAGCCGCTCATTACATAGCAAATGTGATTCGGGTACCTAAACGATATGAATTGTCTATGGTATGCATTGCAGCTGTTACGATAGCCGCAATGCCGATGCACATGGTGTTAATAGGTTTAAGACGCGAGATCCGTATTTGCTTTGGTTTGCACATTGTGCGAGTCAGAGAATTTTATTGCTGGAAGAAAAACGTCGCCAGCTAAATGTATACATAAGGAAGTTTATCGTATACATGATTGAAGCTGGGAATAGGCGACGCAATGCTAATTATCCCTGGCTGGAATGGTTACATGATATGTGAACCGAGGGTTTTTCTTTTCAGGAAATTTATGATGAGGAAATTAAGAACTCTTACAGGGGATTTGTAAGCGAAGGAATGCTTGAAAAGGTAAGAATACTTTTGCAGGAACTTTTGGGTTATAATAATTGGATATACTTGATGCGTGAAGCATTTAAGATGCTAATGCGAATTGCATTAGCGAAAGCTGGTGCAGACTGGTGGTGATTATGGGGGTTTTTTCAGGAAGGCGAGCCGTGGGATCTGGCGGAACCTCCACAGGACAAAATTGAGTATCGATCTGTCATTAATTTTTTGTTTTTGAAAGGCAATACGCCTACACAAATCAAAGATGAGTTGAACTCTGTGTTTGTGGACTCAGCACCATCATTTACCGCCGTGAAATTTTGGGGAGTTGAATTTAAACGTGGCCGTGAGAGCTTGGGAGACAATTAACATTCGGGACGTTCAAAAACTGCAACAACTGACGATAACATCGCTAAAGTTCACCAAATGGTGCTAGACGACCGCCGAATTAAAGTGAGAGAAATAGACGGGTATATAAAAGAATGTGCTTGTCACATATTAAATCAAGATTTAGGCATAAGAAAGCTGTCCGCGCGTTGGGTGCCGCGTTTGCTCACGTTAGACCAAAAACGTGTTCGAATCAACATTTCCAACGCTCCGTTGGTGCAGTTCAAGCGCAATAAATCCGAGTTCTGATACCAATTAATTACTGTCGATGAAACTTGGATACACCTGTGGGGAATAAGTGTATTGTGCCAGGCATGGGCACTCGGTTCACCTTCCTCCTCCATCATATTTGTAGAAAAATAAAATCTTGTTTTTTTTTTTCATTTATAAACACTTTTTTTTTTATTTTCTTTTTATCTTCTTAGTTTCTAAATTACATGCTAGACAAAAAATGCTTAAATTCCAGCTTAATTATCTTATATTATAACTTACTGGTTCTACGCAGACGCTCTAAGATAAACATTACATAACTATTGTATAATTTGCCTTTCGGCGACAGAATTATGTTTGTGCGAGTACTTATAATTATTTAAATGACAAAAACATTTTGAAAACTTTGTCGAATTTTTATTTGTTTTTTTTTTTTTTTTTGATATAATTTTATTTAAAAAAACTTAACTTAACTTAAATCTTATACTACCCTAAATCTAGAAAAACTAAGTTTATGTAAGTTGGCTGATAATACTGTTATTCTTTACCGACTTTGGTATCCAGGTCTTTATATGCCATTCAACCACCAGAACTGTTGACGCTGTCCAATACTATCGTCCCGGTCTCTGTGGGAGATAGCCCTACTGAAGCGCAAGAATAAAATCTTGTTTCACCAGACAATGGGCCGTCTCACACCTTAGTGGTTGCCATGGCGAAAATCCACGAATTACGATTAGAACTGTTTGACCATCCGCCTTACTTACCAGATCTAGCCCCAAGCAACTTCATTTTGTTCCGTAATCTATAAGTTGTACACGGAGGACGAAGATTTTCGTCAAATGAGAAGGCAATCACCTTCATGAACAGTTACTTTGCAGAGAAAAACGCCAAGTTCTATTCGGACGGGTTAGAGAGATGGGAGCATCGCTGGGAGAAGTGTGTAGAGTTACAACGAGACTATGTAGAAAAATAAAAATAAATTAAAAAAAAGTCTTGTATCTTTGTTAGGTCGGAAACTTTCAGGCCAGCCATGTAAATGATATATATACATAGATAATATTAATTGTTAATTCAGGTGATTTTGTACGCCGAAAGGCAAAAAAAATTAACAAAAAACATTGTACAATTTACAATACTGACGAATAACCAATAAGGTTAAAAAAATAACTGTAATTAGAACTATGGTAAGTGCTATCCTATTGAAAAATTACATTATCGTAGAATTCTCTGCACTTGGTACTCAAATCAGTTCTATTCTGAGAATTCGAGAATTCTGGGGCATGACCAAAAACGTTTAATTTGTAGCAAAGTGCTGCAGCAGCTCAACTCTCCAGATACGAAAACAACTGCAAAGCTGGGATATAATTCCTTTACTTGGTCATGGTCTTTAAAAGTGCTTAATGCGTTGCTAAATCGAACAATGAAAATCTTATGAGAATTTCGAACATCCGCAAAAGATAATCCTGCTTATTGGTAAAAAAATAGGTAAAGTGAACTCGGAAATTTTGTGTCTCATCTACAGAGGCAGTATGCATGAATCTACACCGGCATCCGATGAACCTTAGACGGACATATAAACGCAGGTAATTCTTTAATCAAACTACACACACTAGAATACTTTGTCCGGTTCCTAGTCGATTCCAATCTTATAATTTTTCATTTTCCTCTTCTTCCACTTACATGATATAGTGACCGTCAAATGTGCCAATAACTCTGTATGTGCAAGTTATTAAAAAAAACAGTCCTAGTCTCTGACGAAGTTCCAATATTTACAATGTACAATGAAAATTACTTGGAACAATTCGGGTAGATTATATAGAGACCTCATCATGTAGAACTCCCAGGCACCCATTAATTTACTTGCGTTGCTATTTATATAAATAAGTCCTATATCAACATTTATATTATTATTGGTTACTTAACTATTCACAATTTGTTTTGCTTTACACAAAAGCATGATAATTAAATGCCATTTCATTTAAGGCGAAGAACACTCATTTGATTGAAATGAAGAAAGGGGAAGTTCAATTATTCTGTAAATAAATCTTATAATATGGTCTTCCAAACCTTTTTTTAGATTCACCTACACCATCTAAGTCATATCCCTGAACTCACGCGACCCGTCACACCAACTCTATGTGCTTAAATAAATGACACAGCCATATTTAGCTGACACAAAAACCAGTTCCGCTACAAAACTCCATAAAATCCAACACCGGAACTTTTCAAATGAAGACAATTAATCATTACGGCAAAGTTTTTAGTAAGCCATTGCTCTGGGGCATATCACTTCAAGGTGGTCATGCGGTAGAGGTAATGAAACCAGTAACCAATCAGGTATTTAATTACCTCAAAACCAACAACTTGTCATATGTATGTATTAACAGCTGAAATTGAAAAATGCTTGCATTATGATGGATGTCTGCTATTTCTGGTTCTGACATTTTTGTAATATTTTTTTGTGTTCTAAAGCTACCGTAGAGAAACCGATGTGTACAACAGAACGACGGAGTAACATGCATGACTTCCCTTCTGGCACTTATTCATAAGTCATTTTAATGGTACGCATCAATAGGAGGTAAAGCACAGTTGAGAATTTTTCTTTTGTTGGAGAACCAACGAAAGTTTTCTCCTTTACGACCTTCCTTCAGGTAAACCAACAATGCAGTTCCCACCGGGATCACAGGTTTGGACTTTCAATTCGTTAAATGAGATAAAGTTGTGAATACTTGATGTTGCTTATGATGGTGTTGCTTTTTGTCTACTGTTTTACTTTCAACTTTCACGTCACGAAGGGGCTTAAAATTATCTCCCCTTGACTGCATCATCTAAAGCATTAAGCGCGTCTTAATTTCGAACTTTTCGTTTTCGAGTGAACGGTCTAGCATAATTGTCCTACCCTTGTATTTAACCAATCTGGCAATTCATTCACTGTAGTGGTGATCTAATTTATCAGTAATCAATCGTCGCTTAAATGGAAAAAAAATCCAATTAACTGACATTCAACACGCTTCAATTCTTCCGAAAGGCTACGACGTTGTTGAACAAGTGCCACAGGCAACTTTGCCTACTTGACGATAAAAAAAAGAACACGGCCGAAAGAAACGTAACAAAAATCGACGATGACGAAGTATCTAATATCCTTTTCCCGAGGCTGTGGAATTGTTGACATAATAACATAAAAAAAAAGTTTGAGAGTTGAAATTTAAAGATTACGCGATGAAATCTGTTGACGACAGCAATTGAATTCTATTACTGAACGGAATAAGTGAATTAAAAATGTATAACTAAATAGGTTGTATAGTGCTATGAATGGTGTTTAGTTTCATTTTTTTAAATCCATTTAATGTACTCGTCCTCCTTCTTTTATGTCGTATAAAAGATTTTACATGTTACATTTACATATCTCCTTAACACTTACATGGGACAAGGAGCCTTTAACTAAAACAAAAATCATTTATTTATCCCAACTGATAGATATAACAGATCAATTGAAAAGTCACCGGCCTTCCGTAGTAAAACACATTTTTTTGGCAAAATTCGTTTTTTTTATTCAACATAATTCCCTTCGAGGGTGATACACCGATTATAGCGACCCTCCAACTTTTCGATACCTTTTTTGTAGTACGATTTGTCCTTTGCTTCAAAATAGGCCTCAGTTTCGGCGATCACCTCTTCATTCGACGAAAATTTCCTCCCAGCGAGCATTCTTTTGAGATCTGAGAACAGGAAATAGTCGCTGGGGGCCGGATTTGGAGAATACGGTGGATGCGGAAGCGATTCGAAGCCCAATTCATGGATTTTTGCCATCGTTTTTTTTTTTTTTATCCCGAATTGATCATCTTATCAACCCAATCAGCAATAATATTGCCCAATCCGATATGGACATAGCAAATTGCCTTGCAGAACACTTCTCAAAGATTAATCGAAGACACCGTAAACGAATACATTTTTTTTTTAGTTTTTAAACCACATTTATTTTCCTAATTCTTTTTACATGTATAATATTAGGGGTAAATGTTAAACCCTTTTCTACAATCACAGTCCTTAAATTAACTTACTGGCTCTATGCGAGCTCTCTAAATTACACATTACAACTTGATTTTTATATATGCCTTTCGGCGTACTTTTTTTTTTTTTTTTCTTATATATGTATATATATATATGAAATAAGTCATATATTAGAGGGACTCCTCGTTTACATCTATATGTATACATTATTATTACAATTTTTTTTTTTTTTTTTTTTTTTTTTTTAATTATAACAAACCAAAACTTTAAAACAAAACGAATAAAACATAAAATAAGAAATAAAAAATAAAATAAAATAGCTACACGAAAGTAATTGGGAAAGGCGGACTGGGGGAGGGGGGACAAGAGGAAGGAGAGCGTTGCTCTTGAGAGGCATACTATATCTGAGGAAGTGAAGTCCTCTCCTTGTTGAGAAGCCACCACCATTTGGGAGATGTTCGATCTTTGGCTGATTTATCTCTTTCACTGATCGACGTGCTAAAACGCGTGCGGTCTGGGGCATTGGAGATATCACTATCATGGAGAATTCGTTTGTCCCTGGCACCACGGAAAGCGTGGTAAATAATCGGGACTCCATGCACGTCTTGGATAAGGCCTTTTTGATCCAAGAAAGGGAACGCTTCTGGGGGGATAAACCCATTCTGGAGGGTATTCTCCAGATAGATATCATTGGGATAGAATGCTCCCGAGATAAGATTATTGTCACTGCACATTGCCCTTGCTGTGTGACCACGAATAATTTTAATTATGAAATCGTCTATCCTATTTAACCCTAATTTGTTATACAGGATTTTGTTGGGATAGAATTTTTTGTATTGCGACTCTGGTTTCTATAAAGTCCGAGGCAGGAACGCAAACACTGCCGTTCGAACACACGAAACTTCTCCATATAAAGATATATTATACCATACTGGACAGCCATAAATCAAAACTGGTCGGATGAATGCCGAGTACGAAATTAT